>CM068992.1:8559058-9174863 GCA_035357415.1 Ophraella communa | reverse complement strand
GATTCAGCGTCTCAAAAACACCGTTTTCCATAATTTCACGCAATTCTAAAGCCAAAAGTGTTTTTGTCAAAAAAATGAGCAAGGCTATAGCCTTGGATTTTGTCAAAATTCAACAAAAATTTGATTATCATAAAATGGTTTAGAACCACTATTTTGAATACGTAGAACACGAAAATCGAGTTTAAAATGCAAAATTATGGCTAATTTCATTAAAAGATTACTAATTTTCAATCCGAGGGTATACTCCCCATTCGCAACTCGATTTAAGGATGTTCTACACATCCTATCGAGGAACTGATTGCACCAGTGGATTCAGCGTCTCAAAAAACACCGTTTTCCATAATTTCACGCAATTCTAAAGCCAAAAGTGTTTTTGTCAAAATGAGCAAGGCTATAGCCTTGGATTTTTGTCAAAATTCAACAAAATTTGATTATCATAAAAATGGTTTAGAACCACTATTTTGAATACGTAGAACACGAAAATCAAGTTTAAAATGCAAAATTATGGCTAATTTCATTAAAAGATTACTAATTTTCAATCCGAGTGTATACTCCCCATTCGCAACTCGATTTAAGGATGTTCTACACATCCTATCGAGGAACTGATTGCACCAGTGGATTCAGCGCCTCAAAAACACCGTTTTCCATAATTTCACGCAATTCTAAAGCCAAAAGTATTTTTGTCAAAAAATGAGCAAGGCTATAGCCTTGGATTTTGTCAAAATTCAACAAAAATTTGATTATCATAAAAATGGTTTAGAACCACTATTTTGAATACGTAGAACACGAAAATCAAGTTTAAAATGCAAAATTA
The DNA here is from genome assembly GCA_035357415.1 of Ophraella communa. NCBI lineage: Eukaryota > Metazoa > Arthropoda > Insecta > Coleoptera > Chrysomelidae > Ophraella > Ophraella communa. Next base: position 9,174,049 of record CM068992.1, on the reverse strand, counting down.
TGGCTAATTTCATTAAAAGATTACTAATTTTCAATCCGAGTGTATACTCCCCATTCGCAACTCGATTTAAGGATGTTCTACACATCCTATCGAGGAACTGATTGCACCAGTGGATTCAGCGTCTCAAAAAACACCGTTTTCCATAATTTCACGCAATTCTAAAGCCAAAAGTGTTTTTGTCAAAAAAATGAGCAAGGCTATAGCCTTGGATTTTTGTCAAAATTCAACAAAAATTTGATTATCATAAAAATGGTTTAGAACCACTATTTTGAATACGTAGAACACGAAAATCGAGTTTAAAATGCAAAATTATGGCTAATTTCATTAAAGATTACTAATTTTCAATCCGAGGTATACTCCCCATTCGCAACTCGATTTAAGGATGTTCTACACATCCTATCGAGGAACTGATTGCACCAGTGGATTCAGCGTCTCAAAAAACACCGTTTTCCATAATTTCACGCAATTCTAAAGCCAAAAGTGTTTTTGTCAAAAAAATGAGCAAGGCTATAGCCTTGGATTTTTGTCAAAATTCAACAAAAATTTGATTATCATAAAAATGGTTTAGAACCACTATTTTGAATACGTAGAACACGAAAATCAAGTTTAAAATGCAAAATTATGGCTAATTTCATTAAAAGATTACTAATTTTCAATCCGAGTGTATACTCCCCATTCGCAACTCGATTTAAGGATGTTCTACACATCCTATCGAGGAACTGATTGCACCAGTGGATTCAGCGTCTCAAAAAACACCGTTTACCATAATTTCACGCAATTCTAAAGCCAAAAGTGTTTTTGTCAAAAAAATGAGCAAGGCTATAGCCTTGGATTTTTGTCAAAATTCAACAAAAATTTGATTATCATAAAAATGGTTTAGAACCACTATTTTGAATACGTAGAACACGAAAATCAAGTTTAAAATGCAAAATTATGGCTAATTTCATTAAAAGATTACTAATTTTCAATCCGAGTGTATACTCCCCATTCGCAACTCGATTTAAGGATGTTCTACACATCCTATCGAGGAACTGATTGCACCAGTGGATTCAGCGCCTCAAAAACACCGTTTTCCATAATTTCACGCAATTCTAAAGCCAAAGTGTTTTTGTCAAAAATGAGCAAGGCTATAGCCTTGGATTTTGTCAAAAATTCAACAACAATTTGATTATCATAAAAATGGTTTAGAACCACTATTTTGAATACGTAGAACACGAAAATCAAGTTTAAAATGCAAAATTATGGCTAATTTCATTAAAAGATTACTAATTTTCAATCCGAGTGTATACTCCCCATTCGCAACTCGATTTAAGGATGTTCTACACATCCTATCGAGGAACTGATTGCACCAGTGGATTCAGCGTCTCAAAAAACACCGTTTTCCATAATTTCACGCAATTCTAAAGCCAAAAGTGTTTTTGTCAAAAAATGAGCAAGGCTATACCCTTGGATTTTTGTCAAAATTCAACAAAAATTTGATTATTATAAAAATAGTTTAGAACCACTATTTTGAATACGTAGAACACGAAAATCGAGTATAAAATGCAAAATTATGGCTAATTTCATTAAAAGATTACTAATTTTCAATCCGAGTGTATACTCCCCATTCGCAACTCGATTTAAGGATGTTCTACATCCTATCGAGAAACTGATTGCACCAGTGGATTCAGCGTCTTAAAAAACACCGTTTTCCATAATTTCACGCAATTCTAAAGCCAAAAGTGTTTTTGTCAAAAAAAATGAGCAAGGCTATAGCTTTGGATTATTGTCAAAATTCAACAAAAATTTGATTATCATAAAAATGGTTTAGAACCACTATTTTGAATACGTAGAACACGAAAATCGAGTTTAAAATGCAAAATTATGGCTAATTTCATTAAAAGATTACTAATTTTCAATCCGAGTGTATACTCCCCATTCGCAACTCGATTTAAGGATGTTCTACACATCCTATCGAGGAACTGATTGCACCAGTGGATTCAGCGTCTCAAAAACACCGTTTTCCATAATTTCACGCAATTCTAAAGCCAAAAGTGTTTTTGTCAAAAAATGAGCAAGGCTATAGGCTTGTATTTTTGTAAAAATTCAACACAAATTTGATTATCATAAAAATGGTTTAGAACCACTATTTTGAATACGTAGAACACGAAAATCGAGTTTAAAATGCAAAATTATGGCTAGTTTCATTAAAAGATTACTAATTTTCAATCCGAGGGTATACTCCCCATTCGCAACTCGATTTAAGGATGTTCTACACATCCTATCGAGGAACTGATTGCACCAGTGGATTCAGCGTCTCAAAAACACCGTTTTCCATAATTTCACGCAATTCTAAAGCCAAAAGTGTTTTTGTCAAAAAAAGGAGCAAGGCTAGAGCCTTGGATTTAAGTCCAAATTCAACCAAAATTTGATTATCATAAAAATGGTTTAGAACCACTATTTTCAATACGTAGAACACGAAAATCAAGTTTAAAATGTAAAATTATGGCTAATTTCATTAAAAGATTACTAATTTTCAATCCGAGTGTATACTCCCCATTCGCAACTCGATTTAAGGATGTTCTACACATCCTATCGAGGAACTGATTGCACCAGTGGATTCAGCGCCTCAAAAAACACCGTTTTCCATAATTTCACGCAATTCTAAAGCCAAAAGTATTTTTGTCAAAAAAAATGAGCAAGGCTATAGCCTTGGATTTTGTCAAAATACAACAACAATTTGATTATCATAAAAATGGTTTAGAACCACTATTTTGAATACGTAGAACACGAAAATCAAGTTTAAAATGCAAAATTATGGCTAATTTCATTAAAAGATTACTAATTTTCAATCCGAGTGTATACTCCCCATTCGCAACTCGATTTAAGGATGTTCTACACATCCTATCGAGGAACTGATTGCACCAGTGGATTCAGCGTCTCAAAAAACACCGTTTTCCATAATTTCACGCAATTCTAAAGCCAAAAGTGTTTTTGTCAAAAAAATGAGCAAGGCTATAGCCTTGGATTTTTGTCAAAATTCAACAAAAATTTGATTATCATAAAAATGGTTTAGAACCACTATTTTGAATACGTAGAACACGAAAATCGAGTTTAAAATGCAAAATTATGGCTAATTTCATTAAAAGATTACTAATTTTCAATCCGAGGTATACTCCCCATTCGCAACTCGATTTAAGGATGTTCTACACATCCTATCGAGGAACTGATTGCACCAGTGGATTCAGCGTCTCAAAAAACACCGTTTTCCATAATTTCACGCAATTCTAAAGCCAAAAGTGTTTTTGTCAAAAAAATGAGCAAGGCTATAGCCTTGGATTTTGTCAAATTCAACAAAATTTGATTATCATAAAAATGGTTTAGAACCACTATTTTGAATACGTAGAACACGAAAATCAAGTTTAAAATGCAAAATTATGGCTAATTTCATTAAAAGATTACTAATTTTCAATCCGAGTGTATACTCCCCATTCGCAACTCGATTTAAGGATGTTCTACACATCCTATCGAGGAACTGATTGCACCAGTGGATTCAGCGCCTCAAAAACACCGTTTTCCATAATTTCACGCAATTCTAAAGCCAAAGTGTTTTTGTCAAAAAAATGAGCAAGGCTATAGCCTTGGATTTTGTCAAAATTCAACAAAAATTTGATTATCATAAAAATGGTTTAGAACCACTATTTTGAATACGTAGAACACGAAAATCAAGTTTAAAATGCAAAATTATGGCTAATTTCATTAAAAGATTACTAATTTTCAATCCGAGTGTATACTCCCCATTCGCAACTCGATTTAAGGATGTTCTACACATCCTATCGAGGAACTGATTGCACCAGTGGTTTCGGCGTGTCAAAAACACCGTTTTCCATAATTTCACGCAATTCTAAAGCCAAAAGTGTTTTTGTCAAAAAAATGAGCAAGGCTATACCCTTGGATTTTGTCAAAATTCAACAAAAATTTGATTATCATAAAAATGGTTTAGAACCACTATTTTGAATACGTAGAACACGAAAATTGAGTTTAAAATGCAAAATTATGGCTAATTTCATTAAAAGATTACTAATTTTCAATCCGAGTGTATACTCCCCATTCGCAACTCGATTTAAGGATGTTCTACACATCCTATCGAGGAACTGATTGCACCAGTGGATTCAGCGTCTCAAAAAACACCGTTTTTCCTTAATTTCACGCAATTCTAAAGCCAAAAGTGTTTTTGTCAAAAAAATGAGCAAGGCTATAGCCTTGGATTTTTGTCAAAATTCAACAAAAATTTGATTATCATAAAAATGGTTTAGAACCACTATTTTGAATACGTAGAACACGAAAATTGAGTTTAAAATGCAAAATTATGGCTAATTTCATTAAAAGATTACTAATTTTCAATCCGAGTGTATACTCTCCATTCGCAACTCGATTTAAGGATGTTCTACACATCCTATCGAGAAACTGATTACCAGTGGATTCAGCGTCTCAAAAACACCGTTTTCCATAATTTCACGCAATTCTAAAGCCAAAAGTGTTTTTGTCAAAAAAATGAGCAAGGCTATACCCTTGGATTTTTGTCAAAATTCAACAAAAATTTGATTATCATAAAAATGGTTTAGAACCACTATTTTGAATACGTAGAACACGAAAATTGAGTTTAAAATGCAAAATTATGGCTAATTTCATTAAAAGATTACTAATTTTCAATCCGAGTGTATACTCTCCATTCGCAACTCGATTTAAGGATGTTCTACACATCCTATCGAGGAACTGATTGCACCAGTGGATTCAGCGTCTCAAAAAACACCGTTTTCCATAATTTCACGCAATTCTAAAGCCAAAAGTGTTTTTGTAAAAAAAATGAGCAAGGATATACCCTTGGATTTTGTCAAAATTCAACAAAATTTGATTATCATAAAAATGGTTTAGAACCACTATTTTGAATACGTAGAACACGAAAATTGAGTTTAAAATGCAAAATTATGGCTAATTTCATTAAAGATTACTAATTTTCAATCCGAGTGTATACTCTCCATTCGCAACTCGATTTAAGGATGTTCTACACATCCTATCGAGGAACTGATTGCACCAGTGGATTCAGCGTCTCAAAAAACACCGTTTTTCCTTAATTTCACGCAATTCTAAAGCCAAAAGTGTTTTTGTCAAAAAAATGAGCAAGGCTATACCCTTGGATTTTTGTCAAAATTCAACAAAAATTTGATTATCATAAAAATGGTTTAGAACCACTATTTTGAATACGTAGAACACGAAAATTGAGTTTAAAATGCAAAATTATGGCTAATTTCATTAAAAGATTACTAATTTTCAATCCGAGTGTATACTCTCCATTCGCAACTCGATTTAAGGATGTTCTACACATCCTATCGAGAAACTGATTGCACCAGTGGATTCAGCGTCTCAAAAAACACCGTTTTTCCTTAATTTCACGCAATTCTAAAGCCAAAAGTGTTTTTGTCAAAAAAATGAGCAAGGCTATAGCCTTGGATTTTTGTCAAAATTCAACAAAAATTTGATTATCATAAAAATGGTTTAGAACCACTATTTTGAATACGTAGAACACGAAAATCGAGTTTAAAATGCAAAATTATGGCTAATTTCATTAAAAGATTACTAATTTTCAATCCGAGTGTATACTCCCCATTCGCAACTCGATTTAAGGATGTTCTACACATCCTATCGAGGAACTGACTGCACCAGTGGATTCAGCGTCTCAAAAAACACCGTTTTCCATAATTTTACGCAATTCTAAAGCCAAAAGTGTTTTTGTCAAAAAAATGAGCAAGGCTATAGCCTTGGATTTTTGTCAAAATTCAACAAAAATTTGATTATCATAAAAATGGTTTAGAACCACTATTTTGAATACGTAGAACACGAAAATCGAGTTTAAAATGCAAAATTATGGCTAATTTCATTAAAAGATTACTAATTTTCAATCCGAGTGTATACTCCCCATTCGCAACTCGATTTAAGGATGTTCTACACATCCTATCGAGGAACTGATTGCACCAGTGGATTCAGCGTCTCAAAAAACACCGTTTACCATAATTTCACGCAATTCTAAAGCCAAAAGTGTTTTTGTCAAAAAAATGAGCAAGGCTATAGCCTTGGATTTTTGTCAAAATTCAACAAAAATTTGATTATCATAACAATTGTGTAGAACCACTATTTTGAATACGTAGAACACGAAAATCGAGTTTAAAATGCAAAATTATGGCTAATTTCATTAAAAGATTACTAATTTTCAATCCGAGTGTATACTCCCCATTCGCAACTCGATTTAAGGATGTTCTACACATCCTATCGAGGAACTGATTGCACCAGTGGATTCAGCGTCTCAAAAAACACCGTTTTCCATAATTTCACGCAATTCTAAAGCCAAAAGTGTTTTGGTCAAAAAAATGAGCAAGGCTATAGCCTTGGATTTTTGTCAAAATTCAACAAAAATTTGATTAACAATAAAATGGTTTAGAACCACTATTTTGAATACATAGAACACGAGAATCGAGTTTAAAATGCAAAACTATGGCTAATTTCATTAAAGATTACTAATTTTCAATCCGAGTGTATACTCCCCATTCGCAACTCGATTTAAGGATGTTCTACACATCCTATCGAGGAACTGACTGCACCAGTGGATTTAGCGTCTCAAAAAACACCGTTTTCCATAATTTCACGCAATTCAAAAGCCAAAAGTGTTTTGGTCAAAATGAGCAAGGCTATAGCCTTGGATTTTGTCAAAATTCAACAAAAATTTGATTATCATAAAATGGTTTAGAACCACTATTTTGAATACGTAGAACACGAAAATCGAGTTTAAAATGCAAAATTATGGCTAATTTCATTAAAGATTACTAATTTTCAATCCGAGTGTATACTCCCCATTCGCAACTCGATTTAAGGATGTTCTACACATCCTATTGAGGAACTGATTGCACCAGTGGATTCAGCGTCTCAAAAAACACCGTTTTCCATAATTTCACGCAATTCTAAAGCCAAAAGTGTTTTTGTCAAAATGAGCAAGGCTATAGCCTTGGATTTTTGTCAAAATTCAACTAAAATTTGATTATCATAAAAATGGTTTAGAACCACTATTTTGAATACGTAGAACACGAAAATCGAGTTTAAAATGCAAATATATGGCTAATTTCATTAAAAGATTACTAATTTTCAATCCGAGTGTATACTCCCCATTCGCAACTCGATTTAAGGATGTTCTACACATCCTATCGAGGAACTGATTGCACCAGTGGATTCAGCGTCTCAAAAAACACCGTTTTCCATAATTTCACGCAATTCTAAAGCCAAAAGTGTTTTTGTCAAAAAAATGAGCAAGGCTATAGCCTTGGATTTTGTCAAATTCAACAAAAATTTGATTATCATAAAAATGGTTTAGAACCACTATTTTGAATACGTAGAACACGAAAATCGAGTTTAAAATGCAAAATTATGGCTAATTTCATTAAAAGATTACTAATTTTCAATCCGAGTGTATACTCCCCATTCGCAACTCGATTTAAGGATGTTCTACACATCCTATCGAGAAACTGATTGCACCAGTGGATTCAGCGTCTCAAAAAACACCGTTTTTCCTTAATTTCACGCAATTCTAAAGCCAAAAGTGTTTTTGTCAAAAAAATGAGCAAGGCTATAGCCTTGGATTTTTGTCAAAATTCAACAAAAATTTGATTATCATAAAAATGGTTTAGAACCACTATTTTGAATACGTAGAACACGAAAATCGAGTTTAAAATGCAAAATTATGGCTAATTTCATTAAAGATTACTTATTTTCTATCCGAGTGTATACTCCCCATTCGCAACTCGATTTAAGGATGTTCTACACATCCTATCGAGGAACTGATTGCACCAGTGGATTCAGCGTCTCAAAAAACACCGTTTTCCATAATTTCACGCAATTCTAAAGCCAAAAGTGTTTTTGTCAAAAAAATGAGCAAGGCTATAGCCTTGGATTTTTGTCAAAATTCAACAAAAATTTGATTATCATAAAAATGGTTTAGAACCACTATTTTGAATACGTAGAACACGAAAATCGAGTTTAAAATGCAAAATTATGGCTAATTTCATTAAAAGATTACTAATTTTCAATCCGAGTGTATACTCCCCATTCGCAACTCGATTTAAGGATGTTCTACACATCCTATTGAGGAACTGATTGCACCAGTGGATTCAGCGTCTCAAAAAACACCGTTTTCCATAATTTCACGCAATTCTAAAGCCAAAAGTGTTTTTGTCAAAAAAATGAGCAAGGCTATAGCCTTGATTTTTGTCAAAATTCATCTATAAATTTATTATCATAAAAATGGTTTAGAACCACTATTTTGAATACGTAGAACACGAAAATCGAGTTTAAAATGCAAATATATGGCTAATTTCATTAAAGATTACTAATTTTCAATCCGAGTGTATACTCCCCATTCGCAACTCGATTTAAGGATGTTCTACACATCCTATCGAGGAACTGATTGCACCAGTGGATTCAGCGTCTCAAAAAACACCGTTTTCCATAATTTCACGCAATTCTAAAGCCAAAAGTGTTTTTGTCAAAAAAATGAGCAAGGCTATAGCCTTGGATTTTTGTCAAAATTCAACAAAAATTTGATTATCATAAAAATGGTTTAGAACCACTATTTTGAATACGTAGAACACGAAAATCGAGTTTAAAATGCAAAATTATGGCTAATTTCATTAAAAGATTACTAATTTTCAATCCGAGTGTATACTCCCCATTCGCAACTCGATTTAAGGATGTTCTACACATCCTATCGAGAAACTGATTGCACCAGTGGATTCAGCGTCTCAAAAAACACCGTTTTTCCTTAATTTCACGCAATTCTAAAGCCAAAAGTGTTTTTGTCAAAAAAATGAGCAAGGCTATAGCCTTGGATTTTTGTCAAAATTCAACAAAAATTTGATTATCATAAAAATGGTTTAGAACCACTATTTTGAATACGTAGAACACGAAAATCGAGTTTAAAATGCAAAATTATGGCTAATTTCATTAAAAAGATTACTAATTTTCAATCCGAGTGTATACTCCCCATTCGCAACTCGATTTAAGGATGTTCTACACATCCTATCGAGGAACTGATTGCACCAGTGGATTCAGCGTCTCAAAATCACCTTTTTCCATAATTTCACGCAATTCTAAAGCCAAAAGTGTTTTTGTCAAAAAAATGAGCAAGGCTATAGCCTTGGATTTTTGTCAAAATTCAACAAAAATTTGATTATCATAAAAATGGTTTAGAACCACTATTTTGAATACGTAGAACACGAAAATCGAGTTTAAAATGCAAAATTATGGCTAATTTCATTAAAAGATTACTAATTTTCAATCCGAGTGTATACTCCCCATTCGCAACTCGATTTAAGGATGTTCTACACATCCTATTGAGGAACTGATTGCACCAGTGGATTCAGCGTCTCAAAAAACACCGTTTTCCATAATTTCACGCAATTCTAAAGCCAAAAGTGTTTTTGTCAAAAAAATGAGCAAGGCTATAGCCTTGGATTTTTGTCAAAATTCAACTAAAATTTGATTATCATAAAAATGGTTTAGAACCACTATTTTGAATACGTAGAACACGAAAATCGAGTTTAAAATGCAAATATATGGCTAATTTCATTAAAGATTACTAATTTTCAATCCGAGTGTATACTCCCCATTCGCAACTCGATTTAAGGATGTTCTACACATCCTATCGAGGAACTGATTGCACCAGTGGATTCAGCGTCTCAAAAAACACCGTTTTCCATAATTTCACGCAATTCTAAAGCCAAAAGTGTTTTTGTCAAAAAAATGAGCAAGGCTATAGCCTTGGATTTTTGTCAAAATTCAACAAAAATTTGATTATCATAAAAATGGTTTAGAACCACTATTTTGAATACGTAGAACACGAAAATCGAGTTTAAAATGCAAAATTATGGCTAATTTCATTAAAAGATTACTAATTTTCAATCCGAGTGTATACTCCCCATTCGCAACTCGATTTAAGGATGTTCCACACATCCTATCGAGAAACTGATTGCACCAGTGGATTCAGCGTCTCAAAAAACACCGTTTTCCATAATTTCACGCAATTCTAAAGCCAAAAGTGTTTTTGTAAAAAAAATGAGCAAGGCTATAGCCTTGGATTTTTGTCAAAATTCAACAAAAATTTGATTATCATAAAAATGGTTTAGAACCACTATTTTGAATACGTAGAACACGAAAATCGTGTTTAAAATGCAAAATTATGACTAATTTCATTAAAAGATTACTAATTTTCAATCCGAGTGTATACTCCCAATTCGCAACTCGATTTAAGGATGTCCTACACATCCTATCGAGAAACTGATTGCACCAGTGGATTCAGCGTCTCAAAAAACACCGTTTTCCATAATTTCACGCAATTCTAAAGCCAAAAGTGTTTTTGTCAAAAAAATGAGCAAGGCTATAGCCTTGGATTTTTGTCAAATTCAACAAAAATTTGATTATCATAAAAATGGTTTAGAACCACTATTTTGAATACGTAGAACACGAAAATTGAGTTTAAAATGCAAAATTATGGCTAATTTCATTAAAAGATTACTAATTTTCAATCCGAGTGTATACTCCCCATTCGCAACTCGATTTAAGGATGTTCTACACATCCTATCGAGAAACTGATTGCACCAGTGGATTCAGCGTCTCAAAAAACACCGTTTTTCCTTAATTTCACGCAATTCTAAAGCCAAAAGTGTTTTTGTCAAAAAAATGAGCAAGGCTATAGCCTTGGATTTTTGTCAAAATTCAACAAAAATTTGATTATCATAAAAATGGTTTAGAACCACTATTTTGAATACGTAGAACACGAAAATCGAGTTTAAAATGCAAAATTATGGCTAATTTCATTAAAAGATTACTAATTTTCAATCCGAGTGTATACTCCCCATTCGCAACTCGATTTAAGGATGTTCTACACAACCTATCGAGGAACTGACTGCACCAGTGGATTCAGCGTCTCAAAAAACACCGTTTTCCATAATTTTACGCAATTCTAAAGCCAAAAGTGTTTTTGTAAAAAAAATGAGCAAGGCTATAGCCTTGGATTTTGTCAAAAATTCAACAAAAATTTGATTATCATAAAAATGGTTTAGAACCACTATTTTAAATACGTAGAACACGAAAATCGAGTTTAAAATGCAAAATTATGGCTAATTTCATTAAAAGATTACTAATTTTCAATCCGAGTGTATACTCCCCATTCGCAACTCGATTTAAGGATGTTCTACACATCCTATCGAGGAACAGATTGCACCAGTGGATTCAGCGTCTCAAAAAACACCGTTTTCCATAATTTCACGCAATTCTAAAGCCAAGTGTTTTTGTCAAAAAAATGAGCAAGGCTATAGCCTTGGATTTTTGTCAAAATTCAACAAAAATTTGATTATCATAAAAATGGTTTACAACCACTATTTTGAATACGTAGAACACGAAAATCAAGTTTAAAATGCAAAATTATGGCTAATTTCATTAAAAGATTACTAATTTTCAATCCGAGTGTATACTTCCCATTCGCAACTCGATTTAAGGATGTTCTACACATCCTATCGAGAAACTGATTGCACCAGTGGATTCAGCGATTTAAAAAACACCGTTTTCCATAATTTCACGCAATTCTAAAGCCAAAAGTGTTTTCGTCAAAAAAATGAGCAGGGCTACAGCCTTGGATTTTTGTCAAAATTCAACAAAAATTTGATTATCATAAAAATGGTTTAGAACCACTATTTTGAATACGTAGAACACGAAAATCGTGTTTAAAATGCAAAATTATGGCTAATTTCATTAAAAGATTACTAATTTTCAATCCGAGTGTATACTCCCAATTCGCAACTCGATTTAAGGATGTTCTACACATCCTATCGAGAAACTGATTGCACCAGTGGATTCAGCGTCTCAAAAAACACCGTTCTCCATAATTTCACGCAATTCTAAAGCCAAAAGTGTTTTTGTCAAAAAAATGAGCAAGGCTATAGCCTTGGATTTTTGTCAAAATTCAACAAAAATTTGATTATCATAAAAATGGTTTAAAACCACTATTTTGAATACGTAGAACACAATAATCGTGTTTAAAATGCAAAATTATGGCTAATTTCATTAAAAGATTACTAATTTTCAATCCGAGTGTATACTCCCCATTCGCAACTCGATTTAAGGATGTTCTACATCCTATCGAGAAACTGATTGCACCAGTGGATTCAGCGTCTCAAAAAACACCGTTTTCCATAATTTCACGCAATTCTAAAGCCAAAAGTGTTTTTGTCAAAAAAATGAGCAAGGCTATAGCCTTGGATTTTTGTCAAAATTCAACAAAAATTTGATTATCATAAAAATGGTTTAGAACCACTATTTTGAATACGTAGAACACAATAATCGTGTTTAAAATGCAAAATTATGGCTAATTTCATTAAAAGATTACTAATTTTTAATCCGAGTGTATACTCCCCATTCGCAACTCGATTTAAGGATGTTCTACACATCCTATCGAGGAACTGATTGCACCAGTGGATTCAGCGTCTCAAGAAACACCGTTTTCCATAATTTCACGCAATTCTAAAGGTAAAAAGTGTTTTTGTCAAAAATGAGCAAGGCTATAGCCTTGGATGTGTAGAACATCCTTAAATCGAGTTGCGAATGGGGAGTATACACTCGGATTGAAAATTAGTAACCTTTTAATGAAATTAGCCATAATTTTGCATTTTAAACTTGATTTTCGTGTTCTACGTATTCAAAATAGTGGTTCTAAATCATTTTTATAATAATCAAATTTTTGTTGAATTTTGACAAAAATCCAAGGCTATAGACTTGCTCATTTTTTTGACAAAAACACTTTTGGCTTTAGAATTGCGTGAAATTATGGAAAACGGTGTTTTTTGGGACGCTGAATCCACTGGTGCAATCAGTTCCTCGATAGGATGTGTAGAACATCCTTAAATCGAGTTGCGAATAGGGAGTATACACTCGGATTGAAAATTAGTAATCTTTTAATGAAATTAGCCATAATTTTGCATTTTAAACACGATTTTCGTGTTCTACGTATTCAAAATAGTGGTTCTAAACCATTTTTATGATAATCAAATTTTTGTTGAATTTTGACAAAAATCCAAGGCTATAGCCTTGCTCATTTTTTTGACAAAAACACTTTTGGCTTTAGAATTGCGTGAAATTATGGAAAACGGTGTTTTTTGGGACGCTGAATCCACTGGTGCAATCAGTTCCTCGATAGGATGTGTAGAACATCCTTAAATTGAGTTGCGAATGGGGAGTATACACTCGGATTGAAAATTAGTAATCTTTTAATGAAATTAGCCATAATTTTGCATTTTAAACACGATTTTCGTGTTCTACGTATTTAAAATAGTGGTTCTAAACCATTTTTATGATAATCAAATTATTGTTGAATTTTGACAAAAATCCAAGGCAGCCTTGCTCATTTTTTTGACAAAAACACTTTTGGCTTTAGAATTGCGTGAAATTATGGAAAACGGTGTTTTTTGGGACGCTGAATTCACTGGTGCAATCAGTTTCTCGATAGGATGTGTAGAACATCCTTAAATCGAGTTGCGAATAGGGAGTATACACTCGGATTGAAAATTAGTAATCTTTTAATGAAATTAGCCATAATTTTGCATTTTAAACTCGATTTTCGTGTTCTACGTATTCAAAATAGTGGTTCTAAACTATTTTTATGATAATCAATTTTTTGTTGAAGTTTGACAAAAATCCAAGGCTATAGCCTTGCTCATTTTTTTGACAAAAACACTTTTGGCTTTAGAATTGCGTGAAATTATGGAAAACGGTGTTTTTTGGGACGCTGAATTCACTGGTGCAATCAGTTCCTCGATAGGATGGGTAGAACATCCTTAAATCGAGTTGCGAATAGGGAGTATACACTCGGATTGAAAATTAGTAATCTTTTAATGAAATTAGCCATAATTTTGCATTTTAAACACGATTTTCGTGTTCTACGTATTCAAAATAGTGGTTCTAAACCATTTTTATGATAATCAAATTTTTGTTGAATTTTGACAAAAATCCAAGGCTATAGCCTTGCTCATTTTTTTGACAAAAACACTTTTGGCTTTAGAATTGCGTGAAATTATGGAAAACGGTGTTTTTTGAGACGCTGAATCCACTGGTGCAATCAGTTTCTTGATAGGATGTGTAGAAAATCCTTAAATCGAGTTGCGAATGGGGAGTATACACTCGGATTGAAAATTAGTAATCTTTTAATGAAATTAGCCATAATTTTGCATTTTAAACACGATTTTCGTGTTCTACGTATTAAAAATAGTGGTTCTAAACCATTTTTATGATAATCACATTTTTTTTGCAATTTGACAAAAATCCAAGGCTATAGCCTTGCTCATTTTTTTGAAAAAACACTTTTGGCTTTAGAATTGCGTGAAATTATGGAAAACGGTGTTTTTTGAGACGCTGAATCCACTGGTGCAATCAGTTCCTCGATAGGATGTGTAGAACATCCTGAAATCGAGTTGCGAATGGGGAGTATACACTCGGATTGAAAATTAGTAATCTTTTAATGAAATTAGCCATAATTTTGCATTTTAAACTCGATTTTTGTGTTCTACGTATTCAAAATAGTGGTTCTAAACCATTTTTATGATAATCAAATTTTTGTTGAATTTTGACAAAAATCCAAGGCTATAGCCTTGCTCATTTTTTTGAAAAAACACTTTTGGCTTTAGAATTGCGTGAAATTATGGAAAACGGTGTTTTTTGAGACGCTGAATCCACTGGTGCAATCAGTTCCTCGATAGGATGTGTAGAACATCCTTAAATCGAGTTGCGAATGGGGAGTATACACTCGGATTGAAAATTAATAATCTTTTAATGAAATTAGCCATAATTTTGCATTTTAAACACAAATTTTCGTGTTCTACGTATTCAAAATAGTGGTTCTAAACCATTTTTATGATAATCAAATTTTTGTTGAATTTTGACAAAAATCCAAGGCTATAGCCTTGCTCATTTTATTGACAAAACCACTTTTGGCTTTAGAATTGCGTGAAATTATGGAAAACGGTGTTTTTTGAGACGCTGAATCCACTGGTGCAATCAGTTCCTCGATAGGATGTGTAGAACATCCTTAAATCGAGTTGCGAATGGGGAGTATACACTCGGATTGAAAATTAGTAATCTTTTAATGAAATTAGCCATAATTTTGCATTTTAAACACGATTTTCGTGTTCTACGTATTCAAAATAGTGGTTCTAAACCATTTTTATGATAATCAAATTTTTGTTGAATTTTGACAAAAATCCAAGGCTATGCCTTGCTCATTTTTTTGACAAAAACACTTTTGGCTTTAGAATTGCGTGAAATTATGGAAAACGGTGTTTTTTGAGACGCTGAATTTACTGGTGCAATCAGTTCCTCGATAGGATGTGTGGAACATCCTTAAATCGAGTTGCGAATGGGGAGTACACACTCGGATTGAAAATTAGTAATCTTTTAATGAAAATAGCCATAATTTTGCATTTTAAACTCGATTTTTGTGTTCTACGTATTCAAAATAGTGGTTCTAAACCATTTTTATGATAATCAAATTTTTGTTGAATTTTGACAAAAATCCAAGGCTATAGCCTTGCTCATTTTTTTGACAAAAACACTTTTGGCTTTAGAATTGCGTGAAATTATGGAAAACGGTGTTTTTTGAGACGCTGAATCCACTGGTGCAATCAGTTCCTCGATAGGATGTGTAGAACATCCTTAAATCGAGTTGCGAATGGGGAGTATACACTCGGATTGAAAATTAGTAATCTATTAATGAAATTAGCCATAATTTTGCATTTTAACACGATTATTGTGTTCTACGTATTCAAAATAGTGGTTCTAAACCATTTTTATGATAATCAAATTTTTGTTGAATTTTGACAAAAATCCAAGGCAATAGCCTTGCTCATTTTTTTGACAAAAACACTTTTGGCTTTAGAATTGCGTGAAATTATGGAAAACGGTGTTTTTTGAGACGCTGAATCCACTGGTGCAATCAGTTTCTCGATAGGATGTGTAGGACATCCTTAAATCGAGTTGCGAATTGGGAGTATACACTCGGATTGAAAATTAGTAATCTTTTAATGAAATTAGCCATAATTTTGCATTTTAAACACGATTTTCGTGTTCTACGTATTCAAAATAGTGGTTCTAAACCATTTTTATGATAATCAAATTTTTGTTGCATTTTGACAAAAATCCAAGGCTGTAGCCTTGCTCATTTTTTTGACGAAAACACTTTTGGCTTTAGAATTGCGTGAAATTATGGAAAACGGTGTTTTTTAGAACGCTGAATCCACTGGTGCAATTAGTTTCTCGATGGGATGTGTAGAACATCGTTAAATCGAGTTGCGAATGGGGAGTATACACTCGGATTGAAAATTAGTAATCTTTTAATGAAATTAGCCATAATTTTGCATTTTAAACTCGATTTTCGTGTTCTACGTATTCAAAATAGTGGTTCTAAACCATTTTTATGATAATCAAATTTTTGTTGAATTTTGACAAAAATCCAAGGCTATAGCCTTGCTCATTTTTTTGACAAAAACACTTTTGGCTTTAGAATTGCGTGAAATTATGGAAAACGGTGTTTTTTGAGACGCTGAATCCACTGGTGCAATCAGTTCCTCGATAGGATGTGTAGAACATCCTTAAATTGAGTTGCGAATGGGGAGTATACACTCGGATTGAAAATTAGTAATCTTTTAATGAAATTAGCCATAATTTTGCATTTTAAACACGATTTTCGTGTTCTACGTATTCAAAATAGTGGTTCTAAACCATTTTTATGATAATCAAATTTTTGTTGAATTTTGACAAAAATCCAAGGCTATAGCCTTGCTCATTTTTTTGACAAAAACACTTTTGGCTTTAGAATTGCGTGAAATTATGGAAAACGGTGTTTTTTGAGACGCTGAATCCACTGGTGCAATCAGTTTCTCGATAGGATGTGTGGAACATCCTTAAATCGAGTTGCGAATGGGGAGTATACACTCGGATTGAAAATTAGTAATCTTTTAATGAAATTAGCCATAATTTTGCATTTTAAACTCGATTTTCGTGTTCTACGTATTCAAAATAGTGGTTCTAAACCATTTTTATGATAATCAAATTTTTGTTGAATTTTGACAAAAATCCAAGGCTATAGCCTTGCTCATTTTTTTGACAAAAACACTTTTGGCTTTAGAATTGCGTGAAATTATGAAAAACGGTGTTTTTTGAGACGCTGAATCCACTGGTGCAATCAGTTTCTCGATAGGATGTGTAGAACATCCTTAAATCGAGTTGCGAATGGGGAGTATACACTCGGATTGAAAATTAGTAATCTTTTAATGAAATTAGCCATAATTTTGCATTTTAAACACGATTTTCGTATTCTACGTATTCAAAATAGTGGTTCTAAACCATTTTTATGATAATCAAATTTTTGTTGAATTTTGACAAAAATCCAAGGCTATAGCCTTGCTCATTTTTTTGACAAAAACACTTTTGGCTTTAGAATTGCGTGAAATTATGGAAAACGGTGTTTTTTGAGACGCTGAATCCACTGGTGCAATCAGTTCCTCGATAGGATGTGTGGAACATCCTTAAATCGAGTTGCGAATGGGGAGTATACACTCGGATTGAAAATTAGTAATCTTTTAATGAAATTAGCCATAATTTTGCATTTTAAACTCGATTTTTGTGTTCTACGTATTCAAAATAGTGGTTCTAAACCATTTTTATGATAATCAAATTTTTGTTGAATTTTGACAAAAATCCAAGGCTGCCTTGCTAATTTTTTTGACAAAAACACTTTTGGCTTTAGAATTGCGTGAAATTATGGAAAACGGTGTTTTTTGAGACGCTGAATCCACTGGTGCAATCAGTTCCTCGATAGGATGTGTAGAACATCCTTAAATCGAGTTGCGAATGGGGAGTATACACTCGGATTGAAAATTAGTAATCTTTTAATGAAATTAGCCATAATTTTGCATTTTAAACACGTTTTTCGTGTTCTACGTATTAAAAATAGTGGTTCTAAACCATTTTTATGATAATCAAATTTTTGTTGCATTTTGACAAAAATCCAAGGCTATAGCCTTGCTCATTTTTTTGACAAAAACACTTTTGGCTTTAGAATTGCGTAAAATTATGGAAAACGGTGTTTTTTGAGACGCTGAATCCACTGGTGCAATCAGTTCCTCGATAGGATGTGTAGAACATCCTTAAATCGAGTTGCGAATGGGGAGTATACACTCGGATTGAAAATTAGTAATCTTTTAATGAAATTAGCCATAATTTTGCATTTTAAACACGATTTTCGTGTTCTACGTATTCAAAATAGTGGTTCTAAACCATTTTTGTGATAATCAAATTTTTGTTGCATTTTGACAAAAATCCAAGGCTATAGCCTTGCTCATTTTTTTGACCAAAACACTTTTGGCTTTAGAATTGCGTGAAATTATGGAAAACGGTGTTTTTTGAGACGCTGAATCCATTGGTGCAATCAGTTCCTTGATAGGATGTGTAGAACATCCTTAAATCGAGTTGCGAATGGGGAGTATACACTCGGATTGAAAATTAGTAATCTTTTAATGAAATTAGCCATAATTTTGCATTTTAAACACGATTTTCGTGTTCTACGTATTCAAAATAGTGGTTCTAAACCATTTTTATGATAATCAAATTTTTGTTGCATTTTGACAAAAATCCAAGGCTATAGCCTTGCTAATTTTTTTGACAAAAACACTTTTGGCTTTAGAATTGCGTGAAATTATGGAAAACGGTGTTTTTTGAGACGCTGAATCCACTGGTGCAATCAGTTCCTCGATAGGATGTGTAGAACATCCTTAAATCGAGTTGCGAATGGGGAGTATACACTCGGATTGAAAATTAGTAATCTTTTAATGAAATTAGCCATAATTTTGCATTTTAAACACGATTTTCGTGTTCTACGTATTCAAAATAGTGGTTCTAAACCATTTTTATGATAATCAAATTTTTGTTGCATTTTGACAAAAATCCAAGGCTATAGCCTTGCTCATTTTTTTGACCAAAACACTTTTGGCTTTAGAATTGCGTGAAATTATGGAAAACGGTGTTTTTTGAGACGCTGAATCCATTGGTGCAATCAGTTCCTTGATAGGATGTGTAGAACATCCTTAAATCGAGTTGCGAATGGGGAGTATACACTCGGATTGAAAATTAGTAATCTTTTAATGAAATTAGCCATAATTTTGCATTTTAAACACGATTTTCGTGTTCTACGTATTCAAAATAGTGGTTCTAAACCATTTTTATGATAATCAAATTTTTGTTGCATTTTGACAAAAATCCAAGGCTATAGCCTTGCTAATTTTTTTGACAAAAACACTTTTGGCTTTAGAATTGCGTGAAATTATGGAAAACGGTGTTTTTTGAGACGCTGAATCCACTGGTGCAATCAGTTCCTCGATAGGATGTGTAGAACATCCTTAAATCGAGTTGCGAATGGGGAGTATACACTAGGATTGAAAATTAGTAATCTTTTAATGAAATTAGTCATAATTTTGCATTTTAAACACGTTTTTCGTGTTCTACGTATTAAAAATAGTGGTTCTAAACCATTTTTATGATAATCAAATTTTTGTTGCATTTTGACAAAAATCCAAGGCTATAGCCTTGCTTATTTTTTTGACAAAAACACTTCTGGCTTTAGAATTGCGTAAAATTATGGAAAACGGTGTTTTTTGAGACGCTGAATCCACTGGTGCAATCAGTTCCTCGATAGGATGTGTAGAACATCCTTAAATCGAGTTGCGAATGGGGAGTATACACTCGGATTGAAAATTAGTAATCTTTTAATGAAATTAGCCATAATTTTGCATTTTAAACACGATTTTCGTGTTCTACGTATTTAAAATAGTTGTTCTAAACCATTTTTGTGATAATCAAATTTTTGTTGCATTTTGACAAAAATCCAAGGCTATAGCCTTGCTCATTTTTTTGACCAAAACACTTTTGGCTTTAGAATTGCGTGAAATTATGGAAAACGGTGTTTTTTGAGACGCTGAATCCATTGGTGCAATCAGTTCCTTGATAGGATGTGTAGAACATCCTTAAATCGAGTTGCGAATGGGGAGTATACACTCGGATTGAAAATTAGTAATCTTTTAATGAAATTAGCCATAAATTTGCATTTTAAACACGATTTTCGTGTTCTACGTATTCAAATTAGTGGTTCTAAACCATTTTTATGATAATCAAATTTTTGTTGAATTTTGACAAAAATCCAAGGCTATAGCCTTGCTCATTTTTTTGACAAAAACACTTTTGGCTTTAGAATTGCGTGAAATTATGGAAAACGGTGTTTTTTGAGACGCTGAATCCATTGGTGCAATCAGTTCCTTGATAGGATGTGTAGAACATCCTTAAATCGAGTTGCGAATGGGGAGTATACACTCGGATTGAAAATTAGTAATCTTTTAATGAAACTAGCCATAATTTTGCATTTTAAACACGATTTTCGTATTCTACGTATTCAAAATAGTGGTTCTAAACCATTTTTATGATAATCAAATTTTTGTTGCATTTTGACAAAAATCCAAGGCTATAGCCTTGCTCATTTTTTTGACAAAAACACTTTTGGTTTTAGAATTGCGTGAAATTATGGAAAACGGTGTTTTTTGAGACGCTAAATCCATTGGTGCAATCAGTTCCTTGATAGGATGTGTAGAACATCCTTAAATCGAGTTGCGAATGGGGAGTATACACTCGGATTGAAAATTAGTAATCTTTTAATGAAATTAGCCATAATTTTGCATTTTAAACACGATTTTCGTGTTCTACGTATTCAAATTAGTGGTTCTAAACCATTTTTATGATAATCAAATTTTTGTTGAATTTTGACAAAAATCCAAGGCTATAGCCTTGCTCATTTTTTTGACAAAAACACTTTTGGCTTTAGAATTGCGTGAAATTATGGAAAACGGTGTTTTTTGAGACGCTGAATCCACTGGTGCAATCAGTTCCTCGATAGGATGTGTAGAACATCCTTAAATTGAGTTGCGAATGGGGAGTATACACTCGGATTGAAAATTAGTAATCTTTTAATGAAATTAGCCATAATTTTGCATTTTAAACACGATTTTCGTGTTCTACGTATTCAAAATAGTGGTTCTAAACCATTTTTATGATAATCAAATTTTTGTTGAATTTTGACAAAAATCCAAGGCTATAGCCTTGCTCATTTTTTTGACAAAAACACTTTTGGCTTTAGAATTGCGTGAAATTATGGAAAACGGTGTTTTTTGAGACGCTGAATCCACTGGTGCAATCAGTTCCTCGATAGGATGTGTGGAACATCCTTAAATCGAGTTGCGAATGGGGAGTATACACTCGGATTGAAAATTAGTAATCTTTTAATGAAATTAGCCATAATTTTGCATTTTAAACTCGATTTTCGTGTCCTACGTATTCGAAATAGTGGTTCTAAACCATTTTTATGATAATCAAATTTTTGTTGAATTTTGACAAAAATCCAAGGCTATAGCCTTGCTCATTTTTTTGACAAAAACACTTTTGGCTTTAGAATTGCGTGAAATTATGGAAAACGGTGTTTTTTGAGACGCTGAATCCACTGGTGCAATCAGTTCCTTGATAGGATGTGTAGAACATCCTTAAATCGAGTTGCGAATGGGGAGTATACACTCGGATTGAAAATTAGTAATCTTTTAATGAAATTAGCCATAATTTTGCATTTTAAACAAGATTTTCGTGTTCTAAGTATTCAAAATAGTGGTTCTAAACCATTTTTATGATAATCAAATTTTTGTTGAATTTTGACAAAAATCCAAGGCTATAGCCTTGCTCATTTTTTTGACAAAAACACTTTTGGCTTAAGAATTGCGTGAAATTATGGAAAACGGTGTTTTTTGAGACGCTGAATCCACTGAGCAGTCAGTTCCTCGATAAAATGTGTAGAACATCCTTAAATCGAGTTGCGAATGGGGAGTATACACTCGGATTGAAAATTTGTAATCTTTTAATGAAATTAGCCATAATTTTGCATTTTAAACTCGATTTTAGTGTTCTACGTATTCAAAATAGTGGTTCTAAACCATTTTTATGATAATCAAATTTTTGTTGAATTTTGACAAAAATCCAAGGCTATAGCCTTGCTCATTTTTTTGACAAAAACACTTTTGGCTTTAGAATTGCGTGAAATTATGGAAAACGGTTTTTTTTTGAGACGCTGAATCCACTGGTGCAATCAGTTCCTCGATAGGATGTGTAGAACATCCTTAAATCGAGTTGCGAATGGGGAGTATACACTCGGATTGAAAATTAGTAATCTTTTAATGAAATTAGCCATAATTTTGCATTTTAAACTGGATTTTCGTGTTCTACGTATTCAAAATAGTGGTTCTAAACCATTTTTATGATGATCAAATTTTTGTTGAATTTTGACAAAAATCCAAGGCTATAGCCTTGCTCATTTTTTTGACAAAAACACTTTTGGCTTTAGAATTGCGTGAAATTATGGAAAACGGTGTTTTTTGAGACGCTGAATCCACTGGTGCAATCAGTTCCTTGATAGGATGTGTAGAACATCCTTAAATCGAGTTGCGAATGGGGAGTATACACTCGGATTGAAAATTAGTAATCTTTTAATGAAATTAGCCATAATTTTGCATTTTAAACAAGATTTTCGTGTTCTAAGCATTCAAAATAGTGGTTCTAAACCATTTTTATGATAATCAAATTTTTGTTAAATTTTGACAACAATCCAAGGCTATAGCCTTGCTCATTTTTTTGACAAAAACACTTTTGGCTTTAGAATTGCGTGAAATTATGGAAAACGGTGTTTTTTGAGACGCTGAATCCACTGGTGCAATCAGTTCTTCGATAGGATGTGTAGAACATCCCTAAATCGAGTTGCGAATGGGGAGTATACACTCGGATTGAAAATTAGTAATCTTTTAATGAAATTAGCCATAATTTTGCATTTTAAACACGATTTTCGTGTTCTACGTATTCAAAATAGTGGTTCTAAACCATTTTTATAATAATCAAATTTTTGTTGATTTTTGACAAAAATCCAAGGCTATAGCCTTGCTCATTTTTTTGACAAAAACACTTTTGGCTTTAGAATTGCGTGAAATTATGGAAAACGGTGTTTTTTGAGACGCTGAATCCACTGGTGCAATCAGTTCTTCGATAGGATGTGTAGAACATCCCTAAATCGAGTTGCGAATGGGGAGTATACACTCGGATTGAAAATTAGTAATCTTTTAATGAAATTAGCCATAATTTTGCATTTTAAACACGATTTTCGTGTTCTACGTATTCAAAATAGTGGTTCTAAACCATTTTTATAATAATCAAATTTTTGTTGATTTTTGACAAAAATCCAAGGCTATAGCCTTGCTCATTTTTTTGACAAAAACACTTTTGGCTTTAGAATTGCGTGAAATTATGGAAAACGGTGTTTTTTGAGACGCTGAATCCACTGGTGCAATCAGTTCCTCGATAGGATGTGTAGAACATCCTTAAATCGAGTTGCGAATGGGGAGTATACACTCGGATTGAAAATTAGTAATCTTTTAATGAAATTAGCCATAATTTTGCATTTTAAACACGATTTTCGTGTTCTACGTATTCAAAATAGTGGTTTTAAACCATTTTTATGATAATCAAATTTTTGTTGCATTTTGACAAAAATCCAAGGCTATAGCCTTGCTCATTTTTTTGACAGAAACACTTTTGGCTTTAGAATTGCGTGAAATTATGGAAAACGGTGTTTTTTGAGACGCTGAATCCACTGGTGCAATCAGTTCCTCGATAGGATGTGTAGAACATCCTTAAATCGAGTTGCGAATGGGGAGTATACACTCGGATTGAAAATTAGTAATCTTTTAATGAAATTAGCCATAATTTTGCATTTTAAACACGATTTTCGTGTTCTACGTATTCAAAATAGTGGTTCTAAACCATTTTTATGATAATCAAATTTTTGTTGAATTTTGACAAAAATCCAAGGCTATAGCCTTGCTCATTTTTTTGACAAAAACACTTTTGGCTTTAGAATTGCGTAAAATTATGGAAAACGGTGTTTTTTGAGACGCTGAATCCACTGGTGCAATCAGTTCCTCGATAGGATGTGTAGAACATCCTTAAATCGAGTTGCGAATGGGGAGTATACACTCGGATTGAAAATTAGTAATCTTTTAATGAAATTAGCCATAATTTTGCATTTTAAACTCGATTTTAGTGTTCTACGTATTCAAAATAGTGGTTCTAAACCATTTTTATGATAATCAAATTTTTGTTGAATTTTGACAAAAATCCAAGGCTATAGCCTTGCTAATTTTTTTGACAAAAACACTTTTGGCTTTAGAATTGCGTGAAATTATGGAAAACGGTGTTTTTTGAGACGCTGAATCCACTGGTGCAATCAGTTCCTCGATAGGATGTGTAGAACATCCTTAAATCGAGTTGCGAATGGGGAGTATACACTCGGATTGAAAATTAGTAATCTTTTAATGAAATTAGCCATAATTTTGCATTTTAAACAAGATTTTCGTGTTCTACGTATTCAAAATAGTGGTTCTAAACCATTTTTATGATAATCAAATTTTTGTTGAATTTTGACAAAAATCCAAGGCTATAGCCTTGCTCATTTTTTTGACAAAAACACTTTTGGCTTAAGAATTGCGTGAAATTATGGAAAACGGTGTTTTTTGAGACGCTGAATCCACTGAGCAGTCAGTTCCTCGATAAAATGTGTAGAACATCCTTAAATCGAGTTGCGAATGGGGAGTATACACTCGGATTGAAAATTAGTAATCTTTTAATGAAATTAGCCATAATTTTGCATTTTAAACTCGATTTTAGTGTTCTACGTATTCAAAATAGTGGTTCTAAACCATTTTTATGATAATCAAATTTTTGTTGAATTTTGACAAAAATCCTTGCTCATTTTTTTGACAAAAACACTTTTGGCTTTAGAATTGCGTGAAATTATGGAAAACGGTGTTTTTTGAGACGCTGAATCCACTGGTGCAATCAGTTCCTCGATAGGATGTGTAGAACATCCTTAAATCGAGTTGCGAATGGGGAGTATACACTCGGATTGAAAATTAGTAATCTTTTAATGAAATTAGCCATAATTTTGCATTTTAAACACGATTTTCGTGTTCTACGTATTCAAAATAGTGGTTCTAAACCATTTTTATGATGATCAAATTTTTGTTGAATTTTGACAACAATCCAAGGCTATAGCCTTGCTCATTTTTTTGACAAAAACACTTTTGGCTTTAGAATTGCGTAAAATTATGGAAAACGGTGTTTTTTGAGACGCTGAATCCACTGGTGCAATCAGTTCCTCGATAGGATGTGTAGAACATCCTTAAATCGAGTTGCGAATGGGGAGTATACACTCGGATTGAAAATTAGTAATCTTTTAATGAAATTAGCCATAATTTTGCATTTTAAACACGATTTTCTTGTTCTACGTATTAAAAATAGTGGTTCTAAACCATTTTTATAATAATCAAATTTTTGGTGAATTTTGACAAAAATCCAAGGCTATAGCCTTGCTCATTTTTTTGACAAAAACACTTTTGGCTTTAGAATTGCGTGAAATTA
This sequence comes from Ophraella communa, assembly GCA_035357415.1. NCBI lineage: Eukaryota > Metazoa > Arthropoda > Insecta > Coleoptera > Chrysomelidae > Ophraella > Ophraella communa. Next base: position 9,148,378 of record CM068992.1, on the reverse strand, counting down.
TGGAAAACGGTGTTTTTTGAGACGCTGAATCCACTGGTGCAATCAGTTCCTCGATAGGATGTGTAGAACATCCTTAAATCGAGTTGCGAATGGGGAGTATACACTCGGATTGAAAATTAGTAATCTTTTAATGAAATTAGCCATAATTTTGCATTTTAAACTCGATTTTCGTGTTCTACGTATTCAAAATAGTGGTTCTAAACCATTTTTATAATAATCAAATTTTTGTTGATTTTTGACAAAAATCCAAGGCTATAGCCTTGCTCATTTTTTTGACAAAAACACTTTTGGCTTTAGAATTGCGTGAAATTATGGAAAACGGTGTTTTTTGAGACGCTGAATCCACTGGTGCAATTAGTTTCTCGATGGGATGTGTAGAACATCCTTAAATCGAGTTGCGAATGGGGAGTATACACTCGGATTGAAAATTAGTAATCTTTTAATGAAATTAGCCATAATTTTGCATTTTAAACTCGATTTTCGTGTTCTACGTATTCAAAATAGTGGTTCTAAACCATTTTTATAATAATCAAATTTTTGTTGATTTTTGACAAAAATCCAAGGCTATAGCCTTGCTCATTTTTTTGACAAAAACACTTTTGGCTTTAGAATTGCGTGAAATTATGGAAAACGGTGTTTTTTGAGACGCTGAATCCACTGGTGCAATCAGTTCCTCGATAGGATGTGTAGAACATCCTTAAATCGAGTTGCGAATGGGGAGTATACACTCGGATTGAAAATTAGTAATCTTTTAATGAAATTAGCCATAATTTTGCATTTTAAACTGGATTTTCGTGTTCTACGTATTAAAAATAGTGGTTCTAAACCATTTTTATAATAATCAAATTTTTGGTGAATTTTGACAAAAATCCAAGGCTATAGCCTTGCTCATTTTTTTGACAAAAACACTTTTGGCTTTAGAATTGCGTAAAATTATGAAAAACGGTGTTTTTTAAAACGCTGAATCCACTGGTGCAATCAGTTTCTTGATAGGATGTGTAGAACATCCTTAAATCGAGTTGCGAATGGGGAGTATACACTCGGATTGAAAATTAGTAATCTTTTAATGAAATTAGCCATAATTTTGCATTTTAAACACGATTTTCGTGTTCTACGTATTCAAAATAGTGGTTCTAAACCATTTTTATGATAATCAAATTTTTGTTGCATTTTGACAAAAATCCAAGGCTATAGCCTTGCTTATTTTTTTGACAAAAACACTTTTGGCTTTAGAATTGCGTAAAATTATGGAAAACGGTGTTTTTTAAGACGCTGAATCCACTGGTGCAATCAGTTCCTCGATAGGATGTGTAGAACATCCTTAAATCGAGTTGCGAATGGGGAGTATACACTCGGATTGAAAATTAGTAATCTTTTAATGAAATTAGCCATAATTTTGCATTTTAAACACGATTTTCGTGTTCTACGTATTCAAAATAGTGGTTCTAAACCATTTTTATGATAATCAAATTTTTGTTGCATTTTGACAAAAATCCAAGGCTATAGCCTTGCTTATTTTTGACAAAAACACTTTTGGCTTTAGAATTGCGTAAAATTATGGAAAACGGTGTTTTTTAAGACGCTGAATCCACTGGTGCAATCAGTTCCTCGATAGGATGTGTAGAACATCCTTAAATCGAGTTGCGAATGGGGAGTATACACTCGGATTGAAAATTAGTAATCTTTTAATGAAATTAGCCATAATTTTGCATTTTAAACACGATTTTCGTGTTCTACGTATTCAAAATAGTGGTTCTAAACCATTTTTATGATAATCAAATTTTTGTTGCATTTTGACAAAAATCCAAGGCTATAGCCTTGCTTATTTTTTTGACAAAAACACTTTTGGCTTTAGAATTGCGTAAAATTATGGAAAACGGTGTTTTTTAAGACGCTGAATCCACTGGTGCAATCAGTTCCTCGATAGGATGTGTAGAACATCCTTAAATCGAGTTGCGAATGGGGAGTATACACTCGGATTGAAAATTAGTAATCTTTTAATGAAATTAGCCATAATTTTGCATTTTAAACACGATTTTCGTGTTCTACGTATTCAAAATAGTGGTTCTAAACCATTTTTATGATAATCAAATTTTTGTTGCATTTTGACAAAAATCCAAGGCTATAGCCTTGCTCATTTTTTTGACAAAAACACTTTTGGCTTTAGAATTGCGTGAAATTATGGAAAACGGTGTTTTTTGAGACGCTGAATCCACTGGTGCAATCAGTTCCTCGATAGGATGTGTAGAACATCCTTAAATCGAGTTGCGAATGGGGAGTATACACTCGGATTGAAAATTAGTAATCTTTTAATGAAATTAGCCATAATTTTGCATTTTAAACACGATTTTCGTGTTCTACGTATTCAAAATAGTGGTTCTAAACCATTTTTATGATAATCAAATATTTGTTGAATTTTGACAAAAATCCAAGGCTATAGCCTTGCTCATTTTTTTGACAAAAACACTTTTGGCTTTAGAATTGCGTAAAATTATGGAAAACGGTGTTTTTTGAGACGCTGATTCTACTGGTGCAATCAGTTTCTCGATAGGATGTGTAGAACATCCTTAAATTGAGTTGCGAATGGGGAGTATACACTCGGATTGAAAATTAGTAATCTTTTAATGAAATTAGCCATAATTTTGCATTTTAAACTCGATTTTAGTGTTCTACGTATTTAAAATAGTGGTTCTAAACCATTTTTATGATAATAAAATTTTTGTTTAATTTTGACAAAAATCCAAGGCTATAGCCTTGCTCATTTTTTTGACAAAAACACTTTTGGCTTTAGAATTGCGTGAAATTATGGAAAACGGTGTTTTTTGAGACGCTGAATCCACTGGTGCAATCAGTTCCTCGATAGGATGTGTAGAACATCCTTAAATCGAGTTGCGAATGGGGAGTATTCACTCGGATTGAAAATTAGTAATCTTTTAATGAAATTAGCCATAATTTTGCATTTTAAACTCGATTTTAGTGTTCTACGTATTTAAAATAGTGGTTCTAAACCATTTTTATGATAATCAAATTTTTGTTGAATTTTGACAAAAATCCAAGGCTATAGCCTTGCTCATTTTTTTGACAAAAACACTTTTGGCTTTAGAATTGCGTGAAATTATGGAAAACGGTGTTTTTTGAGACGCTGAATCCACTGGTGCAATCAGTTCCTCGATAGGATGTGTAGAACATCCTTAAATAGAGTTGCGAATGGGGAGTATACACTCGGATTAAAAATTAGTAATCTTTTAATGAAATTAGCCATAATTTTGCATTTTAAACTGGATTTTCGTGTTTTACGTATTCAAAATAGTGGTTCTAAACCATTTTTATGATAATCAAATTTTTGTTGAATTTTGACAAAAATCCAAGGCTATAGCCTTGCTCATTTTTTTGACAAAAACACTTTTGGCTTTAGAATTGCGTGAAATTATGGAAAACGGTGTTTTTTGAGACGCTGAATCCACTGGTGCAATCAGTTCCTCGATAGGATGTGTAGAACATCCTTAAATCGAGTTGCGAATGGGGAGTATACACTCGGATTGAAAATTAGTAATCTTTTAATGAAATTAGCCATAATTTTGCATTTTAAACACGATTTTCGTGTTCTACGTATTAAAAATAGTGGTTCTAAACCATTTTTATAATATTCAAATTTTTGGTGAATTTTGACAAAAATCCAAGGCTATAGCCTTGCTCATTTTTTTGACAAAAAACACTTTTGGCTTTAGAATTGCGTGAAATTATGGAAAACGGTGTTTTTTAAAACGCTGAATCCACTGGTGCAATCAGTTTCTCGATAGGATGTGTAGAACATCCTTAAATCGAGTTGCGAATGGGGAGTATACACTCGGATTGAAAATTAGTAATCTTTTAATGAAATTAGCCATAATTTTGCATTTTAAACTCGATTTTCGTGTTCTACGTATTCAAAATAGTGGTTCTAAACCATTTTTATAATAATCAAATTTTTGTTGAATTTTGACAAAAATCCAAGGCTATAGCCTTGCTCATTTTTTTGACAAAAACACTTTTGGCTTTAGAATTGCGTGAAATTATGGAAAACGGTGTATTTTGAGACGCTGAATCCACTGGTGCAATCAGTTCCTCGATAGGATGTGTAGAACATCCTTAAATCGAGTTGCGAATGGGGAGTATACACTCGGATTAAAAATTAGTAATCTTTTAATGAAATTAGCCATAATTTTGCATTTTAAACTGGATTTTCGTGTTTTACGTATTCAAAATAGTGGTTCTAAACCATTTTTATGATAATCAAATTTTTGTTGAATTTTGACAAAAATCCAAGGCTATAGCCTTGCTCATTTTTTTGACAAAAACACTTTTGGCTTTAGAATTGCGTGAAATTATGGAAAACGGTGTTTTTTGAGACGCTGAATCCACTGGTGCAATCAGTTCCTCGATAGGATGTGTAGAACATCCTTAAATCGAGTTGCGAATGGGGAGTATACACTCGGATTGAAAATTAGTAATCTTTTAATGAAATTAGCCATAATTTTGCATTTTAAACACGATTTTCGTGTTCTACGTATTAAAAATAGTGGTTCTAAACCATTTTTATAATAATCAAATTTTTGGTGAATTTTGACAAAAATCCAAGGCTATAGCCTTGCTCATTTTTTTGACAAAAACACTTTTGGCTTTAGAATTGCGTGAAATTATGGAAAACGGTGTTTTTTAAAACGCTGAATCCACTGGTGCAATCAGTTTCTCGATAGGATGTGTAGAACATCCTTAAATCGAGTTGCGAATGGGGAGTATACACTCGGATTGAAAATTAGTAATCTTTTAATGAAATTAGCCATAATTTTGCATTTTAAACACGATTTTCGTGTTCTACGTATTAAAAATAGTGGTTCTAAACCATTTTTATAATAATCAAATTTTTGGTGAATTTTGACAAAAATCCAAGGCTATAGCCTTGCTCATTTTTTTGACAAAAACACTTTTGGCTTTAGAATTGCGTGAAATTATGGAAAACGGTGTTTTTTGAGACGCTGAATCCACTGGTGCAATCAGTTCCTCGATAGGATGTGTAGAACATCCTTAAATCGAGTTGCGAATGGGGAGTATACACTCGGATTGAAAATTAGTAATCTTTTAATGAAATTAGCCATAATTTTGCATTTTAAACACGATTTTCGTGTTCTACGTATTCAAAATAGTGGTTCTAAACCATTTTTATGATAATCAAATTTTTGTTGAATTTTGACAAAAATCCAAGGCTATAGCCTTGCTCATTTTTTTGACAAAAACACTTTTGGCTTTAGAATTGCGTGAAATTATGGAAAACGGTGTTTTTTGAGACGCTGAATCCACTGGTGCAATCAGTTCCTCGATAGGATGTGTGGAACATCCTTAAATCGAGTTGCGAATGGGGAGTATACACTCGGATTGAAAATTAGTAATCTTTTAATGAAATTAGCCATAATTTTGCATTTTAAGCTCGATTTTCGTGTTCTACGTATTCAAAATAGTGGTTCTAAACCATTTTTATGATAATCAAATTTTTGTTGAATTTTGACAAAAATCCAAGGCTATAGCCTTGCTCATTTTTTTGACAAAAACACTTTTGGCTTTAGAATTGCGTGAAATTATGGAAAACGGTGTTTTTTGAGACGCTGAATCCACTGGTGCAATCAATTCCTCGATTGGATGTGTAGAACATCCTTAAATCGAGTTGCGAATGGGGAGTATACACTCGGATTGAAAATTAGTAATCTTTTAATGAAATTAGCCATAATTTTGCATTTTAAACACGATTTTCGTGTTCTACGTATTAAAAATGGTGGTTCTAAACCATTTTTATAATAATCAAATTTTTGGTGAATTTTGACAAAAATCCAAGGCTATAGCCTTGCTCATTTTTTTGACAAAAACACTTTTGGCTTTAGAATTGCGTGAAATTATGGAAAACGGTGTTTTTTAAAACGCTGAATCCACTGGTGCAATCAGTTTCTCGATAGGATGTGTAGAACATCCTTAAATCAAGTTGCGAATGGGGAGTATACACTCGGATTGAAAATTAGTAATCTTTTAATGAAATTAGCCATAATTTTGCATTTTAAACTCGATTTTCGTGTTCTACGTATTCAAAATAGTGGTTCTAAACCATTTTTATAATAATCAAATTTTTGTTGATTTTTGACAAAAATCCAAGGCTATAGCCTTGCTCATTTTTTTGACAAAAACACTTTTGGCTTTAGAATTGCGTGAAATTATGGAAAACGGTGTTTTTTAAGACGCTGAATCCACTGGTGCAATCAGTTCCTCGATAGGATGTGTAGAACATCCTTAAATCGAGTTGCGAATGGGGAGTATACACTCGGATTGAAAATTAGTAATCTTTTAATGAAATTAGCCATAATTTTGCATTTTAAACTGGATTTTGGTGTTCTACGTATTAAAAATAGTGGTTCTAAACCATTTTTATAATAATCAAATTTTTGGTGAATTTTGACAAAAATCCAAGGCTATAGCCTTGCTCATTTTTTTGACAAAAACACTTTTGGCTTTAGAATTGCGTGAAATTATGGAAAACGGTGTTTTTTAAAACGCTGAATCCACTGGTGCAATCAGTTTCTTGATAGGATGTGTAGAACATCCTTAAATCGAGTTGCGAATGGGGAGTATACACTCGGATTGAAAATTAGTAATCTTTTAATGAAATTAGCCATAATTTTGCATTTTAAACACGATTTTCGTGTTCTACGTATTCAAAATAGTGGTTCTAAACCATTTTTATGATAATCAATTTTTTGTTGAATTTTGACAAAAATCCAAGGCTATAGCCTTGCTCATTTTTTTGACAAAAACACTTTTGGCTTTAGAATTGCGTGAAATTATGGAAAACGGTGTTTTTAAAAACGCTGAATCCACTGGTGCAATCAGTTCCTCGATAGGATGTGTAGAACATCCTTAAATCGAGTTGCGAATGGGGAGTATACACTCGGATTGAAAATTAGTAATCTTTTAATGAAATTAGCCATAATTTTGCATTTTAAACTGGATTTTCGTGTTCTACGTATTCAAAATAGTGGTTCTAAACCATTTTTATAATGATCAAATTTTTGTTGAATTTTGACAACAATCCAAGGCTATAGCCTTGCTCATTTTTTTGACAAAAACACTTTTGGCTTTAGAATTGCGTGAAATTATGGATAACGGTGTTTTTTGAGACGCTGAATCCACTGGTGCAATCAGTTCCTCGATAGGATGTGTAGAACATCCTTAAATCGAGTTGCGAATGGGGAGTAAACACTCGGATTGAAACTTAGTAATCTTTTAATGAAATTAGCCATAATATTGCATTTTAAACACGATTTTCGTGTTCTACGTATTAAAAATAGTGGTTCTAAACCATTTTTATAATAATCAAATTTTTGTTGAATTTTGACAAAAATCCAAGGCTATAGCCTTGCTCATTTTTTTGACAAAAACACTTTTGGCTTTTGAATTGCGTGAAATTATGGAAAACGGTGTTTTTTGAGACGCTGAATCCACTGGTGCAATCAGTTCCTCGATAGTATGTGTAGAACATCCTTAAATCAAGTCGTGAATGGGAAGTATACACTCGGATTGAAAATTAGTAATCTTTTAATGAAATTAGCCATAATTTTGCATTTTAAACTCGATTTTCGTGTTCTACGTATTCAAAATAGTGGTTCTAAACCATTTTTATAATAATCAAATTTTTGTTGAATTTTGACAAAAATCCAAGGCTATAGCCTTGCTCATTTTTTTGACAAAAACACTTTTGGCTTTTGAATTGCGTGAAATTATGGAAATTGGTGTTTTTTGAGACGCTGAATCCACTGGTGCAATCAGTTTCTCGATGGGATGTGTAGAACATCCTTAAATCGAGTTGCGAATGGGGAGTATACACTTGGATTGAAAATTAGTAATCTTTTAATGAAATTAGCCATAATTTTGCATTTTAAACTCGATTTTCGTGTTCTACGTATTCAAAATAGTGGTTCTAAACCATTTTTATGATAATCAAATTTTTGTTGAATTTTGACAAAAATCCAAGGCTATAGCATTGCTCATTTTTTTGACAAAAACACTTTTGGCTTTAGAATTGCGTAAAATTATGGAAAACGGTGTTTTTTAAGACGCTTAATCCACTGGTGCAATCAGTTCCTCCATAGGATGTGTGGAACATCCTTAAATCGAGTTGCGAATGGGGAGTATACACTCGGATTGAAAATTAGTAATCTTTTAATAAAATTAGCCATAATTTTGCATTTTAAACTCGATTTTCGTGTTCTACGTATTCAAAATAGTGGTTCTTAACCATTTTTATGATAATCAAATTTTTGTTGAATTTTGACAAAAATCTAAGGCTATAGCCTTGCTCATTTTTTTGACGAAAACACTTTTGGCTTTAGAATTGCGTGAAATTATGGAAAACGGTGTTTTTTGAGACGCTGAATCCACTGGTGCAATCAGTTTCTCAATAGGATGTGTAGAACATCCTTAAATCGAGTTGCGAATGGGGAGTATACACTCGGATTGAAAATTAGTAATCTTTTAATGAAATTAGCCATAATTTTGCATTTTAAACTCGATTTTCGTGTTCTACGTATTCAAAATAGTGGTTCTTAACCATTTTTATGATAATCAAATTTTTGTTGAATTTTGACAAAAATCCAAGGCTATAGCCTTGCTCATTTTTTTGACAAAAACACTTTTGGCTTTAGAATTGCGTGAAATTATGGAAAACGGTGTTTTTTAAAACGCTGAATCCACTGGTGCAATCAGTTTCTCGATAGTATGTGTAGAACATCCTTAAATCGAGTTGCGAATGGGGAGTATACACTCGGATTGAAAATTAGTAATCTTTTAATGAAATTAGCCATAATTTTGCATTTTAAACTCGATTTTCGTGTTCTACGTATTCAAAATAGTGGTTCTAAACCATTTTTATAATAATCAAATTTTTGTTGAATTTTGACAAAAATCCAAGGCTATAGCCTTGCTCATTTTTTTGACAAAAACACTTTTGGCTTTAGAATTGCGTAAAATTATGGAAAAAGGTGTTTTTTGAGACACTGAATCCACTGGTGCAATCAGTTTCTCGATAGGATGTGTAGAACATCCTTAAATCGAGTTGCGAATGGGGAGTATACACTCGGATTGAAAATTAGTAATCTTTTAATGAAATTAGCCATAATTTTGCATTTTTAACTCGATTTTCGTGTTCTACGTATTCAAAAAAGTGGTTCTTAACCATTTTTATGATAATCAAATTTTTGTTGAATTTTGACAAAAATCCAAGGCTATAGCCTTGCTCATTTTTTTGACAAAAACACTTTTGGCTTTAGAATTGCGTGAAATTATGAAAAACGGTGTTTTTTGAGACGCTGAATCCACTGGTGCAATCAGTTTCTCGATAGGATGTGTAGAACATCCTTAAATCGAGTTGCGAATGGGGAGTATACACTCGGATTGAAAATTAGTAATCTTTTAATGAAATTAGCCATAATTTTGCATTTTAAACTCGATTTTCGTGTTCTACGTATTCAAAATAGTGGTTCTTAACCATTTTTATGATAATCAAATTTTTGTTGAATTTTGACAAAAATCCAAGGCTATAGCCTTGCTCATTTTTTTGACAAAAACACTTTTGGCTTTAGAATTGCGTGAAATTATGAAAAACGGTGTTTTTTGAGACGCTGAATCCACTGGTGCAATCAGTTTCTCGATAGGATGTGTAGAACATCCTTAAATCGAGTTGCGAATGGGGAGTATACACTCGGATTGAAAATTAGTAATCTTTTAATGAAATTAGCCATAATTTTGCATTTTAAACTCGATTTTCGTGTTCTACGTATTCAAAATAGTGGTTCTAAACCATTTTTATAATAATCAAATTTTTGTTGAATTTTGACAAAAATCCAAGGCTATAGCCTTGCTCATTTTTTTGACAAAAACACTTTTGGCTTTTGAATTGCGTGAAATTATGGAAAACGGTGTTTTTTGAGACGCTGAATCCACTGGTGCAATCAGTTCCTCGAAAGGATGTGTAGAACATCCTTAAATCAAGTCGTGAATGGGAAGTATACACTCGGATTGAAAATTAGTAATCTTTTAATGAAATTAGCCATAATTTTGCATTTTAAACTCGATTTTCGTGTTCTACGTATTCAAAATAGTGGTTCTTAACCATTTTTATGATAATCAAATTTTTGTTGAATTTTGACAAAAATCCAAGGCTATAGCCTTGCTCATTTTTTTGACAAAAACACTTTTGGCTTTAGAATTGCGTGAAATTATGAAAAACGGTGTTTTTTGAGACGCTGAATCCACTGGTGCAATCAGTTTCTCGATAGGATGTGTAGAACATCCTTAAATCGAGTTGCGAATGGGGAGTATACACTCGGATTAAAAATTAGTAATCTTTTAATGAAATTAGCCATAATTTTGCATTTTAAACTCGATTTTCGTGTTCTACGTATTTAAAATAGTGGTTCTAAACCATTTTTATAATAATCAAATTTTTGTTGAATTTTGACAAAAATCCAAAGCTATAGCCTTGCTCATTTTTTTGACAAAAACACTTTTGGCTTTTGAATTGCGTGAAATTATGGAAAACGGTGTTTTTTAAGACGCTGAATCCACTGGTGCAATCAGTTCCTCGATAGAATGTGTAGAACATCCTTAAATCAAGTCGTGAATGGGGAGTATACACTCGGATTGAAAATTAGTAATCTTTTAATGAAATTAGCCATAATTTTGCATTTTAAACTCGATTTTCGTGTTCTACGTATTCAAAATAGTGGTTCTAAACCATTTTTATAATAATCAATTTTTTGTTGAATTTTGACAAAAATCCAAGGCTATAGCCTTGCTCATTTTTTTGACAAAAACACTTTTGGCTTTTGAATTGCGTGAAATTATGGAAAACGGTGTTTTTTAAAACGCTAAATCCACTGGTGCAATCAGTTCCTCGATAGGATGTGTAGAACATCCTTAAATCAAGTCGTGAATGGGGAGTATACACTCCGATTTAAAATTAGTAATCTTTTAATGAAATTAGCCATAATTTTGCATTTTAAACTCGATTTTCGTGTTCTACGTATTCAAAATAGTGGTTCTTAACCATTTTTATGATAATCAAATTTTTGTTGAATTTTGACAAAAATCCAAGGCTATAGCCTTGCTCATTTTTTTGACAAAAACACTTTTGGCTTTAGAATTGCGTGAAATTATGAAAAACGGTGTTTTTTAAAACGCTAAATCCACTGGTGCAATCAGTTCCTCGATAGGATGTGTAGAACATCCTTAAATCAAGTTGCGAATGGAAAGTATACACTCGGATTGTAAATTAGTAATCTTTTAATGAAATTAGCCATAATTTTGCATTTTAAACACGATTTTCGTGTTCTACGTATTCAAAATAGTGGTTCTAAACCATTTTTATAATAATCAAATTTTTGGTGAATTTTGACAAAAATCCAAGGCTATAGCCTTGCTCATTTTTGACGAAAACACTTTTGGCTTTAGAATTGCGTGAAATTATGGAAAACGGTGTTTTTTGAGACGCTGAATCCACAGATGCAATCAGATACACGATAGTATCTGTAGAACATCCTTAAATCGAGTTGCGAATGGGGAGTATACACTCGGATTGAAAATTAGTAATCTTTTAATGAAATTAGCCATAATTTTGCATTTTAAACACGATTTTCGTGTTCTACGTAATAAAAATAGTGGTTCTAAACCATTTTTATAATAATCAAATTTTTGTTGAATTTTGACAAAATCCAAGGCTATAGCCTTGCTCATTTTTTTGACGAAAACACTTTTGGCTTTAGAATTGCGTGAAATTATGAAAAACGGTGTTTTTTAAAACGCTAAATCCACTGGTGCAATCAGTTCCTCGATAGGATGTGTAGAACATCCTTAAATCGAGTTGCGAATGGGGAGTATACACTTGGATTGAAAATTAGTAATCTTTTAATGAAATTAGCCATAATTTTGCATTTTAAACTCGATTTTCGTGTTCTACGTATTCAAAATAGTGGTTCTAAACCATTTTTATGATAATCAAATTTTTGTTGAATTTTGACAAAAATCCAAGGCTATAGCATTGCTCATTTTTTTGACAAAAACACTTTTGGCTTTAGAATTGCGTAAAATTATGGAAAACGGTGTTTTTTAAGACGCTTAATCCACTGGTGCAATCAGTTCCTCGATAGGATGTGTGGAACATCCTTAAATCGAGTTGCGAATGGGGAGTATACACTCGGATTGAAAATTAGTAATCTTTTAATAAAATTAGCCATAATTTTGCATTTTAAACTCGATTTTCGTGTTCTACGTATTCAAAATAGTGGTTCTTAACCATTTTTATGATAATCAAATTTTTGTTGAATTTTGACAAAAATCCAAGGCTATAGCCTTGCTCATTTTTTTGACGAAAACACTTTTGGCTTTAGAATTGCGTGAAATTATGGAAAACGGTGTTTTTTGAGACGCTGAATCCACTGGTGCAATCAGTTTCTCAATAGGATGTGTAGAACATCCTTAAATCGAGTTGCGAATGGGAGTATACACTCGGATTGAAAATTAGTAATCTTTTTAATGAAATTAGCCATAATATTGCATATTAAACTCGATTTTCGTGTACTACGTATTCAAAATAGTGGTTCTTAACCATTTTTATGATAATCAAATTTTTGTTGAATTTTGACAAAAATCCAAGGCTATAGCCTTGCTCATTTTGACAAAAATCCTTTTGGCTTTAGAATTGCGTGAAATTATGGAAAACGGTGTTTTTTAAAACGCTGAATCCACTGGTGCAATCAGTTTCTCGATAGTATGTGTAGAACATCCTTAAATCGAGTTGCGAATGGGGAGTATACACTCGGATTGAAAATTAGTAATCTTTTAATGAAATTAGCCATAATTTTGCATTTTAAACTCGATTTTCGTGTTCTACGTATTCAAAATAGTGGTTCTAAACCATTTTTATAATAATCAAATTTTTGTTGAATTTTGACAAAAATCCAAGGCTATAGCCTTGCTCATTTTTTTGACAAAAACACTTTTGGCTTTAGAATTGCGTAAAATTATGGAAAAAGGTGTTTTTTGAGACACTGAATCCACTGGTGCAATCAGTTTCTCGATAGGATGTGTAGAACATCCTTAAATCGAGTTGCGAATGGGGAGTATACACTCGGATTGAAAATTAGTAATCTTTTAATGAAATTAGCCATAATTTTGCATTTTTAACTCGATTTTCGTGTTCTACGTATTCAAAAAAGTGGTTCTTAACCATTTTTATGATAATCAAATTTTTGTTGAATTTTGACAAAAATCCAAGGCTATAGCCTTGCTCATTTTTTTGACAAAAACACTTTTGGCTTTAGAATTGCGTGAAATTATGAAAAACGGTGTTTTTTGAGACGCTGAATCCACTGGTGCAATCAGTTTCTCGATAGGATGTGTAGAACATCCTTAAATCGAGTTGCGAATGGGGAGTATACACTCGGATTGAAAATTAGTAATCTTTTAATGAAATTAGCCATAATTTTGCATTTTAAACTCGATTTTCGTGTTCTACGTATTCAAAATAGTGGTTCCTAACCATTTTTATGATAATCAAATTTTTGTTGAATTTTGACAAAAATCCAAGGCTATAGCCTTGCTCATTTTTTTGACAAAAACACTTTTGGCTTTAGAATTGCGTGAAATTATGAAAAACGGTGTTTTTTGAGACGCTGAATCCACTGGTGCAATCAGTTTCTCGATAGGATGTGTAGAACATCCTTAAATCGAGTTGCGAATGGGGAGTATACACTCGGATTGAAAATTAGTAATCTTTTAATGAAATTAGCCATAATTTTGCATTTTAAACTCGATTTTCGTGTTCTACGTATTTAAAATAGTGGTTCTAAACCATTTTTATAATAATCAAATTTTTGTTGAATTTTGACAAAAATCCAAGGCTATAGCCTTGCTCATTTTGACAAAAACACTTTTGGCTTTTGAATTGCGTGAAATTATGGAAAACGGTGTTTTTTGAGACGCTGAATCCACTGGTGCAATCAGTTCCTCGAAAGGATGTGTAGAACATCCTTAAATCAAGTCGTGAATGGGAAGTATACACTCGGATTGAAAATTAGTAATCTTTTAATGAAATTAGCCATAATTTTGCATTTTAAACTCGATTTTCGTGTTCTACGTATTCAAAATAGTGGTTCTTAACCATTTTTATGATAATCAAATTTTTGTTGAATTTTGACAAAAATCCAAGGCTATAGCCTTGCTCATTTTGACAAAAACACTTTTGGCTTTAGAATTGCGTGAAATTATGAAAAACGGTGTTTTTTGAGACGCTGAATCCACTGGTGCAATCAGTTTCTCGATAGGATGTGTAGAACATCCTTAAATCGAGTTGCGAATGGGGAGTATACACTCGGATTAAAAATTAGTAATCTTTTAATGAAATTAGCCATAATTTTGCATTTTAAACTCGATTTTCGTGTTCTACGTATTTAAAATAGTGGTTCTAAACCATTTTTATAATAATCAAATTTTTGTTGAATTTTGACAAAAATCCAAAGCTATAGCCTTGCTCATTTTTTTGACAAAAACACTTTTGGCTTTTGAATTGCGTGAAATTATGGAAAACGGTGTTTTTTGAGACGCTGAATCCACTGGTGCAATCAGTTCCTCGATAGAATGTGTAGAACATCCTTAAATCAAGTCGTGAATGGGGAGTATACACTCGGATTGAAAATTAGTAATCTTTTAATGAAATTAGCCATAATTTTGCATTTTAAACTCGATTTTCGTGTTCTACGTATTCAAAATAGTGGTTCTAAACCATTTTTATAATAATCAATTTTTTGTTGAATTTTGACAAAAATCCAAGGCTATAGCCTTGCTCATTTTTTTGACAAAAACACTTTTGGCTTTTGAATTGCGTGAAATTATGGAAAACGGTGTTTTTTAAAACGCTAAATCCACTGGTGCAATCAGTTCCTCGATAGGATGTGTAGAACATCCTTAAATCAAGTCGTGAATGGGGAGTATACACTCCGATTTAAAATTAGTAATCTTTTAATGAAATTAGCCATAATTTTGCATTTTAAACTCGATTTTCGTGTTCTACGTATTCAAAATAGTGGTTCTTAACCATTTTTATGATAATCAAATTTTTGTTGAATTTTGACAAAAATCCAAGGCTATAGCCTTGCTCATTTTGACAAAAACACTTTTGGCTTTAGAATTGCGTGAAATTATGAAAAACGGTGTTTTTTAAAACGCTAAATCCACTGGTGCAATCAGTTCCTCGATAGGATGTGTAGAACATCCTTAAATCAAGTCGTGAATGGGAAGTATACACTCGGATTGTAAATTAGTAATCTTTTAATGAAATTAGCCATAATTTTGCATTTTAAACACGATTTTCGTGTTCTACGTAATAAAAATAGTGGTTCTAAACCATTTTTATAATAATCAATTTTTTGGTAAATTTTGACAAAAATCCAAGGCTATAGCCTTGCTCATTTTTTTGACAAAAACACTTTTGGCTTTAGAATTGCGTGAAATTATGGAAAACGGTGTTTTTTAAAACGCTGAATCCACTGGTGCGATCAGATTCTCGATAGTATGTGTAGAACATCCTTAAATCGAGTTGCGAATGTGGAGTATACACTCGGATTGAAAATTAGTAATCTTTTAATGAAATTAGCCATAATTTTGCATTTTAAACTCGATTTTTGTGTTCTACGTATTCAAAATAGTGGTTCTTAACCATTTTTATGATAATCAAATTTTTGTTGAATTTTGACAAAAATCCAAGGCTATAGCCTTGCTCATTTTTTTGACGAAAACACTTTTGGCTTTAGAATTGCGTGAAATTATGGAAATTGGTGTTTTTTGAGACGCTGAATCCACTGGTGCAATCAGTTTCTCGATGGGATGTGTAGAACATCCTTAAATCGAGTTGCGAATGGGGAGTATACACTCGGATTGAAAATTAGTAATCTTTTAATGAAATTAGCCATAATTTTGCATTTTAAACACGATTTTCGTGTTCTACGTAATAAAAATAGTGGTTCTAAACCATTTTCATAATAATCAAATTTTTGGTAAATTTTGACAAAAATCCAAGGCTATAGCCTTGCTCATTTTTTTGACAAAAACACTTTTGGCATTTGGAATTGCGTGAAATTATGAAAAACGGTGTTTTTTGAGACGCTGAATCCACTGGTGCAATCAGTTTCTCGATAGGATGTGTAGAACATCCTTAAATCGAGTTGCGAATGGGGAGTATACACTCGGATTGAAAATTAGTAATCTTTTAATGAAATTAGCCATAAATTTGCATTTTAAACTCGATTTTCGTGTTTTACGTATTCAAAATAGTGGTTCTAAACCATTTTTATAAAAATCAAATTTTTGTTAAATTTTGACAAAAATCCAAGGCTATAGCCTTGCTCATTTTTTTGACGAAAACACTTTTGGCTTTAGAATTGCGTGAAATTATGGAAATTGGTGTTTTTGAGACGCTGAATCCACTGGTGCAATCAGTTTCTCGATGGGATGTGTAGAACATCCTTAAATCGAGTTGCGAATGGGGAGTATACACTCGGATTGAAAATTAGTAACCTTTTAATGAAATTAGCCATAATTTTGCATTTTAAACTCGATTTTCGTGTTCTACGTATTCAAAATAGTGGTTCTAAACCATTTTTATAATAATCAAATTTTTGTTGAATTTTGACAAAAATCCAAGGCTATAGCCTTGCTCATTTTATTGACAAAAACACTTTTGGCTTAAGAATTGCGTCAAATTATGAAAAACGGTGTTTTTTGAGACGCTGAATCCACTGGTGCAATCAGTTCCTCGATAGGATGTGTAGAACATCCTTAAAAAGAGTTGCGTATGGGGAGTATACACTCGGATTGAAAATTAGTAATCTTTTAATGAAATTAGCCATAATTTTGCATTTTAAACACGATTTTCGTGTTCTACGTATTCAAAATAGTGGTTCTAAACCATTTTTATGATAATCAAATTTTTGTTGAATTTTGACAAAAATCCAAGGCTATAGCCTTGCTCATTTTATTGACAAAAACACTTTTGGCTTTAGAATTGCGTGAAATTATGGAAAACGGTGTTTTTTAAGACGCTGAATCCACTGGTGCAATCAGTTCCTCGATAGGATGTGTAGAACATCCTTAAATCGAGTTGCGAATGGGGAGTATACACTCGGATTGAAAATTAGTAATCTTTTAATGAAATTAGCCATAATTTTGCATTTTAAACTCGATTTTCGTGTTCTACGTATTCAAAATAGTGGTTCTAAACCATTTTTATAATAATCAAATTTTTGTTGAATTTTGACAAAAACCCAAGGCTATAGCCTTGCTCATTTTTTTGACGAAAACACTTTTGGCTTTAGAATTGCGTGAAATTATGGAAATTGGTGTTTTTTGAGACGCTGAATCCACTGGTGCAATCAGTTCCTCGATAGGATGTGTAGAACATCCTTAAATCAAGTCGTGAATGGGGAGTATACACTCCGATTTAAAATTAGTAATCTTTTAATGAAATTAGCCATAATTTTGCATTTTAAACTCGATTTTCGTGTTCTACGTATTCAAAATAGTGGTTCTTAACCATTTTTATGATAATCAAATTTTTGTTGAATTTTGATAAAAATCCAAGGCTATAGCCTTGCTCATTTTTTTGACAAAAACACTTTTGGCTTTAGAATTGCGTGAAATTATGAAAAACGGTGTTTTTTGAGACGCTGAATCCACTGGTGCAATAAGTTTCTCGATAGGATGTGTAGAACATCCTTAAATCGAGTTGCGAATGGGGAGTATACACTCGGATTGAAAATTAGTAATCTTTTAATGAAATTAGCCATAATTTTGCATTTTAAACTCGATTTTCGTGTTCTACGTATTCAAAATAGTGGTTCTAAACCATTTTTATAATAATCAAATTTTTGTTGAATTTTTGACAAAAATCCAAGGCTATAGCCTTGCTCATTTTTTTGACAAAAACACTTTTGGCTTTTGAATTGCGTGAAATTATGGAAATTGGTGTTTTTTAAAACGCTGAATCCACTGGTGCAATCAGTTCCTCGATAGGATGTGTAGAACATCCTTAAATCGAGTCGTGAATGGGGAGTATACACTCGGATTGAAAATTAGTAATCTTTTAATGAAATTAGCCATAATTTTGCATTTTAAACTCGATTTTTGTGTTCTACGTATTTAAAATAGTGGTTCTAAACCATTTTTATAATAATCAAATTTTTGTTGAATTTTGACAAAAATCCAAGGCTATAGCCTTGCTCATTTTTTTGACAAAAACACTTTTGGCTTTTGAATTGCGTGAAATTATGGAAAACGGTGTTTTTTGGGACGCTGAATCCACTGGTGCAATCACTTTCTCGATAGGATGTGTAGAACATCCTTAAATCGAGTTGCGAATGGGGAGTATACACTCAGATTTAAAATTAGTAATCTTTTAATGAAATTAGCCCTAATTTTGCATTTTAAACTCGATTTTTGTGTTCTACGTATTCAAAATAGTGGTTCTAAACCATTTTTATAATAATCAAATTTTTGTTGAATTTTGACAAAAATCCAAGGCTATAGCCTTGCTCATTTTTTTGACAAAAACACTTTTGGCTTTTGAATTGCGTGAAATTATGGAAAACGGTGTTTTTTGGGACGCTGAATCCACTGGTGCAATCACTTTCTCGATAGGATGTGTAGAACATCCTTAAATCGAGTTGCGAATGGGGAGTATACACTCCGATTTAAAATTAGTAATCTTTTAATGAAATTAGCCCTAATTTTGCATTTTAAACTCGATTTTCGTGTTCTACGTATTCAAAATAGTGGTTCTAAACCATTTTTATAATAATCAAATTTTTGTTGAATTTTGACAAAAATCCAAGGCTAAACCCTTCTCATTTTTTTGACAAAAACACTTTTGGCTTTTGAATTGCGTGAAATTATGGAAAACGGTGTTTTTTAAGACGCTGAATCCACTGGTGCAATCAGTTCCTCGATAGGATGTGTAGAACATCCTTAAATCGAGTCGTGAATGGGGAGTATACACTCGGATTAAAAATTAGTAATATTTTAATGAAATTAGCCATAATTTTGCATTTTAAACTCGATTTTTGTGTTCTACGTATTCAAAATAGTGGTTCTAAACCATTTTTATAATAATCAAATTTTTGTTGAATTTTGACAAAAATCCAAGGCTATAGCCTTGCTCATTTTTTTGACGAAAACATTTTTGGCTTTAGAATTGCGTGAAATTATGGAAATTGGTGTTTTTTGAGACGCTGAATCCACTGGTGCAATCAGTTTCTCGATGGGATGTGTAGAACATCCTTAAATCGAGTTGCGAATGGGGAGTATACACTCGGATTGAAAATTAGTAATCTTTTAATGAAATTAGCCATAATTTTGCATTTTAAACACGATTTTCGTGTTCTACGTAATAAAAATAGTGGTTCTAAACCATTTTCATAATAATCAAATTTTTGGTAAATTATGAAAAACGGTGTTTTTTAAAACGCTAAATCCACTGGTGCAATCAGTTCCTCGATAGGATGTGTAGAACATCCTTAAATCAAGTCGTGAATGGGAAGTATACACTCGGATTGTAAATTAGTAATCTTTTAATGAAATTAGCCATAATTTTGCATTTTAAACTCGATTTTCGTGTTCTACGTATTCAAAATAGTGGTTCTTAACCATTTTTATGATAATCAAATTTTTGTTGAATTTTGACGAAAATCCAAGGCTATAGCCTTGCTCATTTTTTTGACAAAAACACTTTTGGCTTTAGAATTGCGTGAAATTATGAAAAACGGTGTTTTTTGAGACGCTGAATCCACTGGTGCAATCAGTTTCTCGATAGGATGTGTAGAACATCCTTAAATCGAGTTGCGAATGGGGAGTATACACTCGGATTGAAAATTAGTAACCTTTTAATGAAATTAGCCATAATTTTGCATTTTAAACACGATTTTCGTGTTCTACGTATTAAAAATAGTGGTTCTAAACCATTTTTATAATAATCAAATTTTTGTTGAATTTTGACAAAAATCCAAGGCTATAGCCTTGCTCATTTTTTTGACAAAAACACTTTTGGCTTTTGAATTGCGTGAAATTATGGAAATTGGTGTTTTTTGAGACGCTGAATCCACTGGTGCAATCAGTTTCTCGATGGGATGTGTAGAACATCCTTAAATCGAGTTGCGAATGGGGAGTATACACTTGGATTGAAAATTAGTAATCTTTTAATGAAATTAGCCATAATTTTGCATTTTAAACTCGATTTTCGTGTTCTACGTATTCAAAATAGTGGTTCTAAACCATTTTTATGATAATCAAATTTTTGTTGAATTTTGACAAAAATCCAAGGCTATAGCATTGCTCATTTTTTTGACAAAAACACTTTTGGCTTTAGAATTGCGTAAAATTATGGAAAACGGTGTTTTTTAAGACGCTTAATCCACTGGTGCAATCAGTTCCTCGATAGGATGTGTGGAACATCCTTAAATCGAGTTGCGAATGGGGAGTATACACTCGGATTGAAAATTAGTAATCTTTTAATAAAATTAGCCATAATTTTGCATTTTAAACTCGATTTTCGTGTTCTACGTATTCAAAATAGTGGTTCTTAACCATTTTTATGATAATCAAATTTTTGTTGAATTTTGACAAAAATCCAAGGCTATAGCCTTGCTCATTTTTTTGACGAAAACACTTTTGGCTTTAGAATTGCGTGAAATTATGGAAAACGGTGTTTTTTGAGACGCTGAATCCACTGGTGCAATCAGTTTCTCAATAGGATGTGTAGAACATCCTTAAATCGAGTTGCGAATGGGGAGTATACACTCGGATTGAAAATTAGTAATCTTTTAATGAAATTAGCCATAATTTTGCATTTTAAACTCGATTTTCGTGTTCTACGTATTCAAAATAGTGGTTCTTAACCATTTTTATGATAATCAAATTTTTGTTGAATTTTGACAAAAATCCAAGGCTATAGCCTTGCTCATTTTTTTGACAAAAACACTTTTGGCTTTAGAATTGCGTGAAATTATGGAAAACGGTGTTTTTTAAAACGCTGAATCCACTGGTGCAATCAGTTTCTCGATAGTATGTGTAGAACATCCTTAAATCGAGTTGCGAATGGGGAGTATACACTCGGATTGAAAATTAGTAATCTTTTAATGAAATTAGCCATAATTTTGCATTTTAAACTCGATTTTCGTGTTCTACGTATTCAAAATAGTGGTTCTAAACCATTTTTATAATAATCAAATTTTTGTTGAATTTTGACAAAAATCCAAGGCTATAGCCTTGCTCATATTTACAAAAACACTTTTGGCTTTAGAATTGCGTAAAATTATGGAAAAAGGTGTTTTTTGAGACACTGAATCCACTGGTGCAATCAGTTTCTCGATAGGATGTGTAGAACATCCTTAAATCGAGTTGCGAATGGGGAGTATACACTCGGATTGAAAATTAGTAATCTTTTAATGAAATTAGCCATAATTTTGCATTTTTAACTCGATTTTCGTGTTCTACGTATTCAAAAAAGTGGTTCTTAACCATTTTTATGATAATCAAATTTTTGTTGAATTTTGACAAAAATCCAAGGCTATAGCCTTGCTCATTTTTTTGACAAAAACACTTTTGGCTTTAGAATTGCGTGAAATTATGAAAAACGGTGTTTTTTGAGACGCTGAATCCACTGGTGCAATCAGTTTCTCGATAGGATGTGTAGAACATCCTTAAATCGAGTTGCGAATGGGGAGTATACACTCGGATTGAAAATTAGTAATCTTTTAATGAAATTAGCCATAATTTTGCATTTTAAACTCGATTTTCGTGTTCTACGTATTCAAAATAGTGGTTCTTAACCATTTTTATGATAATCAAATTTTTGTTGAATTTTGACAAAAATCCAAGGCTATAGCCTAGCTCATTTTTGACAAAAACACTTTTGGCTTTAGAATTGCGTGAAATTATGAAAAACGGTGTTTTTTGAGACGCTGAATCCACTGGTGCAATCAGTTACTCGAAAGGATGTTTAGAACATCATTAAATCCAGTTGATAATGGGCAGTATACACTCGGATTGAAAATTAGTAATCTTTTAATGAAATTAGCCATAATTTTGCATTTTAAACTCGATTTTCGTGTTCTACGTATTTAAAATAGTGGTTCTAAACCATTTTTATAATAATCAAATTTTTGTTGAATTTTGACAAAAATCCAAGGCTATAGCCTTGCTCATTTTTTTGACAAAAACACTTTTGGCTTTTGAATTGCGTGAAATTATGGAAAACGGTGTTTTTTGAGACGCTGAATCCACTGGTGCAATCAGTTCCTCGAAAGGATGTGTAGAACATCCTTAAATCAAGTCGTGAATGGGAAGTATACACTCGGATTGAAAATTAGTAATCTTTTAATGAAATTAGCCATAATTTTGCATTTTAAACTCGATTTTCGTGTTCTACGTATTCAAAATAGTGGTTCTTAACCATTTTTATGATAATCAAATTTTTGTTGAATTTTGACAAAAATCCAAGGCTATAGCCTTGCTCATTTTTTTGACAAAAACACTTTTGGCTTTAGAATTGCGTGAAATTATGAAAAACGGTGTTTTTTGAGACGCTGAATCCACTGGTGCAATCAGTTTCTCGATAGGATGTGTAGAACATCCTTAAATCGAGTTGCGAATGGGGAGTATACACTCGGATTAAAAATTAGTAATCTTTTAATGAAATTAGCCATAATTTTGCATTTTAAACTCGATTTTCGTGTTCTACGTATTTAAAATAGTGGTTCTAAACCATTTTTATAATAATCAAATTTTTGTTGAATTTTGACAAAAATCCAAAGCTATAGCCTTGCTCATTTTTTTGACAAAAACACTTTTGGCTTTTGAATTGCGTGAAATTATGGAAAACGGTGTTTTTTGAGACGCTGAATCCACTGGTGCAATCAGTTCCTCGATAGAATGTGTAGAACATCCTTAAATCAAGTCGTGAATGGGGAGTATACACTCGGATTGAAAATTAGTAATCTTTTTAATGAAATTAGCCATAATTTTGCATTTTAAACTCGATTTTCGTGTTCTACGTATTCAAAATAGTGGTTCTAAACCATTTTTATAATAATCAATTTTTTGTTGAATTTTGACAAAAATCCAAGGCTATAGCCTTGCTCATTTTGACAAAAACACTTTTGGCTTTTGAATTGCGTGAAATTATGGAAAACGGTGTTTTTTAAAACGCTAAATCCACTGGTGCAATCAGTTCCTCGATAGGATGTGTAGAACATCCTTAAATCAAGTCGTGAATGGGGAGTATACACTCCGATTTAAAATTAGTAATCTTTTAATGAAATTAGCCATAATTTTGCATTTTAAACTCGATTTTCGTGTTCTACGTATTCAAAATAGTGGTTCTTAACCATTTTTATGATAATCAAATTTTTGTTGAATTTTGACAAAAATCCAAGGCTATAGCCTTGCTCATTTTTTTGACAAAAACACTTTTGGCTTTAGAATTGCGTGAAATTATGAAAAACGGTGTTTTTTAAAACGCTAAATCCACTGGTGCAATCAGTTCCTCGATAGGATGTGTAGAACATCCTTAAATCAAGTCGTGAATGGGAAGTATACACTCGGATTGTAAATTAGTAATCTTTTAATGAAATTAGCCATAATTTTGCATTTTAAACACGATTTTCGTGTTCTACGTAATAAAAATAGTGGTTCTAAACCATTTTTATAATAATCAATTTTTTGGTAAATTTTGACAAAAATCCAAGGCTATAGCCTTGCTCATTTTTTTGACAAAAACACTTTTGGCTTTAGAATTGCGTGAAATTATGGAAAACGGTGTTTTTTAAAACGCTGAATCCACTGGTGCGATCAGATTCTCGATAGTATGTGTAGAACATCCTTAAATCGAGTTGCGAATGTGGAGTATACACTCGGATTGAAAATTAGTAATCTTTTAATGAAATTAGCCATAATTTTGCATTTTAAACTCGATTTTTGTGTTCTACGTATTCAAAATAGTGGTTCTTAACCATTTTTATGATAATCAAATTTTTGTTGAATTTTGACAAAAATCCAAGGCTATAGCCTTGCTCATTTTTTTGACGAAAACACTTTTGGCTTTAGAATTGCGTGAAATTATGGAAATTGGTGTTTTGAGACGCTGAATCCACTGGTGCAATCAGTTTCTCGATGGGATGTGTAGAACATCCTTAAATCGAGTTGCGAATGGGGAGTATACACTCGGATTGAAAATTAGTAATCTTTTAATGAAATTAGCCATAATTTTGCATTTTAAACACGATTTTCGTGTTCTACGTAATAAAAATAGTGGTTCTAAACCATTTTCATAATAATCAAATTTTTGGTAAATTTTGACAAAAATCCAAGGCTATAGCCTTGCTCATTTTTTTGACAAAAACACTTTTGGCATTTGGAATTGCGTGAAATTATGAAAAACGGTGTTTTTTGAGACGCTGAATCCACTGGTGCAATCAGTTTCTCGATAGGATGTGTAGAACATCCTTAAATCGAGTTGCGAATGGGGAGTATACACTCGGATTGAAAATTAGTAATCTTTTAATGAAATTAGCCATAAATTTGCATTTTAAACTCGATTTTCGTGTTTTACGTATTCAAAATAGTGGTTCTAAACCATTTTTATAAAAATCAAATTTTTGTTAAATTTTGACAAAAATCCAAGGCTATAGCCTTGCTCATTTTTTTGACGAAAACACTTTTGGCTTTAGAATTGCGTGAAATTATGGAAATTGGTGTTTTTTGAGACGCTGAATCCACTGGTGCAATCAGTTTCTCGATGGGATGTGTAGAACATCCTTAAATCGAGTTGCGAATGGGGAGTATACACTCGGATTGAAAATTAGTAACCTTTTAATGAAATTAGCCATAATTTTGCATTTTAAACTCGATTTTCGTGTTCTACGTATTCAAAATAGTGGTTCTAAACCATTTTTATAATAATCAAATTTTTGTTGAATTTTGACAAAAATCCAAGGCTATAGCCTTGCTCATTTTTTTGACAAAAACACTTTTGGCTTTAGAATTGCGTGAAATTATGAAAAACGGTGTTTTTTGAGACGCTGAATCCACTGGTGCAATCAGTTCCTCGATAGGATGTGTAGAACATCCTTAAAAAGAGTTGCGTATGGGGAGTATACACTCGGATTGAAAATTAGTAATCTTTTAATGAAATTAGCCATAATTTTGCATTTTAAACACGATTTTCGTGTTCTACGTATTCAAAATAGTGGTTCTAAACCATTTTTATGATAATCAAATTTTTGTTGAATTTTGACAAAAATCCAAGGCTATAGCCTTGCTCATTTTATTGACAAAAACACTTTTGGCTTTAGAATTGCGTGAAATTATGGAAAACGGTGTTTTTTAAGACGCTGAATCCACTGGTGCAATCAGTTCCTCGATAGGATGTGTAGAACATCCTTAAATCGAGTTGCGAATGGGGAGTATACACTCGGATTGAAAATTAGTAATCTTTTAATGAAATTAGCCATAATTTTGCATTTTAAACTCGATTTTCGTGTTCTACGTATTCAAAATAGTGGTTCTAAACCATTTTTATAATAATCAAATTTTTGTTGAATTTTGACAAAAACCCAAGGCTATAGCCTTGCTCATTTTTTTGACAAAAACACTTTTGGCTTAAGAATTGCGTAAAATTATGAAAAACGGTGTTTTTTGAGACGCTGAATCCACTGGTGCAATCAGTTCCTCGATAGGATGTGTAGAACATCCTTAAATCAAGTCGTGAATGGGGAGTATACACTCCGATTTAAAATTAGTAATCTTTTAATGAAATTAGCCATAATTTTGCATTTTAAACTCGATTTTCGTGTTCTACGTATTCAAAATAGTGGTTCTTAACCATTTTTATGATAATCAAATTTTTGTTGAATTTTGATAAAAATCCAAGGCTATAGCCTTGCTCATTTTTTTGACAAAAACACTTTTGGCTTTAGAATTGCGTGAAATTATGAAAAACGGTGTTTTTTGAGACGCTGAATCCACTGGTGCAATAAGTTTCTCGATAGGATGTGTAGAACATCCTTAAATCGAGTTGCGAATGGGGAGTATACACTCGGATTGAAAATTAGTAATCTTTTAATGAAATTAGCCATAATTTTGCATTTTAAACTCGATTTTCGTGTTCTACGTATTCAAAATAGTGGTTCTAAACCATTTTTATAATAATCAAATTTTTGTTGAATTTTGACAAAAATCCAAGGCTATAGCCTTGCTCATTTTTTTGACAAAAACACTTTTGGCTTTTGAATTGCGTGAAATTATGGAAATTGGTGTTTTTTAAAACGCTGAATCCACTGGTGCAATCAGTTCCTCGATAGGATGTGTAGAACATCCTTAAATCGAGTCGTGAATGGGGAGTATACACTCGGATTGAAAATTAGTAATCTTTTAATGAAATTAGCCATAATTTTGCATTTTAAACTCGATTTTTGTGTTCTACGTATTTAAAATAGTGGTTCTAAACCATTTTTATAATAATCAAATTTTTGTTGAATTTTGACAAAAATCCAAGGCTATAGCCTTGCTCATTTTGTTGACAAAAACACTTTTGGCTTTTGAATTGCGTGAAATTATGGAAAACGGTGTTTTTTGGGACGCTGAATCCACTGGTGCAATCACTTTCTCGATAGGATGTGTAGAACATCCTTAAATCGAGTTGCGAATGGGGAGTATACACTCAGATTTAAAATTAGTAATCTTTTAATGAAATTAGCCCTAATTTTGCATTTTAAACTCGATTTTTGTGTTCTACGTATTCAAAATAGTGGTTCTAAACCATTTTTATAATAATCAAATTTTTGTTGAATTTTGACAAAAATCCAAGGCTATAGCCTTGCTCATTTTTTTGACAAAAACACTTTTGGCTTTTGAATTGCGTGAAATTATGGAAAACGGTGTTTTTTGGGACGCTGAATCCACTGGTGCAATCACTTTCTCGATAGGATGTGTAGAACATCCTTAAATCGAGTTGCGAATGGGGAGTATACACTCCGATTTAAAATTAGTAATCTTTTAATGAAATTAGCCCTAATTTTGCATTTTAAACTCGATTTTCGTGTTCTACGTATTCAAAATAGTGGTTCTAAACCATTTTTATAATAATCAAATTTTTGTTGAATTTTGACAAAAATCCAAAGCTAAACCCTTCTCATTTTTTTGACAAAAACACTTTTGGCTTTTGAATTGCGTGAAATTATGGAAAACGGTGTTTTTTAAGACGCTGAATCCACTGGTGCAATCAGTTCCTCGATAGGATGTGTAGAACATCCTTAAATCGAGTCGTGAATGGGGAGTATACACTCGGATTAAAAATTAGTAATATTTTAATGAAATTAGCCATAATTTTGCATTTTAAACTCGATTTTTGTGTTCTACGTATTCAAAATAGTGGTTCTAAACCATTTTTATAATAATCAAATTTTTGTTGAATTTTGACAAAAATCCAAGGCTATAGCCTTGCTCATTTTTTTGACAAAAACACTTTTGGCTTTTGAATTGCGTGAAATTATGGAAAACGGTGTTTTTTGAGACGCTGAATCCACTGGTGCAATCAGTTCCTCGATAGGATGTGTAGAACATCCTTAAATCGAGTCGTGAATGGGGAGTATACACTCGGATTAAAAATTAGTAATATTTTAATGAAATTAGCCATAATTTTGCATTTTAAACTCGATTTTTGTGTTCTACGTATTCAAAATAGTGGTTCTAAACCATTTTTATAATAATCAAATTTTTGTTGAATTTTGACAAAAATCCAAGGCTATAGCCTTGCTCATTTTTTTGACAAAAACACTTTTGGCTTTTGAATTGCGTGAAATTATGGAAAACGGTGTTTTTTGAGACGCTGAATCCACTGGTGCAATCAGTTTCTCGATAGGATGTGTAGAACATCCTTAAATCGAGTTGCGAATGGGGAGTATACACTCGGATTGAAAATTAGTAATCTTTTAATGAAATTAGCCATAATTTTGCATTTTAAACACGATTTTCGTGTTCTACGTATTCAAAATAGTGGTTCTAAACCATTTTTATGATAATCAAATTTTTGTTGAATTTTGACAAAAATCCAAGGCTATAGCCTTGCTCATTTTTTTGACAAAAACACTTTTGGTTTTAGAATTGCGTAAAATTATGGAAAACGGTGTTTTTTGAGACGCTGAATCCACTGGTGCAATCAGTTTCTCGATAGGATGTGTAGAACATCCTTAAATCGAGTTGCGAATGGGGAGTATACACTCGGATTGAAAATTAGTAATCTTTTAATGAAATTAGCCCTAATTTTGCATTTTAAACTCGATTTTTGTGTTCTACGTATTCAAAATAGTGGTTCTAAACCATTTTTATGATAATCAAATTTTTGTTAAATTTTGACAAAAATCCAAGGCTTGCTCATTTTTTTGACAAAAACACTTTTGGCTTTAGAATTGCGTGAAATTATGGAAAACGGTGTTTTTTAAAACGCTGAATTCACTGGTGCAATCAGTTTCTCGATAGGATGTGTAGAACATCCTTAAATCGAGTTGCGAATGGGGAGTATACACTCGGATTGAAAATTAGTAATCTTTTAATGAAATTAGCCCTAATTTTGCATTTTAAACTCGATTTTCGTGTTCTACGTATTCAAAATAGTGGTTCTAAACCATTTTTATGATAATCAAATTTTTGTTAAATTTTGACAAAAATCCAAGGCTTGCTCATTTTTTTGACAAAAACACTTTTGGCTTTAGAATTGCGTGAAATTATGGAAAACGGTGTTTTTTAAAACGCTGAATTCACTGGTGCAATCAGTTTCTCGATAGGATGTGTAGAACATCCTTAAATCGAGTTGCGAATGGGGAGTATACACTCGGATTGAAAATTAGTAATCTTTTAATGAAATTAGCCATAATTTTGCATTTTAAACTCGATTTTCGTGTTCTACGTATTTAAAATAGTGGTTCTAAACCATTTTTATAATAATCAAATTTTCGTTGAATTTTGACAAAAATCCAAGGCTATAGCCTTGCTCATTTTTTTGACAAAAACACTTTTGGCTTTTGAATTGCGTGAAATTATGGAAATTGGTGTTTTTTGAGACGCTGAATCCACTGGTGCAATCAGTTCCTCGATAGGATGTGTAGAACATCCTTAAATCAAGTCGTGAATGGGGAGTATACACTAGGATTGAAAATTAGTAATCTTTTAATGAAATTAGCCATAATTTTGCATTTTAAACTCGATTTTTGTATTCTACGTATTCAAAATAGTGGTTCTAAACCATTTTTATAATAATCAAATTTTTGTTGAATTTTGACAAAAATCCAAGGCTATAGCCTTGCTCATTTTTTTGACAAAAACACTTTTGGCTTTAGAATTGCGTGAAATTATGGAAAACGGTGTTTTTTAAAACGCTGAATCCACTGGTGCAATCAGTTTCTCGATAGGATGTGTAGAACATCCTTAAATCGAGTTGCGATTGGGGAGTATACACTCGGATTGAAAATTAGTAATCTTTTAATGAAATTAGCCATAATTTTGCATTTTAAACTCGATTTTCGTGTTCTACGTATTTAAAATAGTGGTTCTAAACCATTTTTATGATAATCCAATTTTTGTTGAATTTTGACAAAAATCCAAGGCTATAGCCTTGCTCATTTTTTTGACAAAAACACTTTTGGCTTTAGAATTGCGTGAAATTATGGAAAACGGTGTTTTTTAAAACGCTGAAGCCACTGGTGCAATCAGTTTCTCGATAGGATGTGTAGAACATCCTTAAATCGAGTTGCGAATGGAAAGTATACACTCGGATTGAAAATTAGTAATCTTTTAATGAAATTAGCCATAATTTTGCATTTTAAACTCGATTTTCGTGTTCTACGTATTCAAAATAGTGGTTATAAACCATTTTTATAAAAATCAAA
Source organism: Ophraella communa (assembly GCA_035357415.1). Lineage (NCBI taxonomy): Eukaryota > Metazoa > Arthropoda > Insecta > Coleoptera > Chrysomelidae > Ophraella > Ophraella communa. Next base: position 9,118,319 of record CM068992.1, on the reverse strand, counting down.
TATTTGTTGAATTTTGACAAAAATCCAAGGCTATAGCCTTGCTCATTTTTTTGACAAAAACACTTTTGGCTTTAGAATTGCGTGAAATTATGAAAAACGGTGTTTTTTAAAACGCTGAATCCACTGGTGCAATTAGTTCCTCGATAGGATGTGTAGAACATCCTTAAATCGAGTTGCGAATGGGGAGTATACACTCGGATTGAAAATTAGTAATCTTTTAATGAAATTAGCCATAATTTTGCATTTTAAACTCGATTTTCGTGTTCTACGTATTCAAAATAGTGGTTCTAAACCATTTGTTCTGTTCCCGGGTTTCAATGCCGAGTCCAGAGCTGGTCGAAACTTATTTTGTTACTACCTTGCTTCGATATAATAGTGGACTGGATGCCGTATAGGATGGTTTGATTATTAAATTGCGACTAATAAGATTATAAATCTTTATTTTTTGTATTAATGTGAATGCGAATAGGTAATCTGCTCTCTTTGGGGTTCAATAAAGTTAAATAACTTACAGTAAATATTGTTCTCGCCTCAAACTCACTCACTGCGACTTGTATTTTTACACTATTAAAACAATGGTATTGCGTAAATAAGTAAACGGAGGGATCGTCACTGTGGACTCACCCGGCTACATCTCAAAAGGTTCTGTTAAAGTTAAAAATTAGCGTGTGTTATAACCGACAACTTGAGATCGAGAATTATTGTTTCTCTCTCTTTTGCCCTTAACGTAGGGGTACTCATGTAAGGGGACGTTCAAGGTTAGTGGTAGAAAAACAAATTCCGTTACAGGTTGGGGTTTTGAAACACATAGGCGGAGCAAATGATGTAAGAAAAATAGTGTTCGGTTGTGTTCCGAACATATTCCCCCCCCGTTGAAGTCTATGATTTCAACTGCAAAGGAAGTGGAGATAAAACTTAATTTATTGGTCGGATCTGGGCAGTGGACAAATCTTTGTGATTGGTCTGGTGAAAACACCTTCTTTGGTGCGAAGTTGGACAGCTCGGACCCTTTGGTCACTTGCCAGGAATAATCTCTACTATTCGGGCCAAAGGCCATTTGAGCAGGGAGCATCATCCTCTTTTAGCAGGACTAGGTCATTAATTTGAAGGTTTTTGAAGGAGATAGCCACTTTGGTCTATATTGTAATCTATGAAGATATTCCGTGGACCATCTCTTCCAGAAATATTGTTGCATTTTAGTACACCTTTCCCAGAAAGCAAGTCTATTTTCTGCCTTAAAGGTGTTATCAGGTTCAGGATATGAGGTTAGGCTGCGGCCAATTAGAAAGTGACCAGGAGTTAGGGCCTCAAGGTCATTTGGATCGTTGGATGCAGGAAACAATGGTCTAGAATTTAGAATGGCCTCAATCTGAGCCAGAACTGTGCTCAACTCCTCGTATGTGAGTTGAGCGTTTCCAACAATTCGGTACAAATGCCTTTTAGCTCCTTTTACAGCAGCTTCCCATAGTCCTCCCCAATGAGGACTACGAGGTGGAATGAATTTCCAATCAATCCTGTTTTCGGAGGCGAAAGTCTTTAAAGAATCGGATAAATTGGATTTATCAAAAAAATTCGCGTAAGTCTCGTAGGTGGTTGTTTTGCACCTATGTAATTGGTAGCGTTGTCGCTGTAAACTACAGCCGGAATTCCCCTACGGGATATGAATCGTTTAAAGGTCAACAGAAAGGCCTGAGTAGATAAAGAGGACACTAATTCCAAATGTACAGCTTTTGTGGCCATGCATACAAAAACAGCCATGTAGCATTTCATTATTGGAGCCTTTCGGAGGCGTGAAGAGCGGATACAGAAAGGACCACCATAATCAACTCCCACCCTTTCAAAGGGTTTAGCAATAGTAACTCGATCATGGGGTAAATTGGACATAATTTGTTGAGCAGTTACTGCTCGAAAGCAAGCACGTAATGCAGTTATGTATTACTTTCTTTACTTCCCTGATTCCGTTTAGGGGCCAGTATTGTAAACGGACGTTGGCCAAAACGGTTTGGGCACCAGCGTGTCCTAGTCGAATGTGCTCTCGTTTGAGCAGCAGAGAAACTACGGGGTTTTTCGCAGGAAGAAGAACTGGATGTTTCTGGGGATCAGGGATATTAGCATGACGCAGGCGTCCTCCGACGCAAATTAGTCCTTGTTCGTTTAGGAAAGGATTAAGAGCCAGTATACTCTTGTCTGAAATGGGCTTAGAGTTTTGTAATTCTAAAATTTCTTTAGAAAAATGTTGTGACTGTATGTTTCGAAGGACCAGCACTAAGGCAGAATTTATTGAAGATAAACTTAAAGGACCAACTTCTTTGGATTCCTTTTTCTTGGAATTAGACACAAATCGGGAAATATATGCAATAGTGTGCAATAGTTTGTTAAAAGAGGAAAATCTTTCGAACAGTTCACTCCAAAATTTGTTTTTTGAGTTATTTGTAATCAATGCATGGATTTTGGTTGTCCTTTGTTCTGGTACAACGCTAGGAGTGGGTTTAAGTATAAATAAGGACAAATCTAGGTTAACTTCCGAAAGGAATTGAGGTCCATGCCACCATAAATCAGCATTTAGAAGATCAGGGACTAACACACCTCTAGATATCAAGTCTGCAGGGTTAATTGCAGAACGAATATGTCTCCAATGAGCTTGTGGTAAAGACGTTTGGATGTGGGAAACTCGATTGGCCACGAACGTGTGCCAACGAGATGGATGAGACTGTATCCAGTGCAAAGCTATCTGGGAATCCGTCCACAAATTTATGGATTCGAAAGTTATATCAAAGATATTTATGATCTTCTGTGCAAGTTTGGTAAGCAGAGCCATTGCGCACAGCTCGAGCCACCAGGAGAGATATAGTCTTAAGTGGTGCGACTCTTGATTTAGATGTGACTAAATTAGAATCAACCGTATTATCGCAGTAGGTGGTTCTAAAGTACAGGCAGGCACCATAAGCTCGTTCACTACTGTCGGCAAACCCGTGAAGTTAGATCTTCACAATGGTTTGTTTGAAAATAAGAATCTGAGAATTTTTAAATCCTTTAAAAACTCGATGGAGTCAACAAATCTTTTCCATTCTTGGAACAGTTCTATTGGCAGTGGATCATCCCAGGAGATTTTGAGTAACCAAAGTTGTTGTAGGAAGATCTTTCCTAAAACTATAAAAGCACCTAAGAAACCGATCGGATCAAACATTTGGGCTATGATCGATAAAGCTTTGCGCTTCGATGGAATATCGTTATATAAGGTTTTGGAACAGAAATGACGAAGATGTCAGAAACAGGATTCCATGACAACCTAACACCTTGCTTGGGCTGTTTTCCATTGCTATTTCATACTGAGTAATATTAGATGATTCACAAAACCTTTTTCTAAATTCATGCGAGTTGGATGACCACTTATGAAGTCGAAAACCTGCGGAATTCAACACATTGTTGAGTTGATGATAAGAATCTTCTAATTCGGAAGAGGTGTTTGTACCGTGTAACACGTCGTCCACATACGTCTGATTTAATAATGCCTTTTGGGCTAAAGGGAATTCGCTGGAAGCGAGAGAAAGCTCCTTTAGAACTCTAGTGGCTAGAAATGAAGAAGAAGTAATTCCGTAGGTCACTGTAGAAAGTTGTATACATTTAAGATCCTCTTGTGGCGAGTCTCTCCACAAGATGTTTTGAAATGAAGCTGTTCTGGCTTCATTTTAACTTGCCGATACATTTTCTCAATATCGCATGTAAGAACGTAGGGATGCTGTCGAAAACGACACAGGATATCATATAAATCGGGCTGTACTTGATAACCTTTGTAGAGGATATCGTTTAAGGACATTCCGTTAGAAGTCTTACTAGAAGCGTCGAAGACTACTCGAAGTTTAGTGGTTTCACTGGAATCTTTCATTACGCAGTGATGTGGAAGGAAATCTTCGTTTCAATGCACTTGGCACTAGGGTCAAAGGGAACGTATGTTGCATGTCCTAAAGACACATATTCGACAATGAATTTCTTATAGGCTTGAAATAATTCTGGATTGCTCTGAAATCGTTTTCTAAATTTAGGAATCGCTTCTTAGCGATATGGAAGGGAGTTGCCTAAAGATTTGCTTTCGGCGGAAGGTTTAAATGGAAAATTCACTTGAAGGTTCCATCTTGGAGACGCACATGCGTTTGTAAAAGGATTGTTCAGCTCTCTGTTCGTCTTCGGACAAGAGCTTGAATTCGGAAAGCTCCTCGACTTCCCAGAATTTTGAAAGAATTTCGTTTGTTGAATCGTCCGATTCGGGTGCCCTTTGGCAGAGAAGAGAAACTTTATTTTGTTTCGAAGTAGATGGTGGAGGCAGTCGCCCTCCTATTACCCATCCAAGTTTTGTCAACTGAAGGGTAGGAAGTTTAGGTCCAAGTCTATGGATCTGCGGAAGTAATATTTCATAGTAGGCATCAGCGCCTAGGAGGATGTCAATATCAGACGAAATATGGAAATTAGGATCAGCCATCTTAAAGTCCGATGGAATGCTTAAAATATGTTTATTTAACGATATTTTTGGAAGTTTGGAAGTAATTTTTGGAAGTACTGCGCATGAAATATTAAGTTTGAATGTCTCATTAGTATTGGAGCAAATGATAATATCTATCATTTTATTTGAAATTGTGGAAGTACATTCAATGCCTGAAATTTGGAGCGATTTGTCATAAGTTTTGGGATTTAGCCTTGCTACCAATTTTTCGGAAGCAAAGGAACATTGACTACCACTGTCCAGTACTAGTCTGGCCTTACTTCGCTGACCATTGCTATTAAGAACATCTACAACCGCCGTGGCCAGTAGAATCTCTGGACCCTCTCTACCAACAAGGAAGGACGATGGAGTAGCACGTGCCGAACAACCTCTTTGAGCTTCGGCTCCGTCACACCGGGAATTTTCCGCATTTTCAGCAGACGAAGATAAGGAGTGATCAGGGGATGATCGCCATCCTTGGATAGGATTGATATTTCGAGTAGTACTTGAATTTGCTCCCGGTCTACTTTGGGAACTGGAAGGTAAGCTCGGACTTGGATTAGAATTATGAGCATTTCGAGAAGCAGAATTTGAATGATTTATGTGAAGGAGAGTGTGGTGTTTTTACCACACAATGTGCAATTTTAGACTTGCATTCCGCCAGAAGGTGTTTTGACCCCAAACAGTTAAAGCATAAGGATTGAGACCTTAGAAACTGATGTTTTTCATCAATGCTAAATTCGGAAAATCTCTTGCATTTGTATATATCGTGATCAGTGTTTTACAAAGCCAACAAGTTCGTCGCTTGTTGGTTGGTGGAGTTGAGGAAAATCTATTTACATGTAGAGTGGTTTTTGAATTTGTTTTGGAAAATCCCTTTCAGTCTTCGTATTAGACGTTTGCAGGGTGCGAAGAATTTAAGGATTCCAGTGCATTGCACCTGGATTCGATGATTTCAAAAAATTCCTTTAATGTAGGGTTTAATTTTGGATCTCTATTGGATTGGTACTCTTTTCTTGTACCATAGTCTAGTTTTTAAGGACTATATTAAGAATGATTAAGTCCCAGTGCTCAATCGGACATTTTAAATTTTTAGGGAGTCTAAATTTTTTCGGATGCTTACAGAAAATTCTCTAAGAGAGGAAGATGTGCATTTTGTTATGCTAGGGCAATCTAATATGGCATTTAAATGTGAATTTATTATGGCCAAACTATTGTCATACCTTTTTTCTAGGATATCTATTGCAATGTAGAAGTTATCGTTTGTAATTTCTAGGAGTCGATAAGAGATAGCGGTTCCCCCCTCAGATAGGATTTTAGATATATTAACCTCTGAACGTTAGTTAATGAAGAATTTTCTTTAATTAAAGCTGTAAACAATTGGTAGAATGAGGACCATTTTGCATAATCACCAGCAAATTGGGGGTATAGATATTTGGGGAAGCTTTACCCCCACATGTTGTTCATTTAAGTGATGTATGGATTGGTTTGAGTTTGAAATTGGAACTACGGATAAACTGTGAATCTTTTTTCTAAAATTGAAACTGATTTATCAAAACTATTTTGAAAAGTATCTCTGTCTTCAGAATCTGAATTTTCTACATCTAACTCCTCAATGTCATCCTGTATTTTAATGTATTTGTCTATTTCAGTTGTCAAGGAATTTAGTTTAACTTGAAGAGAAACGAATCGTTTTCAATGTCAATATTTTGAATTAACCAATTTTGAATTCGAGTAATTGCTGCTTTAGCATTCTTTCTAGATTTCTTTAAAGCTTGCATAGTGCTTTTGAAGCGAGAAACTGAATGAAAATATAAAATATTGACAACTATTCTAAGAATGAATTGAATCACGCAGGATTCTATAAAAACCGCACTTTTATATAAAAGTTACAAGCACGTATTGAAAGAGTTTTACTTCACTACGAAGTTTGGCACTAAAGTCTTTTAGCACTGTGATAACGAAAAAATGTTTGTAAAATCGAAATAATTTCCGTAAATCTTACTCATAAAATACTACATGCACAAATGAATAAAACATAAATTAATCAAACAGAATATGAATCGAATTGTCATGCGTATAACATAGAAAATATTTAGTCGATTTTATTCATAATTTTATTAAAAATTAATAAATCACTGCAACACAAGTAAACTAAGAAAATAAAGGCTATAAATTATTTAGTACGCCCCTGGAAATATTGAATTTTATTTTTAAATCAATCTTAAATAGAATCGACTTTTCGTCTGAGAGCTAATTACCTTCAATTATGAAATACAGTATACAGAATATATAAGTACATAAGTGGAAACTATAAAAAAAATAAAAATGATTTAATTTTTATCTTCTTCGGAATGGATTCTGTCGTTGAAAATTGAACTCGAACTCATCTATGACGTGGAGATATTGCAGGAAAAATTGCATAATAGGTATATGCAATTACAGGAACTGGATATTAGTCGCATGGAAATCCAGCTCGAAGGAACATGTTCTGTTCCCGGGTTTCAATGCCGAGTCAGAACTGGTCGAAACTTATTTTGTTACTACCTTGCTTCGATATAATAGTGGACTGGATGCCGTATAGGATGGTTTGATTATTAAATTGCGACTAATAAGATTATAAATCTTTATTTTTGTATTAATGTGAATGCGAATAGGTAATCTGCTCTCTTTGGGGTTCAATAAAGTTAAATAACTTACAGTAAATATTGTTCTCGCCTCAAACTCACTCACTGCGACTTGTATTTTTACACTATTAAAACAATGGTATTGCGTAAATAAGTAAACGGAGGGATCGTCACTGTGGACTCACCCGGCTACATCTCAAAAGGTTCTGTTAAAGTTAAAAATTAGCGTGTGTTATAACCGACAACTTGAGATCGAGAATTATTGTTTCTCTCTCTTTTGCCCTTAACGTAGGGGTACTCATGTAAGGGGACGTTCAAGGTTAGTGGTAGAAAAACAAATTCCGTTACAGGTTGGGGTTTTGAAACACATAGGCGGAGCAAATGATGTAAGAAAAATAGTGTTCGGTTGTGTTCCGAACACCATTTTTATGATAATCAAAATTTTTGTTGAATTTTGACAAAAATCCAAGGCTATAGCCTTGCTCATTTTTTTGACAAAAACACTTTTGGCTTTAGAATTGCGTGAAATTATGGAAAACGGTGTTTTTTAAGACGCTGAATCCACTGGTGCAATCAGTTCCTCGATAGGATGTGTAGAACATCCTTAAATCAAGTTGCGAATGGAAAGTATACACTCGGATTGAAAATTAGTAATCTTTTAATGAAATTAGCCATAATTTTGCATTTTAAACTCGATTTTCGTGTTCTACGTATTCAAAATAGTGGTTCTAAACCATTTTTATAATAATCAAATTTTTGATGAATTTTGACAAAAATCCAAGGCTATAGCCTTGCTCATTTTTTTGACAAAAACACTTTTGGCTTTAGAATTGCGTGAAATTATGGAAAAAGGTGTTTTTTGAGACGCTGAATCCACTGGTGCAATCAGTTCCTCGATAGGATGTGTAGAACATCCTTAAAAAGAGTTGCGAATGGGGAGTATACACTCGGATTGAAAATTAGTAATCTTTTAATGAAATTAGCCATAATTTTGCATTTTAAACTCGATTTTCGTGTTCTACGTATTCAAAATAGTGGTTCTAAACCATTTTTATAATAATCAAATTTTTGATGAATTTTGACAAAAATCCAAGGCTATAGCCTTGCTCATTTTTTTGACAAAAACACTTTTGGCTTTAGAATTGCGTGAAATTATGGAAAACGGTGTTTTTTGAGACGCTGAATCCACTGGTGCAATCAGTTCCTCGATAGGATGTGTAGAACATCCTTAAAAAGAGTTGCGAATGGGGAGTATACACTCGGATTGAAAATTAGTAATCTTTTAATAAAATTAGCCATAATTTTGCATTTTAAACTCGATTTTCGTGTTCTACGTATTTAAAATAGTGGTTCTAAACCATTTTTATGATAATCAAATTTTTGTTGAATTTTGACAAAAATCCAAGGCTATAGCCTTGCTCATTTTTTTGACAAAAACACTTTTGGCTTTAGAATTGCGTGAAATTATGAAAAACGGTGTTTTTTAAGACGCTGAATCCACTGGTGCAATCAGTTCCTCGATAGGATGTGTAGAACATCCTTAAATCAAGTTGCGAATGGAAAGTATACACTCGGATTGAAAATTAGTAATCTTTTAATGAAATTAGCCATAATTTTGCATTTTAAACTCGATTTTCGTGTTCTACGTATTCAAAATAGTGGTTCTAAACCATTTTTATAATAATCAAATTTTTGATGAATTTTGACAAAAATCCAAGGCTATAGCCTTGCTCATTTTTTTGACAAAAACACTTTTGGCTTTAGAATTGCGTGAAATTATGGAAAACGGTGTTTTTTGAGACGCTGAATCCACTGGTGCAATCAGTTCCTCGATAGGATGTGTAGAACATCCTTAAAAAGAGTTGCGAATGGGGAGTATACACTCGGATTGAAAATTAGTAATCTTTTAATGAAAATAGCCATAATTTTGCATTTTAAACTCGATTTTCGTGTTCTACGTATTCAAAATAGTGGTTCTAAACCATTTTTATAATAATCAAATTTTTGATGAATTTTGACAAAAATCCAAGGCTATAGCCTTGCTCATTTTTTTGACAAAAACACTTTTGGCTTTAGAATTGCATGAAATTATGGAAAACGGTGTTTTTTGAGACGCTGAATCCACTGGTGCAATCAGTTCCTCGATAGGATGTGTAGAACATCCTTAAAAAGAGTTGCGAATGGGGAGTATACACTCGGATTGAAAATTAGTAATCTTTTAATGAAATTAGCCATAATTTTGCATTTTAAACTCGATTTTCGTGTTCTACGTATTTAAAATAGTGGTTCTAAACCATTTTTATGATAATCAAATTTTTGTTGAATTTTGACAAAAATCCAAGGCTATAGCCTTGCTCATTTTTTTGACAAAAACACTTTTGGCTTTAGAATTGCATGAAATTATGGAAAACGGTGTTTTTTGAGACGCTGAATCCACTGGTGCAATCAGTTCCTCGATAGGATGTGTAGAACATCCTTAAATCGAGTTGCGAATGGGGAGTATACACTCGGATTGAAAATTAGTAATCTTTTAATGAAATTAGCCCTAATTTTGCATTTTAAACTCGATTTTCGTGTTCTACGTATTTAAAATAGTGTTTCTAAACCATTTTTATAATAATCAAATTTTTGATGAATTTTGACAAAAATCCAAGGCTATAGCCTTGCTCATTTTTTTGACAAAAACACTTTTGGCTTTTGAATTGCGTGAAATTATGGAAAACGGTGTTTTTTCAAACGCTGAATCCACTGGTGCAATCAGTTTCTCAATAGGATGTGTAGAACATCCTTAAATCGAGTTGCGAATGGGGAGTATACACTCGGATTGAAAATTAGTAATCTTTTAATGAAATTAGCCATAATTTTGCATTTTAAACTCGATTTTCGTGTTCTACGTATTCAAAATAGTGGTTCTAAACCATTTTTATGATAATCCAATTTTTGTTGAATTTTGACAAAAATCCAAGGCTATAGCCTTGCTAATTTTTTTGACAAAAACACTTTTGGCTTTAGAATTGCGTGAAATTATAAAAAACGGTGTTTTTTGAGACGCTGAATCCACTGGTGCAATCAGTTTCTCGATAGGATGTGTAGAACATCCTTAAATCGAGTTGCGAATGGGGAGTATACACTCGGATTGAAAATTAGTAATCTTTTAATGAAATTAGCCATAATTTTGCATTTTAAACTCGATTTTCGTGTTCTACGTATTCAAAATAGTGGTTCTAAACCATTTTTATGATAATCCAATTTTTGTTGAATTTTGAGAAAAATCCAAGGCTATAGCCTTGCTCATTTTTTTGACAAAAACACTTTTGGCTTTAGAATTGCATGAAATTATGGAAAACGGTGTTTTTTAAAACGCTGAATCCACTGGTGCAATCAGTTTCTCGATAGGATGTGTAGAACATCCTTAAATCGAGTTGTGAATGGGGAGTATACACTCGGATTGAAAATTAGTAATCTTTTAATGAAATTAGCCATAATTTTGCATTTTAAACTCGATTTTCGTGTTCTACGTATTCAAAATAGTGGTTCTAAACCATTTTTATGATAATCCAATTTTTGTTGAATTTTGACAAAAATCCAAGGCTATAGCCTTGCTCATTTTTTTGACAAAAACACTTTTGGCTTTAGAATTGCGTGAAATTATAAAAAACGGTGTTTTTTGAGACGCTGAATCCACTGGTGCAATCAGTTTCTCGATAGGATGTGTAGAACATCCTTAAATCGAGTTGCGAATGGGGAGTATACACTCGGATTGAAAATTAGTAATCTTTTAATGAAATTAGCCATAATTTTGCATTTTAAACTCGATTTTCGTGTTCTACGTATTCAAAATAGTGGTTCTAAACCATTTTTATAATAATCAAATTTTTGATGAATTTTGACAAAAATCCAAGGCTACATACAGCCTTGCTCATTTTTTTGACAAAAACACTTTTGGCTTTTGAATTGCGTGAAATTATGGAAATTGGTGTTTTTTGAGACGCTGAATCCACTGGTGCAATCACTTTCTCGATAGGATGTGTAGAACATCCTTAAATCGAGTTGCGAATGGGGAGTATACACTCAGATTTAAAATTAGTAATCTTTTAATGAAATTAGCCCTAATTTTGCATTTTAAACTCGATTTTCGTGTTCTACGTATTCAAAATAGTGGTTCTAAACCATTTTTATAATATGCAAATTTTTGTTGAATTTTGACAAAAATCCAAGGCTATAGCCTTGCTCATTTTTGTGACAAAAACACTTTTGTCTTTTGAATTGCGTGAAATTATGGAAAACGGTGTTTTTTGAGACGCTGAATCCACTGGTGCAATCAGTTTCTCGATAGGATGTGTAGAACATCCTTAAATCGAGTTGCGAATGGGGAGTATACACTCGGATTGAAAATTAGTAATCTTTTAATGAAATTAGCCATAATTTTGCATTTTAAACTCGATTTTCGTGTTCTACGTATTCAAAATAGTGCTTCTAAACCATTTTTATAATAATCAAATTTTTGATGAATTTTGACAAAAATCCAAGGCTACAGCCTTGCTCATTTTTTTGACAAAAACACTTTTGGCTTTTGAATTGCGTGAAATTATGGAAATTGGTGTTTTTTGAGACGCTGAATCCACTGGTGCAATCACTTTCTCGATAGGATGTGTAGAACATCCTTAAATCGAGTTGCGAATGGGGAGTATACACTCCGATTTAAAATTAGTAATCTTTTAATGAAATTAGCCCTAATTTTGCATTTTAAACTCGATTTTCGTGTTCTACGTATTTAAAATAGTGTTTCTAAACCATTTTTATAATAATCAAATTTTTGATGAATTTTGACAAAAATCCTAGGCTATAGCCTTGCTCATTTTTTTGACAAAAACACTTTTGGCTTTTGAATTGCGTGAAATTATGGAAATTGGTGTTTTTTGAGACGCTGAATGCACTGGTGCAATCAGTTCCTTAATAGGATGTGTAGAACATCCTTAAATCGAGTCGTGAATGGGGAGTATACACTCGGATTGAAAATTAGTAATCTTTTAATGAAATTAGCCATAATTTTGCATTTTAAACACGATTTTCGTGTTCTACGTATTCAAAATAGTGGTTCTTAACCATTTTTATGATAATCAAATTTTTGTTGAATTTTGACAAAAATCCAAGGCTATAGCCTTGCTCATTTTTTTGACAAAAACACTTTTGGCTTTAGAATTGCGTGAAATTATGAAAAACGGTGTTTTTTGAGACGCTGAATCCACTGGTGCAATCAGTTCCTCGATAGGATGTGTAGAACATCCTTAAATCGAGTCGTGAATGGGGAGTATACACTCGGATTGAAAATTAGTAATCTTTTAATGAAATTAGCCATAATTTTGCATTTTAAACTCGATTTTCGTGTTCTACGTATTCAAAATAGTGGTTCTAAACCATTTTTATGATAATCCAATTTTTGTTGAATTTTGACAAAAATCCAAGGCTATAGCCTTGCTAATTTATTTGACAAAAACACTTTTGGCTTTAGAATTGCGTGAAATTATAAAAAACGGTGTTTTTTGAGACGCTGAATCCACTGGTGCAATCAGTTTCTCGATAGGATGTGTAGAACATCCTTAAATCGAGTTGCGAATGGGGAGTATACACTCGGATTGAAAATTAGTAATCTTTTAATGAAATTAGCCATAATTTTGCATTTTAAACTCGATTTTCGTGTTCTACGTATTCAAAATAGTGGTTCTAAACCATTTTTATAATAATCAAATTTTTGATGAATTTTGACAAAAATCCAAGGCTACAGCCTTGCTCATTTTTTTGACAAAAACACTTTTGGCTTTTGAATTGCGTGAAATTATGGAAATTGGTGTTTTTTGAGACGCTGAATCCACTGGTGCAATCACTTTCTCGATAGGATGTGTAGAACATCCTTAAATCGAGTTGCGAATGGGGAGTATACACTCAGATTTAAAATTAGTAATCTTTTAATGAAATTAGCCCTAATTTTGCATTTTAAACTCGATTTTCGTGTTCTACGTATTCAAAATAGTGGTTCTAAACCATTTTTATAATAATCAAATTTTTGTTGAATTTTGACAAAAATCCAAGGCTATAGCCTTGCTCATTTTTTTGACAAAAACACTTTTGGCTTTTGAATTGCGTGAAATTATGGAAAACGGTGTTTTTTGAGACGCTGAATCCACTGGTGCAATCAGTTCCTCGATAGGATGTGTAGAACATCCTTAAATCGAGTTGCGAATGGGGAGTATATACTCCGATTTAAAATTAGTAATCTTTTAATGAAATTAGCCCTAATTTTGCATTTTAAACTCGATTTTCGTGTTCTACGTATTTAAAATAGTGTTTCTAAACCATTTTTATAATAATCAAATTTTTGATGAATTTTGACAAAAATCCAAGGCTATAGCCTTGCTCATTTTTTTGACAAAAACACTTTTGGCTTTAGAATTGCGTGAAATTATGAAAAACGGTGTTTTTTGAGACGCTGAATCCACTGGTGCAATCAGTTCCTCGATAGGATGTGTAGAACATCCTTAAATCGAGTCGTGAATGGGACGTATACACTCGGATTGAAAATTAGTAATCTTTTAATGAAATTAGCCATAATTTTGCATTTTAAACTCGATTTTCGTGTTCTACGTATTCAAAATAGTGGTTCTAAACCATTTTTATGATAATAAAATTTTTGTTGAAATTTGACAAAAATTAAAGGCTATAGCCTTGCTCATTTTTTTGACAAAAACACTTTTGGCTTTTGAATTGCGTGAAATTATGGAAAACGGTGTTTTTTGAGACGCTGAATCCACTGGTGCAATCAGTTCCTCGATAGGATGTGTAGAACATCCTTAAATCGAGTTGCGAATGGGGAGTATACACTCCGATTTAAAATTAGTAATCTTTTAATGAAATTAGCCCTAATTTTGCATTTTAAACTCGATTTTCGTGTTCTACGTATTTAAAATAGTGTTTCTAAACCATTTTTATAATAATCAAATTTTTGATGAATTTTGACAAAAATCCTAGGCTAAAGCCTTGCTCATTTTTTTGACAAAAACACTTTTGGCTTTTGAATTGCGTGAAATTATGGAAAACGGTGTTTTTTGAGACGCTGAATCCACTGGTGCAATCAGTTCCTCGATAGGATGTGTAGAACATCCTTAAATCGAGTTGCGAATGGGGAGTATACACTCCGATTTAAAATTAGTAATCTTTTAATGAAATTAGCCCTAATTTTGCATTTTAAACTCGATTTTCGTGTTCTACGTATTCAAAATAGTGGTTCTAAACCATTTTTATAATAATCAAATTTTTGATGAATTTTGACAAAAATCCAAGGCTATAGCCTTGCTCATTTTTTTGACAAAAACACTTTTGGCTTTAGAATTGCGTGAAATTATGGAAAACGGTGTTTTTTAAAACGCTGAATCCACTGGTGCAATCAGTTTCTCGATAGGATGTGTAGAACATCCTTAAATCGAGTTGTGAATGGGGAGTATACACTCGGATTGAAAATTAGTAATCTTTTAATGAAATTAGCCATAATTTTGCATTTTAAACTCGATTTTCGTGTTCTACGTATTCAAAATAGTGGTTCTAAACCATTTTTATAATAATCAAATTTTTGTTGAATTTTGACAAAAATCCAAGGCTATAGCCTTGCTCATTTTTTTGACAAAAACACTTTTGGCTTTAGAATTGCGTGAAATTATGGAAAACGGTGTTTTTTAAAACGCTGAATCCACTGGTGCAATCAGTTCCTCGATAGGATGTGTAGAACATCCTTAAATCGAGTTGCGAATGGGGAGTATACACTCGGATTGAAAATTAGTAATCTTTTAATGAAATTAGCCATAATTTTGCATTTTAAACTTGATTTTCGTGTTCTACGTATTCAAAATAGTGGTTCTAAACCATTTTTATAATAATCAAATTTTTGTTGAATTTTGACAAAAATCCAAGGCTATAGCCTTGCTCATTTTTTTGACAAAAACACTTTTGGCTTTTGAATTGCGTGAAATTATGGAAGTTGGTGTTTTTTGAGACGCTGAATCCACTGGTGCAATCAGTTCCTCGATAGGATGTGTAGAACATCCTTAAATCGAGTCGTGAATGGGGAGTATACACTCGGATTGAAAATTAGTAATCTTTTAATGAAATTAGCCATAATTTTGCATTTTAAACTCGATTTTCGTGTTCTACGTATTCAAAATAGTGGTTCTAAACCATTTTTATAATAATCAAATTTTTGATGAATTTTGACAAAAATCCAAGGCTATAGCCTTGCTCATTTTTTTGACAAAAACACTTTTGGCTTTAGAATTGCGTGAAATTATGGAAAACGGTGTTTTTTAAAACGCTGAATCCACTGGTGCAATCAGTTTCTCGATAGGATGTGTAGAACATCCTTAAATCGAGTTGTGAATGGGGAGTATACACTCGGATTGAAAATTAGTAATCTTTTAATGAAATTAGCCATAATTTTGCATTTTAAACTCGATTTTCGTGTTCTACGTATTCAAAATAGTGGTTCTAAACCATTTTTATAATAATCAAATTTTTGTTGAATTTTGACAAAAATCCAAGGCTATAGCCTTGCTCATTTTTTTGACAAAAACACTTTTGGCTTTAGAATTGCGTGAAATTATGGAAAACGGTGTTTTTTAAAACGCTGAATCCACTGGTGCAATCAGTTTCTCGATAGGATGTGTAGAACATCCTTAAATCGAGTTGTGAATGGGGAGTATACACTCGGATTGAAAATTAGTAATCTTTTAATGAAATTAGCCATAATTTTGCATTTTAAACTCGATTTTCGTGTTCTACGTATTCAAAATAGTGGTTCTAAACCATTTTTATAATAATCAAATTTTTGTTGAATTTTGACAAAAATCCAAGGCTATAGCCTTGATCATATAAGTGACAAAAACACTTTTGGCTTTAGAATTGCGTGAAATTATGGAAAACGGTGTTTTTTAAAACGCTGAATCCACTGGTGCAATCAGTTCCTCGATAGGATGTGTAGAACATCCTTAAATCGAGTTGCGAATGGGGAGTATACACTCGGATTGAAAATTAGTAATCTTTTAATGAAATTAGCCATAATTTTGCATTTTAAACTTGATTTTCGTGTTCTACGTATTCAAAATAGTGGTTCTAAACCATTTTTATAATAATCAAATTTTTGTTGAATTTTGACAAAAATCCAAGGCTATAGCCTTGCTCATTTTTTTGACAAAAACACTTTTGGCTTTTGAATTGCGTGAAATTATGGAAGTTGGTGTTTTTTGAGACGCTGAATCCACTGGTGCAATCAGTTCCTCGATAGGATGTGTAGAACATCCTTAAATCGAGTCGTGAATGGGGAGTATACACTCGGATTGAAAATTAGTAATCTTTTAATGAAATTAGCCATAATTTTGCATTTTAAACTCGATTTTCGTGTTCTACGTATTCAAAATAGTGGTTCTAAACCATTTTTATAATAATCAAATTTTTGTTGAATTTTGACAAAAATCCAAGGCTATAGCCTTGCTCATTTTTTTGACAAAAACACTTTTGGCTTTTGAATTGCGTGAAATTATGAAAAACGGTGTTTTTTGGGACGGTGAATCCACTGGTGCAATCAGTTTCTCGATAGGATGTGTAGAACATCCTTAAATCGAGTTGCGAATGGGGAGTATACACTCGGATTGAAAATTAGTGAACTTTTAATGAAATTAGCCATAATTTTGCATTTTAAACACGATTAAGAGCTAATGAACTTACTCACCCCCAGCCGAGGTATTTAACTATCATAATTTTTGTTGTGATAAACATTTATAAATTTTGTTAATTATTGAAATATCTTTTACAACTAATTAAAGACGAAATTAAGATTAATGGTTGTTTTATTGTAAATTACATTTTTCTTTTGGTATATTGTTATTTTTTTTTAAAGTTAACTAAATATTTTTAACATATAAATTCACTCTCAACATGTAAATCATATCACAAAAATTGATGCCCAACGTTATAATATGGTTACACGGTTTTTAATTGTTTTTCGCCCTCTAAATAGAATACAACAGTTTTTAACTATGTATACTTCAATTTTATGTCAAAACGAACCTACATTCAAAAATGCAGGCGTTCATTTTGAATGGTAGTTTAAATCTTCATTTTATTGGACTACAACTACCACAAGTAATCTGAAAAGAACAGGACAGGACCTAAGAATTGTAATAGCACTACTGACTGGACACAGTTACCTTACCTTAAAAACAATTGAAGTAGCAGTGTGGACTGCAGATAGGCTGAGCATATCTTGTGCAACTGTCATGAAGTTTTGTTTAGAAGCTATGGTTTGTACGACATTTTGCATGGAGGAGCAAACAACGTGGAAATTGCTGGCTCATCTCAACAAAACCTCAAAGATGCTCAAGCTCAACGCATCATAATGCAAACCATTGATAAAAAGCATCTAACCTTAATAATGACGTGTGAAAATGCCTTCCATATAATATGTACTTATAAGAAACTCGGTGAAAAAATTGAAGACAAGATGATTATCTCCAAAATTATATCAAGTTTGCCTCCTGAATATAACAATTTAATAACCGCATGGGAAAGTACTGGTTTTAGTGACAAAACTCTTGAAAACCTGCAAGCAAGAATACCGAGTGAAGAAAAGAGACAATCTAAAAGTGAAGTTGAATCTACATCAAAAGATAAAGTTGCATTTAAAGCGTTTAAAAAAAGAAACTCGAAGAAGATTTTGAAATGACTTATTCAGAAGATCCTACATCTTTTCTGGGATTGGAGATAATTTGAACCGAAGAACAAATAAGAATTGGACAAGAAGAATATGCCAAAACTATTCTGGAAAAATTCAATATGGAAGACTCAAAATCATGTCCAACACCATTAGTGAATGATCAGAAGGAAAAAGACAAAGAAGATAGGTACAGAAGATGTGAGATTTCCCTACCGAAAAGCGTTCTCTGTTAACTTTGAGAGTCGTAATATGGAGAAACCTACCAACACTGATGTGAAGAATGTAAAGAGAACCCTGAGATACATACAAGGAAGTAAGAATATAGATATTGGCTATAATATAAATTTGGATCTTACCAAATTAGAAGCCTACAGCGACTCAGACTTTGCTGGAGACTTGGAAACCAGACGAAGCACTTCTGGATACATCATTATGTATTGTGGAGGTCCACTGCAATGGTGTGCAAGGAAACAACCTATAGTCGCACTCTAAGGCTGAGAAGCTGAATATATAGCTGCTGCAGAATGTTGCAAAGAAGTGTTATACTTGAAAGACCTGATGGAAGAACTGTTAGAATTAAAAGTACAAGTGAATTTAAAAATAGACAATCAAAGTGCCATAAAACTGATAGAGAATGGAGTGTTAAATAGACGTTGTGAAAGGAGACTTATGTTTAGAATATGTACCTACCTCTAATAATTTAGCTGACATTCTCACCAAACCTTTAGAACCTGTTAAATTTAAAAATGCTTGTAAAATAATCTACAATTAAGTGGGTATGTTGAATAAAACAACCATAAATTGTTTTTATAAATATTTTTAATTGTAGATTTCAGAATAGATTAAGTTTATTCTTGTGTACGCAACCAACAATTTGTTTTTTGTGTAATGTCAATGTCATGTTGTACTTAAGTTACATATGGACGTAGTTATGCAGAATGCTACCAACCCACAATAGGCTTAAATTCGTACCAAACACATAAAATGTTTCTATATGTCAAATATTTTAAACTGCACAAACCTACCAACGTAAATTAATAACTGTAATTGTATCAACCAACCAATTTTCTTAACCTTCTAAGATTCCGATTTTTTCAGAAAAATACCAATCCACTTGGTTGGTTTCAATAGTGATTTAATGCTACCAAGTGGGTTGGTTGCCTTCTGCATTAATACAAATCTGTTAAATGCAACAAAATTGTTGACACCTCAGTGTGGGTTGGCAGTTTTTTGCGTTATGGCATTTTCGCATAACCTCAAATTATATTGTTGTTTTGTGTATTTTGGCTCGTGATATTAGCAAAACTTTAAGTGTTTTGATGATATTTTGTAAGTAAAAAGTGTTTTGTTTTGTATTACAACATGTTCAGTTCCCGTACTAGTAAGATTTTTATTCTGCTTCAACAAAAAGAACAAGAGAGCGGTAAGTTTCCAGTAATATTTGTTAAAATGAAAATTGATGATATATTTTCTGTTGTTTCAATGAAATAGGAACGGAAAAAGTACTAGACTCCTCTCGAACAAATGAAGAAGTAGATGATACTATTACAAATCAAATTACATGTGCTAGTAATGAAATAATAAAAGAAACGCCATTAATTGAAGATTGTGGAGCTATTAACAAAGCTTTCATCAGAGAGGAAGAGAAAGTATTGACTCAAAGGGATCATGGTAAAAAATTACCTTCATCTCTTATGTGATTGATGATTGCTGTTTAATTTTTTATTTTAGATGTTTACCACTTGGAAATAACTCGTCCCAGTGGTCATGACCTCAAAGATAACCAATCGGAGGACGACGATGACTCTATTCGCGACCCCAATTACGAAGCACTAGGGGATGAATCTTTTAGCTCAGAGTATGAACCAACATTTCCAAAACATGTCGTTGGTGATAGCGATCATGTAGTTGCTGATAGTGATTCAACAGAAACTCCCTTAGAAGATAAAGTTAACGAGGCAAGACCAAAAAAAGGAAGAAAGAGGAAATTCAAAAATCAAAACAGGACAGAAAGGAAAAAGAAAAGGAATAGCAATGAAATATATTACAACTATAAAGGGAGAGAAATTAGACCAAAAGAATTTATAAATTACGATTGTAAATGTACTTTAAAATGTGCCAAACATGTACCTGTCGAGATACGAAAGTTTGAGTTTGAAAGATTCTGGTCATTAGGCTCATATGATTGCCAGGTAAATTTTATCGCAGCGGGAGTACAGCAGCTTCCAAAAAAACGACTTTATGGTAGGAATCCAGAAAGAAGAAAATTTTCAAGGAGCTATAAAATACAAGACAAAGTGGTATGCCGTGAAATGTATATTAAAACGTTTAATATCACAACATTTAGAGTTAATACCGCCCTAAAGAAATTTAGAGGTGAAATTTCTTTAACTGACCAAAGAGGTATTAGACAAGGAGGGCAAAATAAACTTCCAGCAGCCAAAATTCAAGAGGTAATTGATCAAATTAAAAAAATTCCAAAATATAAGTCTCACTATCGTAGAGAACAAACAAGCGCTGAATTTTTGCCACCGGAAATGACAATACAGAAAATGTACGAGATGTATAGCCAAGAAATTGAAAAACCTGTAAGCATGCCATCCTATAAAAAAATATTTTACCAACGATTTAATTTGAAATTTAAGACACTCAAAAAAGATACTTGTAATAGGTGCGATAGCTGGAAGATACAAATTGATAACGAAATTGACCCGGAAAAAAAAGAAAGCATTCAAAAAGATTATAACAATCACCTAAAAGATGCAGAAAATGCTCAATATTTAAGAAGATGTGACTTTCAGTTGGCTAAAGAAAATGAAAAATATGAGTGCCTCACATTTGATTTAGAAAAAACATTACCTCTACCAAGAATACCGACAAACATTGTATTCTATAAAAGGCAGCTCTGGGTATACAACTGTGGTATTCAGAACGGAAAGCAAGATCAGGGATTCTGTTACGTTTGGGCTGAAGGTGTTGCAGGAAGAGGGGCTCAAGAGGTAGGTTCCTGCCTTCTTAAACACATAAATGCTCACATAGAAAAAAGCGTCCAGCATCTTATTCTTTGGAGTGATTCATGCGGTGGACAAAACCGGAATATTAAACTAACTCTTATGTTAAAAGCTATCTTACATGAATCCTCCACTTTGACTGATATTACTTTAAAATTTTTATGTTCAGGCCACAGTTTTTTACCCAATGACTCTGATTTTGCTCAAATTGAGTCAGCATTAAAAAACCAGCAAAGATTGTATTTGCCCTCCGAATATGTGAAGGTAATGAAGCAATGTCGAAAAAAAAAACCCTTTGTAGTAACGGAAATGAACACCTGTGATTTTTTGAGTGTCAATATGATTGAAAAAAAAATCGTCAACAGAAAAACAAGCATCGACGGACAAAAAATAAACTGGCTAAAAATAAGATCCATTAAATTAAAAAAAGATGAACCGTTCCTGCTCACTGTTCAGCATGTTTACTTATTACTCTGAGGTTCAGCACGATTCATTTGACGCACCTGTACACAAGATTGACATAAAAAAAAAGGACGGAAGGAACACTTCGAAAATCAAAATAGAAGACTTTTTTTTAATGAGTACGCTATGGCCCAATGGTAAGATGATCGCTGCAAAAAAACTTGCAAACCTAAACGAGATGATGCATCTTATCCCATCAGACTGCCAAGATTTTTACAAAAAAATACAAGGAGATGATAACATTGACGAAGATATTGATGGGTACAACATAGCTAGTCTTGATTTTGAACTTGAAGATGTTTGATGTAATTTTTTTTATCAATAAATGATTTTTCTTTTGTATAGATCTATTGAATTTTATTTTTTCTTTATAATACATAATAATGCAGAAAGCTACCAACCCCGAAAAAAATGGCTGTATTTTTCAAAATATTGAAGGAATTATTTTTCTTTTTGTTTTACTTTGTTAATAATAGAATATTTTGCCAGATAAAAATATTAAGTTAAATGTTTCAATAAAGCTGTAATATGTATTATTAAATTACTGTTAAAAAAATGAATAATATCGATTTACTCAAAACTCTACTTTTGAGGGTTGGGAGCTTTCTGCATAACTACGTCCATATAATACAAGTAAAAACGTGATTCTCTCTATTATTTTAAAAACCTTTCACATAGAACCTAGCTAAACTAATAATTATTGTTTAAAGTTACTAATTAATTTAAATTTTTATTGCATTCACCTGAACTGTTAGCTTCCTCTTTTCTTTTTCATTTGATTCATTCATAAGTGCATGTAATAATTCAGATACAAGGGCCCCACAAATTTTGTTATCAGTTATAATTGATCAGAACAAATGGAGATAATCTATGGCAAAACCATCATTCAGTTTAGATGAAAAAGAAATGTAATAATGAATCAAATGGGAATAAATATTATATTTTTGTTGTAAATAGGAAATTGAAATTTGCTTTAAATTAATGGATGTACTATTTATTGCAAATAGATAGTTATACTAATATTTAGAAGTGAAAATAAACTATTAACTTAAAAAGAGATATATCACATCTAGTGTAGACACACTGAACAATCAATCAGACAGCTCAGATTTCACTATACAATCTAATGGTTCATATTTCACTATACAATCTAATGGTTCAGATTTCACTATACAATCTAATGGTTCAGATTTCACCATACAAACTGAAGGTGCAGATTTCACCATACAATCTGACGGTTCAGATTTCACCATACACTCTGACGGTTCAGATTTCACCATACAATCTGACGGTTCAGATTTCACCATACAATCTGACGGTTCAGATTTCACCATACAATCTGACGGTTCAGATTTCATCATACAATCTAACAAAAGAATAAACTGATCATTTGTGGGTTCCTTAGGTGAAACATATCCCATGTTTTGAGAAGGTACCCAATCAGGATTATTTTCATCTTCTAGAGCAGCTGGTTTACCTAAATCAAAACGCGTTACATAAATTTAATAACCAAATAAAAAAAATGTACTTACCAGAAATAAAATGTTTACTGCACACCTTTTGGTACTTTAGTTTCGATGCAGTGAGATCACTCCTTCTAATTGCAGCTAACCATAATGCCCTGCGTTTTTCCGATAATTCATTTTTTTTCGTTACAAAACGATAATTTGTAACAGCAGGAACTGAATAAAATCCCACTATATCTCTATTAGAACGGCTTCCACAACCTATAACAATACAAGTAACCGGCATTTTTGGGCAATCAAATTAAACAGGTAAAACTACTATTTAATAATAATATTGGAGGTACAATGTAACACAAACAATAGATATTTGCCCTACGACCCCATGTTGATTGTTGATTTTAACTTGACACTTGACACCAGTCACAGTGTCGCCAACTGAAAACTTATCTCCCCCTAAAGCCAAATTCAAATTTAAACCAATACTCCCCCCTATCAGTTTCAATGTTCAGTGTTTTCAATTGAATATTAAATTTTAAATTGATATTTAATTTAAATCTTACAAACTTTTATATGTAAATATAATTATTTTATAATTTATTTCATGAACTCTTGATAAAAAAACACATTTTAAATCTTATCCCTCATCCCAAAAAATGTTCCCCCTAAATTTAGGGAATAAACCCCCAAGTTTGTAAATTAAGATTATTGAAATGTACTAATGGAGTATTACCTTAGATTAGGAAAGCATATGGATACCGCACTTCGCTTTATTTTGAGCTTGCGTTCTGTGACACATTTTTAGCAGCCGCCATTATTTCTGTGGCAAACAAAGCGAATACAGCGTGTGCTTTATTTGTGAATTTTTAAGTGAAAATAATTGAGATAGTGAATTATTTTTGAACTGAATAATGGTGAATTGTTGTGCTTACGGATGCCGAAGTCGCAGCGAGAAAAGGAGATAGGAATTTCATTTTACAGGTAAACAAACGATTGTATATACAATGACCTTTGTAGATTTTTCTATTTTAAAAGATAAAAGAGTTATCTTTGATCAATTATATTTAAGTATGTAATTATTCAGTCTTTAATTCATCTAATTATAGTGTTTATATAACGCGGTTTAATAATATTCATTCTAAATCTGCATAAATAATATATTTTCTTGCTTCAAAACAGCCATTTTACCAATGGCGTAGGTAAGCAATTTTTAAGTTTCTCCAAATAAATCTAGCTATTCATTTCAATAGGAGATTAATGCAAAAAGGACTAACTCAAAACGACAAAAGAATTATTCACTGTAAAATAGGAGAATTTTCACTAGAAAAACATGTAGGTATTTTATGAACTTTTTATTTTTTGTTACAGCCTTCCTACAGATGTAGAAAAACACAAATTATGGATATGTAACACCAAAATTAAGGATTTGGGAGCCAACTAAAAATGATAGACTTTGGTCAAAACACTTTGAGGAATGTTGGTTATATAAAACTGATGTAAATTCAAGACTACATTTGCTCCATGAAGCTGTTCCAATAATTTTTCATCAGTTGCCCACATAACTGCAACCCAGGAAGGTATGTACCTACATAACTAATAACAATAAAACACTTTGGCAGTTCTAAGTAAAACATAATTTAAATTTTTTGTGAATTGGAAATATTTATATAAAAATATTGTTTTTTCTAGGCCAAATAGAGAGCACCATTCGAATATATTCAGAGTACAGAACCTGGTCCTTCTACTTCCTCAACACAGTCATTAAACCCAACAGCTGACTGTCCTGGTTAAAAATACTGAAATCGAAGTTACTTCTAGAAACTATTAGAAGTTAAGAGAAGACTAGAAAAATTAGGGTATTGAAACAATCTATAAACAGGCTAAAAAGAAAAGTTGTTTTCCTTAAACAATTAATAACCAGTTTGAAAAATAAGAACTTGATTGATAATGAAAAAGCCATTTTATTAGAAAATGTGAGTAGTGTAAATAAGCCATTGTTACAAAAAATGCAATGTCTAAAAATAAAAAATACCCACTTTTCACAATTGAATAATTCAATACTCTGAGTAAACTTATAGAAAATTCAAATAAACCATTACTTTGTTCTCTTATCATTGATGAGATGTCAATTCGGCAGCACTTAGTATGGAATGGTAAAAGTTTCTACGGTTAGTCAATTTTGGGGTTGATTTGGATGATGATTCAAATGAATTAGCCAAAGAAGCTGTTGTTTTAATGATAGTTGCAATTAATGACACATGGAAACTTGGATATTTTTTGTCTAATGGTTTAAATGGTGAACAAAAATGTTCTATAGTCAAACATCACTATTAATATCAGCAAATAAACAGTTTTAATTTAAGTATTTATTTAATATTAAGGTAGTTATAGATTAATTATGTTAATATTTTCATAACAAATAAAGATTTTTTATAATTACTAGTAAATTTTATTCACTTCCTTCCTTTGATACCAACCTATTATTTGTATCTAAGAAACATACAATTATTACCTATTATGTGGGAAAAATGTATCGTAAACATTATGTTACGCCACTGACCACATCGACTATGTGGCAAATGGTAACAGTTTCACGACTCGGGTTACGCGTCCTCTCTCTTTCCTTGTCTAATGGCCGTATTCATAGTCATCCCTTAAGTATGAGTGTGAGGGTAAGGGTAGGTTGAGGGCACTTGGGTGTTTCATAAACAACCCTCAAGATCTAAGGGTCCCTCAAGTCACCCTTAACTCAAGTGAAGACGTGACTACCCTTGAGGGCACCTTGAGAGTTTTATATTCGACAGATTTGACATATCTTATGCTCTGTATAGGTTATTATATTACATTATTGACATTTTTTATGGTAGTAAATAGGTATTACATATATAATAAGAAATAGTTATTTATGTTTAGGTAGTTTGTTATTAAGGAAGAATAGTTATTATATTTATAGACAGTTTGCTTACATTTTTTTTAAAATGGAAGAATTTGATGAACTTTTTGAGAGTGATGAGGAATTTGAAGAAGTAAATCGTTTGCCTAAAAAATATATTAGGGACATGCAGAATCCTTTGGAAACGTTTGAGGAACGAGAATTCCAAAGATGATTTAGATTTAGCAAAAACTGTGTCACCAATGTTTTACTGCCACTTGTACTACAACATCTGATTAGACATAGGGTGTGTTCGGGGAGCACGCTATTTGCGCCATTTGCCGCTATCTACTACTATTCCTCGTTTGCGTTATATGGCTCTTGGCGCTACATAGCTCGAAAGCGTGATCCCCGAACACACCCATAGCAATCGACAAATTCAATAATGAAGATATCAAAAAGTATGTTATTATTTGGCGCATGCTCACAACCATAGAACGGTAAGATAAGCCAGCACAACCAACACAAATGCATTAAAAACCCCGAAAACGTGTTTACTCACTTAAGGGCTGGTTAAGTGACGTTTATGAAACAAGTAAGAGGTTGAGTGCTAAGTGACCCTTACCCAAGTCTCCCTCAGTGCTCAAGTTGAGGGTTGACTATGAATACCGGCATTAGAGTATTACTTTGTGGTACAGGACTACAGAACACTAATATTCTACAGTTTGTTGTATTCTCAGAGACTCTGGTTGTATTATTGAAGATATGCTTAATTTAGATATCTCTGATTTAGATAATGGGGACCGTTATCCTTTGCCTTTGAAGTAGAATGAACTTCATGCATAGAATTTAAAAATTTAAATACTCTGAGAGTTCCAATTAATCATTAAATTTCAACTGAACTGACATTTGGGGATGTTAATATAGATGAATAGCTGAATCCTCAATGTACAAAATAACTTAAAATCGAAGAAGAAATAAATTTGTTTGTGGTAAATAAAATTTTAAAATCTATTTATATTTTCAGTAATTATGATTTATATTGTATTAATGATAATTTAGTAATAATTTAAGTTATGATCCATCTTATTGTTAAACTTCTATCTTTATTAGTAAGTAACTGATCTGCTTTGTTGTAAATTTTTAATTATTTTTATTTTATTTAGCTATTTTCTAAAGCAGATTTTGAAGATACTTATATTTACAGTGGTTCTGAATTGTTAGGATATAAAGAAGGAGTAGTTGGGAATGAAAGCTTTATATACTATTATATACACCATTCAGGAAAGATTGTTTTATATCTTAATTCTAGGTATAAATAAGTTAAAATGAGCTAGTTATGTGTAAATTATTTTTTATTTTCTAGTATTGGGGATGCCGACATTTACGTTTCAGATACCAAATTATTTCCTACTTACTATCCAGATACATATGACCTACACTCGGCAACATGTGGTGTAGATATAATTGAAGTACCATCAAGGTGTGTAATTTCTGAAGTTTGTTATATTTTTCAAAATGATTTAAGTATTTGGTTTTAGCTTTAAAAGTCCAATTTCAGTTGGAATATATGGACATTCAGCATATGAAAGAAGTAATTTTGTTCTCCAAATTTTAAAACATCCTGATGTAGACCGAGCTTTTGCCATTATAGAAGATGAAAAGCCAGAAATTAAACAAACAACTATGCCAAGTGATGACTTGAAAAATATTAAAATTAAAGGAAAGCAAAAAATTCAGCAAGTAGCACAGAAAGTTAGTCGATTTCACTCTCTTTTTGAAATAATAGGGTTGATATTTTTATGAAATGAAAATTGGCCTAGCAACACAAAATTTTTAAAGATGATATTGATTTTTAAATAGTTGTATCACTTTTATTTATTTTATTTTATACTCAATTTTATAAAGGATTTCAATACTAACAACTATGTTGAAAAACATTTTTTACCTGTTTATTGTATTCCAAATAACAAATAAAAATAAAAGTTGATAGACTATACAAGTTTCATTTAATAATAATTCTTTGTATTATCACATGATAGTTCAATCAGGATTGTTATACCTAATAAAAAAAAATGGCAAATAAGGTTTTACAAAATATTTGAAAAATTTTTGTTTTGCTCTGAGTTTAAATTTACATTATTTTAGCAAATTATTATAAATATACCTATATTTCCTTCATTAATAAACCTTTTCATAAACGTACTTTGATTTTTTATTGATACCTAGGTACCTAGACATTTATTGACACCAAAAAACAAAACATTCTTCTAAATGATTTCAAATATTTATAGTGCAGTCATTAAAGCATTATTGCTCCAAATTTTGTTACTGTGAACAGAATTGCATACAATTTTGGAATTAGGTTCATCTTACCCTCAACTTCAAAAGTGAAAATGATTTATTTGAACTCCGCAACCACCCCTTCACGGGGGTTAATTTTTTTTTCAAAATAACCTCGATTATGGATAGAAGGCCTAATTGTCATTGTTGGTTTTATGTTAGGTATGTGCAATACTGTATAAATTGTGTTTACCTAATCATATTTTACTTACATGATGAACGATAAAATTATATTAAATAAAATTGGATCTATAGGTTAGACGAGTAGCTATCCTTTAGGTCTAAATAGTCGGGGTAAAAAAGTTAGGGATGTTTATTGAATAATATAGGTATTCTTAAAAGTTATAAGATTAATTTTCAAAATTTAAAAAACATTCCTGTCTGAGAGATTCGGCATTGCTTGTGTAATAGTGGTTGCCTATGGTTAAAAGCTAATTTCGAAACATATAAATATATACGGGGTTGAGATAAAGTATGGAACCAAGTAAATATCTTTTAAACGAGAAGAACCGATATTTATGAAAATTTGCAGGTAAGTGCAATGGAACAAAACGCATCTGATGTGCATTTTTTTAATAATAATATACTTCTGGTTTAACCGGAAATGGCATCAACTTCTTTAATTTAAATAGGACACCCTATATATTTTTACAGGTTTTGAAAGAGCTTGTTATTTTGAATTCATACATACTGAGTTTAATGTAAACAAATTTGTAAAAACGAGAAATAACTCACTGTTCGTAGTACAATAGATGTACATTTCATTATTTTAGAATAATGAGAAACAAAATTACTTCAAATGTTCAAAATGCTCGCCGATTACTTGCTGACAATATGCCATCCTATTAATAAATTCTTGAGTCACTCTTTCCAAGACTTCTCCACGTATTAGTTCACATTCATCAATAATTCTTTGTC
The DNA here is from genome assembly GCA_035357415.1 of Ophraella communa. Lineage (NCBI taxonomy): Eukaryota > Metazoa > Arthropoda > Insecta > Coleoptera > Chrysomelidae > Ophraella > Ophraella communa. Next base: position 9,089,390 of record CM068992.1, on the reverse strand, counting down.
TCAATTCCTGTAAGTTTGTTGGTCGTCTAACGTAAACACGTGATTTTAGATAATCCCAAAGAAAAAAATCTAACGGGCTAAGATCCGGAGAACGAGCAGGCCACTCTATGAATCAGAAACAGAAAATCCCTAACCCGTCTATCATAGTGGGGAGGTGCTCCATCTTGTTGAAACCAAATATTTTGTGGTAATTGCCCATTCTGTTGAAGTGCAGGAATAATTTCGTTATTTAGTAGATCCAAATACTTGTCACCATTAAAGTTTCCGTCGATAAAAAATGGGCCTATAAGCTTATTTTCCACAATTCCCATCCAAACATTTAACTTCTGTGGATGCTGGATATGTGCTTCATGAATCCAATGAGGATTCTCATTTGACCAATACCTTGAGTTATGGCGATTAACCGTTCCATTTAAACAAAAAGTTGCCTCATCGGAAAAAACTATGCTAGAAGCAAAATTTTCGTCGACATTACAGATGTCCATTAGCCGTTCGCAAAATTCCAGCCGTCGGTCAAAATCATCGTATGACAATTCTTGAACCAACTGTAGGTACCTTATACGGATGATACTTTTCACTTTTTAATATCTTTCCTACAGAACGTCGACTGATACCATGGTTTAGTGCCAAATTTGTGGTGGAAGTTTGAAATATGATTCTTCTAAATCGATTGCAATATTTTGTTTAACAGTTTCGTTCGTTGCAGTTCGCGGTCTTCCAGGTTTTAGCAAATTTTTTACCATCCCAGTAGTATTAAAACGTTGTAATGTTTTAGTTACTGTTGAGCGTGATATAGGATTTCTCTCCGGATGCAAATTATTAAAAATATGACACACTTCTTCATGAGTTCTAACACGATCACCATAACCGATCATCATTAAAATTTCAATACGCTCTTTTTCACTCTTTTGCTCTAATGCAAAAAACTCAAAGGAGGTTGGTAAAAGTGCTATATTCCTCGTTTTTATAATTTTTTTACACTAAACTCAGTATGTATGAATTCAAAGTAACAAGCTATTTCAAAATTTGTAAAAATATATAGGGTGTCCCATTTAAATTAAAGAAGTTGATGGCATTTCCGGTTAAATCGGAAGTATATTATTATCAAAAAAATGTACATCAGATGCGTTTTGTTCCATTGCACTTACCTGCAAATTTTCATAAATATCGTTCATCTTTTCGTTTACTTGGTTCCACACTTTATCCCAACCCCGTATAATCAGCTCTGCAGGCCTAGAAGGCCCATGACTTTGTTGACTCCCTTTCTCCATTCATTCCTATTCTCTGCTTTTCTTTTCCAGTTGGTTATCTTTATAGTGTTCTAAGGTCTTTTAACACCTCTTCCATCCATCTTACTTTCTCTCTTACATTCTCTGTATGTGGCCAATCCATCTCAATCTATTTCCCTTTGCAGTACCTATAATGTTTGGTTGACCAAATAGTTCTCTCAGTTCTTTATTGCTTCTTCTCTGCCATATGTCGTCTATTTTCTTCCCTCTAAAAATTTTGCGTAGACATTTCCTTTCCCAGATCGCTAGCATATTTTGCTCACTTTTACCCAGTGTCCACGTTTCGCTTCCGAATAGTACTATAGATCTTAGCATCGTTTTATATTTTCTTATTTCTAGTTCATTGTAGAAGTCATCTTTGACTTGTATATCTTTGTCTTCGCTTGGTGCATGTACATTTATTAACGATATTTTCTGATATTTCCTTCTAATTCTTATTACTCACATTCTGTCTGAAATCGCGTTAAATTCTACTATTGTAGATTTTAGCTTTTAATGTATAATAAATCCTGTACCAAATAATCTAATTTTCCCTCCACTATTCAAGAATAGATATTCCCCAATTTCCATGATTTCATCTGCAATCTGCTTAGTTACCTATAAAGCTACTATATCGAATCCATACTTTTTAATTTCATGTGCTAGGTGTTTTAGTGCCCCCTCTTCATATGTGCCTCTAACATTCCAAGTTGCTAGTTTTAACCCCTTTTCCTTGATATACATATTATTGTTTTCCTCCTATCCAGTTTCATTGCCTTTGTCGTCATCTGATTTATACTTTTTTCTTCGGGAGTTGCCATTATTTTTTTGATATTTCTAGTTTTTCAGTATTTCTGTTCCATCTCCAACTAGTTCCTTCAACAACTATTTCATTGTATCCAATCTTTACCTTTTTTTCCATTTCCTATTTTGCTGTTTTTCTTATTTCTTTTGCTTTCTCTCTTTCCATTTTTGTCAAATCATGGTTGATGTAATTCCGCTCATTTGCAATATTTTTTTTTATCTTTATCTTTATGCATTCTAGTACTGAATCCAAAGGTTAAATATTAAACGTTATAAGATTTAAATTGATTGTAGTAACCCTTACTTTTTGGAAGTCCATATTATTAAGAATAATAAAAAAAACCCTTCGTTTTAACAAAACTTCCAATATTTATTTAAAAAATTGCTTTTATTTATTTTTTTTTATTTTATTTATTTCCAAAGTTTTAAACATTTATTCTTGTTTGTGTGATTCCGCATTGCTTGTGTAATAGTGGTTGCCTATGGTTAAAAGTTAATTTTAAAATAGGTATTTGCAATATTTTTTACACTTGAAACCCTGAAAGATTACCCGTGCGTCATTGTATGTAAGCATACGAATAGGATAGAGAAGACAACAGTTTATAATTTAATATTATATAGGAATAGGATATAGGATAGGAATATAGGAATAGGATAGGAATATAGAATATAGGAATATAGGATATAGGAATAGGATAGAGAAGACAACAGTTTATAATTTAATAAAAAATAAAAGGCAACCCTGGTAAGTTTTTATTTACCTATCTTAAAAAATTCATAAAACAATTATGTCCTTTTTTCAAATCCCTAAGCATTTCCGATGTGTTTATATATCCTCCTATAAATCTTAATTTAGCTAGGTACCTGTATACTTACATTTCTATGGCATGCTAGCACGCAAAGTTTCGTTTTGATGTGAAAACTCATTTCGTAAGTTTTTCAATAATCACATATTTTTTATTACAAAGGTTATAATAATTATTATAGACATCTATACCTACTAACTTACATTTGAATAAATAAAGCATTGTAGTTATTACCACGAAAAACCGCATAACATTCATTATGGTTTTCTGTACGATAGACAGTTTAACATTTGGTTTGATAAGGTTAAATCAGCTATCAAAACAAAGTTTGTTAGCGTGCTATTAAAACCTATTATGTATTTATTAAGGCTGTTTTATCGGTGCATTCCTTTAGTGTTTCCCTAATATTTTGGCTGTTTATGAATAAAATCGTTTCATTTTTTGTACTCAAACGAATAATCCGAATAATATGTAGAATTTAGATTTTTATATTAGGTTTCTGTTTAAAAAAATTAAAAATTAATGTTTAGTTTTGTCAATTTACAAAAGTTAAAATTTGAAAACCTACAGATTGTTCCTTATTTTTTTCCATTTTGTTTTCTACTTACAATTTTTTTTAAAATGATGATTACTTAAAAATTAGGTTTTGAGGTAAATCATTTCGAGAGAATAATATTATTTGGAAATATTAAGAGTATCTCGCGCTCTCTCGCCCAGTTTAAATGATTTTATTTTTATAAAATTTTGTATAAGTACTTACTGAAGCATAATAAGTAAATGATAAAAAAGCATTCTCCAACGCGCCTAGGCATGCTTCTGATCAGGTGGTCAATCTCCTCCTGTGGTATCTCATTCCAGGCAACCACCAACTCCTCTCGAAGTTCTTCTAGAGTCTGAGAAGGACGTTGCAAATTGAGCAATCTCCTCCTAATTGGGGATAAGTCGGGAGATCCTGGTGGCCATGGTAACAATGTGACAACATTATGTTGAAAGAAGTCTATTGTGACTCTTGTGACATGTGGTCGAGCATTATCTTTTTGGAAAGTTAGATTTGTCAGGGTGTTAAGATAGGGTAAAAGATGGGGTTCTGAAACTTCTTTAATATAACGCTGCACGTTCATGTTACTTCTGATGAAGATTAAAGGTGATCTTGAACCATAAGCTATAGCACCCCAAACCATAACTCCAACAGTTTGATGAACATGCCTTTCAACAAAAAACCGTGGGTTTCTCCTTTCACCACGTCGTCTTCCAACCCTCGCTCAACCATCGTGCATGCCTAAACAAAATCGAGACTCGTCACTATAAAGACAATACTGTTCCAGAGTACCGTTCTTTGCACCACTCAAGACGATTACGTCGGTGTTCTGGAGTTACAGGGGGACCCAGTGTGGTCGGTATGAAAACAGGCTAAAACGTCTTATTCGTCTGTAAACACTTCGCATGGTAATAGGTCTTCCGTGTTCTGCAAACCATTCATTTGCAATGGACCTGGTAGTGGAGAAACAGTCCCCTAAGGCCAATAATCTTAGGCGACGATCTTCACGGTCTGTTGATCTACGGGGGCGTCCTTGCTCTTTGCGTACGATCTTCTCGAAGCCATGCCTGACAACACCTAACCACGGTGTCCACACTTCTTTGCACTCTAACTGCAATTTCCCGAAAAGAAAATCTGGTGGGAAAGTTAAATTCCCACCAAGTCCTTGGAATGGTATCAGACATATGCTTGCCACACGTGTACACGTGGAAAGGGCCTATAACGTCCTATTCCCAAGTAGGGACGAATGGAAAGGAGGCGCAATCTCCTTCTCTGGGTCCGACTGCGTTTTATACACGGATGGCTCGAAAAATCCACTGGGTGTGGGAGCCGGGGGTGTATAGCAGAAATCCGAGAGTTGACATTTCAATAAACCTTGGTAAGTACGCTACTATCTTTCAGGCGGAAACGTTTGCTATAGATTTGTGAGCAAGGGAGCTGATTGCTTAACCCCTGGTAAACAAAAGCATATACATAATTTCGGACAGCCAGGCAGCGTTAAAAGCACTGAAATTTACAGTGCAGACTGGATGGCGAATTGTGACCCTTAGGGGTGAGCCACAATAGGCCCTAGTTTGGCCGCAGTGGAGGGGTGGGAAACCAAATCGCAAAACTTTTGCAAGATTATATCGTAGTTTAGGTGAAACTGGGTCATTTCACAATAAATATCGGGGTGGTCGACCGAAACAAATCACACCTAATCAAGAAGATGAACTTTTGGTTCGAGTAGATGAAAATCCTGGAATAAGTTCACGATATCTATCAGCAACAACAGGAGTAAGTCAGTCGTCTATAATTAGAATTCTAAAAAAGAGAACCTCCATCCTTATCACTTCACTCCTGTTCAAAATTTACTTCCAACAGATCTTCCACGACGGTTACAGTTTTGCCAACGTATTCTGAATAAACATCGCAATGACAGACACTTTATTAAGAATATTATGTTCACCGACGAAGCAACTTTTACCAGACGAGGGGTTTTTAATTGGTGAAATAGTCATTATTGGGAAGAAGAAAACCAGCATGCTATTAAAGCTAGACATTTTCAGCATGAGTTTAAATTGAATATTTGGTGCATTATAGGCGACCAACTACTAGGGCCTTATGTTCTTCCTCCGAATTTAAATGGAGATTCTTATTTATTCTTTTTGGAAAATACTCTTAGTGATATTTTAGATGATCTGTCACTGGATGTAAGAAGAAAAATGTGGTTTATGCAGGATGGAGCGCCACCTCATTTTTCATTAGCTGTTAGAAATCATCTTAATGACGTATTTCCTCAACGATGGATTGGCAGAGGCAGTGATTTTCAATGGCCACCAAGAAGTCCTGAGTACAACACGCTAGATTTTTATTTTTGGGGACATATGAAGTCCTTAGTTTATGCCAATGAAATTAATACACGAGACGAACTTTGGAGATACATTCAAAATGCAGCTAATCTTATAAGGGGACAGAATAACATTTTTTTAACGTCCGAAAATCCTTTATAAAAAGAATTAGAAAAGGCATAGAAATCGGACGAGACCATGTAGAACATTTAGTTTGAGTTTTTGTGAGTTCTTTTAAGTTAAAGTGTGTTTAGTTTTGATTTACCGACAAAACGGAAACCTTACGTTAGTTGCAACTTTGTTTATTAGTTTGGTACTCTGTGCCAATTTTGATATCAATTTATAAATACACAGGGAAACTATTAGCAAAAAATGAAAAACAAAAATTAACTTTAACACCCTGTATCTTTTTTCTCAGCAACATAATATTAAGGCATATTTGGCCCAATAGCCATATTTTGGTCCAAATAACCTGTTCTTAGTCTATGTCCCAATAGTTATGACTCACCCTGTATAGACCTGCTTCTTTTTCTTTAATGTAGTTCCTTAAAAATCTAACCCGTTTTACAGCAATATCATGAATTTCCTTTAATAAATTTGATAAAGACCTTCGGCAAGTAAAGAATTTAAAGTTACATCCTCTCCTGAAAACAAATAAATAATATTATTTTTTCTTGTCTTACAATTAAAAAGAATTTAAATTGCTGTGTTCAGAGGAAAAAGGCTTACTTTGGAGGCGATTTTAATATTCCATGGTCTTTCACAGTTTTTGAAATACTGGAAACTCTAGCCATACTGAGGTTGAGTGCAGCTACCACACGCTAAAATAAAATATTACGAATTTTAACGTTATAGGTTAAAATTTTTTTATTACACAGCTTATAACGGTACTCTAAAAATTAACAATATTATGGAATATTCTTATCCTTTCTAAAGAATTCCATATTTTTTGCATAATAAAATATATTCAAGCTAGTAGTACCTGTCTTCTTAGTACCTTGAAAAAAGGGTTGTTTGTATTCTTCGAATATGAAATGCAAAACTTTCTTAAAGTTATAAAAATAAGCTGTGTTTCTTAAGTTTTTGTCTGTTTTTAAATACATTCAACAAAATGCAAATATTTTTCAAAGGGTTTTTATTGAAAAGGCTTGTAAAAATGCAAGAATCGTTTTTATTTTATAACATGATTTGTAGACTTTAATAATGAGTAGGAATGGCCTATAAATCTTGAAGACAACCTTTATTGGGCTAATTTGAATATTATTTATAGGCATAAAGAATGTTCTCGGAAGTAGCGAAAATAGGGGATTTATATTTTTACTGTTAAGTAGGTACATTTTATACTGTTTATTTTTACTGTAAAATATGATTTTATTTAGGTACTGTAAAATTAGTGTAAAGGATTAAAAGTAAACAGGAAAAGGATTAAAGTTAAAAATGATCATACAATTGTTTCAGCAGAAGTTGAAAGAGAAAAATTATTAAATATTATTATTTTGATTGATTTAAAAAATATAAAGTGTGAGGAAGCTCAGTAGGTCTGTTATAGTAAACATTACAAAAAAAAGTTATTGACAAAAATTGTAAGCAGCTTTAAACTCCATATTTTAAAATTAGTTACAATCTAACAGGGTGTTGCATAAGATGGTGGCACACCAAACTTATGTTTTTTTAATAGAACACCCTGTATTTTATTTTAAATTTGAAATTTGCATCACTTCCACATCACAAAAATGTAAAGTTTTATTATGTTATACCGGGTATTTAAAAAGTTATAACTAATATTACCTGAAAATCATATCAAGTTTAACTCCCTGTATAATTAAAAAGGAATATAGGAACATTGATCTATTGCAAACTATAGTTTTTTAATAATTGTTAAATGTTATAAAACATATCCGTTTTCATAATATTCGTTAAATCAAATAAGGGTAAGTCAAAATGCAAGTACATTATTTTCTTGGTTATTTAAAATTTAACACCCTGTATTATATATCACTATCGAAAAGTAATATCATATTTCAAATTTTATAAAATACTCTCTATACCTAAAGTTATCAGTTTTCTAGATATTTTTATTTTTTCATCAAAGTATTCATTTGATACATTCATTTTAAAGATTACCAATAATTACTGTGAGTTGGCCCTAATTGGTTTGTCAGAAACTGACAATTTGATATTATTGTTTATTAATTCAGTAATAGCGTCACAGAAAAGAAAACAATTTATTTCAAGTAAAATTTATAAAAAATAACCGACGAAAATTAAAAAAATAATAATAACAACACATAGAACAATAAAAGAACAACTATATATTTAAAACATTATTTGTTTAATGTTAATTGTGCAAGTACCAAACAATGTCGATAAGCCAAGGGCCATCTAAACGACCAAAAACAGGTCCATTATCTTTAAATAAAAAAACTCTAATATTTAATTTATTTTATTATTTATTATTTATTATTTAATTGTTATATATCATTGAAAAACAAGAATCCAAGTGCAAGTGTTGATGATATTGTGGAATTAACGGCTGCTATGTTATGTGTTGCTAAATCAACAATTTATAGATTACTAAAAGAAAGCAAGAATGGAACTCTTCAACCCCCTAAAACTCCTTCAGGCCGAAAACCAATTGAGATCGATGAGTCATTAAAACAAAGACTAAGGCGTAAAGTCCATGGATTTTACTTACGAAAGGAAATTCCAACACTTGACAAAATTATGACATCAGTGTAAGAAGATACGGACTATACAAAATTCTCCAGAATGACATTATGCAAACTATTGAAAGATGTGGGTTTCAGATATACAAAACATAATAGAAAATCTCTCTTGATAGATAAACCGGAAATCGTTTTTTGGAGAAGAGACTATTTAAGAAGCATTCGACATGCCAGAGAACAAAATTTGAAAATCTTCTACTTAGACGAAACATGGATAAATGCTGGATATACAGTTTCCAAATCTTGGCAAGATGAAAACATTAAAAGCGGAAGGCAGGCATTCGTGGAAGGTTTGTCGTTAGGTTTGCAGCCACCATCTGGAATAGGAAAAAGACTTATCATTGTCCATGTTGGAAGTTCTGAAGGTTTTGTTGATGGTGGATTATTAACTTTTATTTCAAAACGCACGGGGGACTATCACGAAGATATGAATGGGGATGTCTTCGAGGAATGGTTTGTACAAATGTTGGATCTGATTCCAAAAGGGACTGTTATTGTTATGGACAACGCAAGTTACCATTCACGGTTACGAGAAGCATTGACGTAAAGCAGAGCTTTTGGAGTGGCTTATTTCGAAAAATATTAAGTTTCCAAAAAATCCACTAAGGAAAGAACTTTACAGAATTGCAAAAATCAACAAGAATAAATACAAAACCTACATTGTAGAAGAAATGGCTTCTTCTTGCGGTATATCTGTTCTTCGACTTTCCCCTTATCATTGTGAACTTAATCCCATAGAATTAATATGGGCTCAGGTAAAGGGGGAAGTTGGAAAAAAAATACTATTTAAAAATAAACGATGTTGTGAAATTGTTTGAGAGTGCTGTAAGTCATGTTAGTAAGGAAAATTGGACAAACTGTATCGTTCATGTTATCAAAGTAACGGCAAATATGTGGAAAATTGACAATATTTGTGATGATTTAATCGACCCTATTATTATTAATGTCAACAACAATTCTTCCTCTTCCGAGTCGGATATAGAATAAAATGTAAGTAATAAATGTATTCCAATAATTATTTCTTTTCATTTTTTATTATATTATAATTTAAAACGTATTTGTTTCCCAAAATACACACCACTGCATTGCGTTATTGCTTATCTGCTAATCCTTTAACAATGAAGAAACCCTAAACTTTGCTACAACTGAAACAAATACGGGGTCGATCTACCTGGTTTTTAGATTTACGGAAGAAATGTAATTTAAAGTAAGAGATTTATCAAAAATTTCATGGTGCTCCCTGTAAAGGTTTTGCATACTTAACTAGGGTTTATTACTCCTCGTACTTTTTGTACATACTGTAACGTTTATTTATTTTTACTAGTCTTTTAATTTATTTTTATATTATTTGAATCACTAACACTGTTTAATTTATATAACACAATTTATTTACAATACTTTAATTTATGTAAGACAATATTTACATTCGCATTTATCTAACAACAACTAGTTACTAACTAACTAAAATATTCAAATCGGTCCTTAATATATAGGTAAGTATTGTTCCAGCATACTCCGGTCTTTTCTGGTAGTTTTCTCGATCGTTCGACGGCTTCGCTCATCGGGCGCCGTTGAAAGAAACGTATTCTGGAATATTCTCGCGTCTGGGTCATAGCGCCAGGGGCGTACTCGCACAACATTGCCCCCTCCTTAAGAGATAGTTCCTCCTGGAACTTTTAAGCAATTGAGACTGGATGGAGATACTTGCAACTAAATCCTCGTCTACAATTTCCAGTTGCATGGAAATAACATGGAATGGTCTTTGATGTCAGCTGGACACGGGGCGAATGGCTGCATACCAACACTTGGACTTCGGTATCTTGAAAGATTACTTCCACCATATTTCGGATGACCCTCCAATCCAATGAGTTGCACTCTATTTTCGGCATGGCTAGCTTCTGTATGTTGGACTCCAATACGTGCTCTCTCAAGTTAAGTAATGATTCCCATATATTTCGATAAGTGGGCTGGTCTTGGTAGGTATTCTTGGTAATCAGATAGAAGAGGCAACGGGAGTCATCTCGAAGTATCAAAGCCTTCCCAGTGACTGGTAACTGATTTCGAAGTTCTGACAGTCGACCAATCTTCCTTCGAAAGACAGACGCTAATCCTCGGCCGTCGCTGATAGTGGCGGAAACGCTATGGGCCAATGAGTAGTCATCAGGAAGTGTGAACAGGTCTTGCTGTTTCTCAATAGTCACGCCGTATCTAGCTTTCCCAGTACCTCCATATGCACCCATAAATTCTTCGAAAGCAAGGTCGGGTGTATCTTGGACTTGATTTACGACTTCTTCTTCCTGGTCATGATCTCCTTCAAATTTCGCCAGTCGATTTCGGTGTACTACCTTAGGTTTTCCATTCGGGGTCTTTATTATACGGTATATGACGTCATTGATTCTTTTCTTAATGATGTATGGTCCTTCCCAAGATTGTTGTAGCTTTGGTGAGTACCCCTTCTGTCTTTTCGGGTTATGGAGCCACACTTTGTCACCTTCTTGGAAACATCCCTCTATAGCTTGGGTATCATACCGTTTCTTCATCCTGTCACTGGCAACTTGAAGATGGGAGCGAACCAAATCATGCATGTCGTCCATTTTTCTTCGTAACTGAATTACATAGTCTTCTCCAGCTATATCCTCTCCAGGTCGGCATCTAAACTCGAGGTCGCATGGTAACCTCATCTCGCGTCCAAACAAGACTTTTGCTGGTGTTTGACCTGTTGATTCATTGACGGCGGATCGATAAGCCATTGCAAAGAGCGAAATATACTGGTCCCAGTCTCTTTGGTGATTGGATACTACTTTTGATAGATATTTGCCAATGGTTTTATTCATGCGTTCTACCATTCCATCTGATTGTGGGTGCAATGCTGTAGTTCTTGTTTTCTTCATTCCTAAATTGTCGCAAATTTCTTGAAAGAGTTGACTTTCGAAGTTCCTTCCTTGGTCACTGTGAATCTCCAAGGGCACTCCATATCGGCAAATAAACTCCTTCACTAGCACGTCTGCGACAGTTGCTGCCTCTTGATTTGGAATGGCGTAGACTTCAACCCACTTCGTAAAATAATCCATCACCACCAACATGTATTTATTCTTATTCTCAGTAGTGGGGAACGGTCCAGCAATATCTAAAGCAATTCTCTCAAATGGGCTACCAACGTTATATTGTTTCATGGGAGCCTTTCCTCTTTTCTGAGGTCCATTACTAGCAGCACAGATGGTACACTTCTTACACCAGTCCTTAACATCATCGGAACTATTCATCCAATAAAACCTTTCCCGAACTCTCTGCAGGGTTTTCTTGACACCAAGATGACCTCCTGATGGACTGTCGTGTAACTGTCGTAGTACTTCGGCTACTCTACTCTTTGGTATAACCAATTGCTTTCTGTTAACGGAACCGTCATCGTTTTCAATTATTCTCTTTAATAAATCGCCTTCCAAAATGAAAGACTCCCACTGAGCCCAATATGATTTAAGGACTGTAGAGAATTTTGACACTTCTTGCCAAGTAGGTCGACGATCTTCTATCTTCCATTCTCTCATTTTCTTTAAGACAGGATCATTATCTTGTTCTTCTTTAATTTTAGTAGGTGCCCAGTCGTCGTTAACTACAGTTGTTCGTAGTATTGCAGTTTCTTTTAATTCTGTCTTACTGCAGTGAGAACACTCTTCTGGGCACGGTCTTCTGGAAAGAGAGTCTGCATTTCTGTGACTTATCCCAGCTCGATGTTCGATCCTAAAGTCGTACTCTTGGAGTCGTTCGATCCACCTGGCAATTTGACCTTCAGGGTTCTTAAACTGCATTAGCCATTTTAGGGCTGCATGGTCCGTCCGGATTAAGAATTTTCTTCCATAAAGATATTGGTAGAAGTGTTCTACAGACTTCACAACTGCCAGGAGTTCTCTCCTCGTAACGCAGTAATTCCGCTCAGGTTTGGAGAGCACTTTACTAAAATAACCCAGGACTCTCTCTTGTCCATCTTGAATCTGTGAAAGGACTCCTCCAATTCCGACATTACTGGCATCTGTATCCAAAATAAATTCTCCTTCCGGTTGTGGGTAGCCTAATATCGGTGCTGCGGTTAAATGCTTCTTCAGAGTTTCAAAAGCCGTTTGACAGTTTTCATCCCAGCAGAACTCTCTCGTTTCCTCTGTAAGGCGTGTTAATGGCTTAGCAATGTCTGAAAACTTTCTGATAAATCTGCGATAGTATGTACATAGACCAAGAAAACTTCTTATTTGATGTTTATCAGTTGGTTGTGGCCATTGTTTGATAGAAGCGACCTTGTCCTTATCTACAGACACGCCCTCTTTGCTGACAATATGACCCAGATAATTAACTTTGTCTTGGAATAACTGACATTTCTTTGGATTCAGCATCAGTTGGGCAGCTTGAAGTCTTTTAAAAACATCTTCTAAGTTCTTCAGGTGTTCTTCGAATGTCTCCCCCAAGACTATGATGTCGTCTAAGTAGACCAGGCACGTTTTCCAAGACAACCCTCTCAGTACGTTCTCCATCAGTCTTTCAAATGTCGCAGGAGCATTACATAGTCCGAATGGCATGACATTGAACTGAAATAATCCAGAACCAGTGGTAAAGGCTGTCTTTTCTTTGTCTCTTGGGTCCATTTCTACCTGCCAATAACCAGACTTCAAATCTAAGGTAGAAAATAATTTACTTCCAGCTAGAGTGTCCAAGGTATCGTCGATTCGAGGCAGAGGATAACTGTCCTTCTTGGTAACATTGTTCAACTGACGGTAGTCTACACAGAACCTCGTAGTTCCATCCTTTTTCTTGACCAAGACTACCGGAGAGACCCATGGACTGGTAGAAGGTTCTATCACTCCATCTTCTTCCATTTCTCGAACAATCCTTTCAGCTTCTTGCCTCTTTGCCTGTGGTAATCTTCTAGCTGATTGACGAATTGGCTTGGCATCACCCGTATCGATTTTATGTTTTACAGCAGAGGTACGTCCTGTCTTACCTCCCTTTGGTACAAAAATGTTGCGATATCGTTGAAGAAAATCTTTCATTTTTCTTTTCTCTTCTCGGTTTAGAGATGTACCAGCAACCGCCACCATTTGTTCAAACTTATCGTTGGAATTATCGGGAATAGTTGTCTGTCGAATTATAGATGTTACTGGTACGGAGGTTCCAACTTTTGTCTCTTTCTTGATCGTAATTGGGTGATCATTGACGTTTATAACTCGTACTGGAATTTCTTTAGCAGAAGTGACCAATCCTTTTCCTATCAAAATTCCTCGACCGACCTCCTCATCATGGTTCCATGGTTCCATCATCACAGGTATTCCTTCGTCAATAGTTCCTTGCAGTCTGGCCACTATGATCGTTTCGCTTCTACCAGGTACCACAGTATCCTCCTGGACAACGGCTGGCACGGTTTTGTCCTCATATGGATGAAGGAATATTTCTTCAGAACCGACTTTGATAACTCTGTTCTTGAAATCCAGTTGGAAACCATGTAAGTTCATCACATCCATTCCTAATATGACATCTTCCTCAATATCAGCGACAATAACAGTATGCGTGAACTTTTCTGAGCCAATTCCTATTTGAACCTGGACTTCTCCAAGGATGTTAGCTCTATCACCTGTGGCAGTTCGCAGTCGTAGCCTTGTTGGTAAAAGCTTCTTACGGCTATTTATAGTTGTTGGCCGTATAATCGTTCTGGTCGCTCCAGTATCCACCAATAGTGTATACTTTTACCGTTGACTTCACCATCTACATATACACTGTCGTCGCGGCATTTCAAAGAGGCTATTAGTATGAGAGGGTCTTTGGAAACGTTCCGGGTCGAAGCTGCCCCCTCTAGGCCGACCCGTTTTAGTTTTCCTGTGGAGTAGTTTCTTGATTCGTAGTGACCCCAGGGCGTTTACATGAATTGCGAACATGTCCTATTTCACCACAATTCCAGCACCTGATGGTCTTCTTCTTTTTCTTATCAGTAAAGTTCTTCATCATGTTTACTAATTGGTCTAACTTATTTTCATCTTCCTCTTCCGTTACGGACCTTACTTTACTGTATCCTCCACAAGCTTTCGAAGCCGCTTCATACTCAAGCGCGGCAGACAAAATGTCCACTAATGTTTTGTGGTGGGCTAAACGGAGTGTCTTTGCCATTTCGTGGTCACGAAGTCCATCAAGAAATGCTTCAACAGCTAAACATTCCATCATTTGTTCTGGAGCTGAAGGGTAAGCAAATCTTACCAATCTGGCAATATCTACTTCGTACTCTTGAAGTGTCTCCTCTCGCTTCTGTTTTCGAGTCTTCAACTGCGATCGGTGCAAGTTCTCCAGGTGTTCGTGACCATATCGCATGTTCAAGCTTTTCTTCAGTTGCTCAAAATCATCTGTGTCCTCCACTGGTATGGTCTGAAGAACATCCAAAGCGTCTCCTCTCAGAGCGATGGTGAGGTTTATTGCCTTCTCTTTTTGGGACCATCCGTTCGCTCTTGCAGCTGTTTCGAACTGTTTGAGATAATTTTCCCAAGACATCTTTCCGTCAAAGGTTGGGGCCTTAACACGAACAGAACTTTCGCTGCCTTCCAATTTCGGTTTCCGCTCCACTTTGAAGCTTCTCATTTCGTCCTCGTTTTCCTCTCCTAAATCTTCCATATCTTCTTTACCTCCTTTTTCCATCTCTTCCATTTGCTTTTCCATTTCTCTTATTTTCTCTTCAATTTTTTTTCAAATGAAGACATTTTATTTTCCATAGAAGAAATGTCCAAAGAAACTTTGTTTTCCAAAGAAGAAATATCATTTTTTAAAGAAGACATATCATTTTTTAAAGAAGACATATCAGTAGAAACTCTTTTTTCCAAAGAAGAAATGTCAGAAGAGATATCACTCTTCAAAGAAGACATATCGGAAGAAACTTTATTTTCCAAAGAAGAAATGTCAGAAGAAACTTTATTTTCCAAAGAAGAAATATCACTCTTCAAAGAAGACATATCGGAAGAGATATCACTCTTCAAGGAAGACATATCGGAAGAAACTTTATTTAATGAAGAAATAATTGTAGCAGAAGAGTCGTCTACAAAAATATGATTTTCTGGATCTAAACCATCATTTTCCAATGCTTGCTTAAGTCGCTCCAACAGCTCGGTCTTCCTTCCTGTTGTTTCCAATTCACGATCCTCCAGCTCTTGACGCAATTCTGTCACTTTCAAGTCACAAAGTTTTTTCGACATATTTATTTATTTATTTTTTACCTTATTTATTTACAATATCCCACTTCTGACACCAATGTAACGTTTATTTATTTTTACTAGTCTTTTAATTTATTTTTATATTATTTGAATCACTAACACTGTTTAATTTATATAACACAATTTATTTACAATACTTTAATTTATGTAAGACAATATTTACATTCGCATTTATCTAACAACAACTAGTTACTAACTAACTAAAATATTCAAATCGGTCCTTAATATATAGGTAAGTATTGTTCCAGCATACTCCGGTCTTTTCTGGTAGTTTTCTCGATCGTTCGACGGCTTCGCTCATCGGGCGCCGTTGAAAGAAACGTATTCTGGAATATTCTCGCGTCTGGGTCATAGCGCCAGGGGCGTACTCGCACAACAATACTATAATTTACGGTGTACCACAATTGTTGAGAAATGTTGTGATTGAATAGGTGAAAAAATATTTGACATCGAACACTATGAAACTTTTATTTTGTGGACTGTATAAACGTAAATATATAAAATAGTAAAACAGTAATTGTACAATGACGTTCACACTTCGATCGGCAATGTGTGACTGACGCTCCATGTGGTCCCCGGTGGTATCGACTAGCATCGAATATCGGAAAGCCCGCGCAGGTGCGTTAGTTTTTTAATAGTGAACACTTAAACATACCGGCCACCTTGAAAGTTTCTAACTTTTAATTAATAGGCAGCAAACAGACTTTAGCGGTGGCGCGTTTAATAATTGTACCAGAAGGAGTTCTCACAGACACTACCCGGATAACATTGTCCTTGCCCGGAAAGAGTTCAACAATTCGTCCAAGACACCACTTCATAGGCGGAACGTTGTCTTCCTTCAGGACTACTAAGGCACCCTCCTTGAATGCATTGGCTTGAGGCGATTTCCACTTGCTCCTGGTTTGAAGTTGTGATAAATATTCCTTGGACCAACGACTCCAAAAATGTTGCTGTATTTGTTGAAGTCGCCGATAATGATTTAGACGGTTAGCTGGTACTTCTGCGACATCGACTTCGGGAAGTGTAGCCAATGAGTCACCAATAAGAAAATGGGCGGGGGTAAGTGGAGAAAAATCCAATGGATCGTTGGATAGAGGAGTCAAGGGTCTAGAATTCAAGCACGCCTCGACCCGAACCAACAGCGTGTACATCTGATCAAACGTTAGATGATCGTTAATTATAATGCGAGTTAAATGATATTTTACTGCCTTGACGGCAGCTTCCCAAAGGCCTCCCATATGGGGAGAGCTGGCAGGAAGAAAATGCCAGTCAATGTTGTCTTGACTTAAAAAATCATGAATGGATGAATTACTAGTTTTTAAAAAATTGTACAATTGCTTTAATTCATTGTGACATCCAACAAAATTAGTACCGTTGTCTGAGAATATGTCAGATGGTTTACCGCGTCGAGAAATGAATCTTTTAAATGCGTTGAAAAAAGTGTCCTTTGATAAGTCATTCGCCAACTCAAGATGCAATGCCTTGGTTGACATACATACAAATACGCACACATAAGATTTAACCATCTTGGCATTTCGAAGGTAGCTAGTTTTGATCATGAAAGGACCTGCGTAATCTACTGCGGTTTTCATGAATGGCCTGGAAGTATTAAATCGATCAACTGGTAGGTTTCCCATGATTTGGGTAGCAGCCACTGGTTTGGCTCTAAAACATATTACGCATTTCCGTAACACTCTTTTAACGGCAGTGGTGCCAGCCAGTGGCCAATAACGCAGTCTTATGATTGATAGTAAAAGTTGAGTACTGGCATGAAGATTATTTAAATGTTCTAACAAAATTAATAATTCGGTGAATGGGTGTTTGGAAGGTAGAATGATGGGATGTCTGTGGTCATAATTGGAGTTTGAGTATTGTATTCTACCGCCAACTCTTAAAATATTATCTTTGTCCAGAAATGGGAGTAAATTTTAACAATTTGCTAGATTTAAATAGAGGTTGATTGGACGATAATAAAATGATTTCGCTAGAGAATTCTTGAATTTGGACTAACTTTATTAAAGTAACAAGGGCCGATTGCAACTCATTGGTGGTCAACGGACCGGTTATTCTGCTATGAGACAAACAATTGTGTTTAAATCGAAGAATATGTGCTACTACTCTTTGAAGTTTAGAAAATGAAGAAAACCTTTCGAATATAGTATAATCTATGTCATTTTGAGCAACCAATGATATAGAGTGGGCTTTCATTTCAGGAACATTGACGTTACTTAAATCATAGTTTGAAACGGGATGAAATCTAGGGTCATGAAAAAATGAAGGGCCATGCCACCAAAGGTCGTTTGAAATTAATTGTTGAGGATTGAGCCCTCGTGAAATGAGATCGGCAGGATTGTCACTAGAAGAAATGTGGTGCCAATTAGAGATTGTAGTGTTTTCTGTTATTTCGACAATTCTATTGGCAACAAACGTTTGGAGATAACATGGCTGGGTTTTTATCCACGCAAGAACTATCTTAGAGTCAGTGTAGAGGTAAACATTGTTTATTTTATTCGATAATGCAGTTTGAACTACTTTGAGTAGTCGAACAAGTAGTAATGCTCCACATAACTCCAAGCGGGGCACGGTAAGTTTTTGAGTGGAGCGACTCTGCTTTTGGCACAGAGAAGTTGCATACAATGATTTTGAGAATTGAAAGATCGTAGATAAATACAACAGCCATAAGCTGCTTCTGGAAGCGTCCGAGAAACCATGAATTTCGATGGACTCCGAAGCGTGACAAACGACATGTCTTGGGATCAGAAAATTATTGATCATTGCAATATTTTCAACGAATATTAATCCACTCTTCCTGAAACCACAAAGGTACTGGTTCGTCCCAGCTGGAATTGCACTGCCAAAGTTTTTGCAACATTATTTTTGCTTTAATTGTTGTAGGGCCTATTAGACCCAAAGGGTCGAATATTTTTGATATGGTCGACAAGATATGGCGTTTGGTAACCTGAATGTTCATGGCGGATTGAAAATTTACTGAATATTGTAATGTGTCTTTGTTAGGGTTCCAGACAAGTCCTAATGTTTTTGTTTCAGTCTTTTCACATAAAAATTGATCTAATTGTTGATCGGGAATGATGTCTTTAACGTTGGAAGCCCACTTTCTAAGTTCAAACCCTCCGGAGCGTAGAATAGAAGATATTTCACTTTTTAGTTTTAAAATTGTTTCTAATGAGTCTGTTCCGGTAATGAGATCGTCAACATAGAAGTCTTTAAGAATGACCCTACAAGTTTCTGGATATTGTGATTGATTTTCAATTGCTAACTCGTGTAAGGCTCTCGTGGCTAAAAATGATGAGCTGGCCAAACCATATGCTAGTCTGGACATTTCATAAGTTTGAATGGGTTGATCTATAGATTCACGCCAAAGGATTCGTTGGAATCTACGATGTTCTGGATGAACAATCAACATCCTATACATTTTTTCAATGTCTGCAGTAATTATATAGGAATGGAGTCGAAAACGAAGGATGATATTGAAAAGATCATCTTGGATCTGTGGTCCAACACCCAGACAATGATTTAATGATATACCTGAATCTGTTGTTGTGCTGCCATCGTAAACAACACGAAGTTTGGTAGTGGTGGAACTTTCCTTTTTACTCCATGGTGTGGTAAGTAAAATGAAATATTATGGTTGGAATCTGGATTAACTAGTGACATATGGTCGAGAGTTAAATATTCATTGATGAAGTTTACATATAATCGTTGGAATTCAGGATCTCGTTGGAAGCGTCTTTCAACACTGGCTAGACGTTGTAATGCAACGTCCTTAGAACTGCCCAATTGATTTATGGATTCCTTTAATGGAAATTTGACAATAAATCTACCAGAGGGGTCTCGAGACACAGTTTCCTTGAAGTGGGTTTCACAAAAATCTTCTTCTAAAGATAAATGTTTTTTATACGCGATTTCTTCCACTTCCCAGAATTTACTTAGTTGTTGATTTAAAGAAAGGGTACAAAATGTTTTTTGTTGTTTTTGAGGAGGTGGGAGATGAATAGCTCCCGCCAGTAACCAGCTAGTTTAGATGCTTGTAGTAGCGGTTTACCCTTACCTAAAGAAATTTGCTCATTGTCAAGAAGTTCGTAGAAAATAGATGCTCCTAGCAATACTTGAATTTCACTAGGTTTGTTCAATGTAGGGTCTCCCAATTGAACATGTGGTGGGATATTGAGGTTGTTCAATGAAAATGGTAGATTTGGAATGTGATCTGTGATTTTTGGTAGAATGAGAAAAGTAAGTTTTCTTTTGAATGGTGAATGCATGGATTTAATAATTGTTGATGATTGCGTAAAGACATTAGTAGTTCCTTGTCCGACACCGGAAATAGAAATGTTAACCTTTTGTTCGGGTAGTTGTAATTTTTCTGATAATTCTTTGGTAATATAGTTGCTTTGACTTCCCACATCTAAGAGAGCTCTAGCAGAGTGAAAATTTCCAGCACTGTCCTGAATGTGGACAATAGCGGTTGATAGTAAGACGAAATTGTTATTGGATGAATGAGCAAACAAAGAAGTGACCGTGGAATTATTTGTTTGTGGGTTTTGAGCATTTGTAGAAATGGATGTAGCAGGTGAAGTTTGATTAACCTCAGTAGAATTGTTGGTTTCTGATGGATTAAAAGGGTGAAGAATTGAATTATGTTTCTTTTGACAGATTCGACATTGACCAGATTTACACTGCTGTTTTGAATGACCGCGTTTTAAGCAATTCTCGCAAAGTCCTAATCGTTTAATTGCAGCGTATTTATTGTTCAGTGAAAGATCTTTAAAATTGGCACATTTGTAAATACCATGTGCTTGATCACAATAGAAGCATTTCATGATATTACTGTTTGTGGATTGACTCGAGGATTGACTATTTGATTGATTAGTAGCTGTAAATGTATGTGTACGTGAATGCTTTTGATAGTTTGAATGACCCTTTGAATGTTGGTAATTAGAAGAGTTTGGTTGTAATTGGTTTTGAAGTGATTTGTTTTTATCCAAACTTTCTAAATATTCACATCGACACACTAAAATAGTCTAAGAATGTCTTTAAAGTGGGTAGGGAACTATCTGATTGCGCAGAATTTACCAATGCGCAGTTTGGTTTAGAGTGAGAGGCTTCTTGCCATTTATCTCTCGTGTTTTTGTCTAGTTTGATTTTTATCAATTGTATTAAGAGTCGGTCCCAGTGCTCGGTGGGCTCTCCAAGAGCAGTCAATGCTCGTAAATGTTGCTTGAAAGCATCAATAAGCCTTCTTAATTGTGTGGGACACTCACTATTTGCTGAAGGAATATTAAATAAATCGTCAATGTGTTTGTCAATAATTACGGTTTTTTTTTCATATCTATCGATTAGTAATTGTAATGCCGTTGAATAGTTTTCGTCAGTTAATTCTATGTGTTGAATTATTTCTGCTGCCTGACCCTGAAGCCTACCTTGTAAATAAAAGAATTTTTCTACGTTAGATAGTTGGGGATTATGATCCACTAAAGCGGAAAAACGTTTATAAAAGAAAAGCCATTTTTGTAATCGCCATCAAATTTGGGTAGATCAATTGGAGGAAGTGAGATTCTAGAAGAGGAGTTTGCAGAATGAGAGCTGTTGAATGAATGTTGTCTGGCACCGCGAAATTCAGAAACTAAGGAACGAGCTTTCGACACTGTCTTGTAATAACTATTTTCGAAAGATTCGCGATTGTCTGATGCAAGCTCATCTGGATTTAATGACTCTATTTGAGATTGGACGTATTCAAATTGCTTAAAAATGTCAGAAGCATGGTCCAAACGAGTTTCTAGCTCAATGGTTTGGGCTTCTGTAGCTGCCCTCACGAAATGAATAAAACGAGTAAGTTTAGCTACCAAAATGTCTCTTTCTTGCATCAATTGCATGATTCTGTTGCCAGCAGCAACATTGCTATTTGTTTCTGTCATTGTGTTGCGAATAATTGTAGATATGAAATGGAAAGTGAACAAATGTATGCTTTATTAATTGCTATCTCAAAATGCCCAGATGAGATATACGTGCAACCTTGGATAAATGAATAAATGTTACAATTTCAAGAAAAAAAACGAAAGTATGCAATGTTATTAGAATGTTACTTTACCTCTAGAAAAAGAAAAATGTAAAATTGTGTTGAATGATACACTCAAAGTACGCTTTCATCAACGTGTAACTGATACAAAATGTGCACAATGATGATTCAAAATAAAGCGTTCAATTCACAAAAGAAATAAATCAAAACGTTCTAAAAAATGTTGAGATGCACACAAAATGATTTATAATATGCTGAAATAATGTTTTAAAATGCACAAAAAAAAATGTAAAAATGTATTAAAGCCAATGGAATGCTTTTGAATGCACAATGGTGCTTAAAATGTTTTTAAATTGAATGTTAATATATTAAAGCAAATAAAATGCTTTTTGCATGCACAATGGGTGCTTAAAATGTTTTTAAATTGAATGTTAATATATTAAAGCAAATAAAATGCTTTTGAATGCACAATGGGTGCTTAAAATGTTTCAAAATGAAATGTGGATGTAACTTGCAGAAAAGATGTACAGCCGCATGCACATGGCCAATGCGAACACAAATTCAAAAACCTCAATAAATGAAAAGGAAATGGAAATGATAAAAACTCACCGACTACTTAACATCAGGTAATCTTACTTTTTACACTTTTCTGAAGTTCATAGGAGACTTGTTAAATTGTTGTCAGTCAACCGTAGCGTGGCCACGTGGAAGTTGATGATATTGATTTTGTTCGATGTTTTTCTTCGCTTATTATAAGCTCGAATCCGTTGAGAAGGACCAAAATGTTGAGAAATGTTGTGATTGAATAGGTGAAAAAATATTTGACATCGAACACTATGAAACTTTTATTTTGTGGACTGTATAAACGTAAATATATAAAATAGTAAAACAGTAATTGTACAATGACGTTCACACTTCGATCGGCAATGTGTGACTGACGCTCCATGTGGTCCCCGGTGGTATCGACTAGCATCGAATATCGGAAAGCCCGCGCAGGTGCGTTAGTTTTTTAATAGTGAACACTTAAACAATAATATTGAATTGAATGTACTTGTATTTTGACTTACCCTGTATTTGTTTTAATGAATCATACATTGTTGTGATGTGGAAGTGATGCAGATTTTAAATTTAAAATAAAATACAGGGTGCTCTATTTAAAAAAACAAAACATAAGTTTGGTGTGCCACTATCTTAT
This sequence comes from Ophraella communa, assembly GCA_035357415.1. NCBI lineage: Eukaryota > Metazoa > Arthropoda > Insecta > Coleoptera > Chrysomelidae > Ophraella > Ophraella communa. Next base: position 9,066,457 of record CM068992.1, on the reverse strand, counting down.
GCAACACCCTGTTAGATTGTAACTAATTTTAAAATGTGCTTACAATTTTTGTTAATAACTTTTTTTTAGAATTTTTACTGTAACAGATCTACTGAGCTTCCTCACATTAATCAATCACCCTGTATATACCTGAAAAATTTTTACAGTATTTCCCATAGTTAGTTATCGGTTTGGTAACTAATGGTGGAATTCTCAGCATTTCCTATAAGGTATCTTCATTCTATTTACAAAAATGTTTTTTTGGATATAGAAGATTTTTGGATAGAGAATGAAGAGACCTTTCAAACAATATATCACAATAAACTTCCCATTTAAAAAATAAGGATTGAAGGAAGAGATAAAATTTTTAATTTAAAGAATGTCAATTTATAATTTGAATTTTATGTGTTTCGGGATTTTCTACAAGTATGTACATTAATCAAAATAATGAATTTATTCCATTTGGCTTTTCCTCACTGTATAAGGGATTTCAGTGATTAATGACAGGCTGAAAGTTTATACACAGCTTCGTTTTGACGAGACTCCCAATTTTTATCATTGGACCAAATTCTAATAGAGGATTCGATAACTATCCTAAATTAAATAATAACAGATTTTAAAAATCAATACTTTGAAAAAATACGAAAGTGAATGGTGGGTACCATTAAAAATATCTAGGTAATTTGTTTGAGACCAATACTAGAAAGTTGTCAAGATGATTATTGTTAGAGGCCGTGGATTCTAAGTAGACCCGTGACGTCGTAAATAGTTGCGCACAACTGAATGACAGCGGTGCATTAGAGAGAGACAGAATGAATCAGTAAGGGCTGCAATTATTAGTATAGTTAATAGGACAATTTTTAAACATATATTTGTGTACTGCGCCGGTTGACGTCACAGGTTTACTCAGAATCCACGGCCTCTAATCTTCTTTCCTTAAAGCTTTTAAATATGGGTAAGAGAATAATTATTTACGGGCACTATTCTATTCTATTCTATTCTTCTAGGGTGCGTTTCATGCATGTACTGGAGCTCTAGGCTCATTGTACCCCCCTGAAGTAATCATACCAGGTTCGTTTCCTTCATGTATTCTAGAATGTCCCTGATATTCGCTTTCACGATTTCCTCTGGCTCAGGAAACTGAATGCCAAAGTGTCTCTGTCTAAGCCACTTAAGGCTCGGACAGTGACATATTACGTGAGGAGGAGTTTCGTCTTCCTCACCACATTTTCTGCATAATGGGTCCTCAGCGAGTCCTATTATGTTCATGTGTTTTCGGAGATGGCAGTGTCCTGTAAGCAGTCCCACTGCCTTTCTCAATTGGGTTCTACTTAGGCTGATTAGTTCTGTAGTTTTCTCCCTGGATGGACCTGTTATGAATAATCTGGATTGCCTGAGTCCAGGCAGTTCCATCCAGAGTTTCTTATGTTGTTCCCTTAGTCGTTCCTCTATTGTTTCCCTTACATGTTGGTATGAGACCCCACATGTGGGAAGAGGTCCGATCAGGGTTCCTTCTGAAGCTTCCCTGGCTAGGAGGTCAGCTTTTTCATTTCCAAGAATCCCTGTGTGTCCTGGTACCCATTCAAGGATAACCTTGTGGCGTTGTGCCAGTTCAGCTACAGTTCCTTGGCAGTGCTTCACTGTTCGTGACGCAGTGTGTACGCTCTCTATTGCTTTGAGAGCTGCTTGGCTATCACTTCTGATCCTGACAGTCCTGTTAGGGACTGTCTCGTTCAGGATGATTTCCGAGCATGTGTTGATGGCAACCACTTCAGCTTGCAGGATAGTCTCTACTGAACCCAGGTTGAGACTATACGTCTTCCCTGTATTTTCATTGTAGATTCCAATCCCAGTGCTGGTGCTTGTTTTGGATCCGTCTGTGTACCAAACGGATTCATGTTGTTTCCTAGTCTTGGTACGAGCTTCGTCCCTATCCGGAATATGAACCGTATATGGTTTGGAAAGGTCGTAGCAGATAGGTATTCTATCTGAGGACATGCTCAGTAATTGATTATGCAATCTCTTTCGAGATTGTGGAATGGTACCTAGGGATCGCCCTGCCCCATTCGTTGTTTATTTTCAGCCTGTAAGCAGCTGCCAGTGCTTCCCTTTCCACAATAAGATGTAGGGGCACTAGAAAAGGAATGACATCATGTATCGATTATGAACAACAAACAGCTAAACGGCTGAATTAAACTTTCACTATTTATTCGCAAAATATACTAGCGAAACGGCCGTCATTGCATTTAAAAACGTATTTTGCGAATAAATAGTAGAAGTTTAATTCAACCGTTTAGTTGTTAACTGTTCTTAATAAGATGGTCTTTCACATAGTAAGGGTTAGCACAATCAATTTTATCAATTATGCTTAAAAATACATATGAAATTTGAAATTTGGGAGTTATGATCAATGTAAAAAGTTGCTCAGCCATACTCTATAGGTTGACGATAAAAAGAAATTTTGACAATATTTCCATCAATACTAGGAACCGAGTATACGTATTACGATTATTTATATAAATTATGGAAAGTTTTACTCTCATCTATCGGATGAAAGCGCCGGAATCTATCAATTATTTAACTTATCTTTTTATTTAACTAAGAATTACTTAGTTATCATAACCAGACTATTCTGGTTATTAATTTTATATTTAACATATGATAAAAGCATTTATAGTTCATTTCTTTGTAGTGGACAAGGTTGGTTCATGAAAAATAACTAAAAGTAGTATACACTTCTATTGAAACATAGTCTTGGTTGTTATTTTTCCAAAAGTCCACCCTGCAATTAGGCATTAACTAACCCAAACCCTAGATAATATTGTCACAACAAGTAGCTGAATAGATCCTATGACCGTATAGAACCGAAGTTTTTTTAAAGCATAATTCAATTTAAAATAAAAATTAAAAGTAAAATAAAAATACTAAGAACAATAAATAACTGAACAGTTAAACTAAACTTCCACTATTTATTCAAAAAATTCGCTTTAAAATTCAATTACAGCTGTTTCGCTATAACTAGCATCGTCAGATTGACATATTGAAATTACATTTTGTTTGTTTGTAGTTAGGTACCTGATGTTGATTAAGTAGGTAAGGCTAGACCAAGTAAGGAAGTTACAAGACATAACAATATTAAAGCCTAGATGTTATTAGCCCTAAGGGATTATCCTGGATGTATTTCCCTCTAAGATCAGTATAACTGTGCAATGATATAGAAAAACCAGGAAAAAACTATATCATGCTGATCTTTACAATAACTTAATATATTTGTGTTACAATAACGTCTTATCTATGTATAAAATGAAGACTCAATCAAAGTAAACAGTTTAATAGTGGAGAACTTCCAAGATTTATTTGTTCATTAACTACTTTAAATTGTTGATCTGCTAGACGTCGTTTAATTTCAAGTTTTTCTAGAAAATCTAAATTTTGTTTTTTATCACAAATGTGTAGTATATGAATGTCATTGGTGTGTATAAGTGAGTTTGGATGTTCCAGTAGGTGTTTTGCATAGTTCTACTTATCTGGTTGTTGTAATAGATTACAACAGTAGCGAGTTTGAAAATGTATATGCTATTCTGAAGCCGATAGTACCTACATAGTTATTTACATAACAAGTGTGGAAAGTGAAATTTTAAGCACTAGTAAAGTTTAGCAAGAGCCGCGTAGCGGTGAGTGCGGAAGAAATACACTCTCAACGTGTTGTGTACACGATTTTTTCTTCGACTACTACTACTATTAAAGTCAAATAACCTCCTTTCTCAGGAAATAATATAAAATTTCTTAATGAGCTAAATGACATTTTAAAAATTGAAAGTAAAATGGTTTTTGGAACAGTTGGTAAAATTAATTGGTACTCCATAAGCGTTTTGTGTTTGTAATGTGATTTGAGCATACGTAATAAAATAAATAGGACTATTTTACCTAGAAACTAAAGGCATACCATATATGTGTATATTTGGTTGCATAGATAATGCAATAAGTATTAATTTGACCAAAAGATAATATTTCTTGATCAAATTAAACAAACCAAAGTGATTTATTCACAAAAATTAATAGTTTTTTAATCATTATTCAGGTTTTGTTTTCAAAGTTTCAAAACTGTGTGTTAGGTGTCATTTTGCCATAATACAAAAAAAATCATTTTTCATTTAAATTGTTGAATTTATTTTTGGTGTTGGAAACATAGCAAATAATAGCCTTGTCGGAAAAATACTGATATAAATAAACTGTCAATAAAAAATAGGTAATTCATATTTTACATAAATATAGTATGTACAAAAAGTACAAGGAGTAATAAACCCTAATAAAGGATGCAAAACCTTTTCAGGGAGCACCATGAAATTTTTGATAAATCTCTTACTTTAAATTAGCAATAACGCAATTCAGTGGTGTGTATTTTGGGAAAAAAATACGTTTTAAATGATAATATAATAAAAAATGAAAAGAAATAATTATTGGAATACATTTATTACTTACATTTTATTCTATATCCGACTCGGATGAGGAAGAATCGTTGTTGACATTAATAATAATAGGGTCGATTAAATCATCACAAATATTGTCAATTTTCCACATATTTGCCTCTATTTTGATAACATGCTCGATACAGTTTGTCCAATTTTCCTTACTAACATGACTTACACCACCCTCAAACAATTTCGCAACATCGTTTATTTTAAAAGTAGTATTTTTTTCCAACTTTCCTCTTTACCTGAGCCCATATTAATTCTATGGGATTAAGTTCACAATGATAAGGGGAAAGTCGAAGAACTGATATACCACGAGAAGAAGCCATTTCTTCTACAATGTAGGTTTTGTATTTATTCTTGTTCATTTTTGCAATTCTGTAAAGTTCTTTCCTTAGTGGATCTTTTGGAAACTTAATATTTTTCGAAATAAGCCACTCCAAAAGCTCTGCTTTACGCCAACGACTTGTGGGCAATGCTTCTCGTAACCGTGAATGGTAACTTGCGTTGTCCATAACAATAAAAGCCCCTTTTGGAATCAGATCCAACATTTGAACAAACCATTCCTCGAAGACATCCCCATTCATATCTTCGTGATACTCCCCCGTGCGTTTTGAAATAAAAGTTAATAATCCACCATCAACAAAACCTTCAGAACTTCCAACATGGACAATGATAAGTCTTTTTCCTTTTCCAGATGGTGGCTGCAAACCTAACGACAAACCTTCCACGAATGCCTGCCTTCCGCTTTTAATGTTATCATCTTACCAAGATTTGGAAACTGTATATCCAGCATTTATCCATGTTTCGTCTAAGTAGAAGATTTTCAAATTTTATTCTCTGGCCTGTCGAATGCTTCTTAAATAGTCTCTTCTCCAAAAAACTATTTCCGGATTATCTATCAAGAAAGATTTTCTATTATGTTTTGTATATCTGAAACCCACATCTTTCAAAAGTTTGCATAATGTCATTCTGGAGAATTTTGTATAGTCCGTATCTTCTTGCACTGATGTCATAATTTTGTCATGTGTTGGAATTTCCTTTCGTAAGTAAAATCCATAGACTTTACGCCTTAGTCTTTGTTTTAATGACTCATCGATCTCAATTGGTTTTCGACCTGAAGGAGTTTTAGGGGGTTGAAGAGTTCCATTCTTGCTTTCTTTTAGTAATCTATAAATTGTTGATTTAGCAACACACAATATAGCAGCCGTTAATTCCACAATATCATCAACACTTTTACTTGGATCCTTGTTTTTCAATGATATATAACAATTCAATATCAGAGTTTTTTCATTTAAAGATAATGTACCTGTTTTTGGTCGTTTAGATGGTCCTTGGCTTATCGACATTGTTTGGTACTTGCACAATTAACATTCGACAAATGTTTTACATATATTTCAACTGTTTACAATATTATGAAAACCATACAACTTCATACAACTTTACTCAAAGAACTAATACTAAGTACTGATTTAATGTACCTACTTTCTTTTAAAATAATATTATAATATATTTTGGTACGTCTATGAAATTTACTTAAATAAATTATTTATTACTCCTTGTCCTTTCTATATAGACTATAGTTCTGAACTATAAGCATAATAATAATTTTTATCATTAAAATGACAAAAAATGAAATTCAGTAAACAATATTTTTAAAAACAAATGTTAATTATTGATTTTCCAAATTGCTGATCTTTTCATGCAGTTACTAAGTCCAACAAGTTTTGTACATAAGTTCAATCCAATATCAACATAAGATTAGTTATTATAAATAGTTATTTTCCTACGCCCATGTAAATGTCCAAAATCGCACTGACAACATTCCTTGTAAGTGACATTTAACAATATCGGGCACGTATTGAGATCTCATAACATACACTTGCGTTTAGATAAAAAAACTTAAATTTCTTTGTTTAATCAAATTGCAATTTGATCAAATATCATCAAACCATGACACACCAAACATTTGTGATAAGTTTGACATTTTTGGTGAATGATTGAATTTTAAAAAAAGTCGGAAGCATGGACCTTTATTAGTTTATACGTCCATGGTCAAAAGATATGAATAGTATAATGAATGACAGTTACAACCCCCAAAATTTTTTAAATGGAAAGTATTGTGATATATCGTTTGAAAGGTCTCTTCATAAAAAAGTCCAATGGGGTAAGATCAGGTGATCTTGCTGGCTATTAAAATTGATGTTAAAAAAAGACACTGATATGGTTTTTGCTTAGATGCTGCCTTATAATAAAGACTGAAACAGGAAATAAATTAGTATGTAGGTACTCTAGCAAATTTGGTAATAAGATGATTTTATTTTTTTTATGTTAATTTTTGCAATAAATTTTAAAACAACATTTTTGGATAGAGAATGAAGGAACCTTCCAAACGATATACAGTATGATGCAAATGTATGGTTACGTGACAGCTCATTTGAAATGTCTTCTTTTGCCTTAGCAACAATGTAATCATTTGAATACTTATTTCTACAGGGTTAACCAAAACTGTTGTTTTATTAATACAAATTACTTAATAAAGGTTTACTTAAATACAATTAAATTACAACAAATGTTCAAATTGCCGACATTCAGCAATGATACAATGAGAAAGGCGAGCAGTAAATTCTTTTCCTAACGTTTTCGAGGCTTCTTCTACATTATTCGGTCGATTTTGATATACTCTACTCTTTAAATATCCCCACAAAAAAAGTCTAACGGAGTCAAATTTGGAGACCTTGGTGGCCATTTGATAGGCCCCCTTCTACCTATCCACCTTCCTGAGAAACCGTTATTAAGGTAATTTCGTACCTCAACGTCATAGTGTGGGAGAGCCCCATCCTGTTAATACAATAAATCAATTCTATTTGGAAATAGCTGATTCAGCTGTGGCAACAGATAATTTTGAAGAAATTCCAGATAACTAGCAGCAGTTGGGTTTTCCTCAAAAAAATATGGCCCTACAATTTGATTGTTTATATTACCGGCCCAAACATTTACTTCTCGAGATATTGTGTCCTATACTCTTCCATCCAATGTGGATTTTCACTTGCCCAATATCGAGTTAAGTGATCGTTGATCATAAATGATGCTTAATCTGAAAAAAAGTACCTTTTGTATGTAACCCGGATCTATGTTACATTGTTCCATAACGACCTGACTAGAACTGGTATGAGGATTTTCTTGAAACGTCAGTACAACGTCCAGTTTTTTGGCTTCGGATATTAATGTTCTACCACTGGGAAGATCTTTAACGTGGCCCGTTTCTCTAATTTTTTTTTTCAATTTTACTTACTGTTGATTGATTAATTGGATCGCGATTGGGATATTCAGCATTAAATAAATTACGAACTTCTGCTGGAGTCCTCACTCTAAGTAAAAATTTGACGTCTATTATTTGACAGATTCACAGATCATTGACGAAAAAAGACGAGTCAATGACAATATTGATTTAAATATTTTTGTAAAAATAATTCTGAGTACTTACTACAATAATTAATTTCAAATTATAATGTAGCATTGTTTTTATTAATGTATTTTTTTCGGAACCAACTATAAAGACTATTTTGTTTTATTCCCAATGGCCTTAGTGTATTTTAGTTCAGTGAATGAATATTTATTGTAATTCCATGTTACTTAACAAAGTTCATAATTTTGGTTAACCCTGTAGAAATAAATATTTAAATGATAACATTGTTGCAAAGGCGATAAGGAGACCTTTCAAATTAGTTGTCACATGACCTCGGTATGTATTTAAAAAAATCGTCGATGACGTTATTACGCCATCACTAATGACGTAATGTTCAACACATCTATAGCAGTTGATGACCATTTAAAAAATTTAAATTGTGTTTTAAGATTTTAAGATTTTAAGTCGTCTGTTTCTGAAATAATGAATTTATTCCATACATTTGCATCATGCTGTATATAAAATGGTAAATATATCATATTAATTATAAGTTTTAATATCCAAGGTTACTTTTTGCTTAGAATTAAAAAATGCTTTACACAATAAGTTACGTATATTTCTTTTACAAGAGAATTTTTTATTGACTACTCAGGTATATTTTTTTATTTTCATTGCTCCTGTGACTTAAAAAAAAGAATTTCATTTAAAACTACAAAATGAATTTTTCCATTAACGAAATTTTTATCAATTGTGTATTGTTAATTGAGTTAATGTTGCTTGATAAAATTAGGTATTTATTTAAAATTTCTTAAAACACTATTATCGTTTCTAATGTAAAAATCGAAATTATCTATTGGCATTATTCTCTATTTGCTTTATTTGAATTTGAATTTATTGTTTAGAACATTAGCTGGTAAACAATGTCAAAAATCAATTTTTTTTATTTGTCTTCGATAATTTTTAACAGTAAACAATTAATTAAACGTTATCTACTTAGAGAACCTTAAAAATAAAAACATTGTTTATTTAGGTGTAAACAATATACACAAGTACATTTTCCAGGAATCTAAAAAAGATGATAAGTTTCAAAATGTTAAGCAAATATTTTAACAGATAGGTAACTAAGGTTTAAATATTGCTCGGTTCGCACAAATATTCATTTTGTCGATTTTTACCTACTTTATTACCTGACATTCAAAAATGTCCAACCCTTTTTAAAAAACTATTGACCATTGCGACTTGAATGCATATCGATAATTGTGTATTTTTGCCGTTTTCTATTGAAATGTGGGAAAAAATGATCCACAATATTTTAAAAATGTTTTTAGGGAAGGTTTTTTTTTGTAAACGGAACAGATTTACAAAAAGTGACAATATATATGATCACAGACTACACCATTTTTTTTAAAAGATTTTAACAGACAAATCGGTATTCAAGCCTATAATAATTGCAGTTACTATCCTCTAGATTGGTGAAAATCGTAATATATTCTAATTTCATTTAGTTTTATAACAAATCTAATACACTTAATAATTAATTAAGCTGTTATTAATTGAGTAATTTAATAGTATATTAAACAACGCATTTCATATGGCTTTCTGTTTGAATGTAGCTGTAGTTTCGACCGGTCAATTGAGCGTAAAGATAGATATACAAAATATAATAGAAAATAGTCAGACGACTCAGAAAACATTTTGAAAGATTTAAAAATCATAACAGACTCTATCCGCGTGAAGATCGATCCCCAGAATGTGTCGGATACACCGGATATCTGAGTATAAAAATTTTGAAGTTTCTGAAAAAATCAAGGTTAGATTGTAACCCTCTAAAATAAATTTTGGAGGACTAGAGAATCATTTCTGTATCGATCTAGGTGATGATCCACACCCAGGATGTGTCGGATCCACCGGATATCCGGAATAAGTTTCTCAAAAAATCAAGAATGGCGTCTAACCCTCTGAAATAAATTTTGGAAGACTTAAATGATACCCTAGTCAACCCAGAAGGGATCTACCCCCAGGATGTATCGGATCCACCTAAGTAAGGGTTACTACAATCAATTTAAGTTTACAATGATAAGGGGGAAGTCGAAGAACTGATATACCACGAGAAGAAGCCATTTCTTCTACAATGTAGGTTTTGTATTTATTCTTGTTCATTTTTGCAATTCTGTAAAGTTCTTTCCTTAGTGGATCTTTTGAAAACTTAATATTTTTCGAAATAAGCCACTCCAAAAGCTCTGCTTTACGCCAACGATTTGTGGGCAATGCTTCTCGTAACCGTTGTCCCTAACAATAACAGCCCCTTTTAGAATCAGATCCAACATTTGAACAAACCATTCCTCGAAGACATCCCCATTCATATCTTCGTGATGGTCCCCCGTGCGTTTTGAAATAAAAGTTAATAATCCACTATCAACAAAACCTTCAGAACTTCCAACATGGACAATGATAAGTCTTTTACCTTTTCCAGATGATGGCTGCAAACCTAACGACAAACCTTCCACGAATGCCTGCCTTCCGCTTTTAATGTTTTCATCTTGCCAAGATTTGGAAACTGTATATCCAGCATTTATCCATGTTTCGTCTAAGTAGAAGATTTTCAAATTTTATTCTCTGGCATGTCGAATGCTTCTTAAATAGTCTCTTCTCCAAAAAATTATTTCCGGTTTATCTATCAAGAGAGATTTTCTCTTATGTTTTGTATATCTGAAACCCACATGTTTCAAAAGTTTGCATAATGTCATTCTGGAGAATTTTGTATAGTCCGTATCTTCTTGCACTGATGTCATAATTTTGTCAAGTGTTGGAATTTCCTTTCGAAAGTAAAATCCATGGACTTTACGCCTTAGTCTTTGTTTTAATGACTCATCGATCTCAATTGGTTTTCGGCCTGAAGGAATTTTAGGGGGTTGAAGAGTTCCATTCTTGCTTTCTTTTAGTAATCTATAAATTGTTGATTTAGCAACACACAACATAGCAGCCGTTAATTCCACAATATCATCAACACTTGCACTTGGATACTTGTTTTTCAATAAATAACAGAGTTTTTTTATTTAAAGATAATGGACCTATTTTTGGTCGTTTAGATGGTCCTTGGCTTATCGACATTGTTTGGTACTTGCACAATTAACATTCAACAAATATTTGAAATATATTTCAACTGTTTACAATATTATGAAAACCATACAACTTCATACAACTTTACTCAAAGAACTAATACTAAGTACTGATTTAATGTACCTACTTTCTTTTAAAATAATATTCCCGATAATGTTTCTAAGAAAACTGGGTTGTTTGGAAAATCCCTCTCAATAATGGAATAATCTGTAAATAGGTGTAATCGTATTAAGCCGATTACAGTAGGCCACTAACCATTTAAAATTTCTGAGAAAAATTCCTCAAACTCTACATATAGGAGTAATACAAATAAAAAAATATTCATTTTGCTTCTTTGAATTTAATAAAAATTGTAAGGATATCTTGCTATCTTGACTTTAATTAATTTTTTAAAAAATATATTTCATTGTAATTTATTTGTGACAATATTCAAAGTTTGAATTAATCTTCTTACAAAAAGAACAAAAATATATAAAATAATTATTGTTACAGATTGGTTTGTTTTCTGTTATGAATAAACTGTGTTGCCTTTCTTTATTAAACTTACTAAAATGTATGTACCTCTATCACTTTTTTTTATTAAAATTAGTACATCCCGTTACCTCTGACCTAAATCGTATATTCTTTAACATAGCTGCAACTCATTCGTTCAATACAAAATGTACCTTACGGTATACCCTCTTAAAATATATTTTGGTACGTATATGAAATCTACTTAAATGAATTATTTATTACTCCTTGTCCTTTCTATATAGACTATAGTAGTGAAAAATCATATCCACGTACCTATTCGAAAGTTAATTGACTTATGAACGCATCTTTAAGGCAATTTTTACAACATAATACTAATTATTAAATCAAAGCAATAGTATATCACATACCTAGCGGGAAAGTACACTATTTCAGCCGAGCGGCAAGTTAAACTACAGACGCGAGGCTAGAATGAGTTCCCGCGAGGTTTGTATTTTAATGGATTTCTAATACTCACAATCTGCCAATAATAATTTCGTCTCAAGTATTCATTTTCATTATGTGATAGGATGAATTGATTTAAGTAACCTGTGAAATCGTTGTTAGGTAACAAAACAACTTTGTCAAATATAACATTAATTGTATCGGGTGTCCGAATAAGAACGGCTCTCGGCCATATATCAGTAACCATTGATAGTACAGCTTCGGGAAAAAAAATTTTATAATAAAAATGGCCTCGAGAAACACCTGGAAATTATTTACAGACTCGTAGGTCTACCGCTAGAGGGCGTAATTTAATACTAAGAATTAAGAAATCAAAATTTTACAAAAATTGCCTTATTAAAGGGCATTTTTAATGCGATAATCAAATTCTACGAACAATTCTGCGTATTTTTGGTTTCAAAAGTTTTAGTCTATCTTTTCAAATATAAGGTGGGGGAGAGTGGGAACATTATTTTAGAAAAAGGTCTGTAAGTCCGGTCCTGTTTAACCGATCTTTGCAAACTTGGTCTTGTTGATAACAGCTTTCTTTCACCAATATTATAGTTATAATTTCCAAACAACCTAATAAGTGACGTGCCCGCTAGAGGGCGAAACTTTTTTTCTTTTTTTGATCTAGTTCTCTTTGAAAAATATTAAATAGAAGCATGCAATTTTAACCATGAATTATAAAATTAGACCAAATTAGCAACAAAATGGTGAAAACCGCATGTCAATATCTTTTTCCTATCCCGAGATATCTTAAGAAACGTGTAAATTTTAAGTATTTTCCTTTGAATATTAGAGTACTCTGGTTATACTGAACGGCATTTAATAATTTTGGACTTCCTAAAATTGAACGTTCTTGTCCTCTTTATGATGTTTTTAAATATTTCAATATCACTGTTACTGTCACCGGTAAACGCCTGTAAGGTATTTGAAATGGAAAAAATATAAAAATAGTAGTGGGCCATGGAAAACAAAGCACGCAGACATGTGTCAAATTATTAAACAAAGTAAAGTAAAATTATTAAATGCCGTTCAGTATAACCAGAGTATTCTAATATTCAAAGGAAAATACTTAAAATTTACACGTTTCTGATATCTCGGGATAGGAAAAAGATATTGACATGCGGTTTTCACCATTTTGTTGCTAATTTGGTCTAATTTTATAATTCATGGTTAAAATTGCATGCTTCTATTTAATATTTTTCAAAAAGAACTAGATTAAAAAAAGAAAAAAGTTTCGCCCTCTAGCGGGCACGTCACTTATTAGGTTGTTTGGAAATGATAACTATAATATTGGTGGAAGAAAGCTGTTATCAACAAGACCAAGTTTGCAAAGATCGGTTAAACAGGACCGGACTTACAGACCTTTTTCTAAAATAATGTTCCCACTCTCCCTCACCTTATATTTGAAAAGATAGACTAAAACTTTTGAAACCAAAAATACGCAGAATTGTTCGTAGAATTTGATTATCTCATTAAAGATGCCCTTTAGTAAGGCAATTTTTGTAAAATTTTGATTTTTTAATTCTTAGTATTAAATTATGCCCTCTAGCGGTAGACCTACGAGTCTGTAAATAATTTCCAGGTATTTCTCGAGGCCATTTTTATTATAAAAATTTTTTTCCCGAAGCTGTACTATCAATGGTTACTGATATATGGCCGAGAGCCGTTCTTATTCGGAAACCCTATGTTTATTTTACAAAAATGTTAAATAGTAATCATAATTCCAACGTAACTATTATTATTTATAATTCCAAATAGTTTTCTTTTTGTTATTGTTATTGTTGTTTCTTAATTAAATAAATGTTGAGTGGATTCTATTATTTCTAAACCATCTTTTAATAAAAAATAACATTGACATTTGCAGGTAAGAAAAGTGGCAGGAAAATTACTTTCCCGGCTAGCTGGAAAAGTGAAGTAAGTAATAAGTGGCTTCCTGATAACTTCGAAGGTTAGAAATCCATAAATTACTGATTGTGAGTAAAAATTATTGGATATATTATTATTGTTGTCTTGTCTTATTATGCAAAACAGGAGTGCTTATGGTTTCAAAAGCAATGAAACCCTTTACTTAAACTTGCTTTTTATATAGTACTTTATTAAGATCCTTGACCGCTTATCTCATAACTGTAATTTATCTCCCGATAAAAAATATTGTAGAATTAATTATTTTTGATATTAGCTATTGTCTGCGTTCTTATCAAACGAAAAAATATAAAACTGCTTCGAGTCGCCTCTGAAATGGTAAGAAAAAACTCCGCAAACCGTCATAAAATCAGTTTGAGAGGCGGCTAGTCGTTCTTCTCCCCAACCACCCCTTTTGGTGGCTGCGACAAGGGTCCCATCGATATATATGTTTTAGTATCGAACGGTCATAAAATCTAAAATGGCTGCTCAGAGTCGAAGAGGGTAGCTGGTGATACCGCCTCTTCTCCCTTCTACTGCCTCCAGTAAAATGACTTTAATCACTGGCGTGCTAAGTACATTTAATATTTGATCCGTATTTATTGATTAAGAGTAATTTAAAGTGATTACTTTTTGCTTTTTGCGTAATTATATCTTGGTAGGCATTTCTATTTCGGAAAATAGTATAAATTACTATACGTACTAATGAACCGAATTAAGAATTTAGTTAGAACATTAAAAAAACAACTTTTTCCTACGACCACTTATGAAAGTGCTAGTTTGCACACTTATTTGTACTTAAGAAAGTAGCTAATATCAATACACGTATTGAAATAGTATATTAAACAACGCATTTCATATGGAATTCTGTTATGACACGAGTTCAAGTTTAAAAAACGAGTGACACAACAGCCATATGAAATAAGTTGTTTATAATATTTTTTATATTTTGCCCTTTTTACCATTTTTTAAATTAATTTATTATTTTTATGTAATTACGAAAATTTTTATTTTAAAAAGTATGTCGACAGCACTGTGTAATTTATAAAATTTGACAGTTGTGACATTTAAATTATCAAATGTTAATGTTTTAAAATATTTTAAAATGAATAATATACCAATAATAATATATTATATAAGTAAAATATTATATTCATATTCACAAATACTTTCTTAAAGAACAATATAAAATTAATAAATTGCTATTAGCCACAAATGTCATTGTCAATAGTCTTGCCTTTAGATACTTCACTCATGTCGCCAACCATTTAAAACAAAAATTTGCGTGCGTAAAAGTTACATTACGATACGCAAATGCGTTTTATAATGAAGATTTTTATAAGTGCAAAATATAAAAAGTAAATATCAATACACGTATTGAAAAGTAAATATCAATACACGTATTGAAAAGTAAAAAAATATAGTTCTATGATCTGTGACATTTACGTCAAATTTATCAATAGTAAAAACACATGAATGTCAAAGCAAGGACCATTTATTTTTTTAAAATCTTCCTTGTGTCAAATATTGTACTGTAATTGCCAATACAAATTTTTCTGTATAAAGTAAGAATAAAGTTTCTTATAGGTTTTTAAATTTTTAAAAAATAAACATATTTTTATTCAGTATTATTATTTTTATTAAAACACTTTTAGAAAGGAGAACGGTTTATTTTTCTTTTTTATATTGTGTTATGTTCCGTGCATGTGTCGAATGTGGATTTTTGAAGTTATGTTTGTGTTTCTGTTTACAATTATCTTTGTGTCAATTATTAATGCATTACTTTGAAAATATTTGAACTTTGTTGTGATTTGTGTTCAAATACATACTACGTATACAAGAAAACCCAATTGGCATTATAAAGTGTTAAAAAGATTACTGGGTTATGCATTTGAAAAAAAATTTGTTCTCCAGATAGTGAAGTTCCAAGGCTGATTGGATTTTACCACAGAATAAGGTGTATTCTGTGATTTTACTTTAAAAAATACTTTTGTTGAAGGATTTTTACGTGGTCGTAGGAAAAATAGTGTACATAACTCGTTGGAAAGTGTATTTCTTGCACTCGTTTAGTTTCTGCACTCGCCGCTACGCGGCTCGTGCTAAACTTTAACTTGTGCAAAATGTTACACTTTCCACACTTGTTATGTAATATACTATTTAACAAAAATTTCACGGTTTATTTAAAAATATCAACTTTTTAAGTCAATGACACCTGTTTCGATTTATTATTATCGTCATATTGACATTTTTTATGAGAAAGTTGTCTGATATTAATTGGGTAGAGTTAAGACTAGATCTAGTATTGATCATCTGGTCCAGGACCCATACAATGTTTGGGATTCATCTCAAAGGGAATACCTATCAACCAAACCTACCTCTAAACTTGCCATTACTCCCGCCTAGCATACTTCAGGACGGGCTACGGTCCCTCACACCCTCTTCTTTTAATCCTGCCACTAACAACATTCTCTTCCCCTATTTATGTATGCATGTATGTATGGAATTAGGGGTGGTAAGTACACTGCGACCTATGAGATCTATTGTGTCCCTCTTACTTGCCATTAGCTCTGATATTTTCTCAGACTTATAGCAGCTTTTCTAATCCTACTTTCCTAAGAAAGTTTAGGACATCGTCGGGCTTCAAATTAAGTAAATCCTCCTCCTCTATTTCGTGTGCTCCCAGGTATCTAAGCCTAGAATTATGCAAGGCAGCGCATTCTAAGAGTATGTGTATCTCTTCCTCACAGAATCTGCACTTTGCTTCATCTTCAATGCCCGGTTAATATTCCCGGTAAAATCCGGAGACTTTTTTACTGATGTTGAGGCGCAGGCACGAGATCTCTTCTGGTTATAGTTTCCCAGAAGTACCTTAGATCGTCTTAGACTTTCTACCTGTTCCAGAACTTGGATAAATCTTTCTCCATTTCTTTTCTTAGTTTTCATAAGATTGCGCTGCTGCTGATCCCACAAGATGGTTCTTGTCCCAAATGTGGGGTTTCAGCTACTTTTTTTGCCAGCTTATCTGTTGTTTCGTTTCCTTCTATACCTAAGTGTCCTGGGACCCATAGGAGGGTGACAATATTCTTCTGGCCTAGTTTATTTAGCTTGCCTAGGCATTCCCAAACCATCTGCGAACTGATTATATTTGAGCTCAGTGCTTTGGGCTGCTTTACTGTCCGACATAATAACAATTTCTTGTTTGCGGTAGTTTCTTTCTATATTAAATTCCGCGCCATTTTTCGATGGCACGAATTTCTGCATGAAAGATGCTTGGGTATGTGTCCAAGCTTTCTGAGTATTTGGCTCTCGGTCCAGATTCCTATTCCAGTTCCCTATTCTAACTTAGAGCATTCTGCTTTAAATTCTGTATGGTGTCTTCTTCCCATTCAGATTTAGTATTCAACTTTGTGATTAAAGTTGAATTTCTTTGGCATATCATCTTGGGGTATTTCCCAAGTTTGATCAAATTGAAGTGATCGGGGTTTTTCCCTTCCCCTAACTATGCTCTCAACTACCCCGTTTACCTCTTCCCATGCTTCTTTCGTCCTCAACATTAACCATGATTTCCTAAACACACTGCCTCCCCAAGTTTACTCTTCAATTTCTATATTTCCTCATTCTTCAAACATCTAAACACGTGCCCCACATCATCCTCAACTTCACAACTTTCGCACATTCCTGTCTCCCTCTTCCCAATCTTATGGAGATACCCTATTGTTGACCCATGTCCAGTGAGCACCCCATCAAAAAAAGTTGTTTACATCGCCGAACTTCCGGTCCATTCTATCTCTTCCACTGCTGCCTCTTTGCTCTAGCAATCAAGTTCAATGGGCAGGACCTTGACAATACCAGGGTTGCCAGACTACCCACTGTCCTATATCCCCGCACTATCCTCAGCAAAATCCTTCTTCGCACCAGCAGGAGAGGCTTGATCCTGTCGTTAACACCTGCTCTTTCACCACACACTTCTTATCTTCCGCCACTTCCAATCCACTATTCTTAATCTTCTGCACAATCTTCCTAAATATCTTCTCTGTCTTTCTTTCTGTCTCTGCCTCTTCCTTTGCTGTACACATACACCGTGATCTCGCGTCCTTCTTCGCATACTATCCCACACAATTCCATAGCGTCGATCCCAGAACCGATCCCTGGGGCAGATAATCCTTCACTAGATTAACCAACCCCTTCTTCACTCCAATGTTCGAGTACGACTCAACACCGGCCACTTACTGACGCCATTGAATGCGTTCCCGACGCCGAAAAATTCAAGTAGGAACAACAAGTCCATTGCTCTCCCTAGCGCCGAGATACAAGATTCTCCCTTGGTAAACCGATGCTGATGCTCCGTAAAACCCCCATTATTTATGACATCCTTCTCAATCCTAACCTTCATAAACTCCTCAAACAATGTACCCATACCTCACAACAAACTGATGGGCCTGTGGTCCCCTGCTCGCTTCCCATCTCCTTATGCTTTTCTTACTAGTATCTCCCTAGCCACCATTCATACTTCCTCCTTTTATTCCTCCTTCAAGACCTTGTTAAAAAGATCATAGAAATACTCCCCATTGTCCTCCACCAGCTTTTTATTGTGTCCCCTCTCAATTCATCCACCCCTGGTGTTTTCTTTACCTTAATACCTCTTTCTCCTTCTCTATCTTCCACTTCTCTATCAGCCTTATCCCCCTTATTGGTCCCACAACCCTGCACGTCCCAAGACCCGTCCCTCTCTTTTTGGAAATAAACAATTATATTTTATGTATAATTAATAGCTTTTCTATATTAAATAAAGATTACTGCGTTGTCTAGAGTTAAATTTTTACAACTCCAGTAATTTTTTTTGATCAGTTGTTCAGAACTACTCGCTCCGCCACTGGTGAATGAATCATGTGGGGGTGGAAAAAAGAACCCTTCAATTGGTATCTGACAGATGTATGTGTGGCTCGGGTGACGGTTAATGAGAACGAGGTTGGATGCTGCCAGGTATGAATAATGCAAAAATGAAAACAGGGTTATTTAGAAAATGCGTATTTGTTGTGGGATTGAGGGTTTTAACATAAGGATGTATAGGAAAATGGACGTCGGCAATAATTAATCTAAACAATTGCTGACATAATATTATGATAAATGTGTCGTATATTATATAATAGTCGTAATCAGAATAGGTACACCAGTATCTTTGTAAATATTTTAATATTGCAACATTATAAAATTACTTCAATTACTTTTCAATTCACTTAGTCTTAAAAAAATGTAAAGTAAAATTAAAACAAAAAGCGTTGGGCATCATAGATTTCAATGTCGTCATTCGTCAGTGATAATAACACAATATTTAAAAAATAAAAATATCTCTCATTTTAAATTTAGTGATTTTACTATTAAAACGATATCTCCATTAATATCGAAGCTAGTGATGTGAAATTGTAACCAATAAACAACAAGGGCTTGCCCGTTATCTCCATGTGTTCAACTCATTGAGATTTCATACAGGGTGTTTTAAACTTAGCCGCCAACATGCACAATTTAAATCATTTATAAGTCGCTTACTTTAAATAGAACATCCTGTATTTTATTACAATTTCCGATGTATTTTTTTAAGCCAATTCGTTTGGTATCGATATTCCCTATACCTAAATCCAACCACTTTTGAGATATTCCATTATCTTAGTTAAAACATAACAGCACTTGATGATTTCAACATTAGTAAAGGGTAAAACAAAATTAAAAAATCTGTTCCCATCAGTACAAAATAGTATTAAGAAAAGTAAACAATTAAACGGTTGAATGAAACTTCCACTATTTATTCAAAAATAGGTTTTAAATTCAATGACAGCCGTTTCGCTAGAATTTAGCATCGTCAGATTGACATTTGGTTTGTGTGTAGCTAGGTATAGTCGGTTTTAGAATAGCATATACATGTTAAATGTGAATTTCCTTTACCTACCGAAGTTATAAAAACGCCCTGCTTCAACAACATAGGAGTGGCAATTTTTAAAACGCCTACAATTACTTACTTCACTAAGGAATAAAAAATAATAATAAGAAAAAACACTTGGAAGAGGTGGTGGCGTAACCAGTTCTTTGGTGTTGTTCCGAAATAATTGTTTTTTAAAAAGAAATAGATATCAGATTTAAAAAAAATTGACATAAACATTTATAAGGGGGTGTTTAAGGGTTTTAAAAAATCATTAAAAATAAACGAATAAACTAATTGTAATAAAATTGTATATTTTACTGAGAAAATTGAACCTAAGTGTAAAAAATTTACCTGTTAATTATAAAAATATCAAATTGGAAGGGGCAGATTTTATTGGCAATAAAGGGATTAGAGAAATACGTTTTCTGAACATTCTGTGTCGAATATTCATGTTGGATTATAAACCTTTTTCTTTCTTTCTCTTTTCTTTTTTTCTTTTTCGATTCTAATAGAAAGAGCTGATATAATCGCCTGGAGGCACAAATATTTAAGATCAGCGAAGAAGTTCCGCGAAGAAGGATATAACGTAATATATCTGGACGAGTCATGGATTAATGAAGGCCACAGTGTAAATTTTGAATGGAAAGACACTACCATAAAAAATGCCCGAGATGCATTTGTCAAAGGACTGACAACAGGACTGAAGGCTCCAAGTCAACGAGGACCGAGATTTGTTCTTCTTCATGCAGGCTGGATAGACGGTTTTCTTGAGGGTGCAGAAAAAACTTTTCTGGCAAAGAAAGGTGCAGACGATTACCACGACAAAATGGACGCAGAAAGCTTTGAGGCCTGGGTTAAAGATCAATTGATTGCTAATTTGCCGAAAAACGGATCAAAGAATGTTGTAGTGTTGGACAATGCGTCATACCATTCGGCGAAGTTACCTTTTCCAAAGACAACTTGGAATAAGAAACAAATAAAGTACTGGCTACTGGAAAAAGAGATTTACTTTGAGGATGATTATTTAAAAACAGAATTATTGGCTACTGCAAACGCGTTTAGAGAGCAGTACGACCTAAGAAAAATAGACGACATTTCCACGGAACATAATATAACAGTCCTACGATTACCACCTTATCATTGCGAATTAAATCCTATTGAAATGGTGTCGAGCCAAGTGAAAGGATATGTGGCTCGTAATAATAGTACTTTTAAAAAAGAGGATGTGGAAAAACTTATAAAAACAGCGTATTCGCAAGTAACCCCAATGCAGTGGTCTAATTATGAAAAAAAGGTAGAGAAGACAGAGGAAAAGATGTGGCAAACAGATCATTTAATGGAAGACATTGAGCCAATAATAGTAAATCTAAATGAAGACGATGAAGATGAAGACCTGGATGACGATGAAGATCAGTAATATATTTCTTAACCCTTAAATGTTCCATTCAATTTTCATTTATTTTAGTTATTACCTGCTAATCATTGTCATTTTTAAATTTAATTCAAGTTGAAATACGTAATTATTAATTCATTTACTTATTCTATATTTTGTTTGTTACAACAACCCGCCAGAAGAAGAAAAATCCTCGGAAAAATCATCGAAACGTCGGCAAGATTTCATTAGCTTTTCTCTGTTAATTGACATATTTTTATTATTAATTATATTATTATATTACTATTTCATAATTTAACAAAGGTCTTTTGTAAGGCCGCTGTATTTATTTATTTCTTTATACGTGATAATTAAACGTATAAAATTTTAATATTTTAGCGGATTTACAATATTTTCCTTTAAACGCGTAAAATTTATCTAAAAGCATAATTATAAATATTCTTAATTACTCACTAAACGATTTTCAAATAAATAATTTAGTCAACATTTAAATCATAATAGTAACACAATGGCAAGCCCGTTGGAACCAAATTCGAAGAACATGCCGATATGGCAACGCCGCCGACCATAAACGCAATGTTGCATAATAACTGTGACCCGCTCTATAGTAGGTAGTTGGGGTAAAATGCGTCGAATATTCACCCGCCGGTAAAGAGGTTGCAATAGAAAACTAATAAAACTGGTACTGTATATATAATATCATCCCTTTTTGTGTAATATTAAAGATGCTGGCGTGGACAAAAATAGTACTACCTAGTAAATAGTACCATAAAGATGTACATGACTAAATAGGCAGTCAATATCATTTAAAAGTCTATTTTTTTAAATAAAAGCTGGAAGTTTAGTTCAAACGTTCAGTGGTTTATTATTCTTAGTAAAATTTAAAAAATATTTCCACGTAACCATATCTAATACAATAGTAAATCCCTTATATGGTTCTTACTATACCAGTCGTTCATAAAATATTTAAATTGATTTATTTGCACACTGGTATCACTGTTTACCGATATATAAAATCAATTTAAAATTTGTTTGACCTGTGACGAAAGATTAAAAAATAAATAACATTTTTATTTTAAGTTTAATAGTGATTATTTGACTAATACAATAACTGTATTTAAAATTTATTTTACTAATGATTAGAAAAGGACGAAGACAAAAACTTTTGTTAAAATTTTGTTTTACCAAATCATTATCATAAATAGCTCCAGGAGTTTATCATGGGAGCGAATCTCCTTTAATGGAAATTTTTGAAAAACGACTGCTGTAGAAAATGCGGATATGTTTTGGTGAAATGTTTCACGAAGATGGCAAAACTTGCTAAATAATGAAAGTGTTTTTAAAAATAACAAAAAATCATAGAAGGGGTTAGAAGACAGAATTAAAGGTTACGCAACGTACCTACCTTTTAGTATAAATATGGTTTCCTAAGACCAAAAGTCACCAACCTAACCTAAACTAAATAATTTCTGAACGATGCAGACCAACATTTAAAGTTCTACAATAATGTAAGTTTTTCTGAACAAATAGAAATTTCTATTATGCATTTCATAATTTTAAATCAACTATTTCTATTATGTTTTTCATAATTAAAAGTCAAGAATTAAAATTATATTTGCTACAATAGATTTGCGCACCATTTCTGTCAATTTTTGAATTATTGTTTCGAGAATGCTGGATGACTTTGAAGAAGAAGGTGAATTGTAACGAGATACACCATCTAAACTGCTTTTAACAGAATTAATCTCTCCCAGGCTCAAAATCTTATCTGCTATTTCTGCCATGACCAGGTCAGATACTTGTTGAAGCACAGTGGTGTCCAATGCAGATATAATGGTAAAGTATTTAGTATTGTCAGATTTAACCCTGCTCATTTCAAATTGCGCTTCAACTTGCATAAATCATAATTTAGGATTGCTTGTCCAAAAAGGTGGCAATTTAGTATTCTTGATCTCACTAACATTGTTTCCGTCAGCCATGCTTTTCGGTTTAGGGTTAATTTGGGGTCACCAAATGTACGTACAGTACAAATTGAAATAAGATTTTAATTATCGTTTTGTAAAAAATGACAATGACAATTATACAGTGCGGTCCAATATGTATGGAATAAATTCATTTGTAGCGTTATTATGTACTATATGAAAAAAACCTGAAACAGGTCGATTTTTATTCTTAAATTGACAATTTACAGTATGAAAATATTATCCCCCTCCAGCACCCCTTCGGAATTATAAGCACCCCCTCGAAAATTTTAAATTACAAAGGGGGTCGTGTGACACCTCGTTGGAAAGGGATTTTAGTCCTCTGTTCAGCAATTATAAAGTTTTTTAAGTTTGGTGCAATCATAACTGAGAAAATTGATTTTTAAGATGTAAAATTTTGATAATGTCTCTAACACAAAACTTTACGTAAAATGAAGATAATAATGTCACATAATGATTAGAATGTGTTTTTCCATGTATTTGACACTTAAATTAAATGTTCAAAATGATCACCATTCACTTCTTGACAATAACCGAGGCGATATTGGAATTCAACATTTTGTATAACCTCGGGGGTTATTTTGTTAATATCTTCCGTTATCCTAACTTTTAAATCAGTAATATTGTTTGGTCTATTAAAATATACTTTAGATTTTAAATAACTCCATAAGAAGTAATCGAGAGGAGTCAAATCGGGGGATCTAGCCGGCCATTCGATCGCCCCACGTCTTCCAATCCACCTATTGGGAAAAACCTCGTTTAAATAATTTCTAACAGTACGTGCAAAATGCGGTGGAGCTCCGTCTTGTTGGTAGTAAATAGATCGATCTATCTCATTTGGATGATTAACATCAGGAAAAACTCTTTGTAATGTAGGCACTAAAAATTTAATCAAAAAATCTAGATAAACCTCACCAGTAACTGTGCCCTCAAAAAAATAAGGACCAATAATTTTATTGTTAATGATACCAGCCCAAACGTTAACTTTTTTAGGATATTGAGTGTGAGCCTCACACATCCAGTGAGGATTTTCTCTACTCCAATATCTACAGTTCTGTTTGTTAACCGTTCCGTTTAAATGAAACGTCGCTTCATCAGAAAAAACTATTTTGTTTATGAACTGCAAATCTGCGTTCATTCTATCCATCATCAATTCACAGAATTCTTGCCTTCTATCAGGATCATCTTCATTTAACTCCTGAACCAACTGAACTTTTTAAGGGTGGTATTTTTCTTTATGCAGAACTCTCAAAATAGATGATTTACTTACATAATTGTCGGCGGCAAGTTCTCGAGTTGTCTTATACGGATTTTCCTCAATCTCTAGAAGTACATCTAACTTTTTTTCATCAGTAAATTGAACATTTCTACCTGGTTTTTCAATATTTTTTACATGTCCAGTTTCACGAAACTTTTTTTCAATTTTGCTAACTGTAGACTGCGAAACATGTTGACCAGGGTATTTATTATTAAAAATTTCACAAACCTCCTTTTGAGTTCTGGTTTTATTACCACAACCAATCATAATTAAAATGTCTATTCTTTGAGTCTCGGACAAATGAGCCATAATTAAATTTAATACGCGCACAAATATTATACTGACGTCTTTTAGTAACTTTAAATACCTAAATGACAGCAGCCTACTAGATTTATGTCAATTGTTTATTTAGTTTTTTGACTATTATTTTAATATCTTCAAAGTTTTTTCCTAATATTTAGCAGAACAGATACGAAAATACCTAGATTTCTAAAGTTATTTTAATAGACCAAACAATATCGCCTCGGTTATTGTCAAGAAGTGAATGGTGGTCATTTTGAACATTTAATTTAAGTGTCAAATACATTGAAAAACACATTCTAATCATTATGTGACATTATTATCTTCATTCTACGTAAAGTTTTGTGTTAGAGACATTATCAAAATTTTACATCTTAAAAATCTATTTTCTCATGTTATGATTGCACCAAACTTAAAAAACTTTATATTGCTGAACAGAGGACTAAAATCCCTTTCCAACGAGGTGCCACACGACCCCCTTTGTAATTTAAAATTTTCGAGGGGTGCTTATAATTCCGAAGGGGTGCTGGAGGGGGATAATATTTTCATACTGTAAATTGTCAATTTAAGAATAAAAATCGACCTGTTTCAGGTTTTTTTCATATAGTACATAATAACGCTACAAATGAATTTATTCCATACATATGGACCGCACTATATATCAATACTACATATATGTCAAAAACCAAAAAAGGTAACTGTGACTAATAAAATAAATATAACAGGACCTCCACAGATTATAGATTTTGTATCAAATGAAATGGACTGAAAATGTATGCATCATGTTATTTTCCAAAAAAATGCATTATTTTTGTAAAACTTGACCATTGCAATAGATTAAAAAAATGTAACACCTTAAAAATGCCGTATGGATATAGTTTTCAAATCGGAAGTGACCTTCGTTAGTGTCTTTTTTTTGTTGTTATTTTTGGGTTGTTGCGAAACAACGTTCGACGAACGTTGTATGTCACTATGATTGAAAACCAGCAGATGTATTATTTCAAAGACATGTGCCTATGCATACTAGGATACATTTTGTCTATAGCAGATTATCGTTTGTTTTTCTACGCAGACAAATTGCCCGTAGTTAAGATGGATAAAAGATAAACACACATTTCTGTCGTTCACTGTAAAAACTTCATATGCAGCACAGTCTAATTTCTGAATCCGTAAAAATTGTAAAGAATGGTAAAATGAGAATGTGATCTAATATTTTCTGCAAATAATATTTATCCTTGTTTTTTGAATCGATTATGGATTTAATGAGTTGTGATGACAATTGAAAGTGGTTAATTTATCATTGGTCTGTTAAAGAAGTTTCTGGAAATTATTCTTATCTTAACGGGTGCTACCACAAAATTATCGCTCAGCAACTGGAGCAAAATTTTTAAAGCACTCCAATTACACACTTCTCTTGTACTTTATTTGGTGTAAATAGACCCTAAACCATACCTGTGTGTAAAAGCCAAATGGAATAAATTCATTATTTCCGTTACTGTACATATTTATAAAAAATCCCGAAACACGTCAAATTTAAATAATTATAACTTGACATTCTTTAACGTGAAAATGCAACCCCTACCTTCAACCTGTGATATATCATTTGAAAGGTCTCTTCATTCTCTATTCAAAAATGTTATTGTTTTTAAATTTAATGCAAAAATTAACATAAAATAAAATTAATATCATGTTGTTACCGAAATTCGCTAAAATATACTCGAAACTTATTACAATATACTTAAAACTTATTTCCCGTTTAGGTCTTGATACACAGAAAGTGAACAAAAACCATAGCAATGTGGTTTTTAGATGGTAACCATTAAAAAACTTTAAAGAATTTCCGTGGCAATGCTATTTTAACAAGCAGTAGTAAATTGTTTTATTTAAGTTGTCATTGTTGTAATTTAAGTATAAAGTTTGTTCAATTCAATTCTGAAAAATGGTTAGATTAACGGAAATGCATAAAATAACAGTTTTACAAATGATTGGTTACGGAGATAACATCCGAACACAACAGGAAGTAACTCGCCTATTTCATGAGAAATTTCCTAATTTACCGCCTATATCCCAAGGAACAATAAGTAAAATAGAAAAGCAGTTTCGCGAGTTTGGTCATGTAAGGCAAATAAAAAAAGCAGCTGCCAATGCACTGAGTGATGAACTCAAATTAGATGTGTTGCTTGAGTTTCAGGAAAACCCACATACATCGAGTAGACAGGCATCCACTACATTCAATGCTAGCCATTCATCGATAGCAATCATATTAAAAGAAAATAAATTGCATCCGTATAAGATGATACCTACTCAGAAACTCATGGAAGACGATTGTGATAGGAGAACTTTTTTTTGTGAGCAAATGATGGACATGTTGGATAACAATATTATCCAATTAGACGTTATGTTTTCTGATGAGTGTACTTTTTTACTTAACGGTCATGCTAATCGGCAAAATTGCCGCTAATGGTCCACGGAAAATCCTCACTGGATGAGAGAAGAACACACTCAATACCCTCAAAAGGTTAATGTTTGGGCAGGGATTGTAGGGAACAATATCATTGGTCCCTTTTTTATTGAGGGCAACTTGAATGACAACAATTATTTGACACTACTTCAAAATGATGTCATTCCAACGTTGGCAAATTTATATCCTGATCCAGGTAATCCCCAAGTTCCAGCGAATACGATATGGTTTCAGCAGGATGGAGCACCACCACATTGCATTCATAGTTCTTTTTTGTGTTCTACATTTTATTACGTTTTGCATTACATTTTAGTTTTTGATTGTATTGTAGCGAATTTCGGTAACAACATGATATTCATTTTTTTTATGTTAATTTTTGCATTAAATTTAAAAACAATAACATTTTTGAATAGAGAATGAAGAGACCTTTTAATTGATATATCACAAACCTATACTTCCCATTTAAAAAATTGGGGGTTGTACCTGTCATTCTAAGGGGGTTGAAGGTCAAGTTATAATTTAAATTTGACGTGTTTCGGAATTTTTTATAAATATGCACAGTAACCGAAATAATGAATTTACTCCATTTGGTTTTTACACACTTATACTTAGTAAATGATTTTCATCTCAGTATAGAAACCGCTTCCTTAAAATTTAGTTTAGACTGTTAACACATAATATTTAATAAAAATGATTCTAATGTTGTTATGTGTTACTCGCCTAGTGAGGTCGACCTTTCCTGTCTGCTATTTTGAGGCACTTATTGTGTACCACCTGCATTTGCTGGAAGGAGCATTTTGTCGCCTAGTAAAATACGAAAGTGCTATGCTATACATCATTGTTTTTTTCATTTTTTTTTCGGGCTGAGATGAGAAACTCATTTTCACAGTGTTGGACTCACTCCTGAGAGAAATCCTACCAATCTCACCTCAAAATTCGCAGCCCCGCCTCGGAATCACTACCTTAGCATACTTCAAGACGGGCGGCGGTCCTTAACACACTCTTCACCCATTCATACTATTCGCCATCAGAACACTCTCTTCTCCTAACCATTCTCTCCACAACCTCGCTAACCTCTACCCATTCTTTCTCTCCTCTCAACATTATCTCCACCATGTTCTCCCAATACACTGCTACCCCGAGTCTCCTCTCCAACTTCTCTAAATCCTCCTTGTTCTTCCAACATCTAAACAAATGACCCTCATTTGCCTCCACCTCACACCTCACGCATATTCCAGCCTCTCTCTTCCCAACCTTGTGTAGATACCCCACTCTTGACCCATGCCCAGTGAGCACTTGAGTCAAAAAGTAGTTTACCTCCCCAAACTCTCACTTCTATTCCTAATGGCCATTTTTAATGCACATTCATGCTCTTTCCACATTCCTCCCTTATCGCCATAGATAATTTTTGCTTCGTGCAATACTTCTCTAATTATAACATTTATCAAATAGTTCCTTTAGCTTCAATGGCATTTTCCTTGCAAACCAGTAGATATACTAAGTGACATAAAAATCCGAACACCCAATTTAAAAAATGATTTTATTTTTATAAAATTTTGTATAAGTACTTATTAAAGCATAATAAGTAAATGATAAAAATTTCAAAATGATTCATTGCTTTAAAGCCCTTTTACCTTTAATAATGTGTGGATGCGCATTCTCCAACGCGCCTAGGCATGCTTCTGATCAGGTGGACAATGTCCTCCTGTCGTATCTCATTCCAGGCAACCACCAACTCCTCTCGAAGTTCTTTTAGAGTCTGAGGAGGACGTTGCAAATTAAGCAATCTCCTTTAATATTTTTTCTACGACTCACTAAGAAAATAAAAATAAAATATTAATGATTTTATTTAAAGTTGCAGTTAACAAAAATAAAACTAATTTAATTTAAATTATTGATTTTTAACAATAAAATTACAATTGTGAAAAGTACAATTTGAATATGTTACGTTTTCCCTGACAAAATTATCAGTAACTTCAGAAGAAGATCTTTCTTCAATAAAATTTTGGTGCAAATTTTGTTTTGAAGTTGATGGCTGATTTTCTGGATTTGTAGTATCCATTGTCTCGATAAAATTTTGGACAATTTATCTTGAATTTAATGGCTCAATTTCTGGAATTGTGTTTGTTGTGTTTATACTGTTTACCAAGGTATTAGCTATTTCTTTTTTTTCTTTATGGAATTTTCTATGTAAGTTTCCATTACGGCAGTTGATTTCCAGCCACCAAAATTTTTTACTGTTAACGTATCACCTTCAGCATCAGCAAGAATAGTGGCACCTGAACGGCGAACACAATGCCCGGTATATAAGTTAGCATGAGGTAATTTTAAAAAGTTAGCAATTATTTTGGGCTGGTTTCCAATTTTGTTGATTCCAACAACTTGTTTTGTACATTTCCCCTTTTGATAATTTAGAAAAAATGGCTCCATATTAGGCGGTCTAAGATATATGTACTTTTTTTGTTATTTTATAGAATGTTCCGGGAATTAAAAAGGGTCTATCGGTTTTTGTTTTTGTGTCCACTAATTTTACTTGATATTCATCTCCTAAGTCTCTTATATGGTTTATTTTTAAATTTTTTAATTCTTGACGTCTGCACCCACCAGATATACCAAATATTAGTACTATCTAAAATTTGAAGAAAAATTAAAAATTTGTATTTGGTATTTACTGGAATTTTAACTAACTTTTGTAAATAAATATACTTCATCCGGAGCTTTTAAAAGAAACTCTTTTATTTGTTCTGGCGTTAGTATTTTTGACTTTTTCGATTTATAATTTGAAGATTGTAATAAGAGCTTCGTAACTGAGGATAAGATGATATGTCAATGTTATTTTTTATATTTATCATTGTTTTTAGCATTGAATATGTTGTCCAGAGAGTAGAGGGTTTAATTTCTGTTGATAATTGTTTAAAATATGTTGTTAAAACGTTTTCGGATACGCTTTTTATTTTATTTTTCAAGAACCATTCCATAAACTTTTTATGACAATGTTCATATTTTTCTTTAGATTTTTGTGGTAATAACGATTCGTATGTTTTTTTGCAACAATTTTAATAAATGGTGGAGTACCATTTATTGCTTCTTCATCACTATCACTATCACTCATATTTATTAAAAAACCTATATTATTAAATACCGCAATATTTTAAAATTTTTGACAATTAATTTGACAGCAGTGACAGCTTAATTTTTAGTAAGGAATAGTTGGCGAATTATTAAATAAGGCATGTTATTGGTCGAAATAAATGAGTAAATATTAAATTATAAACTCCAATTGGTCAACATAATATCCGCACGAGAATGGATATGAATTCATATCCGTACAGTTGACCGATATTTGCTACATATACATTCAGTAGAGTGTGCATAAAATAGGTAATATACTGAGATAGATATCTAATAGTTAAAAATTTAATAAGTTGAACTTACCTTATAATTTACAATAAAAGGATATATTAATAAGTTTTATAGAATCAGCATTTACTTTTTCTTTTGTACATCTAAAGTTTCCAAGTTCATAATTTTCACAAGACATACATTTAATATAAACAAAGAATGTAATGGGCATTTTATATTGAATAGAATCCATATTTTGCTATTTTATAACAATTAAATATTTCCAATCCATAATGAGTACACTTTTACATAACAATTCATCTTTTTCCTAGTTCTCTTTTAAAATTCTAAGTTTAATCTGAAACAATAAAAAGAAAATAAAAATCAAAAGTATTAATGGTTTTCACATGTTTAAGAAATCAACATGTAATTTTAGTTAATAAAGTATTTAAATTAATATTATAAAAAGGAAGTACTTACAAAAATATAAAAAGATAAATTGTAGTCTTTGATATTGTATAAATAAGTATTCTAATAGATCATGAGTACCTAAAAAAGACATTAGAACAATTAAAAACATGTAGCAGGTGTGGTGAAATACAGTAAACTAATTCCCATATCAATAGTGTTGGTCTTAATCACATAATTTTTTTTTAATAGAACACTTAAAGAGTGCACAGTGAAAAAACTAGTGAAAAACTTAGTTTATAAACATTAACAAAGGACATTTTATGTAACAAAATGTATGTAAGATAAGTGAGTAAGGTGTTTATATAAATTTTAAAATGTTAATCTTTGTTACCACAGAGACTCTTATCTTATATAATGTGTAAGAGATACAAATAACAAAATCTTTTAAAAGTTTAAATTTTAGTTGTTAGGATTTAAAAATAGTAATTTTTTGTTAAGATAGAATTAGTTTAATTAATTTATAGTAATTTTAAGTACAATTGATAGTTTTATTTCAAATTTTAAAGTCTAGAAAATATGACAGCTCCAGCAAACTGCCTATTTTTTTTATAATAAATTTACAAGGAAAAAGACTATTTAAAATTAAAGAAATAAACTTTTGGTAAATATAAGGATGAGATCTCACTGTAAGTTAACAAAGATACTTTTAGTTTTGTAATTTCATTACCTTCATATTCAAGAATTTTGGTTAGAATTTTGCATTTAAACAATGGAATTTCGTTTTTTGATGTCATACTTGTCATTTTTCCTGGAAGCCTATAAAAAGGCCGGAAAATCGATGATTCACTCTCTTTTGATTTTGGTAGCAGAGCAATTAACATCGTATGTATTAATTGATTACTAACTAGAAGAAAATTTTTTGCATTAATTAAAAGCTGTTTATGTTAAAGTAATAGTTAAAGTATAATTAAAGTAAATAATAAATTTGTCAAATCAGAGACTGATTCCAAAAGAATTTGAAAGATTAAATTTGAGCATGGTCCTTAGCCGCCATATTGTGGTATTACTGTTCCGAAGGCAGACGAGGAGAAGCCGATCCGAATTTTTCGTGCCATTCCATTTAGACAGTAGCAATTTTTAGAGAACGAACTTTATAATAAAAGGTACGTGTCATAGTTAAGGTTTAGTATTTGTGTATTTGTTATTTTGTGACTGTAAATTAATTTATTTGTATGTATCATCTCCATTCTTTTCATATAAGGCTATTTATTTATTTATTTGTACTAAACATATGAAAACCAATTAACATTTTTTGTAAAATTTCTTTGAAATACTTGACATTAAATTTATTGTGTGTTAATTATTAAATAATATTTTAATTTGAATCCTACCCTGATAAGAGTCAGATTTTAAATTTAAATTTCAAAAC
The DNA here is from genome assembly GCA_035357415.1 of Ophraella communa. Classification (NCBI taxonomy): domain Eukaryota; kingdom Metazoa; phylum Arthropoda; class Insecta; order Coleoptera; family Chrysomelidae; genus Ophraella; species Ophraella communa. Next base: position 9,034,119 of record CM068992.1, on the reverse strand, counting down.
AAATAGTCTGAGCTAGTTAAAATTTTGATAAGGCGCCCAACCATAGAATTACAGAAGAACAAGTAAAATTTATATAAAATTAAATAGTATTTAATCATTAAAATCAATCAAAACATTTGACAAAACCAATAAAACAAAACAAAATTATAAATAATAATAATCACTAAATTTAAATCATAATAAATTGACAATACCAACGTGGGATATTAACAAATAAACTAAAATAAATCAAACATAAAAATTAAAAAAAAAATTTAAATCATATTAATACATAATAAAGGAGTAGCAAAAAATATTTTAAGATTTGTATAAACAAATAAAATAGTAAGAAGTTTCAAATATCCTTTTGTGCCTGATTAATTTGCAATGTAAAAGATAATACGAAAGGAGCCTACAATTCTTCTTTTTGGACTATTTACTTTAACGAATTTTTTTCAAGCATATTCTATAATTTTGCCGCGTCGAACTTCCCATAAAAATTTTATGTGGTGTGAGAAAATACATTTAACTGCTTTTGCTCCAAAAAGCTTTAAAATCAATGACACCGAAGCAATAAATAACCGAGAAACATTTGCTGAGGATCAATAATTCCATATATATATCTATATGGAGAGTATTGAAAAATTATCGATATGTTTATCTACGCTACAATTACCAAGGGGTCAAAAAGTTTAACCCTAGGGTCGACCAATAACAAAAGAAAAGTATTGACGGACAATAGAAAGGTCCGACATTAAAATTTTGCGTGATAAAGTTTGTATATAAGGAGCTTTTGTATACTGACCGAAGGTCAGTTTTTCCATAAAATAGGTCATATAAATCAAGTTTTTGCTATTGTTAAAGTGGTTGACTTCTAACCTACATCTGTTCTTGCCTACTAAAACGAATTAAAAGGATAAATGGAAGTGGTCCATATTAACAAACGTATACACAATTTATTATAATGGCATCGAAATTTTAAATCTGTCTGTATTAGATTAGGGCAAATAACGTGCGAAAATAAATTTTACTCATACTTAATTTATAAAGAAATTATTTATACCGGAAAATTATTAAAACTGTTTTAAATTTTAAATCAGCTTTACGTTGTATCCAATTGTCAAATTTAGTGTATTGTATGAGCCCGATTCTATTAAATGCTGTTTTAGTGCTACTGGATTTATCTACTTCTTTAAACTAATGCCAACCTGGATTTATAATTAAAAAAAATAGTTTTAATACTGTTTTTTTTAATCTTAAAAATAAAGAACTAGAAGCTACAATTAAAATTACAATTTGATAAAATCATACAGTGTGGAAAAGCCATCAAATAGAATACATTCATTATTTCTGTTACTGTACATATTTATAGAAAATCCCGAAACACTTCAAATTAAAATTATAAATTGACATTCTTTAAAGTGAAAATTTGATCCATACTTTCAACCCCCTTTGAGTAATAGTTACAACCCCCAATTTTTTAAATGGGAAATATGGTTTTCTGTTATGTCACAAGTTTAAAAAACGAATGAGTTTTTTTTTTAATTTATAACATTTGACAGTTTTTAAATTTAAATTATCAAATGTTAATGTTTTAAAATATTTTAAAATGAATAATACATAAGATTATATAAGTGAATGATGATATTCATATAAACAAATACTTTCTTAAAGAACAATATAAAATTAATAAATTGCTCTTAGCCACAAATGTCATTGTCAATAGTCTTGTCATTAGATACTTTACTCATGTCGCCAACCATTTAAAACAAAAATTTGCGTGCGTAAAAGTTAGATTACGATACGCAAATGCGTTTTATAATGAAGATTTTTAGTGCAAAATTTTGGTTTAGATATGTTGATGATGTGTTAGCAGGTTAGCAACCAAGGCCCTCATGGTGTGCAGGAACATTCCAAGAAAGAACTGGGGATGCAACCCACGTATTCTGCAATGGATGTACACAGCAATAGTGAGACCATTAATCACATATGGGGCAGTGGCTTGGGGAGCAAGGGCTAATCTGAGTACGACGAGGAAAAGTCTCTCGAAGATTCAGAGACTAGCCTGCTTATGTATCACTGGAGCAATGGGAACTTGCCCCACTGCTGCAATGGAGGTGATTTTAAACTTGACCCAACTGCACATTCTGCTAGAAAGTTTAAGGAAGAAAACGATATATAGAATGATCAAAGAAGGAATTATCAGGAAAAAACCTCGATCACTTCATTTTGATCAAACTTGGGAAATGTGCCAAGATGAATGCCAAAGAAATTCAACTTTGTGAGAAAATTCATCACAAAGTTGAGTAATAAATCTGACTGGGATGAAGACACCATACAGAATTTAAAGCAGAATGTCATAAAGTGGTATACGGACGGTTCCAAGCTAGACGAGGAAACTGGGATAGGAGTTTTTGGACCGAGAGCCAAATACTCAGAAAGCTTGGGCACATACCCGAGCATCTTTCAAGCAGAAGTCCGCGCCATCGAAAGATGTGTGGAACTCAATATTGGAAGAAACTACAGCAGACAAGAGATTTTGATCATGTCGGATAGTCAAGCAGCCATCAAAGCGCTGAGCTCAAATATAATCAGTTCGAAGATGGTTTGGAAATGCCTAGGCAAACTAAATGAACTAGGCCAGAAGAACACTGTCACATTCCTATGGGTCCGAGGACACATAGGAATAGAGGGGAACGAAACAGCAGATAAGCTGGCAAAAAAAGGAGCTGAAACCCCACATTTGGGACCAGAACCATCTTGTGGGATCAGCAGAGTAATTTTAGGAAAACTAAGGAAAGAAATGAAGAAAGAAAAATCCAAGTACTGGAATCAGCTGGAAGGACTGAGGCAATCTAAGATACTACTGGGGAACTATGACCAGTAGAGCTGCCTCAACCTCAGTAAAAAAAGGCTCCGAATTTTAACGGGAATACTAACCGAGTATTGCCGGTTAAAAAGCCACATGAAAAAACTAGGGTTAGCAAATGAAGCAAAGTGCAGATTCTGTGAGGAAGAGGATAAAACCTCAATACACATACTCTTAGAATGCCCTGCCTTGCGGAATTCTAGGGCCAGATACCTAGGAGCACATGAAATAAAAGAGGAGGATCTACCTGATTTGAAGATATATAAGTCAAACACAAAGAAATTTTGAAGTAAGATTTAACGAACATTTAAGAGCATATAGATTGAAACAACCAGATAAGTCAAATTATGCAAAACACCTACTTGAACATCCAACCTCACTCTTACACACCAATGACATCCAAATACTACACACTTGTAATAAAAAACAAAATTTAGATTTCCTTGAAGAACTTAAAATAAAAAGACATCTAGCAGATCCACAATTTAAAGTTGTTAATGAACAAATAAATCTGGGAAGTTCTCCACTTTTAAAGTGTTTGCTTTGATTGAGTCTACATTTTATACATAGATAAGACGTAATTGTAACACAAATATATTAAGTTATTGTAAAGATCAGCATCATATAGTTTTTTCCTGGTTTTTCTATATCATTGCACAGTTATACTGATCTTAGAGGGAAGTACATCCAGGATAATCCCTTAGGGCTAATAACATCTAGGTTTTAATATTGTTATGTCTTATTACTTCGATACTTGTTCTAGTTTTAACCCTACTTAATCAACATCAGGTAGCTACCTATAACTTCAATATGTCAACGTGACGATGGACTTTCACAGAGTAAGGGTTGGTACAATAAATTTTGATAACTAAATCGTTTTTATCCATTATGAAATGTTTAATAAACCACACTTTACGAAGTCAAAGACTTCGTCTATTACTTTCTTCTGTACATAGGCCGTAAAATAGTTTGTCTTTCCCCAATGAATAAATACATTGTTCTACTACCTCTATATGTAAATAAGACAGCTTTACAGCACTAGTAGCCCAAGTTTTCGAGATGTTTCACTCCCATTTATATCCATCTCTAGCTTATTTTTGCCAGGCCTGCCACCCACTAACATTAAATCATTTGTCGCTTCTTCCAACCATTTTTTACTATCCTTATTTTTCCACATTCTCCACCTTTTATCACCCGCTTCACCCATCTCTCTCTTTGGCCCTTTGTTCTCGTATTATTCTTGTAATACTTACTCCAAAAAATTTCTTTAATGCTTTGTTTTTTCTTCTTCTATTTTCATCCCCTATTCTAAGTCCCTCATATATTTTTATTAACCATATATCCAGTTTGATTTGCTCTTTTATTCTCTCTTTCATGCAGATCTTTGTTGAGATTTGTGACTTTAATTTTCTCTTTTCTGTTTCTTCTTCTCCTTTATTTTTTATTGTGACTTCCAGACATTCCATTTGATTCATTTTTTTAATGTTGCACTGCTTGTCATCTCTGCAATTTATACATCTACACAAACATTCATTTTTGGCCCATTGTAGAAAAAATGCAATTTTAAATAATGGTAAATACGATAATGGAGGTGTTTATATTTTCCAACCACGTCATTTTAAAATTATAAGTAGGCATATCGAAAATAAATTTTAATATAAACAAAAAATAAATCACGGTCTTGATCTAAATTCATAAAAATTTTACATCCTCTTGCAAAATCATTTTCTAAACATTTGTATTTCCTGTATTATATCTAAATATAATATTTCATCAGAGGCGTTTCAAGAAAAAAATTGGTAAGTAAATAAATTCATTCATCATCATTGTGGGTACTTGATAATTTACAAGATTATTAAACATTTGCCAGTAATATTTTCACCTCATTGAAAATTTTTAAATATTAAGTATTTATTTCTGAAGATACATGACTTCCTCTTCACAAACTAATGCTGGTTTCCCTCCAATACTTTACTTATCCCGCACAGTAGACTGAGGGGCCTGCAGTCCCCTGCCCGATTCCTTTCTCTACCCACCTTCATCACCAGTACCACTCTGGCTACTTTCCACGCTTCCAGAAACTCTTCCTCCATCAGTACCTTGTTGAAAATTTCCAAAAATACTATATATTATCATCCAACCGTTTCTTTATTAACTCTACTGTCAAGCCATCTATTCCTAGATCCTTTCTATCTTTGAAACCACGCTCTTCCTTCTGTATTTCCTCCATTTCTACCGGCCTTATCCCTCTCATTTTACCTCTACTACTGAAATCCTGCTCTACCTTAATTATATTATCCCTTACTCCTTCTCTCACTGCCACTGTTTTTTAATCATTTTTCCCCAATCTTCCTCTAGCACCATATTCCTAGTTCTTGCTACTCTTTTTATTGCTATCTTATAAGCCTTACCCCATGGATTATTTTCCAATTCCCTTAGCAACATTTCCCACTTACCTCTTTTCTACCTTTCGAGCTTCCGCTCAAGCTGCTTCTTTTTTTCCTTATATCTCTCCTTACCCTTACATTCATCTTTTGTCCTCAACATCCTTCTTCATTCTTTCTTACACTCCTTCCATAACTTTTCTATTTCCTCCACCAGGTAGTGTTAAGTAGAAATTTGTCTGTCACCATTGACCCATTCGCCCGTTCAACTATTTTCCTCCCACTCTTTTTGTCATTTATCCATCAGATTTGTTCTGGTCCTTATTAATAATTCTACCTTTGTCACTAGTAGTTCTTTGGTGGTAGTTGTTCTATACGCACTGGCTTTGCAGATAGCAGCTCTTCTTTACACTCTCTGTATCTGTATCTGTAATTCTGGAAGGGTGGGTCGTCCCACTGCACTTAGGCCACATTTGGCCCACTGTGCTTCCTTCTGAGATTGGCTCGTCAACCATCCTACCTGTTTAAAGTAGGTGATAACGTCGCCTGTAGGCAGCTCCCTCAAATTGGCATGAGTTAGCCAGTTCTCGCCGAATACAGAACGTCTTATTAGAGAGATTGCCGGACAGTCACAAAGGACGTGCTCAACTGTCTCATCCTCTTGTTCACATCCTCTACATAGTGGGCTGTCAGATAAAACCAACCTGTTCAGATGTTTTCGTAGGTGACAATGGCCAGTAAGTGACCAACCGCAGGTCCTTTCTGGTCATGGCCACGTATTTCTTGGCTGCTTTGCTATTCGGATATTTCAGAAGTTCCTTGGATAGTATGCAACCTTTTTCTTCGTCCCATCTTCCCCTGAATTTGTCAAGGGAGCGTTCCTTTACTAGGTCAACCACCGCTGAGCCTTTGGGAGTCAGCTATGCGATTGCCTTTTGAAATTCCATGACCTTTTATCCAGCCTAGAGTAACCACATTGTTGTAGCAGGCTTCCGTAAGGGCCATGTGACATTCTAATACTAGACCTGACGTGATCCGTGGCCTATTCAGGGCTAATAGTACTTGTCTGCTGTCCGTAAGGATACGGATGTTTTTGCCAGTGATTTCTCTTATATGATAATCTCTTTTGCGGCTATGGAGACGACAACTCTGTCTGAGCTATACTTGCATTACAACCCATTGCCCATTTTATATTTAGGTTTAGAGATCTGGAGTAAATTCCACATCCTGAACCTTCTTTTGTCTTAGATCTATCGGTGAAGATACATATAGTACCTGTCGCCAATGCATTTTGAGCGTTGTCATTAATGATTATCTTGTAGGGCCTGTGAAAGGCATATCTTGATGAAATCGATTCTGTATTTGCTTGTAGCATTGGAAGCTCGTTTATAGCTTCGCGTCACAAACCACACCTCGACTCACCAGATTCTACTTCAAGTTGTGTACCAGTAGAGCGGAGCCGTAGCATGGTCATCAAAACCACCTTCTTGATATATATATCAAGTGGGGTGAGACCGAGGATCACCTCCATCGCTCTAGTTGGTGTAGTTCTCATGCCTCCTGTTATGTTAAGGCATGCTGTTCTTTGTAAATGGTCAAGTTTGCGGACGACTGTCAGCTGGTTTGTTTTTACTCCCCAGGCAATCGCGCCGTAGGTTAGCATAGGTCTTATGATTGCAGTGTAGATCCACTACGTGACCCTTGGTGACAATCCCCAGGTACGACCAATGGTTCTTCTACACTGTTCATAGGCAATATATGCTTTTTTGACTCTATTTTCCAGATGAGAGTTCCATGTTAACTTGCTGTCAAAGGTGATCCCTAGATATTTCACCTCTGCAGAGAAGTTTAATTCAGGTTTTAGGAGTTTTGGTGTCCGAAGGTTCACAAGCCTCCTTTTCCTTGTGAAAAGCACCATCTCTGTCTTTTGTGGATTTAATGACAGTGAGTGTTCCTTGCACCAGCTTTCTATGATATTGAGGGCCTCTTGCATTCTAGCACAGAGTGTTTCCTCAAACTTTCCTGTTTGCAGAATGACTAGGTCATCTGCATAAGCAATAGTGTAGAAGTTCTCACTGCTTAGGTGGTTGAGTAAAGAGTCTAAGATCAAGTTCCACAGTAGAGGTGAGAGCACCCCTCCCTGTGGACATCCTTTGACAACCAGGCCTTTTATAGTGACATCTTCCACGCTAATTATTATTGCTCTCTGGGGGAGCATGTTGTATATCCATCCATTTACTGTCTGGGGAATGCCCTTTTCAGTAATAGCATTGGTTATTTTGGGGACGGTAGTTTTGTCAAACGCACCTTCGATATCCATACTTCTTTACACTCTTAAAAGGATGTTCTGGTAGATTTTTCTGCTCATCGATAATTTTTATTAATAGAACGTGGATTAAATTTCGCGGATTTTAAATAAAAATTTTTGTATGAAGTTACAGTACTAGTTGGTGAAGAAGTAGAACAATTGATAGGAGATGAAACAAGTTGAGACTTTAAATATAAACAAAATATTGTTGACGATTAATTAATAACTAAAATTTGTTTATTTATTTATTTTTTGAATAAATACAGAGGCAGATAAGGAAAAACTAGAAACTAGAAGTACATGTCAGAAGAAGTAATTTTCCGATAAATACCAAACTTAGATAAGCTTGTAACATTTATGTATGAATTACATAATTAGATCTCCTGAGAAATTATAGTGTCTAGGTATTATTATGGCTTCAGACGTTAATTGATAAATTTAATCATTGTATATTTATTTATGATCTCGAGTAAAATAATTTATACAAATTTTATAAGGTTTATAACTTCAACAAACATTTTGTCTTGGTTTGGTGTAAATAACGTATCGGTTAATGAACTTTTTAATTTGGTTGATAAGTTGTGATACTATTTTGATTTTTATTTTAGTTTTTGCTTTGATAAACAATATATTTTTAAGTATTACACATAAATTTCTACTGGTTTTATTGTTATTGTTTTAATTAGACAATATTAAATACGAAGTGAGAGAACATTTAGTTTGATAGATGTTAGGTTAGATTCTTCTTTTCCTTCAAATTAAACGTTAGGCTAGGTTTAATGTGAGTGGGGCGATATCCTGTCCTTCTACTGCTATCAGTTTTCAATTTTAGAATTATTAGGAGAGATTATTTTTTCTCTTTGAGCTGATCTGCTTCCTTCCAGCTGTGTGGTCCAGCTTCTAGAGTATTCGAGAAGTTAATTCTGAATGAACAGTTTTAATGTTAATCTCCAGAGAATCTCTTATTTTGAACTTTCTACTTTCCTCTTTAATCCACATTTGTTGGGACTTTAATTAATTATTGTGCTTCCCTTGATTGAGTTTTACATTTTATATTTATATAGTTGCGTATATGAAAGTTCATCTTATTCAGAACAATAAACAACTAAAAGTTTAAATTAACTTTGACTATTTCGATGTATTGCTTCAGACAGATCATAAACCTATAATCAATATTCTCAAGAAACCTTAGGCAGAAGCTCCAAAGAGATTGCAAAGCATGATTTTATAATTGCAAAGGTACAATTTGAAAGTTAAGTACATAAAAGGGATTAAAATGCATATAGCAGATCTTTTGTCACGATTACCCGAAGAAAGTTTAGAGGAAAGTTTAGAAATATATGAAATAAACGAAATTTTTCAACAAGTTGACCATATAAATTCTCTAGAAAACAATCCGATTTCTGATCAGACATATGAAGAAATTCGAGATAACATAATAAAAGATGAGGCTATGAGCACATTATACAAAATAATTCAAAAAGGATGGCCTGCAAAAAAATCAGAAATTCCACTCAATATACGACCTTACTGGAAATTCAGAGAAGAACTACATACTCAACATGCTATCATATTCCGTAGGGGTCGAATAATCGTTCCACCTTCGATGAGAAAAAATATTCTGGATAAACTTCACTACAGTCATCTTGGAACGAGTTTTTTGGCCATCAATCACCACGCAAATACAAGAGAAAAATCAAAATTGTGAAATTTGCCTCAAATATTCGAGAAATCAACAAAATCCTCCAATGAAATCACACGCTATAACAGAAAAACCATTTGAAATTGTCAGTCTAAATGTATTCTCCAATTACTAAAACTTTCCTCATTCTTTGCATGATATTTGTTAATTCTGTGTTACTTATTGTATTTCTGGGTGTATTGTAGGCACCCACAATGAGAATATCATTATTAGGGATGAAAGGTATGTGTTCAAAGGATATTGGGAATTGTGGTATAATTTTGAAGTTCAAATTTCTTTTAATGGCAATGATCATTGAAAGAAAAACACTGAAAATTTCTCATTACAGTAGACCACTATTCAGATTTCTTTAAAATAGAAGAACTGAGAGATCTTTCAGCAAAAACAACGATCCTGATGTGTAAAAAAATCTTCAGTAGATATGGAATACCAAAACGCATAATTAGCGACAATGCAACCAATGTGAAAATCTTCATCGTGAAACCAAAAGGCTTTTATTGAATATTTTAACGTATACGTTGAATACAAAAGATGACAAAAGTGTGACAGCGAAAATAGAACTGATTTCTGCAATGACTGGCCTTAGTGTGAGAACAGTGTATAATCTGAAAAGCGAAGCCGCTACTGGACCTTTGACATCGCCAAAAAAACGAAGACGGAACAGCAGCCAGTCGAATTCAAGACTGATCACCTACGATGAAGGTATCCAATCGCAAATACGAAAAGCTGTGTATGAATTCTACTCAGAAAATATTCCACCAACACTGGCAAAAGTTCTTGCTAAAATAAATTCAGACGAAAATGTACCAAATTTTTCTAAAAGTACGCTAAGACGCTTGCTTAACGATATGGGATTTGTTTGTAGAAAGAGAGGAAGAGACTCGATTCTAATAGAAAGAGCTGATATAATCGAGTCATGGATTAATGTGGGCCACAGTGTAAATTTTGAATGGAAAGACACTACCATAAAAAATGCCCGAGATGCATTTGTCAAAGGACTGACAACAGGACTAAAGGCTCCAAGTCAACAAAGACCGAGATTTGTTCTTCTTCATGCAGGCTGGAAAGACGGTTTTCTTGAGGGTGCAGAAAAAACTTTTCTGGCAAAGAAAGGTGCAGATGATTACCACGACGAAATGGACGCAGAAGGCTTCGAGGCCTGGTTTAAAGATCAATTGATCCCTAATTTGCCGAAAAACGGATCAAAGAATGTTGTAGTGTTGGACAATGCGTCATACCATTCGGCAAAGTTACCTTTTCCAAAGACAACTTGGAATAAGGAACAAATAAAGTACTGGCTACTGGAAAAAGAGATTTACTTCGAGGATGATTATTTAAAAACAGAATTATTGGCTACTGCAAACGCGTTTAGAGAGCAGTACGACATAAGAAAAATAGACGACATTGCCACGGAACATAATATAACAGTCCTACGATTACCACCTTATCATTGCGAATTAAATCCTATTGAAATGGTGTGGAGCCAAGTGAAAGGATATGTGGCTCGTAATAATAGTACTTTTAAAAAAGAGGATGTGAAAAAACTTATTAAAACAGCGTATTCGCAAGTAACCCTAATGCAGTGGTCTAATTATGAAAAAAAGGTAGAGAAGACAGAGAAAATGATGTGGCAAACAGATCATTTAATGGAAGACATTGAGCCAATAATAATAAATCTAAATGAAGACGATGAAGATCAGTAATATATTTCTTAACCCCGAAATATTCCATTCAATTTTCATTTATTTTAGTTATTACCTGCTAATCATTGTCATTTTTAAAGTTTAATTTTAATTCAAGTTAAAATACGTAATTATTAATTCATTTACTTATTCTATATTTCGTTTGTTACAACAACCCGCCAGAAGAAGAAAAATCCTCGGAAAAATCATCGAAACGTCGGCAAGATTTCATTAGCATTTCTCTGTTAATCGTTCTCCCTTAAAATTCAGATGACATCTGACTTTTTTACCACTCGTCTTGTAATTTATGTATATATTATTATTATTGACATATTTTTATTATTAATTATATTATTATTTCATAATTTGACAAAGGTCTTTTGTAAGGCTGCTGTATTTATCTATTTCTTTATACGTGATAATTAAACGTATAAAATTTGAATGTTTTAGCGGATTTACAATATTTTCCTTTAAACGCTTAAAATGTATCTAAAACCATAATTATAAATATTTTTAATTACTCACTAAACGATTTTCAAATGAATAATTTAGTCAACATTTAAATCATAATAGTAACACAATGGCAAGTTATATTCCCGCGCCAGTTGGAACCAAATTCGAAGAACATGCCGATATGGCAACGCCGTAGTCCATAAACGCAATGCTGCATAATAACTGTGACCCGCTCTATAGTGCGTAGTGAATCATGTCCTGTCTTAAAAAGTTTTTAATAGATTTTGTCGAATTTTAATTGCTTGTTTTAACACAATAAAAAATCTGAGCTTAAAATCTGTTTCTTTTAGCTGATATGACAGCAATGATTTGTATCTATTTTAATATTTTATGTCCTTGGAAATCCGTAACTGTCGGCAACCATCACCAACCTTTGGTCAACATTGGCAAATGGTTCAAAAATTATTTGTTCTTTTTTCGGTGAAAGGGTAAGTGACCCATTCGAAAAATTTCTATTCAAGGTAAAAGTAACCCTATACTGAAGCAGATGCAAAAAATTCGTATTTATTCATTTTAAGCACAGCTTGTTCACGAAGTTGGGTGTGATTGGATGTTTCTTTTTTTTCTAAGAAACTATTTTTATACTAAAAGTGCAAGAAAGGGTTTAACTATTTTAAAAGGGACGAGAGGAAAGCTGCTTAATCTACTTTAGATGAAAATATGAAATAAACAAAATTATTTAGTTTAAAGTGAAAGTATACAAAGTAGTGAAATATTATCATATTTTTTATTTAGTAACATACAGTTTTAAAATTAAAATTAGAAGTTTATGGGGAACGGATAATACTAGATAAATAAAATTTGGTATACAGGGGTTTTCGATACTTCTGAATTCAACTAAAATGTTTTCTAATGAATAGCACTTCCGGTTACACCGGAAATTGACACCATCTTCACTATTTTAAATGGAATACTACATTTTTCTTTTCTTTTTTTGGTTAGACGATTCAATTTAAGGGCCACTTTATATAAGTTACCAGGTAGCTAAAATTTACAGTTTTAGAGAAATTTATTTTTTTATTTAAAAATGCCAAAAAGACGCTAATTACAATGTTAATTATTTCAATTAATTAATAATTATTACATCGTTTTGCACCTAAGGGCCTAAATTATAAGTTATAGTATTTAAATAAGAAACTAATTATACAGGGTGGTGACAACAATCAGTTAAATTTTGACTTGAGATAAGAACGGTGAACGATCAATTCTCTAGCCTCCAAACGACAAACAATATTGAAAAAATTTAAACACAGGTATATTTAAATTTGTTGGGACTACATTCTAAAAATATTTTGGATTGTACAGGGTACTCCAGAAAAGTGTGACATATCAAATACACCACCTTACTAAAAGTCTTTAACGCCCTTCTTGCAATATTTTTTAATATGCCCTAATACACAGAGTGTTTGTAATATAACCATATATTACTTACCGTTTAAAACGTAAATAAATGGCCTAATTTAAATGGAACACCCTGTATTTCTGTATCCTATAAAAAGCCGTAAGTAATTACCTTTCAGTCGGTATTTGGGTTGCCTATACTCAAGTCTAATAGTTTGAGAGAAATTTTAGAATATCTACTTTAACATTGGACATTGGATCCTATAGTTATTTACTAACATCAATCTAAGTTGCTTGTGATGATATCTGTCAAATCAACCCAAAATAAGTCTAGTTTATATTGTGATTTGACAACAGTTTTGTATATTGTAATCCAATTAAAGTAAATAATTTGTTTAACAACATTTATTTGATCTTAACGTAAAAAAATACTTAAATATGCTTCTTACTATTAATAGTTAAAGTAATTGAAGCTACAAGATTTACAACAAATAAATAAATAAAAGATAACTGGATTTAAATACTCTCAGTAGCCATTTAGTTGAAATTAAAAGAATTGTTTTAATAGTATTAACAATAGAAACATAATAAACTTTATTAAAATAACAATGGTTTTTCTTTCATGACAATAAATTACAATACTTAATTCGTTACCAATAAATATTAACAAAGTGTTGAATTAAGTTACTTTAGAGATAAAACTGTACTTTATTTTACTTAAAAAACGTTAATAAAACTCTGACAGTTCTTCAAGATATGTTTTTATTATTATTCTGACATCTCCAAGTATATGTCAATGGAAAAAAAGGAAAACAGAATATAAAATAATATACATGGGAATTTCATAGGACAAACATTAAAATAAGAAAATATGTCATTCTGAACAAAAGAAAACATTAAAGGATGTGTTCAAAGTGACGGCCATCTTGTTGGATACAGGCTCGAACTTTTAAAAAAGTTCATCTTCACATCAGTTAGCACTTGTGTTGTTACTGTTTGAAATGCTTGCCTTATCCTTTCTTTCATATCCTCAGGAGAGGTTGTCTGAGTATTATAGATGATACCTTTTATGTAACCCCATAGAAAATAGTCCAATGGTGTCAGACACGGCGACCTCGCCGGCCAATTATTAGGGCCACCTCGTGCAATCCATTTTTCAGGAAAAATGCGGTTTAAGGATTGCCGAACTATTAGACTAGTGTACGGAAGCACCGTCTAATTGTAGCCACATTTTACGTCTTATAGCCAATGAAACATCTTCTAAAAGTTCAGACAGCTCAAAAAAGTGCGATTTTCTCTTTAATGGTTTGACATGACCAAGTTCTCTGAATTGTGCATGAATTTAGGCACCTTGTGAAAAATTAGAAAACTGAGGATACCTCTAAATACTACGATGTTTGAAGTGTGACATGCGTACATGTTTTATTAGTATAGCACATTTTTGAATTATTAACCAAACCTTAATTATATTTATTTTATATTCCGATTTTAGTCTAATTCTGAAGCTACAGTAAATTTTTTCATTCTAGCTGCTTGTCATCTTTTTTTAATATTTGCTTTCTTTGTGTCCCCACTAGGAATCAGGTGCAGCTAGAAAAAGATTTAGAAGATGTGATTGAAGTATTTTTGGGTCGACTAGAACAACGAGTAACCACAACATCAGTGAGAATGTTGAACTTCATTGAAAGAATAGTCCCTAACTTTAATGAGATAGAGTTTCAAAGTTACTTTCGGAATAGAATATAATTGGCTGAAACTGAAATCACGGAATAATACAACAACAAAGTGTGGCTTCTGGAACGCACTTCAGCTTATATAATACGAATTTCAACAAATGTAAATATGGAACACAAAGGGAGTAGAAATATTTCTTTGTTTTTCGTTTTGTGCTCGATCTGCGTGTCAGTTTTGTAAATAATATTGTTTTTACAAATGAGATGCGTATTTATGCTTTTTATTATAATTTGTGGCTTACATTTATATATTTCTGAAAAAACAGTTGTTGTTGGTTAATTTTGATTTCATATGGCTCTCGAAGAAATAAAAAACTCTTGTTTTAAATCAACTTCCAAGTTTAATTGAAGAAATTAGGTTTAACATTAAAGCTACAGCTAATTAACTAGCATCGTCAGATTGACCTATTGGAGTTACATTTTGTTTGTTTGTAGCTAGGTACCTGATGTTTATTAGGTAGGTAAGGCTAGACCAAGTATGGAAATAATAAGACATAACAATATTAAAGCCTAGATGTTATTAGCCCTAAGGGATTATCCTAGATGTATTATTTCCTTCAAAGATCAGTATAACTGTGCAATGATATAGAAAAACAATGAAAAAACTAAATCATGCTGATTTTTACAATAACTTAAAAGAGGAATACATACCCTCGTTTATTTGAATTAAAAGTCAAACGCCGTTATTTACCAACCGATTGTTTTGAAAATTTGGAAATTAATTTAATATATACTTCTAAAAAAAAGTATGGAAACAGATTTTTTAAAAAAAGTCTAATTTCTGAGAAAAAAATTATTTACACTCCAATTTTTAATTTTTCAAAAATTCGCTCCCATAACTTTTTAGACATTAGTTAGATGTAACCATTCCCAAAATTTCGTGAATTTATCTTAAGTCGTTTGGGCGCACAACAAACATTTAAGTTTCTTTCCTGATTGATAGCGCCCTCTTCTAAATTCTATGAAAACGGAACTACTAACATGTATAGAGGTGGTAACAGTAAACTCTGTTACTTGTGTTAGTTACTGTAAGTAACGGTTAGTACGACTGAATAAAGATTTGGTAAAATAGCTTCAATAGGTAATAAAAATTAAAATAAAATACGCTGTTTTCAACACGCGCTGTTTAAAGTAGGTATTTCTTTTGCATTAGTATTTTAAAAGTAATCATTATTTAATTAATATAGAAGGTTTTAAAAGGTAAAAATATAAAAAGTATGAAGAGTATATGATATAATTGGCATTTATATTTTATTAAAAGTTCTTTATGGATTTAGGTGTTGTTTCTTTTAGCATTTACGTAAAAACCTTAATGTTGATATTCTTATAGGGTTGAAAGACATTTTATATCAACTTTGTTGAAAGCAATTTTTAATGTCGCAACCAAGCTTAGGTATAATTATTTTAAACCTTATCAGTTAATCTAAGTACCGGTTTACTGAATTATCGTTTAACAATATAACTTATAGTAGAGAGAAATTAGATAATAAAATAGGGATATTATTCTGTAGTTACGAAGTATATTTTTTTGATTTATTAAGTAACTAAGAGCCGGAGCTTCATTGTAAAAAAACGTTGAGTTTGCTAGATATTTTTTAAGATAAGGAATTTTAAAAACAACATAAAGGTTATATAACATCTTTTATTATTTCTTTTAAATAAGCATTATAATAAAAACACTTTAATTTAGGAAACATTTTATTTTTCCAAAACACATCATCCCTGCTTATTTGTTCAGCATGTATCGGCCCTAAAGGAGACCAGACAATGAAATAGCAATATTCCTTGCCTGAAAGATGTGGCTGCCCTTGTATTTGATAATAATACGGATGAGTGTGTTTTAAATACAAAAAATCATCCTCATCATACGCAAGAAATTTAATTTTCTTTTCAGCTACTCCTTGTTCTATTGAGCAGCTTTTTAGGACCAAGGGACATTTAACTTCAATAGTGAAATTGTTGTCATCTTTAATCACGCCATCTGGACTTGCCCCTAGAAAATATTCCTCTCCAGTTCCATTGAATAAGCCACAAGGTGCAACATTTAAACCTGTCAGTTCCTCAAATACACGAATTGCTGTTGCTTCATTGTCCTGACCATATCGTGTAGCTCTGTTACCTGTAAAACCTCTGTAAGACGATTTGTCATTTCTCGCAATCTACAGATAGTTCCAAAATTAGATGCAGTTAGTCTATACTGTCGTACTTGATGCCATAACGGATTTAAATGTTGTCCTCTTGTAGCTATTTCTATACTAATTTTATCTGTCATTGTTTTTTTTTAATATATTCTGGAGCTTTTCTTTTCTAGCATTTAGTTCTTCTTCACTTACTTCATCTTGCACTGCCCCATAATCTTCATCGGCAACTAAAATAATTAATTTCTTTATCGCTTGAGTTTTCTTCTTGCTAAAATTTTTTTTGTGTAATCTCCGATAGTTTCTTGAAATGCATTTATTATTTGTTGAAGGTAGGTATCTTTCGAGTTATAGGAAATAGCAGCCAACTGACACAAGAATAAAATAAATTCACCAATTTTCGGTTATTTATGGAATAATAATTATTAGGTAGGTACCTACAGATAAAAAGGTTTTTCTGGATTTATAGTTATTCCAAAGAATTTTAATTCCCTTTTATTATTTATCAAGCAATAAAGATTATTATGTACCTACTAAGATTAAATTTCTATAAAGTATGGTTATTCTAAAGGTAAATAAGGAAATTGCGGATTGATAGCAACTAATTTGGTTTTGATTAAATATTCCATGAATTTAGGCTAATATCATATTTAATATTCAGAATTCTTTTGTACGATGACAAATCTACTTAAAAAATATATTTAAAAAGATATGGGTTATAAATATTAAGTCCTAAATGTTCATTTAATTTCGTTAAATTTATAAAAATGTAAAAGGAAATTAAAACATACTGTAATTTTATTAAATATAAAAATCTAGAAAGAAACAACTCAAATTTTCATAACAATCGATCGGAAAATAACGGCGTTTGATTTTTATTTCAAATAAAAGGGGGTATGTAAATGTGATTAAAAAGGTTTTTTTTGTTCACGTATATATTAAATTTTATTTCAATTAGTTTTCTTAGTCTTATGAATTTTCTAAATCCCATTAAATATCCCTTGTCACTTGTCACAGTCATGGTAAAAATTTCTTTAAAATCCCTTTAGCCGTTTTTTCTAGACAGTGTTAACAAATTTACTTCACACTGACATCCAAAAATGGTTCCACAAAAAAATATTTTTCGGTCAGGTATCTCCACAACTTAAAAATCAATCAAACCAATTTTTTTCTTATCACAATAATTCTTCCCCTCTATTATATTCAAACGGATGAATAATTGAAGACACGTAAAACAAAATTCCTGGAGTATCATACATAAAAAACATTGCCATATTGTCACAGTTTTTTATTTTTCTAGGTCTATTTATCGATTTTTAATTAGTAATAATGATTTCTTTCCCAGAAATAGAATTATACCTACTTTTTTTTAGTTAAAAGTTTTAAAAAAATAAGAAAAGTTATCTTAAAATGTTTCAACTAAAAAGGTGTCTATAAATTTAACGATTCTTTAAAAATTTTATACATTTAAATTTTTTTTAAAAATGTTTTTTTAATTTCTCTCCTTAATACCCTCAATAATGTAGCCTAATTTAATTTTTTTAAAGTTTATTTATTTATAATTAAATTATATTAATAGTTTTGGAGATATTCAGAATAAAAAAATAGGACCGATGCCTGGTAATAAAATTATCGGCTGGGTGGTTGTTGTATTCGTTGTAAAATCCTTATCTGATCAGTTGAAACTACCGATGTAATAATATTACGAATTTAATATGTGTATGCCGCCCGTCCCAAGCCCATCTCTAATTTCCTACCTACCCAAAATTCTAGCCCATGGAAGATTTAATATACGTCGACTTATGATTTGTAATCTACGTCAGCATTTAAAATATCTCGGCTTATCTCTGTTCGAACTTTGAGGGTGCTTCCGACACCGATTCTACGGACAGGGTATGTATTCCTCTTTATATTTGTGTTTTACAATTACGTCTTATCTATGTATAAAATGAAGACTCAATCAAAGTAAACAGTTTAATAGTGGAGAACTTTCAATATTTATTTGTTCATTCACTACATTTTGATAGCACTGTGTAATTTATAACATTTGGCAGTTTTGAAATTTAAATTATCAAATGTCAATGTTTTAATATATTTTAAAATTAATAATACACCAATAATAATATATTACATAAGCAAAATATGATATTAATACTTTCTTAAAAAACAATATAAAATTAAAAAATTACTATAAGCCAGAAATGTCATTGTCAATAGTCTTGTCATTAGATACTTCCCTCAGGTTAAAATTTAAAACAAAAATTTGCATACCTAAAAGTTATATTACGATACGCAAATGCGTTTTATAATGAAGTGCAAAACATAAAAATATAGTTTTATTTATTTTGTAAGTTTTAAGAAATTATAATATTATAACAATATGCACTAAACGCCCATCGGAATGTTAGTGATTTTCTGACATTGAATTAATTCTTGTGCACATGCATCGTGACTCACCGAACAGACTGCATGTTTGTAACATAATTAATACATTAAGATCGATTACAAATTGTCAAATGTTGATAAAATAACTTCAGCTTGTCCTGTTTTAAATCCAGCAGTAAGGTGTTGGTGAATTAAGAATTTGTTTGTTTTTCTTAAAAATGGTGAATGTATCAGCGCATCCGGCAAATTATTTCATTCGCAATTATTGAGTGATAAATATCTATAAGTAAATTATTGATATATACAGAATGAAGTTTAAGTGGAACAAATTCTGTAATTAATTAAATATAGGTTTGTCTCAAAATTCCTGAAACAAATCAAATTTTATTTCCTATGGTTCATAAAATAAACAGGTTTGTTTATTTTTTTTTAATTGTATTAAGGGTTGTAGCGTTCCCCAATTAATGAATGGGTATGATGATAGAGTTGCAGAGTTGCACTATATGCAATTAACAGATTTAGAAGATCATGGATCTATGTTTATGGTTAGATAGATAGATGTTTAACAGGTGGCCAGAAGCCTATTCCACTGCGACCTTTTCAGATCTATTGTGGTCCTCGAGAAACTAGATTACGTCCCCTGGTCCGACTCTCTTAACGAAGTCTATAAGCTTTGAGACTGTAACCTTCATGTAGTCCCTTGCCAATGGATATTCTTCTCCTAAAGTCAGGAACCGCATATTTACCAGTCCGTCGCACTGACATAAGATGTGCTCTGGTGTTTCCTCTTCTAGGTGACAGAATCTGCACAGATCCGTCTCTGTCAACCCCATCAGCTTAAGATGCCTGTTTTGCTTACAGTGCCCCGTCAATAGACTTACTACAGTTTTGACCGTTTTCCTGTCTTTACTCAATAAGTCTGACGTAAACTTTTGCGAATGTTCCATTATGAACTGTTTCGCTTGCCTTTGTCCTGGTGAATTCCACCACCATTCCCGTGATTTTTGTACCATCCATGTTTTCATGGCCGTTTTTATTATATTTTTTGCAATGCCGCAGAAAGGTTCCGGTCCAATAAAAGGCATTGATGAGCCTAGTTTAGCCGTTTCATTGCCTTTTAGACCCCTATGCCCTGGTACCCAAGCTACCGTAACCTTGCTACGATCCCCCAGAATATTCAGAGCATACACACAGTCCCATACTAGCCTAGAATTGACCTCTACAGAATATAGTGCCCTTAGCACCGCCTGACTGTCTGTGAAGATGGCTATTGAACGGTACATCTTATCCAGCCTTTTAATTTCTTCTACACAGTAGTGAATTGCCGTAATTTCTGCTTGAAAAATCGTGGCATTTTGGAATAGACTTACTGGGAATGTTATCCCTTGTTTCCTTCCGACTACGCCGGCTACCACGCCATACGGCGTCTTTGAGCCGTCCGTGTACCAGGTTGACTCCGCCTCTACGGGTACACCTTTTTCCCAGTCTTCCTTACCTGGTATAACTATTTTAAATTTATTGGAAAAGCTATATCTTGTATAGCTGTAGCGTCAATAGGTTCCCCCAAAACGTTATCCGCTTTTAGCTCCTCGATTAGCTTACCATTATCAGCCCCATGCGATTGGCTTATGTGCTGCTGATTATGTATTAATCTGTGCATGGCTGCTCTCGCTTCGCCCTGTATATATATGTGTAGTGGTGGAATGTTTAACAAGACTTCCAGTGCAGCTAAAGGAGTAGTTTTTATGGCCCCCGTAACGCACAGGCAAGCTAACCTTTGTATGTTACTTAACAGCCTTACTGCTCCTGTTTGCTGTGTTTTTGTCCACCATACCACTGACCCGTAGGTTATTATGGGTCTAATAACCCTTGTATATAACCATATGGTCATTTTGGGTTAAGCCCCCAATTTTTTCCACACATTCGTCTACATCTGCCCAATGACAATATAGCTTTCTTCGTGGTTTTTTGTATGTGTGTGTTCCATGAGAGTCTTTGATCTAGGAATACTCCTAGGTATTTTATTTCTTTGACAACTGGAATCACTGTTCCCCCCAGTGTTAGTGGTTTTAGACCGGCCAATGTTGACCTTTTTGTGAAGTTGATAATTTGTGTTTTTTGAGCATTGACTGTTAGTTTCTCTTGCTTACACCAATTTTCAACCGTGTTTAGGGCTATCTGTATTCTGTCAGATAATACCCCGGCAAATTTGTCTCTGATGACAATCGCTATGTCATCTGCATATCCTAGACACTGAAAGTGTTTTTTGGATAATTCGTTGAGGAGATCGTCTACTAGGGTTGCCCAAAGTAGTGGTGACAACCTCCACCTGCTTTCGCTTTGATGATAGCTTGCCCTAGTGAGGATATTACAATCCTATTCTCTAGAGCTGCCCTTATCTATCTGCATATCACTTGAGGTGTGCCCCGTCTACTCATTGCATCTATCAATGAGTTCGTTGTAACATTGTTAAACGCTCCTTCGATGTCCAGAAAGGCAACCATTGCAATCTCTTTGTCCTCTATAGACTTAGAGACCGACCTATTTAGGTCATCTAATGCCGTTTCCGTTGATTTACCTGGTTGATATGCATATTGACGATTGCTTAGAGGGTGCTCTTTTAGCACTTCGTCTCTTCTGTCCAAAAGCCTCTCTAAAGTCTTTAGTAGAAAGAATGACAGGCTTATTGGTCTGTATGATTTTGGTGTTAGGTCCGATACTTTACCAACCTTTGGTAAGTAGATGACTTTAACCTTTTGCCATACTTCAGGTAAGATACCCCATGCCAAACAAGCTTTTAATATCCTACTTAAATGTGGTAGTAACTCCTCCACCCCCATCTGTAATAGAATGGGGTGTATACCATCCATCCCTGGGGACTTAAATGGTTTAAATTTTTTGATTGCCCATCTGATTTTGTTAGGTCTTGTGACTTCTGTAGCCATTTTCCAATCTGTCGAACTTGGCCTGGTCAGCTTTTGTTCCAGATTGGTTAGCCTTACTGAGTCATCCGGAATTGTTGCGGCAGGAAAGTGTGTATATACCAGTTCTTTAAGACTTTCCTCTTTGGTTTCTGTGTAAGTGCCATTAGCTTTTTTTACTGGTTGTTCCACCTTTAGCCAGGACTTTGTGGATTCTGGAACATGCCGGAGTGTCTGAAATCACCTCGCAGAACTTCCTCCACGTTTCCCTTTTGGCTTTACGTATTTTTTTATTGTATTGCGTGAGCTTATACCTATGGGCATCCCAGTCCTGGCTGCTTTTGGCTTTATTAAAGAGGCTTCGGACCTCCGCCCTAAGCTTCCTTAAGCCGTTGTTCCACCAGACTGTATTGATGCCTTTGTTTTTTCTTGTTTTTTTAGGGCAATTTTCATGGTATGCCGCCAATATAGCTTCACTTACCATTGTTTATGGTTAGTGTACCAAACACAAAAATCAAAATTACCAGAAGATTCAGTGTTAGTGGAAATTTTTATACTGTAGTTAAGAAATATTTAAATCTTCGCCCTGCAGATATATCGCAAAATATATTATTCTTTAAATTTCTAATATCACGAAAAAGAATAGGCATTAAAAAATTCGAAGCAATGGGAAAGGATATTGGTAGATTTTTAAAATTACCAGATATTAATTTATATACTGGGCATTGCTTTCGCCACTCGTCGGCACTGAAACGCTATGGTGGTTGGACATCAACTAATGTTGCTGAGGGATACATTGATGATTCCGAAAGGAATAAGACAGATACTGCAAATAAAATATATAGTTCTTTAACTCCTCAACCAGTTGGTACATTATGGGTAACGGTCAAATGTGTTTTAGTTTTTAATTAGTTGATAAAAGAATAATTATTATTATTTATATAACTAAATTTTCTACGTTTCTTGTTGTTCCCAAATTTGATGATCGTTTCTTAACCATTTTTTTTTAAATTCCATACATTTTTATTTTTTGAAATTACCTACAATCAATTACAAGTTTTAACCCGTCAATTTTGGGCAACCAATTTTAAGGAACTATCATAAACAAAATAATAATTTTTGATTTATCAGCTCGGGATCGCTTTGGATACTATTTTTATTTGAAGAAACAAAACAAAATATTGAATTTTTTTCAAAAAAATATATTTTAATTTATATTTTTTTCTTCAACCTAATACCTAAATATGTGTAAACTCTTTAAACCATGTAACAAATTTAAAAACAATCATTTTGCAAATAAACACCCATTGTTTGTTTACACAAAGCATCGTTTAGGTATTAAAAGGCCAACACCAAAGGGCGCAATTTTCTGGTTTATTTTACAGAATTATCTATTTGTAAATAAAGTATGTAAAATCCAAAGGCGTAGTTAAGGGGTTTTTTTCAAATTTAAAAAATTACCATTTTTACTAGTTTGAGCTAGAAATTATTTTAATTTAAAAATATATATTATTAAAGAAATTGTATTTCGCAGATAGAAAATTTTAAATGGAAAAAAATCCGTTGTTTGAATGGTCTGCGGGGATTCTCTGATGAAACTTTAATACTATATTACGTAACTAGAGTTGTATTTTTTTTTTAAATTTCACGTAATTTTGCGTAATGGGATTACAACTCGTATAACGTACTATACTTTTTCTACGCCCATCTATTTTCTTCTATGAAATAAAGGAAATCGCAATTATTTAAACTTTATTATAATAATATAATAATTAATAAACCATAGAACAATTATTGTAAGTTGTTGGTCCCTTATGTCTTAACGGTGATGAACGGTTATCTATAATTGTAACGTCAGAAGATGTCTTCCATTTTTATATTCCTAAGTTCTTGTTTACGGCAAGCCCAATGATGAGGATAGCAAGAAAACCTATTATTATGTGATAATAATTACACAATATTTTAATTCTTTACCCCTGACAACAAATGCTTATCGTCTGGAGCATCTTTCAGATACGGATCAATTTGTTCTGTAGGCATGATTTTCGATTTTTTACTTTTAAATCCAACCGATCGCCGTTTCAGTAGGGTGATTAGTTTTGGATAATTTGATATGTTAATGTTATTATTAATTAGTGTAGTTCTCAGCATCGAATAAATGGCCCATAGTGATGATGGTTTCATAGTTTTTGATAATTCTTCAAAGTACGCAATTAAAACATTATCCGAAAATGATTTTACGTTTAAGTTTTTGATGGGTAATTTCGTATCTTTCTTTTGATTTTCGCGGTAAAAAATTAGCTTTTTCTAATATCTCCGGCGGAGTGCTCATAATGTCATCATTTTCACTACCAGAAGACATTTTTGTAGGTAAAGTTGAGAAAATGTTAATTCGCATACAAAACTTGACAGTGTAAATGACATGACGTTTATTTCCATAACATACAATGAGATAATGAACCTTATTTTTGAGAAGTTGTATAGTGTATTGCCGACATTCAGGGGAGTTATAATTTAAAGAAAATGTCTCTAATATTAATAGTTTTTTAACGTTTTTTAATTTACTAAAAGTATATTAATCGACCAAATAAAGTATTACGTAGATAAAAATTTTATTGAAATTTGATTAAACAAGGATATTTTCTTATCTAAACGCACGTGTATGTTATGAGATCTTGTTCTGGTTAAATGTCACTTACAAGCAATGTTGACAGAGCCATTTTTGACGTTTACAGACATGGGCGTAGAAAAAATACATATCTACGGTTCCAATCTGCATTGGATAAAAGTATATAAATCAATAATAATAATATAATATATTTTTTCTTCTTCTTTTTTTCTTATTCTTTTCCTTTTTCTTTTTCTTCTTCTTCTTTTTCTTAGTATTTCCATACTGATTTACCAACAACACCATTGAACAACAATTTGTTTGTATTTGGCTATCTACCTAGATTTGTTTAATGAATAGTTTCTAGAAGGTCGAGCATGTTTAGGGTCATTGGGTTCAATATTCTTCTTTTGCTATCAACCTGCTTCAATGCATTGCATGTAATTTCATAGTGAAATGGTATCCATAACAAAAGATTTTGTTGACAGTCACATACAAAATACGTCAAATCCTAAAACTATCCATAAACCACGTTAAGTTCTGAGACATATAAATGACTTTAATTCATTAACATTCCAGACCTACCACTGACCCCGTAGATGGCACTTTCTCTGGGATTACCAACCACACACTAATGGTGAACACCCTGTACATCAAAGAATACCTAAATATCTAAGTTTTTAGAAAGAATGGGTAAAGAAATGGAAAAAACAAAAGCATGAAGAAAACCAGGAGTATATAATACCTAACATCCGAAATGGATAGGAACTATGAGAAGATAGAATGTGGTGGTTATTTCACTTTTTTTAAAGTCATAAGTAGGTAATTTATAATTAATTCCAACAAGTCAAAAATAAAAATCATAATTTCTTGTTAAAAAAATCTAAATTTTTTGTTAAATAGAAAAACTAGGTACATCTGTCTATATAACCAATCACAACATTAAGAGTCAATAAAATAATAACTTTATAAATAATCCTTTCCACATTTTAAGGATTTTTAAACTTTATCTCTAACAGTATCCCATTCGTAAAATACTTGGCACGCCTTTTCTATAAAATATCAGAGCTCATCATAAAATGAACTAAACATACAAGAGAAAAGAGAACTAAACGTGTACTAAATAAATAACTTATCTAAAAATAACAATTTTTGTTTTTTCTTGTAAATGCACTTTGGTTTTGTCGGGTAAATAGCAAAAGATATCATATCTAGGGGCTGCGGATGTCGATAGTATACCCAAACAAAAAAACCATTGATAAAAATTGTCATTTGTATTTCCTAGAAGTGTTGATCGTTTTTTTTTTAATTAAAAATGTAAAAAGTTTCCTATAAAATAATATTGTTTTAGATAAAAATACATCATTACAAATGCCTTCCTAGAATAATAACAATGATTTATATGAAAAACTGTTTGATATAAATTCAATGACTAACTTGAAATACAGTTTGTAAACTTCGATGTGTTTTTTTGAAGAGCAGACATTCTGAAAAATTGATCTTGAATAGGGGTAGTTACCCGGTTTCGTGGTTGCCTTGGTCTGCGAATATGATCCCTTGTTTCGAGGAATCTTTTTAACACCCGTGAAATGGATGTGTGGGACACATTAAATCGATGATCAATTCTTAGGTAAATTCAACCTTCTTCCGACAGCATCACTGCTTGGGCATATTCATCGCGGGTTAAATTTTTATTAACGGTTATAAAATATGTTTTATACTTTGCACTTATAAAAATCTTCATTATAAAACGCATTTGCGTATCGTAATGTAACTTTTACGCACGCAAATTTTTGTTTTAAGTGGTTGGCGACATGAGTGAAGTATATAATGACAAGACTATTGACAATGACATTTGTGGCTAATAGCAATTTATTAATTTTATATTGTTCTTTAAGGAAGTATCTGTGAATATGAATATAATATTTTACTTATATAATATATTATTATTGGTATATTATTCATTTTAAAATATTTTAAAACATTAACATTTGATAATTTAACTTAACAACTTATTTCATATGACTGTTGTGACACTCGTTCTTTAAAAAACTCGTTTCATAACAGAAAGCCATATGAAATGCGTTGTTTAACATACTATTAATTTTTCAAAGTGGTGCGTTAATTTATTGGACAAGTGTATATTGTATCTGTATTTAACCTATTTAAAATATCTGAAAATAAATAATTTAATTACCGTAATCTGGGGTAACTTGGCAACCCCGGGGCAACTTGGTCACCTACGACGTCTTTTTTTTTAATTTCTTCTGCTGTTTTTTTTTTGGGTAAATTTGTATGTCCCTCTCGTTTGTTACAGGTCACTAGTAACTAAAAATGGTAAGAAACTACCACAGAACTCGTGGGGCGAAGCCCTACCAAGACTACTCCAAAGAAAATATGGAAAAAGCATTACAAGCTGTTGGAGGCGGGATGTCAAAGAAATTAGCTGCGGTAACGTATCAGGTACCTCGGACAACTTTAAGTCGTAAGATTCTTGGAAGAAATTCTGGAGCAGTAGGTAGTCCAAGAGTCCATTAAGCTGTGGAAGAATACAATATATCAGAAACTCTTGGAGTAGTGGCTGATTGGGGCTTCCCGTTAACTAGGCTGGATGTGAGAACGGTAATCGCAAAATATTTGGACAAACAAGGAAAAACAAACAAAAAGGGTAGAAAGGGTACAGAACCACTCTCGCACCTCTATTAGTATAATGGTCGTCTATAAATCTGGAAACTTATATGAAAACTAGACAGAAGGCGGCCCTCCTGGAACTAAATATGCCAGCAGCCCCTCTGGTTGGTTCGATATGAATCTTTTTAAGATGTGGTTTTTTAAAATACTCCTCCCACACATAATGGAAACCCGAAAACCCGGTGCTACAACTATTTTTGTAAGTGATAATCTCGCCAGCCACTTTTCGCCTGCAGTTATTAAGTCCTGTAAGGAGAATGATATTTATATAACTCCATTCCCTGCAAATGCCACCCATCTAATGCAGCCACTTGATGTGGCTGTATTTGGACCCATGAAAAAGTGTTGGAGAAAGATTTTAGATAACTGGAGAAAAGAGAGCCGATATCCAGGAAATCTTCCCAAATAGCAGTTCCCAATTTACTCTCTAGGTTATGGAACGCCATGTCTGAGAGTGTCAGCCAAAATTTGATATCTGGATTTCGAGCCACAGGGCTTTATCCACCTGAACCAAACGAGGTCTTAAAGAGGATTCCAGATGGATTGATACCAGATGATCGAGACACCATTGGAAGATCTCTTGATGCAACATTGGTTGATCTTCTGAGAGAACACAGAGGGGTTGGCAGTGAATTCAACCCGGTAAAAATTTGGCAAGAGATGAAGATAATGGGGTGGCTCCCACTAATGAACCTATTGTAACTGTCCCTGTAGACCTTGTAGACCCCAATAAAACCATTGACCCTCCCACTGCTCAAGCAATGGATCCACAAGATTGCCCAGGATCGTCTGGTGTAGTCGTAAAGAAAAAAATTAAGAGGAAATCCCGTTCAATTCAGCCTAGACAAAAAAGTAAAAAAACTAATGAAAAGTTAAACAGATGCAAAGTGTGGCCTTTTGTTTTTGTAATTGGAAAGACTTTTATGGCAAACAAGATTGGATCAAATGTATACAGTGCCTTAAATGGATATGTGGCGTATGCAACAACGGAAGTAAGGATCCTTATTTCAAATGCGATTACTGTGACGATTCAGAGGCATCAGAGCCGTTGGAATATCAAGACGATTCTGAAGCCGACGTAGATTTTATACCAAGTGAATGAGACAAGAGTTACCTAAGAATTAGAGTTAAGAGTTTTTTTTGTAGGTATTTTCAGTT
Source organism: Ophraella communa (assembly GCA_035357415.1). Taxonomy (NCBI): domain Eukaryota; kingdom Metazoa; phylum Arthropoda; class Insecta; order Coleoptera; family Chrysomelidae; genus Ophraella; species Ophraella communa. Next base: position 9,005,707 of record CM068992.1, on the reverse strand, counting down.
GATTATGTTACCTAAGAGTAAGAGTTAAGAGTTTGTTTTACATTTAAAGTTTTTTATGTACCTATATATAAGTTTAATATATTGTTTGAACATTTTTTGTCGTTATTCTTTAATAATAATCAATAAATCGACTATTTATGAAAATTTCGAAAAGATGAAAGTAGCTATGGGTTAATTTTATCTTTTTCTAAGTGACCAAGATGCCCCAAACTCGGGGTAACTTGGACTTACTTACTACAAACTACAAACTCTTTTCTTATGTTATTGTCGGTTTGTACAAAAACTTTGGTCCAAATCCGTCAAAAAATAAAACAGATATTTGGGAAAAAGTCTCAAAAAGGTGTCCAAGTTACCCCAGATTACGGTTATAAAGAATATGTGCGCTTGTTATTTTTGCTAAAATTTTATGCTTGGCGAAGTAAGGGTTGGGAAACCCTGATCTACATCATGTGATGACGATTCAAAAATTAAGATTGATCTGTTTTGAGTTTTTTTATTTTGGAAATAAAGAATTTATCCCATACATTATAGTAACATACTGTATGTACAAATTTAAAAAAAATGTTTTAATATATTTCCAAAGTAATAATCTACATCCTTGTATTGTGATGTACAATAAATTAGGTAAAATCACAATATTGTAAACCCTTATTTTATTTATCCTTTAAAATAAAAAAAGTATGCCGAGATACAGACTCGACAAATAGACAAATATTGCTACCTAGATATAATCCCAGGAATAATGCAGAAGTTTTAAGTAATTATAATGACTTCCTCGTATTCTAGGTAGATACTTAATCGTTTCTAGAAACATAATATTTGGCTATCAAAAAAAATTATTTAATAATAGGAAGTAATTCCAGCTGAATAATAGAATTTAAATTTACGTCCATTAGTTTAAAATTATTGTGAATGTAACCTATTATGTCAAATTGTAACATCGATTAGCAAATATTTTTTTGTTTAATTGTTTTGCTGGCAAATAAATCATAACTTCTACAAAAACTACGATTTTAATAAAAAAGTAAGAGACTGAAGTAACCAAGTTTTTTTTCTAATGAATTTGATATGAGATTAATGATATTCATGTCATTATTATTCCTATTATCAATTTCTACTAACAATGTGACTGAACTCAGAGACTTTTGGATGTATTTAACTAAACTGGGCTATTGATTCTCTTTCTGCAATTGACTAAAGATCTCGCGAAATGGATACGTGCTTTCTGCTGTTCAAATATTTTGGGATAGTCTATGCTGAAGTGGAAAGTACTGTCAAATAAAAAATCCTTTAATTATTTGAAACCGTTTTGTATTTTTTTACCAAAATAGTAATGTTGCGATTATATCCATAAGTTAAAAATAGTTTATTGAAAACCGTGTTATACTACATTTTTAATCCTATATCACATAAATTAGCAGCTTAAAATTCTATGATACATAGAGCATTTTCAATTCCAATGAACAAAAATCATTTTAATAAAGAAATTGAGCTCATAAAACAAATAGCTACATCAAATGGCTATCCAATACATTTGATAAATAAATTGATTAATAAGAAAGAACAAAAATGGCACTAGAACTAATATTTCCAAAAAAAACTGAAGAAATTAAAAGCTATAAATATATTACATATTGTAGAAATATTTCCAATGCAATTTCAAAAATAATAACTTTGGCAACATCAGCATTAATATCATTTAAAACACAAAATAATATTGGAACAAAACTGTTAAATGTGAAAACAAAATTACCTAAATTAAAAAAAATCTGGTGTTTACAAAATTAATTTTCCAAAATGTAATGCAGTATATATATGTGCAAACACAAAGAAATTTTGAAGTAAGATTTAATGAACACTTAAGAGCATATAGATTACAGCAACCAGATAAGTTGAACTATGCAAAACACCTACTGGAACATCCACAATCACTGATACACACCAATGACATTCAAATACTACATATTTGTGATAAAAAACAAAATTTGGATTTTCTAAAAAAACTTGAAATATAAAGACATTTAGCAGATCAACAATTTAAAGTAGTTAATGAACAAATAAATCTTGGAAGTTCTTCACTATTAAACTGTTTACTTTAATTGAGTCTTCATTTTATACATAGATAAGACATAATTGTAAAACACAAATATATTAAGTTATTGTAAAGATCAGCAAGATATAGTTTTTTCCTGGTTTTTCTATATCATTGCATAGTTATACTGAGTTTAGAGGGAAATACATCAAGGATAATCCTTTAGGGTTAATAGCATCTAGGCTTTAATATTGTTATATCTTATTACTTTCATACTTGGTCTAGTCTTAATAGCTACAAATAAACAAAAAGTCACTTAAATATGTCAATCTGACGATGCTAATTCTAGCGGAACGGGTGTCATTGAATTTAAAACGTATTTTTTATATTTTGCACTTATAAAAATCTTCATTATAAAACGCATGTGCGTATCGTAATCTAACTTTTACGCACGCAAATTTTTGTTTTAAATGGTTGGCGACATGAGTGAAGTATCTAATGACAAGACTATTGACAATGACATTTGTGGTCAATAGCAATTTATTAATTTTATATTGTTCTTTAAAAAAGTATTTGTGAATATGAATATCATCTTTTACTTATATAATATATTATTATTGGTGTATGTATTCATTTTAAAATATTTTAAAACATTAACATTTTATAATTTAAATGTCAAAACTGTCAAATGTTATAAATAACACAGTGCTACCGACACACTTTTTAAAATCAAAATTTTAGTAATTACATAAAAATAATAAATTAATTTCAAAAATTGACAAAATGGCAAAATATAAAAAATATTATAGACAACTTATTTCATATGAAATGCATTGTTTAATATACTATTTTTTCATTCAACCGTTTAGTTGTTTATTGTTCTTAATTTGAATTTATTTATAATGTCAACGGGAGGAGCTAGGCTATTAACTTAATAAAAAAATGTTGCTTATAGAAGTTATTCCACAAATAACGATCTACAAAAATGGTCTGATATCATTTTTTCGTAAAATGATAAAAAAATTATATCGAAAAATACAAATTTATTTCTCGAATTTCTTAACAGTTTCGGTTATAACTTTTTTATTTTTAGTTCTACACAAAAAATCACATGACCAAATTTGTGTAGAATTTAATTTGCAATCAGAAATATTTATACATTTTTTTTCTCTGATCAATAGTTTAAGAGATATATCGTAAAAACCATTTCAACCCCTATTTTCAAGATAACGGCCGTGGGAGAAGAGTGGCGACCCCACAAACTTGGTTTTAGCTTTACACTGAGCTCCCCTACACTTCAAATAAATAAAATTGAGTCCTCTAAAAAACGCAGCCAAAGATGTAAATTAGTACTGTATATTAATACCCTCAATTTCAACCCTTGACTCTGGCAAGTGCTTGTTTTTTTTGTTTTTTCTTTTTAGGTACTGTCTTGTTATATTGAAATAGTTAAGGTATAAAAACGTTTATGTGTTTCATTCAGTTCAATCTATTCACTTTGAAATCTTTTCAATATTATAGATTTAAATTTCCAAACAATTTGCTGAGGTGTTTTAAATGAACAAACATTACTAGATAATAGTTAAATATTTAGGAATAGTATTGGATAGCAAGCTAACGTGGAAACCATTTATAGAACTCATACGAATAAAGTGCGCAAAAGCTATAAATTTCCTGAAAATGATTACGAGGACATGGCGGGAAGCTAGTCCAGATATTGGACTTCTGTTGTACAGAGCTTACATCTGGTCTATAATGGATTATGGAAGCATACTGTATGGATCAGCAAATGACACAAACCTAAAACAGCTAGATCTTGTCCAGAATAAAGCTCTGTATGAAGTCTACACCTGTTGAAGCAATTAGAGTGGAAGCAAAAGAGCCGCCACTAAAATTAAGAAGAGAATACTTGGCTAAAACAATGATGTTAAAATGCAAACTAAAACTGTCGCCACTAGTCCATAAAGTATTTGAATTAAACCGCAACGATTTGACAAAAACATTCTGGATCAAAAAAAATCTCCTCCACTATGTATAGGCTTTCGTAATACGAGCAATACGACTTTAATGCAATATATACAAGAGAAAATAAATTGATTGTACTAACCCTTACTTTTTGGAAGTCCATCTTATTAAGGATAATAAAAAACTCTTCGTTTTAACAAAACTTCCAATATTTATTTAAAAATTGCTTTTTTAAAAGACTCAATGACAGCTGTTTCGCTATGAAGCATCGTCAGATTGACATTTAAGTTACATTTTGTTTGTTTGTAGCTAGGTACCTGATGTTTAGGTAGTATTAAGGCTAGACCAAGTATGGAAGTAATAAGACATAACAATATTAAAGCCTAGATGTTATTAGCCCTAAGGGATTATCCTGGATGTATTTTCCTCTAAGATCAGTATAACTGTGCAATGATATAGAAAAACCAGGAAAAAACTAAATCATGCTGATCTTTACAATAACTTAATATATTTGTGTTACAATTACGTCTTATCTATGTATAAAATGAAGACTCAATCAAAGCAAACACTTTAAAAGTGGAGAACTTCCCAGATTTATTTGTTCATTAACAACTTTAAATTGTGGATCTGCTAGATGTCTTTTTATTTCAAGTTCTTCAAGGAAATCTAAATTTTGTTTTTTATTACAAATGTGTAGTATTTGGATGTCATTGGTGTGAAAGAGTGAGGTTGGATGTTCAAGTAGGTGTTTTGCATAATTTGACTTATCTGGTTGTTTTAATCTATATGCTCTTAAATGTTCGTTAAATCTTACTTCAAAATTTCTTTGTGTTTGACCTATATATACAGCATTACACTTTGCACAATTAATTTTGTAAACACCAGATTTTTTTAATTTAGGTAATTTTGTTTTTACATTTAACAATTTTGTACCAACATTATTTTGTGTTTTAAATGATATTATTGCTGATGTTGCCGAAGATATTATTTTTGATATTTTATTGGAAATACTTCCACAATATGTAATATTTTTATAACTTTTAATTTCTTTAGTTTGTTTAGGAAATATTAGTTGTAGTGCCACTTTCTGTTCTTTTTTATTAATTAATGTATTTATCAAATGAATTGGGTAGCCATTAGATGTAGCTATTTGTTTTATGATATAAATTTCTTTATCAAAGTTAATTTTGTCCATTGGAATTGAAAATGCCCTATGTATCATAGAATTATAAGCTGCTTGAAGAAAATTAAGCTGTTTTCTTTGTTCGTGGACTGGGTGGTTGGTGAATAAAACTCGTGGATGTCGAATTTTTAGTTTATATTTTGTCCAGGAAACAGACAAATGAACAACAATACTTTTGTAACACATAGGCACAATGGATTACATCACTGGGAAATAATTAGCCCAAATTGTTAAATTAATTGGATTATTTTTCATAAAAACGTGTCACATCAATGAATTAATCAGCACAAAAACGTGTTACATCAATGGACAATATAACTTAACACTTAAAGTTCATATAAATACGAATACAATACTTAAATTATCGATAAACTTGAGAGCCGGTGCTTTTTACTACCGGTATTGGCGGTTGAAAGTTAAAAATTACTAGGTGGTTGTTACTGTTTCAATGTCTGTTCTCGTTCTGCCGTTCTTTTTGTTTTTTAGAATTTGTCCGTTAACAAGGGTGGCTGGCGCGAGAGAGGGGGTGTCTCGTAGATCGTTCTAGCTAGAGAATTGCATGAGAACGGATTGGTTTTGAGAAAAGAAACGGAATAATGAGAGGGAAAGGGATGAAATGTGCTTTGACTATTTGGTAGTTGTTGAAACGTTTTTTTTATTTCAACGTTAAGAATGCGACAGGGGCGTGTGTATTTATTTGGAGAATGGGAATAAGTAGATAGTATGTGAGGATTATACATGAATAAAGGGACCGCGTGGTAGATGATTAACATTGGAAAGCGAAACGAATTATCCTGTTTAAATTTACAATTGGAATTTAAACATTTTGGGGGGCGGGCAAACGGAGAGGTTTGGTAGTGGTTTTATTTATCAGATCTTGGGAGGGGTGCCAATTTTGTTATAGGCCTAGTGTAGATTCCATCTCGGGTTTTTACACTTACCGAACGAATACGACCGTCTTTGCCGGGGAAAATTTCTAACACTCTGGCAAGAGGCCATTTTAAAGGAGGCGTGTCCTCTTGCGTTACCAATACCAAATCGTTAACTTGGATATTATGGGTTTCAGTGAGCCACTTGGGCCTTTGTTGGAGGCGATTAAGGTAGTCAACTGTCCAGATTTTCCAAAACAGCTGTCGCAGTCGAGAGCACTGTTGCCAGAATGATAACCTATTCACAGTGATGTTGGAGACGTCCTTCTCCGGAAAAGATGTGAGGGGAGTGCCTATAAGAAAGTGACCCGGTGTGAGTGGGTTTAGGTCACTTGGGTCGTTTGACAGCGGATACAAGGGTCGCGAATTGAGAATAGCTTCGATTTGTGTGAGTACTGTGTAGAGCTGTTCATACGTTAAAGTTGAGTTCCCCACGATTCTTATTAAGTGGTGCTTCGCGCTTTTTATGGCGGCTTCCCATATGCCGCCCCAATGCGGGGAGCGTGGAGGGATGAATTTCCAGGTAATTTCTAAGGATGCTAAATAATCTTGTATGGAGGTCATATTTGCATTTTTTGTTAGAAACAAGTGCAAGTCCTTGAGGTGATTTTTTGCTCCTTGGAAATTGGTAGCGTTATCGCTATGGATGACAGAAGGGCATCCTCGTCGAGCAATGAATCGTTTTAGTGACCCCAGAAAAGCTTCTGTAGTAAGATCGGTCACAAGTTCCAAGTGGACAGCTTTCGTTGCCATACACAAAAATAGTGAGATGTAACATTTCAACATAGGTGCCTTTCGCAAGGTAGAAGCTTTAATGTGGAACGGTCCACCGAAATCGATTCCGACGGACTGAAATGGTCTGCAGGCTGTTATTCTGTCTTGAGGCAAGTCGGACATGATTTGGGAAGCTTGTTGAGCGTTGAAACGGTGGCAAGTCCCGCACCTTGCTATTATGCGCTTTATTTCTCTTAATCCGTCAAGCGGCCAATATCGTAGACGGGTATTGGACAAGACATTCTGAGGACCACTATGGCCCAATCTAATGTGCTCTCTGGACAACAGTAGCGAAGTAACCTTGCATTTCTTTGGTAGGAGAATAGGGTGTTTCTGCGAGTAAGAAAGATGTGCCTGGGATAGACGGCCTCCTACCCGGATCAGACCTATGGGGTCAATGAATGGATTGAGTGATAAAATCTGTTTATTGGTTATGGGTGATTGTGTAGTCAGAGCATGTATCTCCTTTTGGAAATAAAGTTTCTGTGTGCTGAGAAGGATTACCTCTAGTGCATGGTTCAGTTCTGTAGTTGTCAGTGGGCCAGAGGTTTTGGTCTCTGGCGAGCGACTATTGTGAATGAATCGAAGTAGGTAAGAGAGTGACCTGATAAGTCTCGTCAGTGAGTTAAATTTGTCAAACAGCGTCGACCAAAAATCAGCAACGGGTAATACCGTGGTTAAAGTAACTTTCTTGGCTTCGGGAGGTGTTAGAATAACTGAAAACGTGTCGAGTGAATCAAGGTTTGTGTCATAATCGTGAAGGAAACTTGGTCCATGATACCAGAATTCGTAGTGATCTGGGTGCAGATTACCTCGTGATAACAAATCGGCGGGGTTAAAAGCGGATCGAATGTGGCGCCAAGTGAAGGATTTTGTCATCTCCTGAATTTGTGAAACCCGGTTGCTAACATAGACCGACCACTTTGACGGGTGCCCTTTAACCCATGACAAAGCTATCTGGGAATCAGACCAGAGATTGATTGATTTGAATGTAACTTGGTCAGTTAAAATGAGTAATATTCGTTTGACGAGTGCGGCTAGTAGAACCATAGCGTTTAACTCTAGTTTAGGTATTGTGAGGATGGAACTAATGGGGGCAACCCTGGATTTCGAGGATAACAGAATACAATGCACTGATCTGTCGGCATATATTGAACGAAGATAGACATTTCCGCCATAAGCTGTAGCACTCGCATCACTAAAGCCATGCAGTTCCAAGTAAAGGATCTTCTTGCGAAGTAGCAAACAACGAGGAATCTCGAGTGTTTCCAGTTCAGAGAGTGTGTGACAGAATTCTGCCCATTCATTGAGCAGAGTTGGATTTTGAATCGGGTCGTCCCAATTTAACTTTTGGATCCAGGTTTGTTGCATGATTAATTTACCGCGAACGAGCAAAGGGTTGACCAAACCTAGAGGATCGTAGCAGCTGGAGATGGTTGATAAGATTATTCTTTTTGTGATATTGCATATAGGAACACTTGAAGGGACAGAAATTCGAAACTGGTCAGTTAAAGGACTCCACTCCAGTCCCAATATCTTACATGGGTTGTTTTCGAGGTTCATATCTTTGATTGCATGGGTAGTGCTGAAATCCTTTAAATTAGAATTTGAATAGAACTTGTGAAGGCTAAACCCGTAAGGGTTAAGACATTCATTTAACTCTTTGTATAAGAGTTGAAGGTCTTCTATAGTGTTCGCCCCGGCCAGAATGTCATCGACGTAGGTTTGGTTGAGGAGGGCGTTTGATGCTAGGGAAAACTGGGGATTCGAGTAGGCGATTTCATTCAGTGTTCTACATGCTACAAATGGAGCACTTTTTTGGCCGAAACTAACGGAGGTCAACTCAATGCATTGCAAGGGTTCGGAAGGAGAGTTTCTCCACAATATGTTTTGAAGGAAATTATGTTCTGGGTTCATGACTATCTGCCTGTACATTTTCTGTATGTCGGCAGTGAGGACGAATTTAAAAAATCGAAAGCGACAAAGGATATCGAACAATTCTGGTTGGACCCTGGGTCCGGTTAAGAGTATGTCATTTAGAGAAATCTTAGATGTGGTCCGGCATGAAAAATCGAAAACAACTCTGAGTTTCGTAGATAGGCTGTGGTCTCGTATGACGCATAAATGAGGTACAAAGTATTTGTTTTCTAAACGTTCAGTGGTAAGGGTTAAGGGAATCACCCGTGCGTGTCCCAAATGTAGATACTCGTCTATGAATTTTTTGTATTCGTGAAAAAGGTTGGGGTCCTTGGATAATTTTTTCTCAATAGAGTAAAATCTGTTTTTAGCGATTTGGAAGGAATCTCCCAATGTTCTGTGAGCGATGTTGGATCGTAATGGGAGGTTTACCTGAAATTTTCCACAGGGGAGTCGAATAGTGGTGTTTTTGTAAATTTCTTCAGCTAATAAGTCGTCGCATGACATCAAAGGGCGAGTTTCAACTTCCTCCTGAATCCAGAATTTTTCAATTAGATCTTCGATGGAGCGTTCTCGAATGTGGGTAGTTGGTAGTGAGAGAAGGTCCATGTTACCTTTGTTGGTATGTGGTTTGTCAATGGCATTTAGATGACAAGTGTAAGAGGACTTGTTGCTCCTGTGAGCGCCCGAGCAAACAGCTTCTGAATGATATGCTGAACCCGGAGTAGCTCCAGCCAAGGAGCGAGATACTGAAGCCGGAGTGGCTTCAAACGAAGAGCGAGATCCTGAAGCCGGAGTAGCTTCAACCAACGAGCGAGATACTGAAGCCGGGGTAGCTTCAACCAAAGAGCGAGATACAGAAGCCGGGGTAGCTTCAACCAAAGAGCGAGATGCTGAAACCGGAGTAGCTTCAACCAAGGAGCGAGATACTGAAGCCAGTGTAGCTTCAACTAAAGAGCGAGATACTGAAGCCGGAGTAGCTTCAACCAACGAGCGAGATGCTGAAACCGGAGTAGCTTCAACCAAGGAGCGAGATACTGAAGCCAGTGTAGCTTCAACTAAAGAGCGAGATACTGAAGCCGGAGTAGCTTCAACCAACGAGCGAGATACAGAAGCCGGGGTAGCTTCAACCAAGGAGCGAGATACTGAAGCCAGTGTAGCTTCAACTAAAGAGCGAGATACTGAAGCCGGAGTAGCTTCAACCAACGAGCGAGATACTGAAGCCGGAGTAGCTTCAACCAACGAGCGAGATGCTGAAGCCGGAGTAGCTTCCACCAAAGAGCGAGATGCTGAAGCCGGAGTAGCTTCAACCAACTTGCGAGATACTGAAGCCGGGGTAGCTTCAACCAAAGAGCGAGATGCTGAAGTCGGAGGAATGACATCCGAATCCTTGTATGAATTTCGCAGACAACAGTGTGATGTGGTGTGATAGCTTTTGGTTTTTGGTCTTCCGCTTTGCGGAACATTCCCAGATATGACCCATCCTAGGTGCGTGTTTACTAATGCGGGCTTTCCTGACCCAAGTTTGTGGAGACCGGGTTGGATTAATTCGTAGTACAAGTCAGCTCCAATCAGAATGTCTATAGTGGAAGGAGTATCAAAAAAGTGTCTGCGAGCTGTTCATTGAAACGCGGAGGGATTTGCAGTTGTTCCTTACACAGAGGAATCTGTGGAAGCATCACCGTGATATGATCAACTACAGCGCATTTTACTACGAAATTGGGCGATGGAGACTGCACAGAAGTGAATTTGATGTCCACCATCCGTGTAATTGGCGTATCATTTTTGCATATACCATAGACTTGTAAGTTGCACTGGTAAGGGGTAAGCGCCGCTCGATTTATGAATTCTTTGGTAACAAATGAGGTTTGACTGCCACTGTCCAGAAGCACCCTAGCAATAACTGGAACCTTGTTAGTAGTGATAACTAATATCCGTGCAGTTGCTAGGAGAACGTATTGTTGGGATGTAGACGTAGCAGATAATGCGGTCTTTGGTTGTCAGCTGTCATACATTTCTCCTGGGGAGAGACATGCGCTTGTGCATTATTGGGCAGGTAATGCGGGGAGGAATGTGAACGTTCGGAAGGGGTTTGATGCAGCAGCCGGTTGATTATTGGAGGTTTGACACGAGGGTTGTAGTTGGCCTTGATCGTGGATCAAAGAGTGATGTCGTTTATTGCATAAGGAGCAATTAGATTTTGACAAGCAAACACTGACCGTATGTTTGGTTCCTAGGCAATTTAGACAAAGTTTGTTTGATTGGACGAAAGATTTCCTGTCTTTTACTGAAAGTGATGAAAATAAAGGGCAATAATAAATTCTGTGAGAGTAATCTCGGCAGTAGGAGCAGCCTGAAGAGTTTGGCGGCGGTTTTCTACTTACATTGTTTGGTTGTCGGACGGATTCGTTTTGAGAATGGTGAAGAGATATTTTTGTGACTTAAAATGGTTGGAAGGAGCGTTCGATGGTTTTTGGAGTTCAGGTTTTGATTGAGCTGTGTTGATGGTCTCTACCACTGCACAGCGTTGGTGTAAAAAGTTAAACAGTTCGTTAGGGGTACTTAGTGTATTCTGCGTTGCCTGCTCTTCGAACGCTTTTTTTGAATTATAGTCAAGTTTTTGTGAAATTATTTGAGTTAAAAGTGCATCTAACAATTGTTGTGGTGTTTGGTTCAGTGTTTGTAGAGACTCGTACGTTGACTGAGTTGATGCTATGAAGGCTCTCAAATTTACGACAGTACATTTTGTGAGATCTGGGGTAGAAAGTAATTGCTGAAAGTGATTTGCTACGATTTGTCTGGTATTATTATACCTTTTTTCCAACAGATCTAGTGATACTTGCAAATTGCTTTCAGTAATTGGCAATGATTCTATTAGCTTCAAAGCATCCCCTGATAAATGCGACCTTAGGTAAAATAGTTTCTCTGATTCTGAACTCATGTTAGAGTTTTCTAAAATTAACGCTTTAAACAAATTTATAAAGGTTGTGTATTCCAGAGAGTTGCCAGAGAAAACCGGTATTTTTATTTCAGGTAATTTCAATCGTGATATAGATTTAGGCGCTGTTTGCGAAAAAGGTTTTTGTTGTACGTCATATTGCTTAGACGCATTGAATTCTAGAGCGTCAAGTAAGGAATGTAGTTTTGCATAAGTGTCAAAATACGATGTCTCTGTCAGCTCTCTGTCTGTGGTGTCATCGTCAACCTCCTCAACTTGATCTTGTGCTAGGCAGTAATTATCAAAGTATTTCTTGCATTGCTCTAAGCGAATTGTTATTTGATTTTTGTCAGTGCAATCTGAATTGGCTTCCGCCCAATTTTTCATTCTAGTTATTTGTGCTTTACATGTTGCGCGGGTTCTTTTTGCATCGTCCATATTTACTGTTTGTTTTGATTTTTTCTTTGTCATGAACACTAAGGTGACTAACCGATATGTTTTGCGACTATACAAGTGTGTTGAGGAGATAACGTTTACCAATTGGGGTATGCTTTGTTTAAATGATTCGTTTACTGCAACAATCTTCTAGTGTAGTGGGGCTAATACTGGAACTGAATTTTCAATTTTTTGTATTGTGTTTAGAGTAAAAAAAATTGGACAGCGGTTCCCCTGTAACAACTGTCAATTTATGTTCTGAAAATCAAAATTTATTTTTTCTTGAAATAATTTTAAGTGTTGAGTGTAAAAAAAAATTGGACAGCGGTTCCCCCGTAACAACTGTCAATTTATTTTCTGAAAATCAAAATTTATTTTTTCTTGAAATAATTCTAAGTGTTGAGTGTAAAAAAAAATTGGACAGCGGTTCCCCTGTAACAACTGTCTATTTATGTTTTGAAAATCAAAATTTATTTTTTCTTGAAATTATTTTAAGTGATCGAAAGAAAAGCTAATTAAAAAATTATTTCACACGGCATCGATTACAAAAACAAAAAATGGAAACCGATACGTTGAGATTTTTGTTGCAATAAACTTTTCATCTGTTTTGTGTGTCTCTAGCTAAATTACACATATTTTGTAAATGTTTTATACATTATGTTAAATCAATGAATATCAACTGGCATTTATAAACTACTTTTCAATCAACTTCCTATCCTAAATTATACTACTATTATTTTTCTCGATGTTCATAACTATTATTAAATGTTTTAAATGAATAACCATTTGGTTCTTGATATTTTTTGCGAAATGTAGCACTTTTGAATTAATTGTACATGAAATTTTTAATCAAAAAACTCACCGACCTTTTGCATTCACTACTGATTCACTTTGATGAATCCGGCTATTCGAAGGACCATGAAGAAAATTAAGCTGTTTTCTTTGTTCGTGGACTGGGTGGTTGGTGAATAAAACTCGTGGATGTCGAATTTTTAGTTTATATTTTGTCCAGGAAACAGACAAATGAACAACAATACTTTTGTAACACATAGGCACAATGGATTACATCACTGGGAAATAATTAGCCCAAATTGTTAAATTAATTGGATTATTTTTCATAAAAACGTGTCACATCAATGAATTAATCAGCACAAAAACGTGTTACATCAATGGACAATATAACTTAACACTTAAAGTTCATATAAATACGAATACAATACTTAAATTATCGATAAACTTGAGAGCCGGTGCTTTTTACTACCGGTATTGGCGGTTGAAAGTTAAAAATTACTAGGTGGTTGTTACTGTTTCAATGTCTGTTCTCGTTCTGCCGTTCTTTTTGTTTTTTAGAATTTGTCCGTTAACAAGGGTGGCTGGCGCGAGAGAGGGGGTGTCTCGTAGATCGTTCTAGCTAGAGAATTGCATGAGAACGGATTGGTTTTGAGAAAAGAAACGGAATAATGAGAGGGAAAGGGATGAAATGTGCTTTGACTATTTGGTAGTTGTTGAAACGTTTTTTTTATTTCAACGTTAAGAATGCGACAGGGGCGTGTGTATTTATTTGGAGAATGGGAATAAGTAGATAGTATGTGAGGATTATACATGAATAAAGGGACCGCGTGGTAGATGATTAACATTGGAAAGCGAAACGAATTATCCTGTTTAAATTTACAATTGGAATTTAAACACTGCTAATTTATGTGTTATAGGATGATTTGAATTATATGGTATGGTTACATCTGTTTGTGTTGGTTTTCTGTATATTGAATAATTTAGTAAATTATTAACTTTTTCAATTTTTAAATCTAGAAAATTAATTTAATTATTTTCTTCAACTTCTAAAGTAAAATTAATTTTAGGATGCAAGGTATTAATATAATTAAAAAATATATCTAATTGTCGTTCGCTACCTACAAATCCTGCTAACACATCATCAACATATCTATACCAAAATACAATATTGTTTTTATAACTAGAATTAAAGATTTTGTTTTCTAAATTATCCATAAAAATATTTGCTAAAATTGGAGAAATGGGACTTCCCATTGGAAGACCCTCATTTTGAATATATACTTTGTTATCAAAATTGTTAAATGTAAAAACAAAATTACCTAAATTAAAAAAATCTGGTGTTTACAAAATTAATTGTCCAAAGTGTAATGCTGTATATATAGGTCAAACACAAAGAAATTTTGAAGTAAGATTTAATGAACACTTAAGAGCATATAGATTACAACAACCAGATAAGTCGAACTATGCAAAACACCCACTGGAACATCCAAACTCACTTATACACACCAATGACATTCATATACTACACATTTGTGATAAAAAACAAAATTTAGATTTCCTTGAAGAACTTGAAATAAAAAGACATCTAGTAGATCCACAATTTAAAGTTGTTAATGAACAAATAAATCTGGGAAGTTCTCCACTTTTAAAGTGTTTGCTTTGATTGAGTCTTCATTTTATACATAGATAAGACGTAATTGTAACACAAATATATTAAGTTATTGTAAAGATCAGCATGATTTAGTTTTTTCCTGGTTTTTCTATATCATTGCACAGTTATACTGATCTTAGAGGGAAATACATCCAGGATAATCCCTTAGGGCTAATAACATCTAGGCTTTAATATTGTTATGTCTTATTACTTTCATACTTGGTCTAGCCTTAATACTACCTAAACATCAGGTACCTAGCTACAAATAAACAAAATGTAACTTAAATGTCAATCTGACGATGCTTCATAGCGAAACAGCTGTCATTGAGTCTTTTAAAAAAACAATTTTTAAATAAATATTGGAAGTTTTGTTAAAACGAAGAGTTTTTTATTATCCTTAATAAGAGAAAATAATGTTAAAATAAGATATTATGCAAAATTTTATACAAAATAAAATAAAAATGATGTTGATCAACCTGTCAAATTATATTGACAAAATATCGCAATTGTTATATAACACACAATTCAATAAGAGCCCTCACGGTATCTAATAAACAGAAAATTATATCTAAAATGAAACCGACGCTGCTTTTGTCAAACAAGAGGGTAAAAATAAACACATCCCCATGCAAGAATATCGTTAGATTGGGAAGTAGAATCCTTCTAGAAGTGGAAGTTAAAATAAATAAAATAATTCAACCCTGTGTGTGGTTTATGATAGGGGTTGAAAAACTATGCAGCTATTGGTTATCTACACTTTGTTTCATAGTTTCAGTTATGAAAACAATACAATAGGCGAGTTCTCCAAAATTATTTTAGCAAGAAATATTTGTGCCCATATGGCCCTTATGGTTATTGATGATTTAATTAGGGAAAGTGGGATTAAGTGAAATTTATGATATTTCAATTTAACGTATTTTGAATAGATGCTAGATTCTGAGATGTTTTAATGGATTCGAAGAATATTAATTTATAAATATTACAATATTTAAATCCTACCTAGTTGGCAATCGCAAAAGTTAATGCTTTTATTCCAAATTTAATATTTTTTCGAGATATTATATCTTAGGTTCCATAAATTAAAGAAATTCATTGTATTAATCTTTTCTTGGTGCATCGATAGATTGACATATTGAAGTTACATTTTGTTTGTTTGATTAGGTTGATTAGGTAGTATTTAGGCTAGATCAAGTGTGGAAGTAATAAGACATAACAACATTAAAGCCTAGATATTAATAGCCTTAAGCGATTATCCTGGATGTATTTTACTCTAAGATCAGGATAACTGTGCAATGACTTATCTGGTTGTAATCTATATGCTCTTAAGTGTTCATTGAATCTTACTTTACAGCAATACATTTTGGACAAATAATTTTGTAAACAATACATATTTGTGCCAAATTCAAAGTTTATTTATTTTTCTCTTAATTTAATTAAATATAAAAGTCAAATGTGTAAATAAACTTATCCAATTTAACTATCACTATCCATTTTGTACTTTTATAGTCTCGACATAATAATAGAATGCTGCTAAAAAGTCTACATGTAGGATAGATAAATTTACAAAGAGTAAATATATTGTTTCTTTTTCAAATTTTAATAAGTCGTAGCCCAAAGTTTCTTTTTTCTATCGAGGGCACTTTCAATAAAATATGTCAACAGGGACCAAAGTTATATAAAGTGTAAGGCGAAAAACAATATAAAAAATTTTTTTTTAAATTGGTCCCAAAACCAAATAGGCCTTGGGATATTAAATTGTCCAAACGTAAAATTTCGACTAATACCCTAAAGAACCAATATAGCACAATTTTCGAAATCCCAAGAGTTTCCTTATTTTTTGGACCTAAAGTTGTCATCACTCCAAGTTTAGACATACGTGCTGTTGTGACAGTGAATAATTCACCAGGGCATGTAAAATCAGGGTTTTATAGGAATATCGTGGACCAAATTGTAAAGCAATGTCGCCTAAAATGTAGCTGTACTGTAACACCTCATATTAATTTCTGTTTTTACCTGTTATTTTCAGATACGGATCTCCATAGACCTAATATCAAAGGAGACGGATCATCTAAACTATTTGTTGATTACATTTGCAACAATATTGTGACTATAATACTAATCTCTTATTAATATTTTATGAATTATGACCACATAAATTATACAACTCATTTTATGGAATGTTTAACCAGTGCACGGCTTGTCTGAATGATACCACACGCAGAAGCGGTAAAACTATGAAATTTGACACAGCCTCTTTAATTATTTCAAGCATTGTTGCCGAAGCAATTGTAACGAGATTTTGGAGTTATATTGGTGTTTTTTGGCGAAATTATAGATATCCTTCACATATTTTCAATTTTTGTCTAGAACATAGCGTTTTTCCGGATCTGTAGAAGGAAGCTTCAGTAATTCCTCTTTCAAAAACGAACAATCCAGAAGAATATTCTGATCTTCGCCCGATCAACGTCTTATGCACTCTCTCTAAGGGTCTTGAAAGGGCAATGGATTATCAAATGCGAATTTTTTCTGATTACTCTGGTATCATTCCTACCAATTAATCTAGTTTTCGTTCCGGTTACACCTATTCTACCGCTCTTGCAAATATTACTGATATATACAGAGCGATTGATGACAAAATGATGTGTTTGCTTATTCTTATGACTACAGTAGAGTGCTACATGATCTACTAGTGTCAAACTTACATTACTCTGGCTTCAGTCCTACTTCTCTTGTACTTATTCAGAACTACCCCTCTCACCGATCCCAAAGTGTCGTCATAGGTAAGTGTTCTAAAAAAATCTTAATCAGTAGCGTCCCTCAAGACTCTTTTCTTGGCCCTCTTCTGTTTTCCCTTTATACCTCTCAAATTTATCTTTCCTTGAAATATTTTACTCCTCATTTTTATATTGACGACACACAACTTTTCGCGGTAGATAACATTCCTGACATTATAATTAATATTTTATTATGATTTAGCCTCCCTTGATAAAATTTTTAATAAATATAACTTGGTAATTAACTCTGCCAAAACTAAAGCTCTATTGTTTCATAACATGCACGAGTAAGATACTAAGTAAGAATTTTACTTACGTATCAATAACAGTCTAAGAAACTTGTCCTTCTGCGAAAAAAATTTGGGGCTACTCATTGACACTAATCTCAGGTATAAAGATCACGTATCTACTTTAATCAAAAAGTCATTTTGCAATCTTAAACTCATATACTCTTACCGTAAACTTCTCAACCGCAAGTCTAAAACAATTCTTTGCGACTTCCTTGTTTTATCTCGTTTTAATTTCGCTGATGTCGTTTATCTTATCTTTGTTGCAAAATGAATGTGGTATTCCTTGCAGACAAAAAAATTCTTCTTGTTTCAGGGATATAGGTCGGCTCACGTTAAAACAAAGGCATTTTCTTCATTGTTGCAGTTTCTATCATAAGATTACCACTACTTAAACCTCTTTTTATCGTTATAATAAAGTCGAATTCAGACACCAAGTTTAGGTAGTCTTTAAATTTAAGGTTTCTCAATAAATTATCTATTCCGAAACATAAAACTGCTCTTTTTACCGGTTCGTTCTCATATAATATTGCCCACATTTATAATTCTTTGCCTGATGCCATTAAATCCTTGCCAGTTTCAAATTTTAAATAAAGAAAAATAACTTTTATGTATAATTTACCTAAACAACTCTTTTAATCTATTTTCTAGAATTTCTTGTTATTATTATTATCTCCTCTAGGTAATTATTTAAACCTATATATTTATTTTCTCGGACAGACTATGATTAATGCCCTTTAACATTTATAGAATACTTTGAAATCAATTTGTCCAAGATACGAAAAATACGAGTTTCCCACAGAAAATTGATACAAAAAAATTCTGAACGCTTTTAGCATTTATCTCTTCCGGTCTTGTCAAAGGCCAACTGATGTCCATATTAAGGGCGAATTTTTTGTACCTTATGGTGGCCTGCGCTATCATTAAAACATTTTTGAATATTCCACATATTTTTCATGGTTTTCGGAATGTCCGCTTCCGACACCTACTCACCGTCACCGTCGGCTAACAAGCTCTAGTTCCTCACGACACTTTCACTGCCCCGTGCTAAACCCAAAAATCAGTAGCGTACACTGCGCGTCATATAAAACTGGCACAACTATTATAATCTAAAATATTAGTTTTGTAGTTGTGAAAATTTATCTCTTAAAAAATGTCTATGCTAAATCAGCTGTTATGGTAAAATTTTTAGGACAGTGATACCTGTTCAACAAAAATGTTTTGTAAAGCAATAAAACAAATTGGAAAAATCTATTATATCTTATACACAAACAGTAGATTCTGGATTATACAGTGCGGTCCATATGTATGGAATAAATTCATTTGTAGCGTTATTATGTACTAGGTATATGAAAAAAACCTGAAACAGGTCGATTTTTATTCTTAAATTGACAATTTACAGTATGAAAATATTATCCCCTTCCAGCACCCCTTCGGAATTATAAGCACCCCCTCGAAAATTTTAAATTACAAAGGGGGTCGTGTGGCACCTCGTTGGAAAGGGATTTTAGTCCTCTGTTCAGCAATATAAAGTTTTTTAAGTTTGGTGCAATCATAACTTAGAAAATTGATTTTTAAGATGTAAAATTTTGATAATGTCTCTAACACAAAACTTTACGTAGAATGAAGATAATAATGTCACATAATGATTAGAATGTGTTTTTCAATGTATTTGACACTTAAATTAAATGTTCAAAATGACCACCATTCACTTCTTGACAATAACCGAGGCGATATTGGAATTCTCGTACAACATTTTGTATGACCTCGGGGGTTATTTTGTTAATTTCTTCCGTTATCCTAACTTTTAAATGAGCAATATTGTTTGGTCTATTAAAATATACTTTTAAATAACCCCATAAGAAGTAATCGAGAGGTGTCAAATCGGGGGATCTAGCCGGCCATTCGATCGCCCCACGTCTTCCAATCCACCTATTGGGAAAAACCTCGTTTAAACAATTTCTAACAGTACGTACAAAATGCGGTGAAGCTCCGTCTTGTTGGTAGTAAATAGATCGATCTATCTCATTTGGATGATTAACATCAGGAAAAACTCTTTGTAATGTAGACACTAAAAAGTTAATCAAAAAATCTAGATAAACCTCACCAGTAACTGTGCCCTCAAAAAAATAAGGGCCAATAATTTTATTGTTAATGATACCAGCCCAAACGTTAACTTTTTTAGGATATTGACTGTGAGCCTCACACATCCAGTGAGGATTTTCTCTGCTCCAATATCTACAGTTCTGTTTGTTAACCGTTCCGTTTAAATGAAACGTCGCTTCATCAGAAAAACTATTTTGTTTATGAACTGCAAATCTGCGTTCATTCTATCCATCATCAATTCACAGAATTCTTGCCTTTTATCAGGATCATCTTCATTTAACTCCTGAACCAACTGAACTTTGTAAGGGTGGTATTTTTCTTTATGCAGAACTCTCAAAATAGATGATTTACTTACATCATTGTCGGCGGCAAGTTCTCGAGTTGTCTTATGCGGATTTTCCTCAATCTCTAGAAGTACATCTAACTTTTTTCATCAGTAAATTGAACATTTCTACCTGGTTTTTCAATATTTTTTACATGTCCAGTTTCACGAAACTTTTTTTCAATTTTGCTAACTGTAGACTGCGAAACGTGTTGACCAGGGTATTTATTATTAAAAATTTCACAAACCTCCTTTTGAGTTCTGGTTTTATTACCACAACCAATCATAATTAAAATGTCTATTCTTTGAGTCTCGGACAAATGAGCCATAATTAAATTTAATAAGCGCACAAATATTATACTGACGTGTTTTAGTAACTTTAAATACCTAAATGACAGCAGCCTACTAGATTTATATCAATTGTTTATTTAGTTTTTTGACTATTATTTTAATATCTTCAAAGTTTTTTCCTAATATTTAGCAGAACAGATACGAAAATACCTGATTATTTCTAAAGTTATTATAATAGACCAAACAATATCGCCTCGGTTATTGTCAAGAAGTGAATGGTGGTCATTTAATCTAAGTGTCAAATACATTGAAAAACATATTCTAATCATTATGTGACATTATTATCTTCATTCTACGTAAAGTTTTGTGTTAGAGACATTATCAAAATTTTACATCTTAAAAATCAATTTTCTCAGTTATGATTGCACCAAACTTAAAAAACTTTATATTGCTGAACAGAGGACTAAAATCCCTTTCCAACGAGGTGCCACACGACCCCCTTTGTAATTTAAAATTTTCGAGGGGGTGCTTATAATTCCGAAGATAGACTCTCTGGGAAGGGGATGTTATAACATGTGTAAGCCCCAAGCACGGAAGCCTACGTGGCTTATTGTGCTCCCCAGAGGGCCCAGCATTTATTCAAACAGGCCTAGTCCCCTAATGAGGGTCGTTAGGTCTTTGACCAGTCGTTCGCAGAGAAAGACCCTCATCGGTACTTCAAGCCCAGAGAGGTGGAATCTGCGGATAGTGATTGCCAGGCACTCAAAGATTATGTGGGATGCTGTTTCATTATCCTCCCCGCAGAGGTTGATGACTGAGATACCCCTATGCGATTTAGGTGAAAGCACAAAGGAGTGAAGCCGGTTATGAGGCCGACTATCTTTTTGAGCTCTTTGCGATTTAGCCTAAGTAACTCACAAGTGAGCCTGGCGTTGGGTTCAGCCACCATCCATTTACTGTGAGCGTGTCCTTCAATTTTCTGGCAGTTTGTTTTCATACCCACTCATCCTGAAGGTAGCCTTGGGAATGCCAACTGTGGGCTCAGGTCCCACGAAGGGTGTTTGATAGCCCTCGATAATAATAAATAATTACTCGAACCACCAAGCTTGCATATTACAACTAGATAGGTAAAACTAATAAGCAAATATATGAAACCAAATTTTAAAATTTTAGAATGATCTAAGGGAAAATTATGCAAGAAAAAGACAAAATACATTAGCGACTAAATATGGGATTATTAATAAAATTTGAAGAACTTAAGTTCACTAGAAAACAAAATAGATCTTTGTTGTAAAGGAGAGCACATTGAGAATAAAAAATTCTTATTATCCAAATCAAAGATAGGAGTGAAGTCTTAAGTAGACTAAAATTGGGTAGAAAAAATGAAAATAAGTAGCTTAAATGTGAGCCTAGCTTAAATATAAGCTCTTGATCCTGAACATTTAACTTTGATAATATCAAATTAAAAAACCACACTATGTAGGAAATGGCGGCGATCAGAGTAACAACGCTTCAAAAAAGAAATTCATAGAACGTAAAATATTTTGAAGTATAATACAGTCACGAAAACATAATGTTTGTGGATGAAAATGTCAGTTTGATAAAAAACTAATTATTAGAGAAATAAGGAATAATGGCAAGCAAATTAGATCGAACATGTATACAGTGTGTAAAAGCCAAATGGAATAAATTAATTATTTCGGTTACTGTACATATTTATAAAAAATCTCGAAACACGTCAAATTTAAATTATAACTTGACATTCTTTAACGTAAAAATGCAACCCCTACCTTCAACCACCTTAGAATGACAGGTACAACCCCCAATTTTTTAAATGGGAAGTATAGGCTTGTGATATATCATTTGAAAGGTCTCTTCATTCTCTATTCAAAAATATTATTGTTTTTAAATTTAATGCAAAAAATTAACATAAAAAAAAATTAATATCATGTTGTTACCGAAATTCGCTACAATACAATCAAAAACTAAAATGTAATGCAAAACGTACTAAAATGTAGAACACGAAAAAGAACTATGAATGTTAATGAAGTAGATGTTCAAAATGATCTCCGCGAACGTCTTGGCAACATCCTAATCTCAAATAAAACTGTCTTCTAGCATTATTTAACATATCAGGCGTGATCGACCTAATCGCAAGCGTTATTCGTTCTTTTAAGTCATTTAAATCAGAAGATTTAGTTTTGTACACATGGCTCTTCACATATCCCCATAAAAAGAAATCTAATAATGTAAAATCAGGTGATCGTGTTGGCCATTCAATCGATCCTCGCCTCCCTATCCACCGATTGGGAAATATTGTATCGAGGTACTGCCGGACATTAAGTTGGTAATGTGGTGGTGCTCCATCCTGCTGAAACCATATCGTATTCGCTGGAACTTGAGGGTTACCTGGATCAGGATATAAATTTGCCAACGTTGGAATGACATCATTTTGAAGTAGTGCCAAATAATTGTTGCCATTCAAGTTGCCCTCAATAAAAAAGGGACCAATGATATTGTTCCCTACAATCCCTGCCCAAACATTAACCTTTGAGGGTATTGAGTGTGTTCTTCTCTCATCCAGTGAGGATTTTCCATGGACCAGTAGCGGCAATTTTGCCGATTAGCATGACCGTTAAGTAAAAAAGTACACTCATCAGAAAACATAACGTCTTCTAAT
This sequence comes from Ophraella communa, assembly GCA_035357415.1. NCBI lineage: Eukaryota > Metazoa > Arthropoda > Insecta > Coleoptera > Chrysomelidae > Ophraella > Ophraella communa. The sequence goes on along the minus strand of CM068992.1, from coordinate 8,982,631 downwards.
TGGATAATATTGTTATCCAACATGTCCATCATTTGCTCACAAAAAAAAGTTCTCCTATCAAAATCGTCTTCCATGAGCTCCTGAGTAGGTATCATCTTATATACGGATGCAATTTATTTTCTTTTAATATGTTTACTATCGATGTATGGCTAGCATTGAACGTAGTGGATACCTGTTTACTCGATGTATCTGGGTTTTCCTGAAACTCAAGCAACACATCTAATTTGAGTTCATCACTCAGTGCATTGGCAGCTGCTTTTTTTATCTGCCTTACATGACCAAACCCGCGAAACTGCTTTTCTATTTTACTTATTGTTCCTTGGGATAAATTAGGAAATTTCTCATGAAATAGGCGAGTTACTTCCTGTTGTGTTCGGATGTTATCTCCGTAACCAATCATTTGTAAAACTGTTATTTTATGCATTTCCGTTAATCTAACCATTTTTCAGAATTGAATTGAACAAACTTTATACTTAAATTACAACAATGACAACTTAAATAAAACAATTTACTACTGCTTGTTAAAATAGCGTTGCCACGGAAATTTTTCAAAGTTTTTTAATGGTTACCATCTAAAAACCACATTGCTATGGTTTTTGTTCACTTTCTCATTATCAAGACCTAAACGGGAAATAAGTTTTAAGTATATTGTAATAAGTTTCGAATATATTTTAGCGAATTTCGGTAACAACATGATATTAATTTTTTTTATGTTAATTTTTGCATAAAATTTAAAAACAATAACATTTTTGAATAGAGAATGAAGAGACCTTTCAAATGATATATCACAAGCCTATATACTTCCCATTTAAAAAATTGGGGGTTGTACCTGTCATTCTAAGGGGGTTGAAGGTAGGGGTTGCATTATCACGTTAAAGAATGTCAAGTTATAATTTAAATTTGACGTGTTTCGGGATTTTTTATAAATATGTACAGTAACCGAAATAATGAATTTATTCCATTTGGCTTTTACACACTGTATGTAATAAAAATAAATTATGAAAACAAAATTAAGAGCAACAAACTTATCAAACTTGGCAAAAATATCTAAAAATACAGTTAATGTCAATAATTGGTAAAGAAGAAGAAAAAAATTTAACAGTTAAATGTATGCAATACAATTTATAACTAATAATTGATATAATACCTACCTTTTTTTACCTCATCCATATGTTTTTTCTAGCCTGACAATGGCCTGCTTATAGGACGAAACTAGTCCTGTTCTATAGTTTTGTTGAGTCACATTTGTGTTATGGATGATTTACTTCATTTAGTTTAATTGTTATGTCGTATTATTTCCAAAGTTGGTCTAGTCTTAACACTACTTAATCAGCATTAGATAGCTACCTAAAAAAAAATGTAACTTCAATATGTCAATCTGACGATGCTAGTTTTTAGCGAAACAGCTGTCATTGATTTAAAAAAGCAATTTTTTAATAAAAAGTGAAAGAAGATTTAATCAATTTCAAAATTTTGTTACACAAAAATCGAAATTTATATGCTTTGTGTAATGAAATCTTATTTACTAAAGTGAAATTACACAATAAGGCTTTCCAAATCACGTGACATAAAGATGGCGTCTGTGGGCAAACCTTAGAACATAACACTGTCAAAGTCACAGACCACATATTATAATCAAAGTTTCATAAACCATTCTATACTTGGTTGTTGTCAGTCATCCTTGTTTGATCTACTTGCACAACCAATCACAAGGCATGTAACAGGCATTTTTTCAACTTATAACGTTAACAAGTCCAAATAATATATAAAATCTATTTTATAAAGTCACAAAAACTATTTTCTCAAAACAATAAAAACTTCTACACCAACTTAAATAAAGAAAGCACTATGACAAAAATACATAACAATACTATTGTTTGCCTACAGCCGCCATTTTTGACAGGTCGTTGGAAAGCTCAATTACAATAGGAATTTTAATTACGGCTAATCCTTTAAACGCAGGTGTCGAATTTCAATCCCAAATTAAAAGAGGTCCCTTATCTCTTCGATACCTACAAGGTACCAGCCTTTTAAAATATGGTTGTGCGATGTCCCTGTATACTCAGAATTAAGGAATTCCCCAGAGTTTCTTATTTCCTTTTCTGTTTGGCCCATATCATTAATAATTTTGTTAAAAACATTAAGAAAGTTAATGACTCACCGAAAATAGAAACCACTTAATGAAACATTGAAATCCATGTTTTAACTTTGTAAAATACGATGCTTGGTTATGTTTTGACAAAATATAGACCAAATTGCTTGTTCCGGAAGTTATTTGGTTCAGGCGAATATAGGAAATTACAACGTTCATTATTGGTTTTATTTTTGTTATATATATTAATGTTTGCAAATAAAGTGGATGCAATTTTAAATGATGAAAATGTAATTTTTTAGGCATAAAAAATTCACAGAAAAATCAATAGGTAGTCCCTCTAATCCATACTTTAATGAGTATAGAATGCAGATTAAAAAATAAAATATACTAAACACTTAATAAGAATTGCTTTTTTAACTAAATAGTGGAAGTTTTGTTAAAACGAAGAGTTTTTTTTATTATTCTCAGTAAGATGGACTTCCAAAAAGTAAGGGTTAGTATAATAAATTTACTAGTAGTTCACAAAAATATTCTAAATACACGTTAAGTTGAGTTTATTGAAACAATTTGAAATAAAATGAAATTTCTATAGTGTATTTAAAAATCAAGAGAGAGTAAATTCCCAGAAATGTTTTGCAGTTATCAGTGTTAAAGGCAGTAAACCATAGACGTGCGTTTTCAAAATTAAATTAATATGGAAATAGAAATATTTAATTTGTTTTAGTTATTTATACCTAAATTACCAATTTTAGATAGATAAACATCATTCGTAAGTAGTAATTTAATTTGGGTAAAATGAAGAAAAAGTCAATATTATTTTAGGCATTTTGTTTTAGGCATATGTTTATTTACAAAATATGTATATAATATGTACAGATAATTACAATTACTTATAAATTAATATGAGGAGCTAAAAAAACAATTAAGTAGGTATAAGAGAAAAAAAAAACAACCGCAAGGATAAAATTTGACGAGCAACATGCAAAAAATACGACAATATTAAATCTTAAAAAATAAAAATCTAAAAATAAAATTAAAGTAGTACTTAAATTGATTGTACTAACCCTTACTTTTTGGAAGTCCATCTTATTAAGGATAATAAAAAACTCTTCTGACGATGCTTCATAGCGAAACAGCTGTCATTGAGCCTTTAAAAAAGCAATTTTTTAATAAATATTGGAAGTTTTGTTAAAACGAAGAGTTTTTTATTATCCTTAAAGTAGTACATAAATTAATAATTTTAAAGTTAAGGTTCCTCGCACTCTGTGTCAGAAGATTCACCATCTGATTCTAGAGAAATTACAATGGGCTCTATAGTAATATCAATTATGTTATCTAGCTCCCACATTTTTTTTCTATTTCTGTAACGTGTCTAATACATTTTTGCCAATTTTCACTTGTTACTTCAGATATTGCCTTATTGAAGAGATTTTAACATCTGATAATTTAAAAGTAGTGTTATTTCTGGCAACATAACCTTTAACTTGAGCCCATATCAATTCTATCGGATTCAGCTTACAATGGTAGGGTGGTAAACGAAGAATTTCAATTTCTCGTTTTTTGGCTATCTCCTCAATATTATATTTTTTATAATTTTGCTTATGTTTTTTAGCAATAGTTAACAATTCTGCCCTCAGCATTGTATTGTCAAAGGCTAAATTTTTAGAAGATAACCATTTTGCAATTTCATCCTTTTTCCATTTAGTGGTTGGTAGAGGTTCAAGTAATCTGGAGTGGTAACTTGCATTGTCCATTACAATAACCGATCCTTTTGGTATGAATTGAATCATCTGTTCAAAATATTCCTCAAACACGTCTCCATTCATTTCTTCGTGATAATCAACGGTTTTTTTTGATTCAAATAAGAGTAAACCATTCTCAAGAAAACCGTTTGTACTGCCTATATGGCAAATAATTAATCTTTTACCTTTTCCTATAGGTTCCTTAAAACCAGTAGTATATCCTTCTAGAAAAGCTTGATGGGATGATTTTATATTTTTGTCTTTCCAAACTCTTCCTACACAATGTCCTTCATTAACCCATGTTTCATCTAAATAATAAATGTTTTTATTTTGAACTTTAACTTGTTGTATTCTTCTGAGGTACTGTCTTCTCCAACATACAATTTCTCCAGAATCAATTAGCATTGAGTGTCTGCCCATTTTTTCAAATTTAAAGTTAAACTCATGTAATGTTTTCCATAGTTTATCCCGGCTTATTGTGGGTAAATCAACATTATTCGTAATGGCTTGCAAAACTTTATCTAAAGTTGGTATTTGCTTGTTTATAAAAAATGAGTGAACAAGCTTACGAATAGCATTTTTAAAAAACTCGTCCACGTTGACTTTTAATAGTTTTTGTCTACCTGGTTTCGGCTTTGGTGAGGTTACTCCACCTGATTTTTCCTCCTTTAGGACTCTATTTATTGTAGATTTTTCATATCCCATTGCCTTAGATGTTGTTTCAACTACACTGTCAATAGTGTTTGAGGGATTTTGATGTTTAAAATAGTGGTACACATTCACTACAGAACTCTTTTCATTGAGCGATAAATGGTCTAGTTTTAATTTTTTCACTGGCGTATACTCACAAACTGCTTCCATTTTTAGTCACTACTATTTGTCACGTTTATCGAAAATCAAATAACTGCATTTCTAGAAACTTAAGCACTATTTAAGTCAAAATATCTGTCATTAGAAGGTGTTGCCATTCGGAGGTCGTTAAATAACAATTATCCCTTTCTAATCTGGTTACGCCTATGACGCACGTTAATCCTCTTAGGCCTACTGTAGTAACAATGAAAGATCATAAAATAATGTGATAGTCCAAGAAATTTAATAAATTTTGTATTGAAATTAACAAAAACAATTTAGAATGCATTACAAATATTGAAGTTTTACCGCACGTACTGTACTATACTTTTGCATACCGAATTAGTTTTTATTCTGGGAATTTACTCTCTCTTGATTTTCAAATACAGTATAATTTAAGGGGTTAGTGTTAGTAGATTAAATTTCAAAGTAATACGGTTGCAAAGTGGACAATGGTTGGGTAAAATAGATAAAGAAGTTTGTAAATTTGATAAATACAACAATCGAATTCCTAATTCTGATGTTATAGTGGGTAAAAAATAATATTATAATAGTGGAAAATTGATAGCGGTCAACGAGGATGAGCCTGCAAAGACATCTACATACTTTTAGTACTGTCGCTAAAAAATTCAACATGAAGATTTCTGCTGAAAAAACGTGGTGCGTGGTAATCGGCAAAGAACCGAGGCGGATTTGAGCATTTATTTAATAATCGTTGATTTATTGTCATAACTACAAAATAAACAAACCAAAAAAATTGTTAAATTAACGTGACAGTTTGGTTTAGTTTAAAGTTTGTTTAGTGCAAAATAAATAATTACAAGCCAGAAGAGATTGTGGAGCCTGCAAATATTGCAATAAGCAATTTGCTGCCTACGAAGTCAAGATCTACGAGACCAACTTAGAAAATATGTCAACAAAACTTCTACAGGACATTAATATAACAGGTCGGCTGAAAAGTCCCCGGTCTGACCTATAGATGACGACACTAGAATTAAATCCATTTCATTTTTAGATAGTATCAAGCTTCAAAAGATTCGTGTAAAAATTTGACAGCTGTCGGACTATTAGTTTGTGAGATATTGCATTTTTAGTGAAACAACTTTTGTTATTTTCAAAAAGATGGAAAAAAAAGAATTTCGTGTGCTTATTAAAAATTGTTATTTGAAAGGAAAAAATACAGTTGAAGCAAAAGCTTGGCTTGATAATGAGTTTCCGGACTCTGCGCCAGGAAAATCAACAATCATTGACTGGTACGCAAAATTCAAGCGTGGTGAAATGAGCACCGAAGACGGTGAACGCAGTGGACGCCCAAAAGAGGTGGTTACCGCCAAAAATATCAAAAAAATCCACAAAATGATTTTGAGTGACCGTAAAGTGAACATGATCGAGATAGCTGACACTCTAAAGATATCTAAGGAACGTGTTGGACATATCGTTCATGAATATTTGGGTATGCGGAAGCTCTGTGCGAAATGGGTGCCGCGCATGCTCACAATCGACCAAAAACAGCAACGAATTGATGATTCTGAGCAGTGTTTGCAGCTGTTAAGTCGTAATAAACCCGATTTTTTTGCGTCGATATATGACTATGGATGAAACTTGGCTCCATCACTACACGCCTGAGTCCAATCGACAGTCAGCTGAGTGGACTGCGGCCGGTGAACCGCCACCAAAGCGTGGAAAGACTCAACAGTCAGCTGGCAAAGTTATGGCCTCAGTTTTTTGGGATACACACGGTATATTGTTCATCGACTATTTGGAAAAGGGAAAAACAATCAACAGCGACTCTTACTGTGCATTATTGGAGCGATTAAAGACCGAAATCGCGAAAAAACGGCCCCATATGAAGAAGAAAAAAGTGTTGTTTCATCAAGACAATGCACCGTGTCACAAATCAATGAAAACGATGGCAAAATTGCATGAATTGAAGAAAAAAGTGTTGTTTCATCAAGACAATGCACCGTGTCACAAATCAATGAAAACGATGGCAAAATTGCATGAATTGGGCTTCGAATTGCTTCCTCACCCACCGTATTCTCCAGATCTAGCCCCCAGCGACTTTTTCCTTCTCTGACCTGAAGAGAATGCTCGCGGGAAAAACATTTGGCTCTGATACGAGGTAATCGCCGAAACTGAAGCCTATTTTGAGGACAAACCGAAGGAGTACTACAAAAATGGTATCGAAAAGTTGGAAGGTCGCTATAATCGCTGTATCGCCCTTGAAGGCAACTATGTTGAATAAAAAAAATGAATATTGTCAAAATATTGTGTTTTACTATGGTAGACCGGGGACTTTTCAGCCGACCTGTTAGTTATAGAAATTATGAGGCTTTTAGAAGATAAAGCAGAAAAACTGTTTATAATAGATGATAATATTGTACAAGTCTTTTTTAATGAACAAACTAGTGCAGAAGGAATTGAGAAAGAATTCAGTGATGTCGTAGATTACAGACATGTGATTACACGTCGTCGAACCAAGTACGATGCGTTTTTAAAGAAAGAAGATTCGCCAAAGAAATATCCAGATGACAGGTCACAAATATCCAGCCTTGAGAAGAACAAGAAAAATTTATATTACTCAAGTTGGTGCTAAAGAAATTTGACGGCAACATGAAAAATTAGTTGGGGTTTTGGGGACAGTTTAATAAGATTGACGAAGATGAAGATATTGATCTAGATGATAAATTCCAGTACCTTCTTCAATCAACTTGAAGTAATTCTTTTCCACCAATGAGTACTAACTACAAGATTGCCATTGACCAGCTAATAAACAGGCTTGCCAAGGATGAATTCTTAATCGAGGTAGAATCGGAGGAGAGAATTCAGTTAGCTCGCAAAAGTTTTAAGGAGTTTAGGAACAGAAGAAGCAGATAAACAATAAAGGAATAATAAAAAACTCTTCGTTTTACCAAAACAAAACCAATTTTTTAAATAAATATTGGAAGTTTTGGTAAAACGAAGAGTTTTTTATTATTCCTAATAAGATGGACTTCCAAAAAGTAAGAGTTAGTACAATCAATTTAGATAAACAATAAAGATCAATTTCAAAAAAGGTGACCAATAATTAAGCACTGCTGCTTAACTTTACTTTTGGGCAACAATAGTTTTAATTGTATACCTTCAGGGGAAGTATATTGTATTGTATTTCCATGGTATTAATTTTGAAATAAAATTATTTGTGGGATTAGTTTAGAAAATTTAAAAAAACGCTGAGACCCGTCAACTTTGAAATTCAAATGTGAGCTTTTTAAACACACATTTAAATGTACAGGGTGATACACACAAGTCCATGATCTATAATTTTAATGAAACACTCTTTATGTTTTTATGATTTTAAAAGCTTTAACAATAGGATCACAACGAACTATACCATGTAGGGTCTATTATGAATTGTACAGTTGTTGATGTGTTGACATTTAAATATCGTAGTTGTCAATTCTTAATCAAAAACTAATATCTTGTGAAGTAATAATGAAATATTTAACTGTCAAACCATTAAAGAGAAAACCGCACTTCGTTGAAGATGATGTGAAAGTGGATATTATGAGAATCCAACGTCAAGTTCACGTCAAATTTCTCTTCAAAATAATGTGTCACACAACTGTCCTAAGGTGTTTCCATAAAGAAAAACTTCATCCAAATAAATTTACTGTGCAAGAACTAATAGAAGACGATCCAGATCGTAGAATTGAACAGAAATGAAATAGATGTTGGTACAAATCTTTTTTCCGATTAATCAACATTCACATTGAATGGGAAAGTAAACAGACAAAACTGTAAATATAGATCATGGACCATGCCAGACTTGCGTGTATCACTCTGTATATTTAAATGTATGTTTAAAAAGCACACATTTGAATTTCAAAGTTGACGGGTCCCAGCTTTTTTTATAATCTCCAAAACTAATCCCACAAATAATTTTATTCCAAAAGTGATTTCCACACTGTATAAATATATGAAAACGTCAATAAAAAAAAAGTGGTCATATTTTGTCAAGTAATAATTAACAGTTATAATATTAAAATATTCACTGGTTTGCACTGATCATGTAGCTGGGGGTAAAATAATTTTTACAATTATTATCTTATCTTGTAAATAAAAGACTATTAATTTTTAAAAACTTTTTAATCTTCTACGAAGTTATAAAACATTTTATGGCAAAAAGTTTTTAAAATATGTAATTGTTTAGGTTAAGGGTTTTAAACCTTCAACTGGTTAAGAACTGTTGTTAGATTTTTATTTATACAAAGGACATTGAAAGAGTTGCATATCAAACATAAATAAACTTTAATAAAAAATTCTTTGAAAAATGATCAATATTTATTACCAAACCGTTCTTTAAAATACTATTATACCTCTAAATAACCATTGATGCTATTCAAGATTAAATAAACTGCTACCTGGCAATAAATAATACACATTCAAATACAAAGACAAACACAAGTGATTTTAATATTTTTTATTTAAAATTTGTATTTTATTGGTTAATAAATATCGGTTAGTGCGAGTTAAATTCACCATTTTCATATTCTGCTATACCCGTTTCAGTATAAATCTACACGTCACCGCTGTCAAAACGGGACTATGTTGCTGTTGTGTTCTATTCAGTTTAATTAGTTTAATAATAATATTTAATAAGACGTTTTTATTTATTTCTGACAGTATTTATTCTAATGACAGTAAAACATCAAAAAACAAAATAAAAAGTTATCTAGTATATATATAATAATTCTCCGGGTTGTAATAAAAAAGTCAATGATAGAATAAACGATCAGGTGGTCTTCGGGGTCTTGAAGATCTCCTTGGGCCTGTTTGTGGATTTAAAATGTGATTGTTCTGTTGCTGCTCAGTGCTCTGCTCTGTAGGACTCGTATTATATGGATATGGAAAGCTATTACATACAGTTGTTGACGTACATGGCGTATTAAAATATTCATCGAAATCATCATGACTTGTTGTAATATCTTCGTTCTCTTGGACCGCAGTGGTACTTGTCGAATTTCGAGTCGATACTTCTGAGGATTGGTTGTCACATTCAAAATTTTGAGAAATCACAGTGGGTCTAAAAACTCTATCCTGTCTTCTGAGTGGTAGTGGATATGGTTGTTGATTGTTTTGCTGTCTTGTTTGATTTTCCATATTTTTTGATTGTTAATTCGGTTTTAGTTATAGGCTTCTTAATATTGCACGATCGAAGTTGGTTGAAATGTCTTTTTATTTTGTAGCCATCGTCCAATTCAATTATGTAATGTAATTTCCCCAAGCGATTTATAACAGTTCCATACTTCCAATAAATGTTTCCATGATAATTTCGTGACTGTACTCTTGTTCCGATTAAATAAAATTGATTAAAATTTGGTTGAATTGCATTATTTTTATCTGTTTTTTGAGGTAATATAAGATCTAATTTTGTACGAATATTCTGACCAAACAACAATTCTGCGGGTGTCTTCCCATTGAAAAGGGGTGTTGTTCTAAACTTAAGTAAAAATCTATGTAGTTTCTCATGTATAGTTCCTGGTTCTTCAGACATTTTTTTCAATTTTTCTTTAAATGTTTGCACATATCTTTCTGCTTGTCCATTGGTAGCCGGATATCCTGGAGCAATAAGTCTTTGTCTTATCCCATTTCTTTTACAAAATTCAACAAAATCTATTGATTTAAAAATGGATGCATTGTCACTAACCATTATTTCTGGTAATCCGTAACAACTGAAAATTTCTCGTAGATAATGGATTGTACCAGAAGTGGTTGGTGCATTTCTAGACATTTTAATTTCGGGCCATTTACTCTTTGCATCTACAACTATAAAAAAATGATTATTTAAAATTGGTCCAGCATAATCTATGTGAACCCGTTGCCAATTTTTTTCCGGCTCTTCCCATTGGTGTAGAGGTGCCTTCTTGGGAGTTTTCTTGATATCACAACAGGCTTTACAACTATTAACTAAATTCTCTATGTCTTTATCAATACCCTTCCAGTAACAGTATCTTCGGGCTATAGATTTCATTTTTACTATTCCTATGTGAGTACTATGTAGTTCTTGTAATATTGCTGCTTGAAGACATTCTGGTATGATTACTCGATTATGCTTAAAAATTATCCCTTCCTGTAAAGTATATTCTGGATCGTAAATATTTCCATTAAGAAGTTTCTCTTTCAATTGTTGTAATTTCGAATCTTGTTGCGTTTCCTGAGCAATGATTTTAAAATCTAAGGTTGTTGTAGAAATTTGATTCACTGTTTGAATATTTTGTAAAAATTCATTATCGATTGCCATATTTTCATTTTCTTCCAGAGATAACGGATTTCTTGACAAATAATCTGCATTAGAATGCTCTGAAGATTTTTTATATTCTATCGTATAATCAAATCCGGATAAAAACGATGCGTATCTGATCATTCGTGTAGCCGATAATAAGGGAAGTTGTTTTGTTGGATTTAAGATAGTTATCAAAGGTTTATTGTCGACAACAAGTGTAAAATGTCTTCCATAAATATAGTGAAACAGTTTTTTGAAAGACCAGTAAATTGCAGTTGCTTCCCGATCTAATTGACTATAGTTTTTCTCTGCCTTTGTTAACGATCTTGAAATAAAAACTACTGGTTTTTCTAGACCATTTGGAAGTTTATGTGAAAGTACACCAGAAATGCCATGTGGACTTGCATCAGTAGCTAGTATTATTGGAAATTCTGGTGAAAAAGGCATTAAAACTTGATTGCTTGCTATTACCTTTTTGGCATTGGTAAAGGCAGCTTCACATTCAATGGACCATATAAATGGCGCATTTTTTTGTAATAATCTGTTTAGTGGCTGCATAATTGAAGAAGCATGAGGTATAAATTTATCATAATATCGAACCATTCCTAGAAACTGTTGTACTTGTTCTATATTTTCTGGTCTTGGTACATCTTGTATGGCTTTGAGACCACCTGATCGTTTATTCTATCATTGACTTTTTTACTACAACCCGGAGAATTATTATATATATAATAGATAACTTTTTATTTTGTATTTTTGAAGCTTCAATAGCTAGTGCAATCTCTACTGTTCGTTCAAAGGTAATGTTTGTTTCTTGTAATATTTTCCCCCGAATTTCTTCATCTCTTAAGCCACGAATAAATTGAGCTCGTAAAAATATTTCCATCACATCTTTTTTACAATTACCACAGGCGCTGTGGTTTTCACATTTAACTTTAATGTCACAATACTTTATTTGCTCTTTCAGAGAGGCAACAAATGTGGAGATTGACTCATCCATACTTTGATATTTTGATAAAAATTTGTGCTGCTCAGTGAGAACGTTCATTTTAGGTGACAAATGGCGCTGTAGTAACACAATAAGTTCATTGTAAGTTCTAGTATTAGGTAAATCAGGAGATGTAAGGCTTGATAAAATTTTATAATATTTACTTCCTAGACAATTGATCAATATCATAACTTTTGCATCATTCGTATCTTCGTCGGAAGCATCTATTCCTTTAAGTTTGAAATAATTTTCTAGGCGTTCCTGATAATGATTAAATGATTCGGAATGTTCATCAAAAGGTTCAAAATTTAATATTTGATGTTTAAGTGAATCCTTTATATCATTTGAAGCATTATTCGTCGAAATTTATGGTACTAACCCTTACTGTGTGAAAATTCATGTTATTCAGAACAATAAACAACTAAAAGGTTGTATTAACTTTCACTATTTATTCTATAAATTGCAATTACAGCTGTTAAGCCTTAACTACTTAGCAACATCAAGTACCTAGTTACAAACAAACATGTAATTTCAATATGTCAATCTGACGATGCTAGTTATAGCGAAACAGCTGTAATTGCAATTTATAGAATAAATAGTGAAAGTTAATACAACCTTTTAGTTGTTTATTGTTCTGGATTATTCGTCGAATTTAATGTTTGGATTAATTTAGTTAATGTTTCAACCAAAGGTGCTAATTCAGCCATCTTCTGTTATCGCCTTTATTTCTTATTTTCATCAATCGTCGCCAAAATTGTTGTGTTCTATTCAGTTTAATTAGTTTAATAATAATATTTAATAAGACGTTTTTATTTATTTCTGACAGTATTTATTCTAATGACAGTAAAACATCAAAAAACAAAATAAAAAGTTATCTAGTATATATATAATAGTTGCCAAGCATTTAAAATTGTATTAAAAATCTAGAAAACATTAAACTAAGTTTTTCTAATATCCATTTTATTTGACTACAATATAATGCTGGGTTAGTTACACAGATTAAAACCACAGATAACTAAAAAAATGGTTATTACTAATAACCCAAATAATACTCATTTTAGTGTTTAGTGTTTTTGTTACCAAATGAATTTCAGTTTTATGGTAAAACACTCCACAATCGTTCTTCTTCCTTCTTCACATGGTTTATGGCATTGGTCCAATTTCCCCGTGTTACGTTTCCAAAAGAATTTATCAAAAGGTATCTAACGTTATTCAATTTAAAAGTTGTATTGTTTCTTGCCACCTTAACTTTTACCTGTGCCCATATTAATTCAATATGGTTTAATAAGACTTTTATATTGTTTTCAGCATAGTGTGAAAAGAAATATTCTTGCTCTGGAGCCACTCTTTAATATCTCCTTTTTACCATGACCACGTTGGTAACTTTTCTACCAGTTTTGAATGATAATTGGAGTTATCCAAGACAACCACTGCAGCACTTGGCAAAACGTCCAATAGCCGGGAAAAATTATCTTTAAAAACATCAGAGGTCATTTCCTAGTGGTAATCTTTGGTTGACTTTGATACAAAGTCTAATAACCCATTTTCTACAAAATCATGTTCACTGCCATTGTGTGCTATTATTATTCTGCGACCTTTTCCTCGAAGAGCATTTAATCCTGTTAAATCTCCCTCCAAAAATTCTCTAACTAAAAAATCGATAGATACTTCGTTCATTAACACCGGTCATATTGGAGCACCTAGTCACCACATCACGAACAGTTGCTGATGCATCTTAATATATTAGTGCATCATAAACATTTAAAACAATAGTTTTTTCTCTTTGATAAAACGCACTTGGTTTAAAATGAGCCACTTGCACTGGAACAAAACTCGAACTTGACGCCATTTTCACTACCGAAAAGGTTCTTAGAGTAAAATTATAAAAATATCAATCACAATATAAACCACCAACACTAACTTGTACCTATATTCTTATGTATCAGGGTATAAACAAATCCTCAATTTATAGACTAATAACCTACCTTATATTACATTATACCTTAACACCCCTAACGACCATAATTATTCTCGTTAAAATCGAGAAATAAAATATTCTAAATATCGTATTATTACTACTTTTATACCTAACCTAAGCAATAGTGGGACCATTAATCACATATGGGGCAGTGGCTTGGGGCGCAAGAACTAATCAGAGTACGACGAGGATAAATCTCTCGAAGATTCAGAGACTAGCCTGTTCATGTATCACTGGAGCAATGGGAACTTGCCCCACTGCTGCAATGGAGGTGACTTTAAACTTGACCTCACTGCACATTCTGCTAGAAAGTGTAAGGAAGAAAACAATATATAGGATCAAAGAAGGAATTATCAGGGAAAAACCTCGATCACTTCAATTTGATCAAACTTGGGAAATGCCCCAAGATGATATGCCAAAGAAATTCAACTTTGTGAGAAAATTCATCACAAAGTTGAGTAATAAATCTGAATGGGATGAAGACACCATACAGAATTTAAATCAGAATACCATAAAGTGATATACGGACGGTTCCAAGCTAGACAAGGGAACTGGGATAGGAGTTTTTGGACCGAGAGCCAAATACTCAGAAACCTTGGGCACATACCCGAGCATCTTTCAAGCAGAAGTCCGTGCCATCGAAAGATGTGTGGAAGTCAATATTCGAAGAAACTACCGCAGACAAGCGATTGTAATCATGTCGGATAGTCAAGCAGCCATCAAAGCGCTGAGCTCAAATATAATCAGTTCGAAGATGGTTTGGGAATGCCTAGGCAAACTAAATGAACTAGGCCAGAAGAACAATGTCACTCTCCTATGGGTCCCGGAACACATAGGAATAGAGGAGAACAAAACAGCAGATAAGCTGGCAAAAAAAACGAGCTGAAACCCCACATTTGGGACCAGAACCATCTTGTGGGATCAGCAGTAGAGTAATCTTAGGAAAACTAAGGGAAGAAATGGAGAGGGAAAAATCCAAGTACTGGAATCATCTGGAGGGACTGAGGCAATCTAAAATACTATTGGGGAACTATGACCAGAAGAGATCTCTTAGCTGCCTCAACCGAATTCTAACGGGAATATTAACCGGGCATTGCCGGTTAAGAAGCCACATGAAGAAACTAGGGTTAGAAAATGAAGCAAAGTGCAGATTCTGTGAGGAAGAGGATGAAACCTTAATACAAATACTCTCAGAATGCCCTGCCTTGCAAAATTCTAGGGCTAGATACCTAGGAGCACATGAAATAGAAGAGGGGGATCTACCTGATTTGAAGCCCGACGATGTCCTAAACTTCCTCAAGAAAATAGGACTCGAAGAGCTGCTATAAGTCTGAGAAAACATCAGAACATGGCAAGTAAGGGAGGACACAATAGATCCTATAGGTCTCAGTGTACTTATCACCCCTAATTTATACATACATACGTAAGAAGATTAAAATATGATGATTAAAAGAAACTTCTTAATACCGATATAAATAAGTACGTGCGCTACTGATTTAGGGTCTTGTTTGCAATATTTTACGATTAAATGACTTTTTTTAAGCTACCAACTCCAAACAAATGAACTATAGGAAAAACTACTCAAACAAACTGAATAAAGTAAAATCACTTGTCCTACAGACTCGTGATTTCATCACATTTCAATTTATTTTCGTCAAAACTAAAAATTTATCTAGAAAATTTTAAGGACTCGTGGTATTATCTTTGAAAAAACATACCGATTGGCAGTAGCAAACGAATTAAGTAAGTCAAACGAACAGAGCGGTTTGTTCACTTTGATGAAGTGCATCCACATTTCTACTGAACGAGGTATATAAAAATATACCTACAATACTATACTATAAGCGGGTCACATTTATTCTGCAGCGTGGCCGGCATAGGCCAATGTAAATCTTATGGGCGAATATTCAACACTGTTGCCGCTTTGGTTACGGCTTGAACTACAATTAACTCAGCCAATTTATTTTTATAGAAACGTTTTTTGTGAATTTTGCAAAACAGATGTATTCTATATAATAAATATTATTAAAAAATGGAATTCAAATCTATTTATGTAGATTGTAATCAGTATATACCTGATCACTTGATGGATTATTTAAGTCTCTACTAAATCTTTCAGACAAATCCTAATCCTATTGCCAGTGAAAATATTATTTAATTACAAAGATGCTAATTATTTTTACCTGTATGATCCCTTGATCCTCGTAAACCGTTATGTAATATTCCTGGAATGTAGAGGTAAGTAAATGTACAGGTAAGTAATAACATAGGCAGGTACCTATCTGTTTCTGCTGATAAACGAAAGGGCATTATTGAAACAACAGCCATGCAGTTAGCAGCAACGTTTGAAAAATTTAAACAAGGTGAAAATCTTCATCGTCAAACCAAGAGGCTTTTATTGAATATTTTAACGTATACGTTGAATACAAAAGATGACAAAAGTGTGACAGCGAAAATAGAACTGATTTCTGAAATGACTGGCCTTAGTGTGAGAACAGTGTATAATCTGAAAAGCGAAGCCACTACTGGACCTTTGACATCGCCAAAAAAACGAAGACGGAACAGCAGCCAGTCGAATTCAAGACTGATCACCTACGATGAAGGTATCCAATCGCACATACGAAAAGCTGTGCATGAATTCTACTCCGAAAATATTCCACCAACACTGGCAAAAATTCTTGCTAGAATAAATTCATACGAAAATGTACCAAATTTTTCTAAAAGTACGCTAAGACGCTTGCTTAACGATATGGGGTTTGTTTATGGAAAGAGAGGAAGAGACTCGATTCTGATATAATCGCCTGGAGGCACAAATATTTAAGATCAGTGAAGAAGTTCCGCGAAGAAGGATATAACGTAATATATCTGGACGAGTCATGGATTAATGTGGGCCACAGTGTAAATTTTGAATGGAAAGACACTACCATAAAAAAGGCCCGAGATGCATTTGTCAAAGGACTGACAACAGGACTGAAGGTTCCAAGTCAACGAGGACCGAGATTTGTTCTTCTTCATGCAGGCTGGAAAGACGGTTTTCTTGAGGGTGCAGAAAAAACTTTTCTGGCAAAGAAAGGTGCAGACGATTACCACGACGAAATGGACGCAGAAGGCTTTGAGGCCTGGTTTAAAGATCAATTGATCCCTAAGTTGCCGAAAAACGGATCAAACAATGTTGTAGTGTTGGACAATGCGTCATACCATTCGGCGAAGTTACCTTTTCCAAAGACAACTTGGAATAAGAAACAAATAAAGTACTGGCCACTGGAAAAAGAGATTTACTTCGAGGATGATTATTTAAAAACAGAATTATTGGATACTGCAAACGCGTTTAAAGAGCAGTACGACCTAAGAAAAATAGACGACATTGCCACGGAACATAATATAACAGTCCTACGATTACCACCTTATCATTGCGAATTAAATCCTATTGAAATGGTGTGGAGCCAAGTGAAAGGATATGTGGCTCGTAATAATAGTACTTTTAAAAAAGAGGATGTGGAAAAACTTATAAAAACAGCGTATTCGCAAGTAACCCCAATGCAGTGGTCGAATTATGAAAAAAAGGTAGAGAAGACAGAGGAAAAGATGTAGCAAACAGATCATTTAATGGAAGACATTGAGCCAATAATAATAAATCTAAATGAAGACGATGAAGACTTGGATGACGATGAAGATCAGTAATATATTTCTTAACCCTCAAATGTTCCATTCAATTTTCATTTATTTTAGTTATTACCTGCTAATCATTGTCATTTTTAAAGTTTAATTTTAATTCAAGTTAAAATACGTAATTATTAATTCATTTACTTATTCTATATTTTGTTTGTTACAACTACCCACCAGAAGAAGAAAAATCCTCGGAAAAATCATCGAAACGTCTCTGTTAATCGTTCTCCCTTAAAATTTAGATGACAGCTAACTTTTTTACCACTCGTCTTGTAATTTATGTATATATTATTATTATTGACATATTTTTATTATTAATTATATTATTATTTCATAATTTGACAAAGGTCTTTTGTAAGGCCGCTGTATTTATTTATTTCTTTATACGTGATAATTAAACGTATAAAATTTGAATATTTTAGCGGATTTACAATATTTTCCTTTAAACGCGTAAAATTTATCTAAAAGCATAATTATAAATATTCTTAATTACTCACTAAACGATTTTCGACGAATAATTTAGTCAACATTTAAATCATAATAGTAACACAATGGCAAGTTATATTCCCGCGCCAGTTGGAACCAAATTCGAAGAACATGCCGATATGGCAACGCCGTCGTCCATAAACGCAATGCTGCATAATAACTATGACCCTCTCTATAGGCATTTTTTTACGAAAAACTCATTTAACAAGACCTTCAATACACAAATTTCAAGTTTAGTTAAAACTTGTACTAAACACTCATACTAAATATTTACAAACAAAAACTGGCAATTTTGAGATTGTCTCAGATATGTAATTACTAAATAGTTAACCGTATTTGGAGGGTTTTTCTGTCCTGATTAATAAAGTGTCACTTAGGTAAGTGGAGTAGAAATAAAATGAGTAAAATTATTATATATATTATTGTAAAATACAATAAAAAGTATTAGCAATAATAATTTTAATGATTTAAACCACACGCGTGTTTTTAAATAGAATTTTTTGTTATGTAATATACATCCAATTAATTTTCAATAAATATTGATTAACATATCATCATTATATTTTAAATATTTGACCTGAATCAGCAGTGGCTTTTTAATAAAAAAGTTCAAGTATATAAAATTATGTATACGGAATGATATGTATCAAAATTTTAACGGCGTAGCAAACTTCTTTCGATAAACACTATTATCTAAATGTTGTATAAACATAAAAATATAAAAAATGATTTCAATAATAATTTCTTGAAAATTGCAAAATACCATACTAATAGGTTATCAGAAAAACTATGGAATATTTGAAAAATGGTGGTTTTTTAAAGAGTTTTTAAAAAATGCCTTAATATCATAAAAAATTTTTACCCAAATAATTACACTGCTCAACAATTAAAGTGGATATTTTTTAAATTTCAGAAAATTGCATATAAAAATAATATTTAAAGTACGGGGTTGGGATAAAGTATGGAACCAAGTAAATATCTTTTAAACGAAAAGAACGATATTTATGAAAATTTGCAGGTAAGTGCAATGGAACAAAATGCATTTTTTTGATAATAATATACTTCTGGTTTAACCGGAAATGCCATCAATTTCTTTCATTTAAATGGGACACCCTATATATTTTTACAGATTTTGAAAGAGCTTGTTCTTTTTAATTCATACATACTGAGTTTAGTGTAAAAAAAATGTAAAAACGAGGAATATAGCACTTTAACCAACCTCCTTTCAGTTGTTTGCATTAGAGCAAAAAACTATTTAGATAAACTAATTGATGTTATTTGTATGCATAGTAATAAATAAACAAGTACTGTTTAGTACGTCTTTTGTTCTTCAAGTGTCAAATTCTAATTGACGGAAATAAATTGCACAATTTAGAATGGTTCAATTAAGTGAAAAAGAGCGTATTGAAATTTTAATGATGATCGGTTATGGTGATCGTGTTAGAACTCATGAAAAAGTATGTCATATTTTTAATAATTTGCATCCGGAGAGAAATCCTATATCACGCTCAACAGTAACTAAAACATTACGTTTTAATACTACTGGGATGGTAAAAAATTTGCTAAAACCTAGAAGACCGCGGACTGCAACGAACGAAACTGTTAAAGAAAATATTGCAATCGATTTAGAAGAATCATCTCAAACTTCCACCACAAATTTGGCACTAAACCATGGTATCAGTAGACGTTCTGTAGGAAAGATATTAAAAAGTGAAAAGTATCAACCGTATAAGGTACAGTTGGTTCAAGAATTGTCATACGATGATTTTGACCGACGGCTGGAATTTTGCGAACAGCTAATGGACATTTGTAATGTCGACGAAAATTTTGCTTCTAGCATAGTTTTTTCCGATGAGGCAACTTTTTGTTTAAATGGAACAGTTAATCGCCATAACTCAAGGTATTGGTCAAATGAGAATCCTCATTGGATTCATGAAGCACATATACAGCATTTACAGAAGTTAAATTTTTGAATGGGAATTGTCGAAAATAAACTTATAGGCCCATTTTTCATCGACGGAAACTTGAATGGCGACAAGTATTTGGATCTACTAAATAACGGAATTATTCCTGCACTTCAACAGAATGGGCAATGACCACAAAATATTTGGTTTCAACAAGATGGAGCACCTCCCCACTATGATAGACGGGTTAGGGATTTTCTGGATGCGAATTTTCCAAATCGATGGATTGGACGTAGAGGATTCATAGAGTGGCCTGCTCATTCTCCGGATCTTAGCCCGTTAGATTTTTTGCTTTGGATTATCTAAAATCACGTGTTTATGTTAGACGACCAACAAACTTACAGGAATTGAGACAAAGAATTATTGATGAATGTGAACTAATACGTGGAGAAGTCTTGGAAAGAGTGACTCAAGAATTTGTTAATAGGATGGCATATTGTCAGCAAGTAAACGGCGAGCATTTTGAACATTTGAAGTAATTTTGTTTCTCATTATTCTAAGATAATGAAATGTACATCTATTGTACTACTAACAGTGATTTATTCCTCTTTTTTACAAATTTGTTTAAATTAAACTCAGTTTAAAAGATATTTACTTTGTTCCATACTTTATCCCAACCCTGTATACGTTTCATGCTCTCAGTAAACTCTGTTTATAGCAAATTGTTTTTGTCGTTTTTTTTTTCATACGCTGTTATCTCTTTAACCAGAATTGTAGGAATTCGATTCCAAAATACTAACATTTTATTCGCACAGAAGTGATTGCAGTCTGGTCAAGAAGTCATTTAAATTTGATTTTAAATCGGATTTGGATTATATCGATCCGAAAAATCTGATTTTGGTGTCAATCCTATTGTTATTAACAATTTAAGATTTTAAAAAAATGGGGTTTACATTTTTGCTAATAACTCATAAATTATAATAACTAGAACAAAAAACTGAACGGATTCTTAAGGGGCAGGAAATTTCCAAAAAAAGTTTTTTTAACAAATTAAAAAAAAAACGTGGAAAAAATTTTTTTTCAAAAATAAAACGTATACTATGGTAGTCAGTATGTTGTGAGGTATTATAAAAAAAATATTAATTGTTGATTCAATTTTTTACAACAAATTGTTTAATTTAAACAATTAAATAATTAACTGACGAATTCGATAAAATACGATTTTGTAGAGAAGAGAAAATTATGATTTTTAGGATTTTTTTAATTTCTTAATCTTAAATTTAAACAATTGTTAATAATCAAAAACGTTAATTAAATCATGGTTTTTAATAAACAATAGAATGGCAAAAAGAAATTTTTTAAAAATTGTTAAACAAGCCGTATGTTTATAAAATTTTTAAAACAATTGGTCGCAAACAGATCTGAAGAAATCAGGACACACCTGAAACAGTAGGTACTTAGGGAATTAACAACCTACACAGCAGAGGACTACAGGAGACATCCAAGACCAAGGGAACAGCTGGACAACTAGAAGGAAGAAGGAACAACATCTGTCAAGACGCAGACAGAAGAGGAACCACCTATAAAAGACTCTGCCCATATCTTAGGGAGATGCGCAGGTTCACTCTCTAAGGTTACCTTTAGCCGCAAAAAAGACAAGAGGATAAAGGTGCAAAGCACTATCCCGGACCAAACAGAAAATACCTGGAAACTATCTAAGAACCAAGATAGTGGAAGGAAGAGCATAAGCCCGAGGACTGTGGCCCCCATTGGACGTGATGGGGGGAGGAGGAAGTTCTTCCCGGATCCTAGAAGGATGCATTCTGAAAAGGACGGGTTTGGTTAGAGTGTGTGCATTCAGGATAGGCAAGAATGATAACAGTCTATGTGAGAATTCAAAGTGAAGGATAGCACAGGGAAAGGAAGAAGTTTTGCGGATGCTATAACCAAGCCCTGAAGACCTGGTCAAGTATAGTATAAATTTATTGCTATTATAATGGGAAAAGAAGGTGTAGGTTATAAAAATGCGGTCTGATAGTATAAGGTATTAGTGTGAATTTGGTTTCCAGATCCGTATTTTTTGAACCGAAATGGAAAGGTGAATTGTTTTTACTGAGTCAGTTTATTTCCATCCCACACACACTGTTTTCATGGAGAGATATCAGAAGTATCATCACTTACAGCAGAAAAAATAGTTTTTTAAATCTACTAAAAAAATTTTAATTGATAGCTTTCTAAATAATTCTGTACCTAGCAGTTTTAGAAACTTCTCTTGAATTTAATTTTTGCTGCCTTGTTCCATATTTATGTACTATTTAAGTGTTCATTAAGTAAAATAATTAATATTATTTTCTACAAATTACTTTTTAAGTTAACCAATTCTCTGTTTCACTAATTATTTGTTTTTAAAATTAATTTTTAATAGTTTTTTTGTACTTTCTTTTACGTTAATGATTTCATTTTTGATTAAGTCTAACTAGAAATTATTCCATTATATTGGTAGTTACAGTTCCTAAAATAATTAACTATTTAACGTTTAACTTTTGGAGATGTGTTTGGAATTCACTCATAATATATGGATCACTTTCAGCCCAATATCTACAATTCTGCCTATTTACTAAGCTATTTAATGAAAATGAGCAGAAAAGCAAATATTGTTTAACAATTGTGAATTGTTATTGATAAATTGCGTCATTGATTGGCCAAACTCTAGACGACGATCAAAATCATCTTCATTCAACTCGTGCACCAACTTAACTTTGTATGGGTGGTACTTGAATTTATGTAGAACTCGGAAAACTGTAGATGAAACATCGATCGCTCTACTTATTGTTGACAACGATTGGGGTTGTTGACCCTCTAAGCTGACTTGCCTTAAAATTGCCACTTGGATTGCATCGTTATTTACGAGTCCCTCTCGCTTATGCACTTTATTGGCAATAGATCCTGTTGTGGTAAATTTCTCCATCAGCTGAATTACATACTTATGAGTTGGATGTCTTTCGTCATGTAATTCGTTAAATATTTGTAGCAGCAGCTCTTGAACAATTATTATTTTGGTAGTATAAACCTACAATTTCAATTCTTTCTTGCAAAGAGTAAACCATGTCAACGAAACAAAATAAATAATGTATCAAAGTACACCATCAATAGTGACTACAAATTCTAGTTGACAATGTCAAACTTTAATAAAGAAAAAGAGTTTTTTGTTGGAGTTTGTTTGGATTTTTGAGGTAGGTAGAATAAATAGCACAGTTAAAAAGATTAAAGAGTTTGAACTGTTGTATAACCTATTTTATTATAGGCAAATAAGGTGAAAGTAAAAAATAAGTAAAATTTGTGCTATTAAAAGAAAAATTGTTTATCTCATAAACTAACCACTTTAACCTACAAGTATTATACATTTTTGAAATCAGCTCAAAGAGGAGTATCCAAATTTTATATAAAAAATATTAGAAATAATTAAAAAAAAGGGTGAGGGGGTGGCTTTTCCAGTGAGTTTAAATAAGCCATAATGCTTGTTCCTTCCAACATAAATTGGATTTTGGATTTTTCCTAAATACCAGTATTACCAAAAGCTATTAAAGGTGGATACTTTTATCTGTAAAGCAGTGTATATATTTTAATTAGCTGAACTTTAATTACGACACTAACTTTAAAATTTAAATAAATATCGTAATTTGAGAGAATCGTCTTGTAAAGAATGATACAATGTAACTTACAAGTTATTTTTGAATACAATGTTCATATATCAATATTTTAAGAACTTCGAAAACTGACCTTTTAATATACAGGGTTAGTATAAAGTATGGAACCCCCTAAGTATCTCCTCAACGGTTTGATATTTTTAAATGAAATTGCTTATCCCCTTCTAAGAAGATCCAAGGAATTCAAAAATGCTATCAAATTTAATGTACCATTTGCGGTTAAACCGGAAATGAATATCAACGTTTTTATTTTAAATAGAACACCCTGCATATTTTTCCATTTTTGAATTCCTTGTGAAATTCTGCATATAGTAATACTTTCCATTTATATTGTTATTGAATAATTGAGGCATTAATCAATAATTTATCGTTTTTGACTTAGTTAGCCATGGATGAAATGTCAAATGGTGAGTAAGGCAAACTTAATTTATGGAAACATAAAAGAATTTTGCAAAAATTCGTTCGGCACTTGCAGCAATAAGTTTCGTATGCGTAACTCTAAGTCATTTAAATTTGTGGGTCTATTTATGTATACTTTATTTTTTAGATAACCCCACAGAAAAAAATCGTGAGGAGTTAGATCAGCACAATTCTAGAATAATGTGCAGGTGCGCCATCATGCTGAAACCATATGTCTTCAGCAGGAATTGCTGGGTTATTTGGATGAGGATAAAGTCTTGCAATAGCGGGTAAAATATAATTTGTTAATAAATCTAAATAATGATGTCCAGACAGATAACCTTCAATGAAGAAAGGTCCAATAATATTATCGTCTATCATTCCTGTCCACACATTTATTTTTTGCGGATACTGCGTATGTACTTGCCTCATCCAACGGGGATTATTTCTAGACCAGATACGATAGTTATGTCTATTCACTTTACCACTTAAGCAAAATGTTGCTTCATCTGAGAACACAATTTTTTTGATAAAATTTGGGTTTGCTATACATTTGTTGTGAATGTTTTCGCAAAATTCTGTTCTGCGATCTGGATCATATTCAGTTAATTCGTGACAGAAGTGAAATTTATAAGGTTTCAATTACTCGGATTTTATTATGTTCATGACGGAAGTCTGGCTCATGTCAAAGTCAAGAGCCAACTGGGTAGTTGATGTTTGTGGATTTTCTTCAAGTGATAGTAACACATCCAACTTTACATTGTCATTTGTGGCGGATTATGGTCTTCCTGACTTGGGTTCATTTACTACGTGATGTGTTCGTAAATAACGCCTTACAGTTTTCACAACTGTTGATTTTGTGATTTGGTGATCTGGATTAACTTCATTGAATAGGTTTAAAACTTCCTTATAAGAACGCTGTTTGTCTCCATATCCTCGCATAATTAAAATTTCGATACGTTTTCCTTCACTTAGATACACCATAATAGAAAAAACAATAGTAACAAATAACAGAGAGAAATATTATTGCACAACTTATACTACACTGATGATAGGTAGATTACTCAATAATTAATTTATTTGACAATTAAAGGTTTGACATTTCTTCCATGGCTAACTAAGTTAAAAACGATAAATTATTGATTAAAGCCTCAATTATTCAATAACAATATGAATGGAAAGTTTTACTGTATGCAGAATTTCACAAGGAATTAAAAATGGAAAAATATACAGGGTATTCTATTTAAAATAAAAAAGTTTATATGCAATTCCGGTTTAACCGCAAATGGTACATTAAATTTGATAGCATTTTTGAATTCCTTGGATCTTCTTAAAAGGGGATAAACAATTTCATTTAAAAATATCAAACCGTTGAGGAGATACTTAGGGGGTTCCATACTTTATACTAACCCTGTATTTCAATGATATAGAAACCCCTTATTCATCTTTCAAATTAACCGACCAACATCTCCGGTAACACTGAATTCTCCCAGGTAATGTTTAGATTTGTCTATTTACGCAACAACAATTTGACGTCTTAGGTTTCAAAAAATATTTTTAAAAAGTCCGCCCAGCAACTGTCACATTTAAATGGTTATTATAAATTATTTTGTCTGCATACAAAAACGAAAAATTCATCGAGTGAATGCGATATTTCGGAAATGGGTAAATTGAGAAGGTTTTGTGAATGCGAACTGACCAATGTCCTCAGTTTCAGACAATAGGGTAGCTCTTTGAAGCGGGGGTGGTTGCTAGGGTCATTATTACGGGTTACTTCTCGAAAATAACTACTGAAATCGAATAATAGAAAATAAAATTAATACAATTTATACTTAGAATTGACATATGTCGGTTGCAACTGTCGCTTTTATCCTGCACGGGAATCATTGTTATTCAAACTGATTAAAAGCGGACGTAAGTCTAAATTTTAAAAATAGATAATAATTCTAATTCAAAGGAATTTAAATTAAATTTATTGTACTAACCCTTACTTTTTGGAAGTCCATCTTATTACGAATTTTAAAAAACTCTTTGGTTTAACGTAACTTCCAAGTTTAATTGAAAAAATTAGGTTTTAAATCACAATGACAGCCGTTCCGCTAGAATTAGCATCGTCAGATTGACATATTGAAGTTACATTTTGTCCTGCTAACATACGATAGTTAGATGTATTTTTTAGTTATATTATAGTCTGTACAAAAAGTACGAGGAGTAATAAACCCTAATTAAGTATGCAAAACCTTTACAGGGAGCACCATGAAATTTTTGATAAATCTCTTACTTTAAATTACATTTCATCCGTAAATCTAAAAACTAGGTAGATTGACCCCGTATTTGTTTTAGTTGTAGCAAAGTTTAGGGTATCTTCATGGTTAAAGAATTAGCAGATAAGCAATAACGCAATGCAATGGTGTGTATTTTGGGAAAAAAATACGTTTTAAATTATAATATAATAAAAAATGAAAAAACATAATTATTGGAATACATTTATTACTTACATTTTATTCTATATCCGACTCGGAAGAGGAAGAATCGTTGTTGACATTAATAATAATAGGGTCGATTAAATCATCACAAATATTGTCAATTTTCCACATATTTGCCTCTACTTTGATAACATGCTCGATACAGTTTGTCCAATTTTCCTTACTAACATGACTTACAGCACTCTCAAACAATTTCACAACATCGTTTATTTTAAAAGTAGTATTTTTTTCCAACTTCCCCCTTTACCTGAGCCCATATTAATTTCATGGGATTAAGTTCACAATGATAAAGGGGAAGTCGAAGAACTGATATACCACGAGAAGAAGCCATTTCTTCTACAATGTAGGTTTTGTATTTATTCTTGTCCATTTTTGAAATTCTGTAAAGTTCTTTCCTTAGTGGTTCTTTTGGAAACTTAATATTTTTCGAAATAAGCCACTCCAAAAGCTCTGCTTTACGCCAACGACTTGTGGGCAATGCTTCTCGTAACCGTGAATGGTAACTTGCGTTGTCCATAACAATAACAGCCCCTTTTGGAATCAGATCCAACACTGGAACAAACCATTCCTCGAAGACATCCCCATTCATATCTTCGTGATAGTCCCCCGTGCGTTTTTAAATAAAAGTTAATAATCCACCATCAACAAGTCTTTTTCCTTTTCCAGATGCTGGCTGCAAACCTAACGACAAACCTTCCACGAGTGCCTGCCTTCTGCTTTTAATGTTTTCATCTTGCCAAGATTTGGAAACTGTATATCCAGCATTTATCCATGTTTCGTCTTGTAACATGCTTGTCGCCTGTTACGTACTCATTACTATATAATACCAATCACCGTACCAATAGCCACTCCCAATACACCCTTATATATTACAGTTAACTACATATTATAGAAACCTTTGTTACCGACTCATATTTGCGCACAATACACCAAAACTTGACTAGCGAGTCAAATTATGGATTGGTACCCTTGTGACAGCACAACCCCCGCCCTGTCAAAAAAGTTAATAAATACGCTGAATATTCTTGTTTCGTCCCTTTTTGCTGCACCCGCCTAGTTGAAAGACAACGCTTTGACGCCTCATAAGCGTCCATGTGCTGTGTGGCCATATCTCTTCGACATTGGTTGACGTTTTAAGACGCAACCCCTTAAGTCGGAGCTAAAATCTAATTTGGAGCTTAAATAAAACTCTAAGCAAGAGCTTAAATAAAAATTTCAAGCCGGAGATAAATCAAATACAATCCATGATGCTAGAACCTATGCTGTGTTAGAGCCATCCCACATCACCGTAGTCAAGCCGAACTGAAACCGAAGCCATCCCTGATGCTAAAACCCATTCCATAGACCGAACTACATCACCACTCATCTGCAAGACCTCCAGGCCGAAGCCAACCACCTGGATAAGCGCAACTAACAAAGTTAAGTCCTTTTTTATGATTCCTACCGTTCAACAAAAGTAATTACAGTTTAAATAAATATCAATATTTTTAAAAAACCGTTTTATTTGTGTACCTTAGACTGCAAGTCTTAAGGGCGTAACGTGTTCGGTTTCTGTTAATGTAGCTTCTCTGTTTATTTAGTTTCAGTAAATTAATTACAAGGTGTTTCTATCTTTCTCACCTTAGTTTTGATATAGTCTGTTATTTAATCGCAAACGTATAAAAAGATAGTGGCGCCCTCTTTTCTTGTATATTTCCTTTTCCTTCTACTATAGGCACTAACATGGAGTCGATCCACCCCCTGTAGAGAGTGTCTCTTAGCCGGGAACTCTTCTCTGGGAGAGATATTGTCTTTATTACAAACTGGCGCCCTTGTTAGTAGTCTATATAGTTGGACTGGAAAGGTATACAAATTTTGTTCTATCAGTTTTTGATTTACTAATTTTTGCTATAGATTTTTGATAACGTCCATATAATTTTTTGTTTGCTGAGTGATAATTTTTTTCGAACACTTTTTGAGTATTGTCAAGCAAAGCTCTATTGAAATGAATCTTTTTACTGCCTAAAGAAATATAGTTACTTAGCCTCAATTATCTATTAACATTTAGTACATTTTTTTTTAAATTTGAAAATATTTCTGAGTTGAAACAATTACATGTTTGAATTTTTAAATAACAATTATTGACAATTTAAGAAGTAATTTTGAAACACTTTTGAGTATTAGTTTACTATTTTATTTTTGAGTTTTATACATGCTAATACAGTATTACACATACATTTTGTTGTTCGATACCTGTGTTGTCTTGGTTTTGGAGTTCTGATATTTGACTTGTATGTTTATTTGAGTATTGCATTTCTATTTTTTTTATTTTTGTACACTTTTAAGACTTGGATTAATACTGTTGTCGGTTTAGATTATTACT
The DNA here is from genome assembly GCA_035357415.1 of Ophraella communa. Classification (NCBI taxonomy): domain Eukaryota; kingdom Metazoa; phylum Arthropoda; class Insecta; order Coleoptera; family Chrysomelidae; genus Ophraella; species Ophraella communa. Next base: position 8,953,704 of record CM068992.1, on the reverse strand, counting down.
GTTATTTCAGATACCTGTCATGCTGATCTTTGCTTTTTGATTTTTGATTCTTATCCTGTTTTATTTAGTTTTGAGTACCTGTTCATTGACTTTTAGGTCCATTTAAGGTTTAGCTATCTATTAGTTATCTCTATGCTTAGTTGGAATCATTAATTTGGATTTTAGGTTTCTATTATTAGATTTTAGAGCTCATTTGGAGTTTGGATATTTGCCTGCTTTTGTTATTGTCGATTGTTGATGTTGTTGTTGTATTCAGATACTTACCTTTTGTCTTTGTCGTTTAAGTATTGAGTACTTTGAGTTTAAGTATTATTTTCAAAATGCAGGCTAATCATTTAAAATCATTTGAGCTTTCTTATGAAATCAAAATAAGAAACTTTCCTGTCCCTGATACCGTTGAACAAAAGCGTAGAATTTTAACAGATCTTCTTGTTAGGGAAAATGCTAATAGAAGCTTTTCATCTCCAGTCAATACCCATAGTTTTTAGAAAGATGTAGCAGAGATTATAGAGATTTGGACTCATTTGAGATTTGGTTCCCTACTAGTTGTCTTTGTGTGCATTTGGTATTAGTAATTTGGATCTTGGGTGTCTATTTTTGGAATTTAGAGTTTATGTAGATTTTGGATACCTCCCTGCTTTTGTTAGTATTGGATATTGTCGTTTTGTGCTCAGATACCTTATCTTTTGTGTTTGCCTTTTGGGTATTTGGAGTACTTTTAGTTTGTGTGTTGTTGTTTCAAAATGCAGGCCAATTATTTGAAGTCAAGTAAACTATTGCGTGGAACCCAAGTGATACATTCTTATGCTTTGGACAGTGTAGAACTGTATCGAGCCGCATTTCAGGTAGTGTCTAGAGTCTCTATTGCCTTTGAGTTTTAGTCTTTTGTTAGTCATCACTTTAAACACGCTTCACTGTACTGGATATATTGTGTAGGAACCCCTCATTTGTGACTTCTGCGCGATGACCTATGGCTACTGTGGACGCTAACAGGCAACCTCCCAGAATAATCATTTCGAGTACTCCTTTACAATTTGACCAGTATTGCATTAGTCTTCGTCCACATATTCTTGTTTGTTCAATATAACTTTTAATTTTTTGCTCTTATTTCTTTATTACTTTTTTATTTTTCATTTTTTTTTGTACCCTTATTTTGCCACACTACAATATATAACCGTTTACATAATCATACCATATACAACTTGGCTCACCCATTGACTTTCCCCCGTGTAGAAAAGGAAGTAGACCAAGCTACATGGAGTTTATACCGTTCTCCGGACAAAACGGCTCCTTTTCTTATCCCGCATAAATTTCATTCTGTTGAACCACATTAGAATACCGGATAATTTGATAATAAAACCGTGAAGCTCTACATTGCTAAAAATGTATTTTATTGTCCCTTCAATTTTTGGTCCCCATTTTTTGTTTCATATATACCCCCACCGAGTTTTCTTACCGTTTCTCAAACAAAAAACATGGTATTTTGTTAACTTAGAGTCAACGATTGACGTGTCACGAAAGGCGTCAGGCCCCAATTGGATCGGGTTGGCCTCTGCTGGGTGGCAGCTTGCGCCCAGTATATAAACATAATTGGTCCAAAAAAAAAACGACTGCTTAGTCCTTTCTTTTTCTTCTTCTTCGCACTTCTCTTATCTAATACCTTTATATTTCCCTTTCCTAAAACTATCTTTTCCTTTCTTACCGTATCGTTAATAATTTAACTTTTTTCGCCTTAATCTTTCAGGTTGGCCAAACATTCATAAAGTTCTGTGCTGACGTACCGTATTCCTTAACAGGGTCATGGGTATAGTGTTAGTTTTACTTCTTATCTTCTTACCGTATATCTAACTATCTTACTTCCGTACTTAACAAGCCTTAACTAACATATTACCTACATTTAATTTTTTTAACTGTTATCTTTTACCGTTGCAAATTTAAGCCTATCTATGTATTGTTTTTACCTGACCTTACCTCTTGCGTTGCCGCACTGTGACTTTTGTTTTTGCCATCATGAGGTTGTCGTATGTTCCGTGTGGAACACTGTAAATGTTGTCGCTTCGCCAAACAACTGTTGACCGGTGAATGGTGATTCACCTTTGGTGATGTCTTGTGACAAATTTTTTGCTTTCCACTGGGAGACATTTGGGCCGGACATTCTTTGTCAAATTCAGGCTGGCAGCACTTATCGTGTTTCAAATTAATGCCTCTTCTCAGAGACATTTCGTTTCACACTCTCGGGAATTACTGCGTTCTGCAAATTTACAATTCCAGTGTCGCTGTGAAACACCCTCTTATTCTGTCGTTGGCTTGCGCTGAGAAATTTTCGTTTTTAGTACTGTTGTTGTTGTCGATCTCAGTGTGCGCTTTATCCGTTTCGAAACTGCCTGGAACTACTCGCTTGGAGTATTTATGGTTCCAGCATCCCATCGAAACCTATCGTTATGTTTTTACGCTGACTCATGAGCACAAACGTCACAAACCTTACCTTTTAATACCCTAAATACATAGATAAAGACGACACCTTTCTTTTAGTTATCAGACCATTATCTTTTTCTTTTGCTGCCATTTCTTCCACACTTCTTTACTCAGAAAAAATGATTCTTCGAACCATTTTTTTCCGGAGGAGAGGGGGTGTAACATGCTTGTCGCCTGTTACGTACTCATTACTATATAATACCAATCACCGTACCAATAGCCACTCCCAATACACCCTTATATATTACAGTTAACTACATATTATAGAAACCTTTGTTACCGACTCATATTTGCGCACAATACACCAAAACTTGACTAGCGAGTCAAATTATGGATTGGTACCCTTGTGACAGCACAACCCCCGCCCTGTCAAAAAAGTTAATAAATACGCTGAATATTCTTGTTTCGTCCCTTTTTGCTGCACCCGCCTAGTTGAAAGACAACGCTTTGACGCCTCATAAGCGTCCATGTGCTGTGTGGCCATATCTCTTCGACATTGGTTGACGTTTTAAGACGCAACCCCTTAAGTCGGAGCTAAAATCTAATTTGGAGCTTAAATAAAACTCTAAGCAAGAGCTTAAATAAAAATTTCAAGCCGGAGATAAATCAAATACAATCCATGATGCTAGAACCTATGCTGTGTTAGAGCCATCCCACATCACCGTAGTCAAGCCGAACTGAAACCGAAGCCATCCCTGATGCTAAAACCCATTCCATAGACCGAACTACATCACCACTCATCTGCAAGACCTCCAGGCCGAAGCCAACCACCTGGATAAGCGCAACTAACAAAGTTAAGTCCTTTTTTATGATTCCTACCGTTCAACAAAAGTAATTACAGTTTAAATAAATATCAATATTTTTAAAAAACCGTTTTATTTGTGTACCTTAGACTGCAAGTCTTAAGGGCGTAACGTGTTCGGTTTCTGTTAATGTAGCTTCTCTGTTTATTTAGTTTCAGTAAATTAATTACAAGGTGTTTCTATCTTTCTCACCTTAGTTTTGATATAGTCTGTTATTTAATCGCAAACGTATAAAAAGATAGTGGCGCCCTCTTTTCTTGTATATTTCCTTTTCCTTCTACTATAGGCACTAACATGGAGTCGATCCACCCCCTGTAGAGAGTGTCTCTTAGCCGGGAACTCTTCTCTGGGAGAGATATTGTCTTTGTTACAGTCTAAGTAGAAGATTTTCAAATTTTGTTCTTTGGCATATCGAATGCTTCTTAAATAGTCTCTTCTCCAAAAAACTATTTCCGGTTTATCTATCAAGAGGGATTTTCGATTATGTTTTGTATATCTGAAACCCACATCTTTCAAAAGTTTGCATAATGTCATTCTGAAGAATTTTGTATAGTCCCTATCCTCTTGCACTGATGTCATAATTTTGTCAAGTGTTGGAATTTCCTTTCGTAAGTAAAATCTATGGACTTTACGCCTTATATAGTCTTTGTTTTAATTACTCATCGATCTCAATTGGTTTTCGGGTATAAACTCTTAAAATATATTTTGGTATGTATATGAAATCTACTTAAATGAATGATTTAGTACTCCTTGTCCTTTCTATATAGACTATAATACCTTGCATCCTAAAATTAATTTTACTTTAGAAGTTGAAAAAAATAATTCAATTAATTTTCTAGATTAAAAAATTAAAGGAGTTAATAATTTACTAAATTATTCAATGTACAGAAAACCAACACAAATAGATGTAACCATACCATATAACTCAAAGCATCCTATAACACATAAATTAGCAGCATTAGGGCATTTTCAATTCCAATGGACAAAATTAACTTTGATAAAGAAATTGGTATCATAAAACAAATAGCTACGTCTAATGGCTATCCAATTCATTTAATAAATAAATTAATTAATAAGAAAGAACAGAAAGTGTCACTACAACTAATATTTCCTAAACAAACTAAAGAAATTAAAAGTTATAAAAATATTACATATTGTGGAAAAATTTCTAATACAATTTCAAAAATAATATCTTCGGCAACATCAGCATTAATATCATTTAAAACACAAAATAATATTGGTACAAAATTGTTAAATGTAAAAACAAAATTACCGAAATTTAAAAAATCTGGTGTTTACAAAATTAATTGTCCAAAATGTAATGCTGTATATATAGATCAAACACAAAGAAATTTTGAAGTAAGATTTAATGAACTCTTAAGAGCATATAGATTAAAACAACCAGAAAAGTCAAATTATGCAAAATACCTACTTAAACATCCACACTCACTCATACACACCAATGACATTCATATACTACACATTTGTGATAAAAAACAAAATTTAGATTTCCTCGAAGAACTTGAAATCAAAAGACATCTAGCAGCTCCACAATTTAAAGTTGTTAATGAACAAATAAATCTTGGAAGTTCACCACTATTAAATCGTTTACTTTGATTGAGGCAACCCTCGAACTTACTCGTTAATAAACATGTTTTTTTATAAAATTTTGGTACGTTACATTTGCAACCATTTTGAATCCAGTGGTGTAGTCATATTTAAGAAAAAAAAATACCTAATGTATTTTCGTCCTTTTTGGCAAATAAAAAATATCATAAAGGGCCTTAAAAATAGAAATTAAGCTATGAAAATTTGGGCCAAAATACTGTTAAATCAAAATCGGTTAAAAATGCGGATTTTACTGGGGTGCTTCCAAACAAAATGGGTGACAATATATTCCAATAAGTATATAGCTCTTTCAAAATTGATTTTTATAGCACTTGTGTTAGAAATGTGTCTACGGGAGGTGCTATACCAAAACTGAAGGAACTAAATTACAAAAATCAAATCCGATATTCAGGTGGCGGTCATTAGAATCAAACCGGAATATATTATAAGAATATTAAAAATCCCTTAGGGCTAATAACATCTAGGCTTTAATATTGTTATGTCCTATTACTTCCTTAATCAACATCAGTTAGCTACAAACAAACAAAATGTACTTAAGTGCTATATGTCATTCTGACGATGCTATAGTTGTAGCGAGTTTTAATAACCAATTTTTTAAATAAAAGTGAAAATTTTGTTAAAAAGTTTTATATTTTAATGAAAATTAATATTGATATTTAGAATTAAACGATCAAATTAAACAAAAAAACAGTTTTGTGTAATTTTTTCACTTTATTTTACTAAAATTTTAATGATCTTAACGAATTTTGGATTCTAGTGAATCGTATTATTTGAATTTTTGCTAAGTAACTTCAGATGTTCATTAAAACCTTAGAAAGTATACGCTCTAACGCCTAAACTCTCAATTAACTTAATTTAACAATACCATAATAATGACATTTGATCTCTTCCTGGCAATAAATCATCGAAATATTCCAACTTTTTCGGCTAAATTTTGCGGCAATGCATTCCGAAAATAAGAAAGCGTGTCTTAAAACGATATATCAGTTTTTGTATCATTGGAATGGGGATGAAATAAGATATATAGTTGTACAATTTCTAAGAAAAATATTTGTTTTTTCGTCACTACAAAGTACTTCATTAAACTAAGTGGTGGACTTTGAAATTATAAAAAATATAGGCAATGTTTCTAAATATAATTTAATGTTTTATTATCGATTACATTTAAGTAAAAAGGAAAAATTGAATCTTAATTTAAATTGGCACAATAGTTATTTATGGTGCAAAGTTTCATTTAGAAGTTTCTTGTCATTAAATTACTATTTATTTATTATTCTTTTAACATTAATATTAAATGGGTTTTCCTGAGGATGTAAAATAAAAAGAACATTAAAAATAAAACTTTATAAACAAAACTTTCACTTTCTATTTAAAAAATTGCTTTTTTAACATAATGACAACTGTTTCACTAAAAATTAGCACCGCCAGATTGACATATCCTGGATGTACTTCCCTCTAAGATCAGTATAACTGTGCAATGATATTAAAAAACCAAGAAAAAACTATGTCATGCTGATCTTAACAATAACTTAATAAATTTGTGTCTTATCTATGTATTAAATTTAAAGACTCAATAATAGTAAACAGTTTAATATGTTGGAGCTAGTGTTTTTTCTAGTCTCCTTAATGTTCATTTTATAGTTTATCAAGGTTATATTGATGATTATGTAGTATGTTATATATGAATGACAATTAATAAATATAAAAGTCTGTCAATAATTTTAATATCATAAAATTAGTAATATATGATTAGAATCACCGTACAATAAGCAATTTCGTGCAAATGGGTCTACAAAGTAAAAAGGAATAGAGACGGTTCAATCGATAAATTTAAAGCAAGGCTAGTAGTTCGAGAATTTTCACAGAAGAAAGGAGAAGATTATAATGAAACCTTCAGTCCCGTGGCAAAATCTGGTACGATTAGAGCTCTTTTGAGCGTTGCTGGAAGTGAAAATCTACAACTAACGCAATTTGATGTCACAACGGCTTTTCTTTACGGAGAATTGAAAGAGGAAGTCTTTATGAAACAACCTGAAGTCTTCAGCGATAGCACCAATCGTGTGTGTCGTCTTCAAAGAAGCCTGTATGGACTCAAGCAAGCACCAAGGTGCTGGAACAAGCGGATTGTAGACTTTATCCTAAAATATGGGTTTACAAGAAGTGAAGCAGATTCTTGTTTTTTTCATCAAAAAGGAAGGCAAAAGTTTACTCCTCATGGCACTTTACGTAGACGACGGTCTTATCGCATCAAATGTCAAGAAAATAGAAAAACATTTTCTTGAAGCTTTAGGACAAGAATTCAAAATTTTTGTAAAACCTGCAAGTTATTTTTTTGTTAAAATTTAAAGTTGCTCATAGTAGCATGAGTCACATGTTAGTACTTCGCTCTAACTTTGTGTTTCTCTTATAGCCTGATGATGGTCTGTAGACCGAAACATGTCGCTGAATTGATGTAATTTTTACCATTAAATTATATATATATTGTGGGTTTGACTTCGAGTTTTATTGCTACTATTCGTACCACCCACATTCGAGTCATGGATAACCTCTACGATTTAACAATATTTAATCAACAGCAGGTAGTTACCTTGAAAAACCAAATGTAACTTCAATGTCTGTCGTTTTGTGTCACTGTCAGTTGCTGTCACATTGGCGTCATTGGTCATAACAATATTGTACAATGTCGCAATTTGGAAATGCTTCTGCTGTAGATATTGACAAGAATATAGACAATCTTGCGGCAACGAATACGAAAAAGTCAAAAATGTCAGTATGGAGACAATTTCAAGAGTTTTGTGCTGAAAGAAATCACTTATTAGAACGAGGAACTTCGGTGGAAAAAATTGCCTTCACTCTAAAGGACTGGGCAAGCAAAATGCGCAAGAAGGATGGATCCTTCTATAAAGAAAATGTAGTGAAAACAATGTGGAACGTAACGGCAAAACTTGTTCGGGAAAAATATTGCGAAGATTTCGGTATTGTAATAGATCCATTTAATGATGTAAGATTTAAATCTGCTAGGAGTGCCCGAGATGCTACGCGCAAAATATTACAAATTAACCCGGAAAAGAGAAAAGAAAGCTCATCGGCTTTTACGCATTGCTGCAAATTTTGAAGCTTTACGATGAAAACGAGCCGGAAGGTCTGCAGAAAAAATTTTTTTATCTTATATCTTATGAGCTAGCATTTCGAGGAGGTGAGGCAGTCAACTGTTTGACGGATTTTTTTCAAGAAGAAAAGTTTCATGATGGAACAAGCACAAATAGAATAGAATATAATCCAGTATTTTCAAAAACCTGCCAAGGAGGAGGCCGTAGATTAGCGGACAGTAAATGGTTAACCCGAAATATTATTAATGAAGACATTTGCCCCGTTAGGTAGGTCAAATTAAGGGTTTTTTATTTAATTTTACTTTTCAATGCTTTTTTTCAAGATTATACAGAAAACTTTTGTCAAATCGAGTCTGTTTCTTACACCGAATCGAGAATGGCAAAATAGTGGTATATGGTTCAAGAACATCCCAGCTGGTAGAAACGAGATCGCAAAATGGACAAAGCTGTCTGTCCAAGAAGCAGATCTCGATAGCGAAAAGTTCAAATTCACAAACCATTCTCATCGAGCAACTGCCGTAAGCCATCTAGTCAAGGTTGGGGTAAACGAAAACCAGCTAACGAAAATAACGGGACATGGAAATGTCAATTCAATAAAACCTTATTTACAACTTGATAAAGAGTTTCATGAGGAAATAATAAAGAAAATGAGAAACAGTGAGAACAGCGAGGTTGGTGATTTTTCAGTTTCAACTTCTTCTTCCAGTAACGTTGTTTCTGACCGACAACAAACTTCGACTGGTTCAATCATAAATTTTAATAATTGCGTTTTTAATTGTAAGAATTTCAATAACTAGGCTTAACAGTGTTCATGTTATTTCAATAAATAATAAACGTTTAATATAATTACGTCTGCATTTATTTTGAAGGACCTGATAATTCGCACTAGTGCAAAATTATCGCCTAATTGCATGCTCATTGGCTGAAACAACAATCAAAAAATAGTCGGAACATTGTTGAAATGTCAAATTTGACAGATAAAAATTTTTTTCAAAAAATTGATTTTAAATATTTTAAATTAAATTGCTTTTAAATGAGTAAAATACAAATACTCCCAACAACGGATTTTTCTGTGTACAATTTTGTTAAGCAATCAGTTTTAAATTACCCACTCAAAGTATCTCTAGCTACGTCTTTTACTTACCGATAGTTAACTTTTAGTTTAAAAGGAAATAGTAAAACGTAAATACATAATAATAATAAAATGAAATCCGTTGATCATCTGGCAGGGCCATATTTTCTGGTCTAAACTATTGGTAAAGTCAACAGTAACAAGGAACGTGTTTGTCTAATGGTTGTGCAATTCGTGTTTACGATTTTTTGAACTATTTTAAGTTTTTATTTTATCTAAGCATCATAAAAGATTCCCCAGGAACTAGGTTAACTACTTTAACATTTTTATAAATAGTATTTTCAACGCATAAAAACAGTAAAATAGGTCAGCCAATGCAATCGATGCAGTGCCAGTGATAAAAAAATATTTTTGTCGTAAAAATTTTCCAGAGTTTTTAGTGTGGCATACGCACAAACACATCAAATGTTATGTAATCGTACACTCTTTCAACATTCATTGTATCTACAGATTTATTAGATAGTTTTTGTCGGTGGTCCGTTGCCCTCATTTTTTTAAATAAAAACTAAATTAAAAATTATTTATATATTCGCTATATGAATCATAATTAAAGTAATTATAAAACAACTATTTAGAAAAATAGAAACTTTTTAACAAAACTTGTTCTTATAATATAAGCATTCTACCAGAAAATATGCTTTACATGGCTGGACTGTTGCAGTGCTCGCACAAAGGAGGATTTTCGGAGGATTAGGTAACCATGTGAGTACCTGGTGTGTCCAACCCGTAGCCTTCGGATAATAAATCGATCTCTTCTTTTCAGATAAAAGTATCTATACTATATTTGAAAATCAAGAGAGAGTAACTTCCCAGAATAAAAACTAATTCGGTATGCAAAACTATAGTACAGTACGTGCGGTAAAACTTCAATATTTGTAATGCATTCTAAATTGTTTTTGTTAATTTCAATAAAAAATTTATTAAATTTCTTGGACTATCACATTATTTTATAATCTTTCATTGTTACTACAGTAGGCCTATGAGGATTAACGTGCGTTATAGGCATAACCAGATTAGAAAGGGATAATTGTTATTTAACGACCTCCGAATGGCAACAGCTTCTAACGACAGATATTTTGACTTAAATAGTGCTTAAGTTTCTAGAAATGCAGTTATTTGATTTTCGATAAACGTGACAAATAGTAGTGACTAAAAATGGAAGCAGTTTGTGATTATACGCCAGTGAAAAAATTAAAACTAGACCATTTATCGCTCAATGAAAAGAGTGCTGTAGTGAATGTGTACCACTATTTTAAACATCATAATCCCTCAAACACTATTGACAGTGTAGTTAAAACAACATCTAAGGCAATGGGATATGGAAAATCTACAATATATAAAGGAGGAAAAATCAGGTGGAGTAACCTCACCAAAGCCGAAACCAGGTAGACAAAAACTATTAAAAGTCAACGTGGACGAGTTTTTTAAAAATGCTATTCGTAAGCTTGTTCACTCATTTTTTATAAACAAGCAAATACCAACTTTAGATAAAATTTTGCAAGCCATTACGAATGATGTTGATTTACCCACAATAAGCCGGGATAAACTATGGAAAACGTTACATGAGTTAAACTTTAAATTTGAAAAAATGGGCAGACACTCAATGCTAATTGATTCTAAAGAAATTGTATGTTGGAGAAGACAGTACCTCAGAAGAATACAACAAGTTAAAGCTCAAAATAAAAACATTTATTATTTAGATGAAACATGGGTTAATGAAGGACATTGTGTAGGAAGAGTTTGGAAAGACAAAAATATAAAATCATCCCATCAAGCTTTTCTAGAAGGATATACTACTGGTTTTAAGGAACCTATAGGAAAAGGTAAAAGATTAATTATTTGTCATATAGGCAGTACAAACGGTTTTCTTGAGAATGGTTTACTCTTATTTGAATAAAAAAACCGTTGATTATCACGAAGAAATGAATGGAGACGTGTTTGAGGAATATTTTGAACAGATGATTCAATTCATACCAAAAGGATCGGTTATTGTAATGGACAATGCAAGTTACCACTCCAGATTACTTGAACCTTTACCAACCACTAAATGGAAAAAGGATGAAATTGCAAAATGTTTATCTTCTAAAAATTTAGCATTTGACAATACAATGCAGAGAGCAGAATTGTGAACTATTGCTAAAAAACATAAGCAAAATTATAAAAAATATAATATTGAGGAGATAGCCAAAAAACGAGAAATTGAAATCCTTCGTTTACCACCCTACCATTGTGAGCTGAATCCGATAGAATTGATATGGGCTCAAGTTAAAGGTTATGTTGCCAGAAATAACACTACTTTTAAATTATCAGATGTTAAAAATCTCTTCAATAAGGCAATATCTGAAGAAACAAGTGAAAATTGGCAAAAATTTATTAGACACGTTACAGAAATAGAAAAAAAAATGTGGGAGCTACATAACATAATTGATATTACTATAGAGCCCATTGTAATTTCTCTAGAATCAGATGGTGAATCTTCTGCCACAGAGTGCGAGGAACCATAACTTTAAAATTATTAATTTATGTACTTTAATTTTATTTTTAGATTTTTATTTTTTAAGATTTAATATTGTCGTATTTTTTGCATGTTGCTCGTCAAATTTTATCCTTGCGGTTGGTTTTGTTTTTCTCATATACCTACTTAATTGTTTTTTTAGCTCCTCATATTAATTTATAAGTAATTGTAATTATCTGTACATATTATATACATATTTTGTAAATAAACATATGCCTAAAACAAAATGCCTAAAACAATATTGACTTTTTCTTCATTTTACCCAAATTAAATTACTACTTACGAATTATGTTTATCTATCTAAAATTGGTAATCTAGGTATAAATAACTAAAACAAATTAAATATTTCTATTTCCACTGTTATATAGGTCAAACACAAATAAAATTGAAGTAATTTTCTATGAACACTTAAAAGCATAATATAGATTAAAACAACCACATAAGTCAAAGTATGCAAAACACCTTCTTGAACATCCAGATTCACTCATACACACCAATGACATTTAAATACTACACATTTGTGATAAAAAACAAAATTTAGATTTCCTTGAAGAACTCGAAATAAAAAGACATCTACCACTATTAAAATGTTTACTTTGATTGTCTCTTCTATTTTTATACATAGATAAGACGTAATTGTAACACAAATGTATTAAGTTATTGTAAAGAACAGAACGATATAGTTTTTTCCTGGTTTTTCTATACCATTGCAAAGTTATACTGATCTAAGAGGGTATTACATCCATGATAAACCCTTAGGGCTAATAATATCTAGGCTTCAATATTGATATCTTATTACATTCATACTTGGTCTAGTCTTAACACTACTTAATCAACATGAGCTAGCTATCTTAAAAAAACAAAATGAAACTTCAATATGTCAATCTGACGATGCTAGTTTTTAGCAGAACAGCTGTCATTGTGTTAAAAAAGAAATTTTTTAAATAATCAGTGGAAGTTTTTGTTTAAAAAGTTTTATTTTTAATATCCTTAGTAAGATGGACTTCCACAAAGTAAAGGTTATTACAATAAATTTCATTAAATCAACTTATTACTTTGATATTATTTACTTTAAACATTCATTTTAATTTTCTATATTTAAAAACCAATAAAGTGTATTCTTGTAGTTTAAAAGGTTCAAATGTACTGATGAAAATTAAATGTAGAACTTCCAGTATAAAAAAATGTTTGTTGTAGATTTACATTAATAAAACACATCCATAAAAACAGCACTACAAACATTTAGCATTAACACATCAAGTAATGTTCGTTACATTAGGTACATTATAAAAAATTATGTTGTATAAATATCAAACAAATTTATGAGGTATTAGAAATACTGTACTATTCTTAAAATAAAAACGGATAATACAATGACTATGCAAGATGGTCCGAAGAAAACTTAACATCTCAATAAAAAGGAAAACATCCAAGGTATGACAATTAATCAATGAGATCAGAAGTCCAGACATCACTTATATTTATATTGACTAGAAGCTCTTGGACTATCCTCATCACGGCAGCTTGGATGTCTTCCATGAGCCCAAAATGTTCCTTTCGCAACCTTGGCGACGCTGGAAGGTTAAAAACTGCGCCAGGCTGAAGGCACAATGCATGTAGCATTATCGTATTGGAGAATCCACGTCTGGTGAGGTACTACGAACTATTTTTGCTGGTTCATTCTGCTTTCTTCACTGTGTATTTGCTCATTAGCCCCTTCTTTAATCTGAATGAGCCAGGAAATAGCCACTGCTGGCTCTGATGCTTTGTTTCAGGGTCATATTAAAAGAAGCAAAACTTTTTCCACCAGTAATTATACGTATCGATAAAGGTGGGATGTGAAATTCGCCGACTTCAGCTTCAGCTTTACCAGGTTTAGGATGAGGATTAAGTAGATTAAGGTAATTACAAAATATCTTATTTGATGGCCTTAACTACTGATTTGCCTCAAGCAATTCAGTTATGAAATATTTTCAACTTGGAGTATAAAAACAGAGTGTTAAGAAAAGTGTTTAAATCCATATACAAAGTTCGGTACCTATAACCGGTGTGAAGTTAGCAGACAATTTTAGCTGCTGAAATGTTGGGAACTGCTGGATTTTAACTTTCAGTGGCGCACAAGTTAAATGTAATTTTAAAAAAATAGACGACTTTACAAATATTTACAAATCAAGATAGTTTTTAAATATTATAAATAAAATATTTTAAAATATTTCTAAATTTATTAAAAGGACAGTATAATACCTTTAAAAAAAATGACTTAACAGGGGGAAATAGGGGATGAAATACTAACCCTTAAATTTTTAAAAATCTGTAACTGCCAAAGAAGAATTTAAACATTTAAGGGTAATTAACATTAAAAATAATATGTATAAGCCGCTATCCCAAAGTTATTGCATTTTTTAAAAGAAAATCTGTTGGTTACAAACCAAAAAAATAAAAAGTATTGAATAAAGAACAAAAATTAACGACCACCGAAAAAATATTGTACGTAACACGATCCGAAAGTGATTTTACGGGAAACATCCTACTCATCCCACATATCACTTTCGGAACTTGTTACGTATATTATTATTTCCTAAGTGGGTCGTAGGAAAAATATAACTGTTCGACTCGTGTGGGTTGTTCATATCGCACTCTGACTTCGTTCTCGCGCGATATGGCACAAACTACTATTTTATTCCACAATTTTTAATAAATTATCGACTTTGACCAAGTATTTTTTTTAATTATTAATTATTTGTTATCACAATTTAATTATAATTTACTTACGTTGGAAAATAAAAATTTTAGCTTTAGTGAAGAATTTAGTAAAAAAATTATTTACACATTAACACTAATATAATCTTCATTAAAAAATAATAAAAAAAAACTGATAAACAGTATTATTAAAGAATATTGCTTTTTAACGTTTCGTAATAATATGTTTCTAACGTGTGATGCAATGAAGAAAAGTAAACATATCATAATGTTTAAGAATTCGAAAAATCCCACCAAGGGATCTATTTTTGTCTCTGCTTTCAGGTACCTACTACAAAAAAATAATTCTACTGACTTGACCTGCTTTTTTGTGAGGCTTTTTTGCGGCATGTAAACAGTTTAGTAGATACTTATTAGGGGGATTTCTCCACATCAATTTTATTGTGAAATCCACCCTAAAAACACGAAAGCGTACCACATTTAGTTGACAGTATTATGCACGAGAAATCTCGTTGAAAACAAAGTTTTTAAATAGTGGTATACGAGAATAAAAAACAGGAAAAAGTATTTTTTACAGGTTACCTGTTGAGTGAATCGGATTTATGTGCTAAAAAAGGTGCAAAACGTCAAGTGAATTGTGCTTTTATAATTGATGAGTTTTACTTTTGATAATTTATAGGTCTTTGAATTTTTTTAGGGTGGGAATTTTTTTTTTATTTAAAGAAAAGTGCTCGGCAACTATGGCCACTTACACATAAACAATATAATATATATGTTTGTTACAAAGTAAAATAAATTAAAATAG
The DNA here is from genome assembly GCA_035357415.1 of Ophraella communa. Lineage (NCBI taxonomy): Eukaryota > Metazoa > Arthropoda > Insecta > Coleoptera > Chrysomelidae > Ophraella > Ophraella communa. Next base: position 8,938,535 of record CM068992.1, on the reverse strand, counting down.
ATACATAGTTCATATTTTGTGGTACAGTTGCACTGTTTTAAGGAAGAGAAGTACGTTCTTGATTTGATCTGGACTGCTTAAGATTTCTTTTAGGTTGTCTGTAAGGTTGTGGTATAATCTTTGAGAGGAATACTGGTGACATTCTATTAAAATGTGTTTTATTGTCAGATGTTTTTGACAGCTAAGGCAGAGTGGACGACTACTGGATGACATTAATTAAAAGCACATAATAATGTGAATGTTTTTTGGCTAAATCCAGGATTACATACAGTGTGGAAAAGCCAAATGGAATAAATTCATTATTTCGGTCACTGATATACATATTTACCTTCTATTGGGATGCTAAGTAAAAACGGTATCCGCCGAAATAAACAGTACCGAAACAGAGAGTGCTGTGGAGTTGTTTATGTAATATGGATTTATCATATTTGACTTAATTGTCATTAGTTGATATATTAATAGTACGCTGCAGTTAAATTTGATTTAAAACTGGTTCTAACAACGGAAGAACAAGTGTTTTTGGTAGAGCATTATTTTCGTTCATAAGGAAAAGGTCGTGATGATGGTCCAAGCTTAGAACAGGTGTCAAAAAAATATCAACAAAAATTTAATAAAGCAGCTTCTAGTAAAAGTGTGATGTTAGCTGTTGTTGAAAAATTTCGTCGCACTGGTAGTATATTGTGTCAACGTAAAGGTTCTTCAGGTCGTCGAAAAACAGTATGCACTAACGAAAATGAAGGACATGTTTTTAACCAAGTTGTGCAATCACCTCAAAGAAGTCTTGTAGATTGTAGATTATAGATTGCAGAAGGGGTCGCTTGGCCCAGTTGACCTTACTACACTGCGACCTATAAGATCTTTTGTGTATACCCTACATCTATATTTTAGTCCAAAAGGTCTAGGCTTCTAAGACAGTCCATTATCCGTTTTGGAGCTAGGTTTGTAATCTGATCAGGATCAAGGAATACCTGTTCCAGATATTTATGGCGTTGCCGAACAATTACTCTGCAATTGCAGATAATATGTTCTGACGTCTCATCTGCCTCATCGCAGAATCTGCATGTCCCACTGTCCAATATGCACATTTTGCAGAGATGGTATCTGAGTGAGCAGTGTCCAGTGAGAATTCCTATGATTATTCTGAGATCAGATTTCTGAAGCTCTAAGAGTAATTTCGCGTAGCGGGCAGAGTGTCGTAATAACCTTTTTGCCTGTCTTTGGCCTGGAACATTTTTCCAGTAGGCTGCACTGAGTTCCTTTTCATATTTTCGAACTTCTTCCATTATGCGGCTTTTTGATATGCCACAAAATGGTTCAGGTCCGATAAAAGGAGCACAAGCTCCTTCCTTTGCGAGACTATCGGCAATCTCATTTCCGACAATTCCTTTATACCCTGGCACCCATAGCAAGAAGTCTTGTAAGAACTGCATGTAAACTCAACATTAGTGAAACGTCTTTACGTCGCATGTTCAAATCAATTGGTGGTTATCCATACCGTATTCAACTTGGACAACGACTAAATGCTGCGGACAAACGTGCAAGAGAAACTTACTGTGGTCGCATGTTGAGTTTAATCTACAAAGATCCCGAATTTTTGAAAAACGTATGGTTTTTAGACGAGAGTCACGTTCATCTTAGCGGCGATATTAATGGACAAACAACCAGATTCCTTGGATTTGAACGTCCTGATGTCATTGTAGAGAAACCACTCCACAGTCTTCGAGTTACCGTTTGGTGCGCGGTATCTGGTAATGGAATGATTGGTCCTTATTTCGTTGAAGATGATAATCAGAATCCACTTACTGTCAACCAAGAACGTTATAGAGAGAAAATTATCATACATTTTTGAGAGATCTAAATAACTTTTGCCGTGCACGAAATCTACAGTTTCGCACACAATGGTTCCAACAAGATGGTGCAACGAGCCATACAGCTGTGCGCACCTTAGACTTAATCCGTCAGCATTTCGATAATAGAATAATTTCTCGGAGAAAAGACTTCGAATATCCTTCTCATTCACCTGATCTGACGCATACATTTGAGGCATAATGAAGGAAAGAATATTTCATTCGGAAAATCCGCCGGTGAATATTGCCGAACTACAGGAAAGAATACAAAATATTTTTCGGCAGTTCCATCTACCACTATTTATAAATATGTTTATTGACATACAATTTTTTTTATTATAATTAAAATACACTCCGCCAAAAAAGTATCGCATCACTTATAAAATTACAAATATTTATTACCGCATTTGGTTAATTTAAATTATTTCTTTATGGCCCTTAAGAATATTAAGGCTAGAATAAATATTAAAATAAAATTTGTAAATACAGCTTACTGTTTAAGAAAAAAAAGTGATAATTGCTATTTTGTCTGGTTTTTATATTATCAGTCTTTATTTTACTTTGGTAAAAAGTATACAGTTTGCGTTTAAATTAAAATTTTGTATTAAATATCGAGTATGAAAGATCGTGACAATATAAATTTAAATTTAACGAGGGATCAAGTGGTTAGAATAATTTCCCTCATTGAAGATGGAAGGAGTCAGAGATATGTGGCAAATTTAGTGGGTGTAAATCAGTTGACAGTATCACGAGTGGCAGTAAGGTACCGAGAGACTGGTCTTTATGAAAGACGAGCTGTAACAGGTCGGCCAAGAGCAACTACGCATGCAGACAATAGATTTTTAGTCCTTCAGGCTTTGCGTCGAAGACATGTGACTGCAAGTCAACTTCAACATGACTTAGCCGAGACTCGAAATGTACGTGTGTCTTCAGAAACTGTTAGGCACATCTTAAGACAGTCTGGAATTAGGGCCAGAGTAGCTGCCACTGCCCCGAGACTTACAAGGGAACACCGTATAGCACGACTAAAATTTGCAAGAGAGCACGTAAACTGGAATATCGACGATTGGGGTAACATACTCTTTACGGATGAGTCAAGATTTTGTTTATACACTTCAGATCGAAGAATACCAGTTTATAGACGAGATGGCGAGCGTTATTTTCAATGCAACCTAAGACCGGCGACAAACTTTGGAGGAGGATCTATTATGCTCTGGGGCGGAATATCTTTAAGAGGTCGAACCGAATTGGTACAGCTAGATGGAGGATCCTTAACTGCTGATAGGTACATAAGAGAAATTTTGGAGATGCATGTTGTTCCTTACTTCCTTTTAATGCATGACAATGCACGCCCACACGTCGCAAGAATCGTTACAGAGTACCTTCAAGAGGTAAATTTACAAGTTTTAGTTTGGCCAGCGCGCCTCCCGGACTTAAATCCAATAGAACATGTTTGGGACTATCTTTACAGAAGGGTGAGATCCGGTAATGTGACGCCAGCTAATCTTCAGGACCTGCAACGGTTGTTAACCATAGAATGGGATAATATTGATCAAGATTATCTGAGAAGATTAATTGGATGTATGCCACAACGTTGTCTAGATGTTATAAGAGCTAGAGGAGGCAATACGTCTTACTAAATTACCATTACTTTTGATTTTTATTTATTTTAAATCAATGCTGTTTATGCGCTTACTTCTAATTTATGAAAAAAATTAAATAAACCCTCTGTTTTTCGTACATTCTGCATTTTTCTTTAGATACTTATTGCTTACTTAAAAAACCAAAAGAAACAACAGTAAAAAAATCATATTTTAAATTATTTTTAATACAATATTTGTAGTTTTATAGGTGATGCGATACTTTTTTGGCGGAGTGTATTATTAAACTAAGACTACTTATATTCACATAAATGTAGCTGATATCACCTCAAAACTAGTCCCATTGTATCGCCCTGATTTTGTCGATTGACGATTTTGTTTAAAAAAATAACTTACATAACTCCAAAAAGAACAAGAGGCTCCTACTAGGTACATAAGTCAGTTTACTATCTAGCTCAACAACATTTAAACCTTTATTTTCAAACTGAAATAAGTTGCCCGTAGATAATATCTTAATCTTCCTCTGCCATAAATAATTTTATTCCTATGCATTACTTTTTACAATGTATCACCTAGATTTATAAGATATTGATTCGTAAATAATATACGGTGGCAGTGATCCACGTCTATCTACTAAGCGATGTACAATTAACCCAACTTCCTAGTAAAACATTTTAACATGTCTATTTGCTAGCAGAAAGGATCGAATTTCACTTTTGGTTCTTCTATAAAAAGTTGTGTCCGCAAAGGCACATACATCCTCTTCCTCGAACATGTGCGGCCCAACCCCTAAATGGATCCTTAATACCTAAGGTCGTACACGAATTTTTCTATCGGGTTACAAAGTACAAAAACAGAAAATTATTGCCACATTTTATTGTTGTTTTTTTTCCTTGCTTTAAGTAATGATCTTTTTGGTACCTACATTAATTTTTGACTTTATTTTTAATTTATTTTATCGACTGTTTTAACTAGTGTGCTTTCTTGATTGCTTTATTTATCAATTAAGAACAGTGAACAACTAAACGGTTGAATGAAACTTCCACTACTTTTTCGTAAAATACGTTTTAAATTCAATTACAGCTGTTTCGCTAAAAACTAGCATTGAAGTTACAGTTTGTTTGTTTGTAGCTAGTTGATTAAGTAGTTAAGGCTAGACCAAGTGTAATGATATTTATTATTTCATATATTCATCATTTTAAATAGTTATATTTTAAATAGTTATATTTTATATATTTCATAATTTCCTTTATGAATGCATCGACAATTTGGATATCGACTATTGTGTTATTGACTTCATGAATACTTAAATTGATTGTACTAACCCTTACTTTTTGGAAGTCCATCTTATTAAGAACAATAAAAAACTCTTCGTTTTAACAAAACTTCCAATATTTATTTAAAAACTGCTTTTTTAAAAGACTCATTGCACAATTATACTGATCTTAGAGGGAAATACATCCAGGATAATCCCTTAGGGCTAATAACATCTAGGCTTTAATATTGTTATGTCTTATTACTTCCATACTTGGTCTAGCCTTATAACTACCTAATAAACATCAGGTACCTAGCTACAAAAATAAATAGTAACTTCAATATGTCAATCTGACGATGCTAGTTGTCTAGCGAAACGGCTGTCATTGAGTCTTTTAAAAAAGCAGTTTTTAAATAAATATTGGAAGTTTTGTTAAAACGAAGAGTTTTTTATTATCCTTCATGAATACTATTTATTCAGCAATATTCCGGTTGCTACCTGAAGTACGTTGCACTAATTTTGAATATTAAAAGAATGTATTAGTTTAGATTTGATTTATGTATTGAACTGACAACATCTAGATATGGTGAATAAATTGGGTTTTTTTCTAAGGAGTTTTAATTATTTAAATTAAGAAGAATTAATAAGTTTATCACATAGCGATCCTGCCAGTCAAAAATTAATTAAAACAGAAAATTTTGTTTCAATGGAACATAGTTTGAAATTCTAGAAGTGGGAGGAAATACAAACTCAAAGGAAGTACGTGAAGTAAAATTAAAGCATAGATGTTATTAGCCCCAAGGGATTATCCTGGATGTATTTACCTCTAAGATCAGTATAACTGTGCAATGATATAGAAAAACCAGGAAAAAACTATATCCTGCTGATCTTTACAATAACTTAATATATTTGTGTTATAATTACGTCTTATCTATGTATAAAATGAAGACTCAATCAAAGTAAACAGTTTAATAGTGGAGAACTTCCAAGATTTAGATATTTGTTCATTAACTACTTTAAACTGTTGATCTGCTAGATGTCTTTTAATTTCAAGTTCTTCGAGGAAATCTAAATTTTGTTTTTTATCACAAATATATAATATTTGAATGTCATTGGTGTGTAAGAGTGAGGATGGATGTTCAAGTAGGTGTTTTGCATAGTTTGACTTATCTGGTTGTTTTAATCTATATGCTCTTAAGTGTTCATTGAATCTTATTTCAAAATTTCTTTGTGTTTGACCTATATATACTGCATTGCATTTTGGGCAATTAATTTGGTAACCACTGGATTTTTTTTAAATTTAGGTAATTTTCTTTTTATATTTAACAATTTTGTACCAACATTATTGTGTGATTTAAATGAAATTAATGCAGATATTGCCGAAGATACTATTTTTGAAATTGTATTAGAAATATTTCCACAATATGTATGTGGTGCACTTGTCTGGTTACGACGAGCACACAAAAATGACTCCTATCACTTTTGACTTACATTCTAATCATATTTTGACGTTATTTCAAGTTGACAGTTTTATGACATTATTTTATTTTGTGGTTATATGGTTATATGCAATTTTTCTTGAGTGACAGTCATTTGGCATTTCCTGTCAATGCCATTTCTCTCTGATAAAAAAGAAGAAGAAAAAAGGATCCAAGGAGGCAGGAAGCTGGAGAATCACCAGAGGAACGTCGCTAGGAAGATTATTGATGAGAATAAGAAAAAAGAAGGAGTTGAAAAAAAAGATTGTCATATTTATAATTTTCATATCATTTTATAGAGTAATTTTTAAAGAAATGTATTAAAATATAAAGTTTTTTTTTACAATAAAATTTTATATTTAGTGGAACCACACCACTAAAATGTAATACTTTTATAACTTTTAATTTCTTTAGTTTGTTGAGGGAATATTATAGTTGTACAGACATTTTCTGTTCTTTCTTATTAATTAATTTATTTATCAAATGTAATGGATAGCCATTACATGTATCTATTTGTTTCATAATCTCAATTTCTTTAGGTTCGTTCCAACAAACAATCAGGGATACGTTTCGGATTGTTTACAAATTTGTTTCTACGCATGCGCGCATTTTATGAAATTTGAAACTAGTCCACAACTGTTCTGTTGGAACACTGTAGTAGTAGTTTGACATTTAACACATGACAGTGCAACAAGTGGAAAATATTTTCTCATTCCGAATTTTTCGGGCGAACACGAATTTCCTCAATTATTTCCTCGAGAACATTACTGGATTCGTCTTCACTGTGAAATGCACCAATACTTTCGTCTAATAAATCGCTGTTGCCAATATTTTCATCCGAGCCACTGTAACTCATATTTATATTAAATAGATCTCCTCAGGATATAAATATATAATACGCGAAAAAGGTTAAAAGTTGAATTAAATGGACAAACACGTGGTTTCGAATGATCAAATCTCCTTTGCGCATGCGTCTGATTTATAGTTCCTAACAAATTCACAAACTCTTATGACAGTTTTCAAACCGTTTGCATGTAACGTTGGAACAGCTTACTACCGGTCACCAAACTGTCACAAATTGTTGTTGGAACGCTAAAATGCACATGCGCATGCTCATAACAATCTCTGATAGTTTTGGACTCTTGTTGGAACGAACCTTTTATTAAAATTATTTTTGTTCATTGTAATTGAAAATGCTCTATGTATCATAGAATTATAAGCTGCTAATTTATGTGATATAGGATGATTTGAATGATATGGTATGGTTACATCTGTTTATGTTGGTTTTCGGTTTATTGAATAATTTAATGAATTATTAACTTTTTCAAATCTCAAATCTAAAAAATTAATTGAATTATTTTCTTCAACTTCTAAGGTAAAATTAATTTTAGGATGCAAGGTAATAATATAATAAAAAAATATAATTATTTACCTACAAAACCTTCATCATCAATATATCTATACCAAAATACAATATTGTTTTATAACTAGAATTAAAGATTTTGTTTTCTAAATTATCCATAAAGATATTTGCTAAAATTGAAGAAATAAGACTTCCCATTGGAAAACCTTCATTTTGAATATATACTTTGTTATCAAAAGTAAAATAATTTTGGCTAATGCATACATTAAATAGGTCAATTATATCTGATATTATACCTGGATGGATATTTCTTTCATCTAATAGCTTTTTAACTAGAACTATATAAAAGTCAGCTGTCATCTAAATTTTAAGGGAGAACGATTAACAGAGAAAAGCTAATGAAATCTTGCCGACGTTTCGATGATTTTTCCGAGGATTTTTCTTCTTCTGGCGGGTTGTTGTAACAAACAAAATATAGAATAAGTAAATGAATTAATAATTACGTATTTTAACTTGAATTAAAATTAAACTTTAAAAATGACAATGATTAGCAGGTAATAACTAAAATAAATGAAAATTGAATGGAACATTTGAGGGTTAAGAAATATATTACTGATCTTCATCGTCATCCAATTGTTCATCTTCATCGTCTTCATTTAGATTTATTATTATTGGCTCAATGTCTTCCATTAAATGATCTGTTTGCCACATCTTTTCCTCTGTCTTCTCTACCTTTTTTTCATATATGGCCACTGCGAATACGCTGTTTTTATAAGTTTTTCCACATCCTCTTTTTTAAGTACTATTATTACGAGCCACATATCCTTTCACTTGGATCCACACCATTTCAATAGGATTTAATTCGCAATGATAAGGTGGTAATCGTAGGACTGTTATATTATGTTCCGTGGCAATGTCGTCTATTTGTCTTAGGTCGTACTGCTCTCTAAACGCGTTTGCAGTAGCCAATAATTATGTTTTTAAAAAATCATCCTCGAAGTAAATCTCTTTTTCCAGTAGCCAGTACTTTATTTGTTCCGTATTCCAAGTTGTCTTTGGAAAAGGTAACTTCGCCGAATGGTATGACGCATTGTCCAACACTACAACATTCTTTGATCCGTTTTTCGGCAAATTAGGAATCAATTGATCTTTAAACCAGGCCTCAAAGCCTTCTGCGTCCATTTCGTCGTGGTAATCGTCTGCACCTTTCTTTGCCTGAAAAGTTTTTTCTGCACCCTCAAGAAAACCGTCTTTCCAGCCTGCATGAAGAAGAACAAATCTCGGTCCTTGTTGACTTGGAGCCTTCAGTCCTGTTGTCAGTCCTTTGACAAATGCATTTCGGGCATTTTTTATGGTAGTGTCTTTCCATTCAAAATTTACACTGTGGCCCACATTAATCCATGACTCGTCCAGATATATTACGTTATATCCTTCTTCGTGGAACTTCTTCACTGATCTTAAATATTTGTGCCTCCAGGCGATTATATCAGCTCTTTCTATTAGAATCGAGTCTCTTCCTCTCTTTCCATAAACAAACCCCATATCGTTAAGCAAGCGTCTTAGCGTACTTTTAGAAAAATTTGGTACATTTTCGTCTGAATTTATTTTAGCAAGAACTTTTGCCAGTGTTGGTGAAATATTTTCGGAGTAGAATTTATGCACAGCTTTTCGTATTTGCGATTGGATACCTTCATCGTAGGTGATCAGTCTTGAATTCGACTGGCTGCTGTTCCGTATTCGTTTTTTTGGCGATGTCAAAGGTCCAGTAGCGGCTTCGCTTTTCAGATTATAGACTGTTCTCACACTAAGGACAGTCATTTTAGAAATCAGTTCAATTTTCGCTGTCACACTTTTGTCATCTTTTGTATTCAACGTATACGTTAAAATATTCAATAAAAGCCTCTTGGTTTGACGATGAAGATTTTCACCTTGTTTAAATTTTTCAAACTGTGCTGCTAACTGCATGGCTGTTGTTTCAATAATGCCCTTTCGTTTATCAGCAGAAACAGATAGGTACCTGCCTATGTTATTACTTACCTGTACATTTACTTACCTCTACATTCCAGGAATATTACATAACGGTTTACGAGGATCAAGGTATCATACAGGTAAAAATAATTAGCATCTTTGTAATTAAATAATATTTTCACTGGCAATAGGATTAGGATTTGTCTGAAAGATTTAGTAGAGACCTAAATAATCCATCAAGTGATCAGGTATATACCTACTGATTACAATCTACATAAATAGATTTGAATTCCATTTTTTAATAATATTTATTATATAGAATACATCTGTTTTGCAAAATTCATAATAAAACGTTTCTACGAAAATAAATTGGCTGAGTTAATTGTGGTTCAAGCCGTAACCAAAGCGGCAACAGTGTTGAATATTCGCCCATAAGATTTACATTGGCCTATGTGGGCCACGCTGCATAATAACTGTGACCCGCTCTACAGCAGTGATGAGTCCAATACTGTTCGGGTTCTGATGAGGAGGATCCGTTCGAACATAGCCCACAAAAAAAAGACAGAATAGCAAAAATATGTAAAAACAACAAAACATACAGTACAAGACAAGCGGGAAGACCGAACACAAGAAGAATGAACAACAACAGAACCCGAATAAAAGACATACGAAGAAGAAGATGGCTATTAATCATTTATTATTTTTTAACAATAAATAATATTCTCATAATTATTCAACTATCATGTAAGACGAAAAAACAAAAACTTAAACAACAAATTTACCACCATATGCAGACCAACAAGTTTCTGAACCTCTAAGCGATGATGATGACTTTATTTAAAATGCAATTGAATGTTTATATATATAAAAGCTTTAACTAAACATACTTAATAGAAGTGTGTCAGAGTTTAATTAAAACTGTATAAACAGAACTTTGTTAACATTATTTAATCCAGCTGAACGTTTTTTACAATTATATTACAGGCCGATATTGTGCAGTTAATTAACCAAAATCTTTAGTTATACCATTGTATTATAATATTTTTCCATGAATATTTCTGTTTGCTTTCATGCTATTAAATATTATTTAAGTACCTAATTGATTTTTAACTATACAAACATTTGAATTGCTTTATTCGTGCAAACAAAAACAATAATTTCCTATTTTAATCTTTTTTTGGTTGACAATTGATTATATTATAGGTTCAATCATTTGTATTTTAAATATTATAAATATTAAAAATTGTATATCTACTGCATTTTATCAAAGCTTTACATTATAATTTTCTGTAAATACATTACTTTTTAATACAATATTTATATTATACATACAGGGTGTCCCATAACTAATGGACAATATAAGAAAGGGGTGATAAAAATAAGTCGTTTGAAACAAACATGCACCAGTAAAATGTTAATAGTAAGCGAGATATGAGGCGTTAAAGTTGACAAAATATTTTTGAAAATTCGTAATATTTAGAAAACAACTGAATGTATTGGTCTTAAAATTGGTACACTATGGTTTTTAATGGTAATAAGCATGATATTACCTTAATTTTTAATCATACTTCTAGATGGCTCTGGTTACACAGTTAAAATTTGATAGATCAGCGGTATTTTTTTTACCCCCTGTATAATGTGCATTTTATTACAAAATAATAAAAACTGCATCATTTTGAAACAAAAAAGGTATACTTGTTCAATTCCCATATTTTAAGTTTAAGTTTTCAAGATATTGCTAGATATTAGCAAAAATTCATGAAGCCGCAAATACTTTAAAAAATGGCAACGCAATGCTTTTTAAAGTAAGACAACATTTACAAAAAAATTGATTGTGTTAACCTCTACTTTTTGGAAGTTCATCTTACTAAGAACAATAAATAACTGCACAGTTAAACTAAACTTCCACTATTTATTTGAAAAATTCGCTTTAAAATCAATTACAGCTGTTTCGCTATAACTAGCATCGTCAGATTGACATATTGAAATTACATGTTGTTTGTTTGTAACTAGGTGCTTGATGTTGATAAGGAGTTAAGGCTAGACCAAGTAAGGAAGTAATAAGACATAACAATATTAAAGCCTAGATGTTATTAGCCCTAAGGGATTATCCTGGATGTATTTATTATTATTCATAAATTTGAGCAGGGGTCATAAGACCCATATGCCCGTAAAATTACAGGAATATATAAACTAAAATTAACAATTATACAGAAAATAGAAAAAAAATAAATACGCAAAAAAATCAAAATATTCATTATGAAAACAGATATTTATCCAGCCTATTTTTAAATATGTTGACGGATGAAGCATCTACAACTTCCATTGGAAGACCATTCCATATCGAAAAAACTCGATTACTTAGAAAGTTTTGTCTTGTTTTACCTAAAAATGTTTCCTTTGACAGTTTAAACTGGTGTCCACGAAGTCGATTGTCATTTATTTTATACATGCCGTTCAAATTTCCGTAGTTATACTTAAGTATTCGGAAAGTGATAATTAAATCACCTCTAAGTCGACGCAGCTCAAATGTGGATAAATTAGCCATATTTAGTCTTTCAGAGTACGTTGGTCTTATGCGACCGAAAGACATCCTTGTAGACCGGCGCTGAACGTTTTCAAGAAGATCTTTGTCGCGTATTAATTCGGGACACCACACAGTTCCACAATACTCCAGTAATGGGCGAATGTACAGTTTGTATAAATTAACTGAGTTTCGGAATGAAACTTTTGAAAAAGTTTTATTTAAAAGATATAGTTTACTGTGTGCCTTTTTACAAATACTTGAAATATGCTCCGACCAGCCTAAATTTTGATTTATTGTTACACCTAAATCACTATAAGAATTCACTGGTCTTATTGAGATTCCATTTAAGGTGTACGACAGACAAGGATTATTTTTACCCATATGTAGAACTACACATTTTTCAACGTTCAGAGGCAACATCCAGTCTTCACACCACTTCGATATAGAATTCAAGTCATTTTGAAAGTGCACGATCGGATCTGAAAATATTTTTGTATCATCAGCGTAGAAAGCTTTGTTGCATTTAATATGAAATTGAATATCACTGGAATATGCTATAAACAAAAGTGGGCCCAACACGGATCCTTGAGGTACACCACTCAAAACCAATCTGTCAGAAGAAAAGGTGTCACCAACTCTAACACAAAACCTCCGATTGGTTAGATAATCATCAATCCACTCAAGTAAGTCTCCACGGATACCGAGGTGCTCCAATTTATGTAACAGTCTTCGTTTTGGCACTCGATCGAACGCTTTCGCAAAATCCAAGTAAATTACGTCCACAGGGATTTTTTTATCTAATGATGTTGTCCACTGATTAACGCAACAGAGAAGGTTGGTCATTGTAGAACGACCTTTCACAAATCCATGTTGATCTATTGGTATTATTTTTTGCTTGAGTAGAAAGTTGGAAATTGCCTCTGTAATTATGGACTCCATGACTTTAGAAACAATAGGTGTAAGGCTAATAGGACGATAGTTATTAGCATCTAATTTATTACCTTTTTTAAAAATAGGTGTAACAGATGCAGTTTTCCATAGTGAAGGTAAAAGGTGCGTTTTGAATGATAACGACATAATAATGGATAGAGGATAAGCCAAAGCATCTGAGCATTTCTTCAAGAATAAGGGTGAGATCAAGTCTAAACCAGGAGATGAATTGTTTTTTAGATTTTGAATATGATGGCTGATGTTTTCAGGAGTAAAGTTTATGTATTCGAGAGATGAAACAACACGATCGGAATAAATTTTAGGTAATGGATATTGAGGAGGTTCAAGTGAAAAAACTTTTGAAAAGGTAGTGGCGAGAACTTCCGCATTTTCAAAACTATTTAGACAGATTTCCTCACAATTATTTTTTAAAAAAGGTACAGAGACTTTAGATGTCAATGAAGAACGAATATATTTGTAAAGTTTTTTACAATCAGTGCTACTTGCTATGTTTTCTTCATACGCTTTACGAGCTTCATTGAGGGATTTTTTCAAATCTTTATAAAAATTGTTGTGAATTTGTAAGTCGTTTATTTGTTTTGTATGTCTATATTTGCTCCATAACTTTCTTTTGTGTTTTATCAGGGATATAAGCTCTCCATCAATCCAAGGTTTTAAATTATTTTTATTCGCATGTCTTATAGAAGTGTTATTTTCTTTACATACATTTGTAACATGTAAGAATGTTTCCCATAATATGGAGATATCTTCACTTTCGCCGAATTCTTTGTCCCAGTCAATGTCAGCCAGTTGACGATTGGTCTTTTCAAAATCAATCATTTTATATACCGTCTTATTAACATTTTCTTTACAATAATGTGAACTGAACTGAATATGCGTAGTGATGACTGCGTGGTCAGAATTACCTACTGGAGAACTAATTACAGGATCAGTTAAAAGTTGTGGGTCATTTGAAAAAACTAAGTCCAAAATAGATGGCAAGTTATTGATTCTGAAACGAGTAGGTTCAGTTATTAGTTGATGCAGATTGGAATTAACAACAAAGTCTGTAAATACATTTTTTGAAGTTGATAAGTCGTTGGAGGTTTCAGTAATAGGCCAGGAAACATCTCTAAAATTAAAATCTCCAAAGACAACCAAGTTTTCCAGTGCAGACAACGTACCCAGTGTATCAATAAGAGCTGCATCTTGAGTTAACTGAGAATCTCCGGGCCGATAAATACAAATTATATGAGCAGAAAAAAGGTTATTATGACAAATTTTTAAGCCTAGAATTTCAATATTAGGAACATTAATATCAAGAGGAGTAACGGAGAAACTATTGGTAATTTCCGAAGACAGATAAATACAAACTCCTCCTCCGCGACGATTTTGTCGGTCACATCTAAACAGGGTATAATTAACAATATTGTACAATGAATCGGAATCTTTCGATGTTAACCATGTTTCTGAGATGAGAATAATTTGAGGTTTGAGGTTTTCAATATTACATAACAGTTCATTAAACTTAGAATTAAGAGTTGCCAGATTCGTATAGAAAATCTCTATAACTCTAATCTCTAAAATCTCTAAAATCAGTATAACTGTGCAATGATATAGAAAAACCAGGAAAAAACTATATCATGCTGATCTTTACAATAACTTAATATATTTATGTTACAATAATGTCTTATCTATGTATAAAATGAAGACTCAATCAAAGTAAACAGTTTAATAGTGGAGATTTATTTGTTCATTAACTACTTTAAACTGTTGATCTAGCAGATCTAGCAAATCAACAGTTTAAAGTAGTTAATGAACAAATAAATCTTGGAAGTTCTCCACTTGGTTGCAATTGAAAGAAAAAGCAGAATGTGATTTAGTTAAAATATTTGATTGTTTTAAACAAAAAAAGTTATCTATTAATTACAATAAAACTTGTTACTTGCCCTTCACATGTATATCCTCGTATTTGCCTCTTTATAACTCTCTAGATGTGCATAGTCAAACTGAAAATATTACACTTCAGTCATCCAACAACGTTAAATATTTGGGAGTGATCATTGACAGCCATTTACGATGGAATTTTCATTGCAATCAGGTTCAAAAAACTCTTCGCAGTATGCTGTTTAAATTTAAGAACTTATCAAACATTTTGGATACTCATCAGCTGCGAAAATTATACTTTGCTCTTATAGAATCCCGTTTGAGATATGGAGTTTTGGTCTGGGGAAGTATTGCAACAACGTACCTTAAGAAATTAGAGACATTACAAAAAAATTTTTAAAAATTGTTTTTAAGAAACCAAGATTATTTTCCTCAGATTTAATATATAAAGAAAATAAAATAATGGATATGCGTCAACTTTACTTTTTTAATATTGTGGTGCAGCAGTTTAAAATAAGGAGATTTCTAGTTTGTGTCGATCATATGTATAATACAAGATACAAAAAAGATGAACCTCTTAAAACAATCTTTACCTCTAAAACCTCTGTAATGCCGTCTTATGAATACTTAGCCAATAGGATATACAACTATCTCCCAAAAGAAATTAAAGATATAAAAAGTATTTTTTTATTTAAAAAAAAGGCTAAGAATTTCATTTGGTCTCAGGATAGAGTTGCAATTAGAAATCTAATTGAGCCAAACACTTTTAATTAAAAAATCTGTTCTTTTCATCATTTAAAGATGTCTTGTTTGTTTGATTTTGATCGGTGTTTTGTTTTATTAATTTAAATTTAAATATGTACTAATTATAAATAAGTTTTTGGTAGTTTTGTAAGCATCCAGCAATACATCGGTTTCCCCACGCTCAGGCAATAGCCTTAGTGGGTACATCGGTTTATTTGTTGAATGATTGCTTTTCTATTGTATTTAATTATTATTGTATTTAATTTATTATTTTTTTACTATTAACATTTTACTGGTACATGTTTGTATCAAACGATTTATTTTTATCACCCCTTTCTACAGTTCTTATATTGTCCATTAGTTATGGGACACCCTGTATAATGAATGTGTTCAAATTCAACATTAGCAATCTTGATTTGATTATATTATAAATAAAAATTGGACCCCTTTAACATACCCTTGAGGACGACCTTCTAATTAAGGGTGTTTTTTTTTATGAATGGTTCTTGGATTCGCTGAAAACACACACACATTGGTGAGTGGTAGTAATATTGCTTTCACACTCTGCCTTTGACTCACATTTAGATGTTTCAACAAACACACTATCAACGCACGCCAAATATCAACGTTAACATTTCAAATTAACTTTTAAGTTGTTGATTGAAAAGTTGCTACAAACGATATAACCCAATAGAAAAATTAACACTTGGAATCGAGCAATTATTTAAGATTCTTTAGATATTATATATGAAAATTAGTAAAAACAATTAATTTTACATTATAAATTATTTCGGATATACTACCAATATTAAAGATTTATTCAAAGAAAATAAGAATTAAAAAAAAAATAGGACAATTGACAAGAATAGTGTCAACACAAAAATTCAAAAGTCCTATAAGAAATTACCTAAATTAGCATTAAAAAATTCTGAAAGAGAGTAAGGATAAAGATTAATTAACAATCTATGAATTAGTTTTTTAAATGTCTTAAAACTATTTTCCGTTTTTAAATTATTAAATTATTAATTGTAGATTTTATTGCAGCTATAAAAAGCTCCTTTTTCTGTTGTTAATTATGTGGTATGGAAAATAGAAATTTGTATTTCTAGTTGTATGCAATGTTAAATTATATTCAGCCAATAAATTTTTGTTGCTGACAATTTATTATTATTCTTAAAGACATTTTTTGTATAGTTTTTTTTCACCAGTCAAAATATTACAGTTTTGTGATTTCGACCAATGAAAACGCTTAATCTTCAACGTTTTGTGCTAAATGCTAGCCAATCATCTGTTTCAGTGGCGTTATTAAGATTCAACCCTGGGGGGAGTCTGCATGGATCAAATATTCAATATTTAGGAAAAAAAAGCAATACGTAATTTACGTTGGTTTTATTAATGAGTGCATGATTTGGTAACAATAACAAAATAATATGGTTGTATACAAAAACAGTGTGCAGAATATGTAAGGATATAAAAATTATGACATCAGTGCAAGAAGATACGGACAAATTTCTCCAGAATGACATTATGCAAACTTTTGAAAGATGTGGGTTTCAGATACACAAAACATAATAGAAAATCTCTCTTGATAGATAAACCGGAAATAGTTTTTTGGAGAAGAGACTATTAAAAAAGCATTCGGCATGCCAGAGAACAAAATTTGAAAATCTTCTACTTAGACGAAACATGGATAAATGCTGGATATACGGTTTCCAAATCTTGGCAAGATGAAAACATTAAAAGCGGAAGGCAGGCATTCGTGGAAGGTTTGTCGTTAGGTTTGCAGCCACCATCTGAAAAAGGAAAAAGGCTTATCATTGTCCATGTTGGAAGTTCTGAAGGTTTTGTTGATAGTGGATTATTAACTTTTATTTCAAAACGCACGGGGGACTATCACGAAGATATGAATGGAGATGTCTTCGAGGAATGGTTTGTTCAAATGTTGAATCTAATTCCAAAAGGGGCTGTTATTGTTATGGACAAAGCAAGTTACCATTCACGGTTACGAAAAGCATTGCCCACAAGTCGTTGGCGTAAAGCAGAGCTTTTGGAGTGGCTTATTTCAAAAAATATTAAGTTTCCGAAAGATCCTCTAGGGAAAGAACTTTACAGAATTGCAAAAATGAACAAGAATAAACACAAAACCTACATTGTAGAAGAAATGGCTTCTTCTTGTGGTATATCAGTTCTTCGACTTCCCCCTTATCATTGTGAACTTAATCCCATAGAATTAATATAAAGGTAAAGGGGGAAGTTGGAAAAAAATACTACTTTTAAAATAAACGATGTTGTGAAATTGTTTGAGAGTGCTGTAAGTCATGTTAGTAAGGAAAATTGGACAAACTGTATCGAGCATGTTATCAAAGTATAGGCAAATATGTGGAAAATTGACAATATTTGTGATGATTTAATCGACCCTATTATTATTAATGTCAACAACAATTCTTCCTCTTCCGAGTCGGATATAGAATAAAATGTAAGTAATAAATGTATTCCAATAATTATTTCTTTTCATTTTTTATTATATTATAATTTAAAACGTATTTTTTCTCAAAATACACACCACTGCATTGCGTTATTGCTTATCTGATAATCCTTAACAATGAAGAAACCCTAAACTTTGCTACAACTGAAACAAATACGGGGTCGAACCTAATTTTTTAATTAAACCTGGAAGTTGCCTTAAAACGAAGAGTTTTTATTATTCTTAGATTTAAAAAAAATAGCCAATTTATCGATAGGAATAACTTGTAAAATCTGTTATTGTAATATCACTAATATTCGAAAAAGGAATAAAAATATTTTAATTTTCTCAACTTTTAGTGGGGAAGCATTCAAACCTATATGTTTTTTTAAGAAAATATTTATTAATTTTTAACAAAGAATCTCGTCTTAAAACTTTTTCCAATTACTTTTATGCACCATGCAAAATATTTCTTGTGTAAATCTTTCAGAACATTGTTTTTATATCCTATTTTTATTTGCAACATAAGTTCCAAAATTGAAAAGCGAAAGTATCATAAACTCGACCTTGCGTCCATCGATTCTAAAAAGCAATAAAAAACAGGCAAAAAAACTTTCTCTAGACAAAATTGCATAAAAATCTGCAAGCTTATTCTAAGAAAAAAAAACTGTTACATATTTTTGCGCAAACTGTTATTAGGGCAGTAAAGGGCATTACAAATCATTATACACAACTAAAAAAGGTTTTTATTGAAAAAGTGAAAACTGACTTAAAAGGTCCCAAAAAATTCTGTTCTTTTCCAAGTAATTTATAGCTGCTACTGTCTGCCTTTTTACAATCATGGCATTTATGGGTGGTATTGTGGTTCTCAAAATTTTTACTTCCAGTACCGAACTCAGCATCAATATCACGGAAATATTTGTAAATGTAATGTAAATTTCTGCAATTATATCAATACCAAAAATTTAAGATATTTTTTGTATAAAACTAACCTTCCCATTCCAATTTATATATTATAAAGTAATGCCTGCTATTATTATTTAATAATTTTTTCGATAACATGCGCATGTTTATAGTTTTTAGAGATATGTGACCAAATATTGGGAATCATTATGACTGACCTACCAACTCAAACGTCAAAGACATAAATGACCTAGAAAGAATTGAATTTTTCTCTTAATTGAAATAAATGACAGTAAATATGGACGTTCGACCAATTTTGGGTCAAATAAAAACAAGTGAAGGCGAATCTATTAATATATTTGACAAGAAAACATGTTAAGAAAAAGAAAGAAAAACTTTTTTTCAGGCCCTATTCCTATCTCTAAGGCAAATTATGATGACATCATGAGCCTAATGAAATTTTGTAATCCAGAAGCAGTAACATTCTTCACAAGCTTGCATCACCTTTGAAGTAAACACACGACGGCAACAAGATTCTGTGGTTTTTCAAAATTTTTTTCTAAATTTTGAATACAGACTATGTTTATGAAGGAGATTTCAATAAAACAATTTTTGCAGTTAAATTTCTTGTTCGCTCCTTCAACAAGATAGTTGAATCGAACTTTAAAAATCGTTGTTCTCCGTTGCTAAGTAAAATGACATATCTGGTTTTTTTCCTGTACCCTTCATCTGTTTTTCTTGTGTGGTACCCTAAGTCCAGCTCTGTTGCCACTTTTTAACGATATGCCTGCCACATTTTTTTTTAAATGACCAGATCCATCGGTCCGTTTGCCGGTTGTCAATGTATATTATACTTTGACGAAGTGTTACGTATTTCTATTCATTCTTTCATTCACATAAGGGATAATCGATATTATCACGAGTGTTTAAAAATTACCAAAACCTTTGTAACTTTTAAGAATTCCTTCAAAAAGCTTGTAAATTACTTTAAAGTTGTGACTGGCAACAATATCGTTAACTTTAAGCACAGTTTTATTAAGAATACTAAATAAATAACCTTCCACTATTTATTTATAAATTAAACTTTTTTCTTATTTTCTTTAAATATTTAAAGACCAATTATATTGATAAAAAATTGACAAAAAATGTTAACAAAGCCCAAAATATTGACACTTAGTGGAGAAATTTGAAATCTGCATTCAGCTAACTAAAAATAAAACATTTATTAAAAGTGTGAACTATTCTTATGTTCACAATTTTATGTATTTACTATCTTGAACAAAAATATACATAGTGTTTCATTAAAAATATAGATCATGGACGATGCCAGACTTACATGTATCCCTCTGTACATTTAAATTTATGTTTAAAAAGGTCATATTTGAATTTCAAAGTTGACAGGTCCCAGCGTTATTTCGTATGTGGTTTCCACACTGTATAAAAGTCGAAATAGAACTACAATTTTAGAGAGCTTAGGAGAATGGATCACTGCAAATATTTTGGCAGCGTATTATCAGCAAAAGGGACAACAAAAAAATATTCAACATGATATCAAAAAAGAAATGAGAGTTAAACAAGCTCTGAATTATCTGTTATGGTAAAAAAGATGGGATTAGGCAAAAAGGTTAACATATTTGAAGCGATTGTAGAACAAATTCTAATGTATGCCGCAGAATGCTGTCAAAAAGTAATAAAAATAGATGTCGCAGGAATGGCTTCTCCTTCTTGAAGAGAGCCTGTCGAATATCAAGTTTAGACATCAGAAAAAGAAGAAGAACAGGATGTTTTTTCTGGTTCAAAACGAATCCAAAATAGACTATTATTCATATGCTATGGACATGTACAGAGTATATTATAAGATATATAGCAATTAAAGAAGGGGATTGAAAATATAAGACATATTACATAGAAGGCATATTAAGAATAAACAATAAAGAACAGTTTTTAGCCAACGACAATCTAATGATTTATTGATATAACTAATCTTTACAAATCCTTTCCTTATTCTTTATCTTTTACTACATAATATTTCTTTTTCTTTACATTATCTAAAACTTGTTCCTCAGGATATATCGGGCCTTCCTTTTTCTTCTTATTTGACCAATGTTAGTTTATATTCTATTAAGTACAGTTTTTACATTTTAATTGCATTATTTACTAGCACTGTTTTCTAATAAATTTAAATAATTCGCACAATTTAAGTTTCCTTTAATGAAGAAGGGTCTAATTGCCTTCTATTCCAGTCCGTATATTAAGTGTTTCTGGGTGCTGGGTTCACCCATCTAACCAGATTGCTACGTGACCAGTATCTACAATTAAGGCTATTTACGTTTCCGTTCATAACAAAAGTGGCCTCATCGATAAACATATAATGTTATTTAAAAAACTTGAATACTGGGGGTGGTAACATTTTTCCATCATTATGTCTGCAGACTCTTCACGTCTATCAAAATCGTCTTCTAACAACTCTTGAACTAACCTTACTTTGTATGGATGGAATTTATTATTAAAGTACGTTTCACAATAATTCGTTGACTCCGGTACCTGACCTTAGGGGATTAGTAATGAAAGGTTATAAATATCACGAAATTTTTTAAAAACAAACAAACAAATTTTATGTTTATTTATTAATTGAAATTAAACAAAACTGTTGAAACTTACGTATACGTATACGTATATATCTTCCTGGACAAAAATAAATAATACCTTTCTGTAAATGTTCGAAGAAATATTAACCACCTTTTATTAGTAATCCCTTAAGAGCAGTTAAGAGCAGGTACCAAGTCAACGATTTATTGTGAAACGTACTTTACGTATTTATTATTACGTCCCGTACATAAAACTTACTCTGTATAAACGTCTTTCATAAAATAAGAATTACTGCAATACATTTAGTTGAATATTTTAATCCATTACAAAATAGAGACTTTTTTTTCATTTATATCTGAAAATATATTCCGAAACCATTTGAAGAATAAACAACCCTCTAAAATCTCAGTATTGGGGTTGCCAAAATTCGAAACCGATGACTGGACATTTTTTCATCAAAAACAAGAAAACAGTAAAGGGTAGCAGCGTCGGAGGGTAGCTCTAATGTCCGACAGGGGTGGCCAATAGAACTCGTTGAGGGTCAAACTTGTAAGGGGTTGAAAGAGGAAGGACTGAAACTAAAATAATAAAGAAGTGAGACGAAAAACTGACAAAATATGGGTCCGCGAAAATATCGAAATAAACAACATATTGGATAGGGGTGTGAGAGATGCGTCATAGATTTTTAGTATTCCTGGAATAGATAGATATTCCAAAAATAAGAAAGGGAAAAGTGTAAAAAATCGTAGGTATATCATTCTTTACATTTTATAGTTTATAAAACGTATTTTTTTGTTTTAACCTTTACTTTGTGAATAATAGTTATTTACGTTACAAGTGCGGGAAGTGACTTATTACAGTACGAGATAGATTATTATGAACGAGGCGACAAAGGAGCCGAGCCAAGAATATCTAATCGAATACCGTAATAATCACTTCACGGACGTGTATCGTACTATATTTTTTTTCATACTGCCTTTGGTTTTAAACGCAATAAAATATGAAACTGAAATGATATATTTGATCATTTTGTTAGGAAGTCATGTAGACTGCTGTGAAAAAATTATGTTACTTGATTTATTCTTAACATGGTTGATTTGCTTTATAAATAAAAAATGAAACAGCGGTTATCATAACAATGTAAATAAAAGCATATTAAATTTTTCTGCACACGCGAAATATCTGCGGAGAAAATGGATCTGAAATTAGATGAAATTGATGAGAAAACTGCGGTAGCGATAGGGCAAATTATCCTGCGAAAAGATATGAAAAAAAATATGCGCTGTTTTGCAACTGGCGTGAACAACACAATTTGAATAGTAGTGCTGATGAAAATGTGATGTTGGCTTACTTTTTGGATGTGGTAACAACAGTTTTATTTAAAGAATATTTTTTTCAACAGTTTAAATTTTCAGTCAAAAACAATTAACCCTTCTTCATTATGGTCCAAATACTCGATGGTAAAATCAATGATTATGGTTAATGAGAATGTCAACATATCAAGTTTCCCAAAGTTGATAGCTTTTTGGAAAAAACAAAATGTAGACCATCAGCCAAACCAGTCGAAGGTGCTGACGAAGGAACAAATTTGAAAGCTTCATGAGGAATGCTCCAGATAAAGAAATGTTTCGGCCTCATATAAAATGTATATCGGTCTAAAAAAAATGTTTCTAATGATTTCATAATCAATTTTATAATTTTCAAATTTCAAACTTTTGGGACACTTCAAGCAAGAATAGTGGGTACTACAAATGGACTGGAAAAGTAGTGACGTCAGTGTCAAACCCAATGATTTCAAACAACTTTTGTTGAAGGTGATTTTATTGTATTTTCTTGATTTTTGGGAGTTAGTTACTGTTTTTTTATTGGTAAGTGTTCATTTAACAGGTCGACTGAAAAGTCCCCGGTCTGACCTATAGATGACGACACTAGAATTAAATTTGACAGCTGTCGGACTATTAGTTTGTGAGATATTGCATTTTTAGTGAAGCAACTTTTGTTATTTTCAAAAAGATGGAAAAAAAAGAATTTCGTGTGCTTATTAAATATTGTTATTTGAAAGGAAAAAATACAGTTGAAGCAAAAGCTTGGCTTGTTAATGAGTTTCTGGACTCTGCGCCAGAAAAATCAACAATCATTGACTGGTACGCAAAATTCAAGCGTGGTGAAATGAGCACCGAAGACGGTGAACGCAGTGGACGCCCAAAAGAGGTGGTTACCGACGAAAATATCAAAAAAATCCACAAAATTATTTTGAGTGACCTTAAAGTGAATATGATCGAGATAGCTGACACTCTAAAGATATCCAAGGAACGTGTTGGACATATCGTTCACGAATATTTGGGTATGCGGAAGCTCTGTGCGAAATGGGTGCCGCGCGTGCTCACAATCGACCAAAAACAGCAACGAATTGATGATTCTGAGCAGTGTTTGCAGCTGTTAAGTCGTAATAAACCCGATTTTTTGAGTCGATATGTAACTATGGATGAAACTTGGCTCCATCACTACACGCCTGAGTCCGATCGACAGTCAGCTGAGTGGACTGCGGCCGGTGAACCGTCACCAAAGCGTGGAAAGACTCAACAGTCAGCTGGCAAAGTTATGGCCTCAGTTTTTTGGGATACACACGGTATATTGTTCATCGACTATTTGGAAAAGGGAAAAACCAAGAACGATAAACATTTACCAGGATTGCTTAATCCCATAAGACGTACATTCGCCAAAAAATCGATCGCACTTGGTGGCCTGTGACGTCACTGCAGTCCTCGGCCGTATTATTCCTATCTTGACAATGCATTTTAGGTCTTTTTCAATCGTCGTTTTTAGATTTATTGTAAAAATATTCAAAATTTTGACTGGTAGATATTGTGGATACATTAGTGTACGTTGCATTTTTGTGTAAAATTTTAAAAAAACTGTTCTTTTAAACTCCAGTTCGGACTTTTAAATTTCATGTGTTACACTGCTTGGCTGGACATTGCTTGGTTAGTATCGTTTCGTTGAGTGTCAACGTTAATATTTAATAGTGAATACATTTTTTATTTTACGTTTTTAGTGAGATACTTTACTAATTTGAAAAGAAATATGCCTGGGATGAGATGTGCTATATATGGGTGCGATAAAAGTTATTTTGATGACAAAGGAAGTATTGCATTTCATCGCTTTCCTAAAGGAAACGATCTTGTCTCTAAAACTATTCGGAATGAGTGGATAGCTCGATGTAAAAGAGAAGACAAGTTGAATGTAGATACTAGTTATGCCTGTTCAATTCATTTTACTGAAAATTACTATGAAAGAGACTTTAAGAATGAGTTATTAGGTAATTTTTAAATTGTAATTGTAAATCTGTCACTTAAATGGGACATCCTGTATATATTTTTTTATAATACAATACTAAAAAAAAATTTTTTTAGTATGTAGTTTTTTTTGTTCATTTTAAATTTGTAATTAAAAATTCTTTATAGAATACATATTATGTCGCTCCATAAAAGATTCACGGATTGTACTAGTAATATGCTGCAAATTGTTTATTGTTTCTTTTTTTGTCAAAAAACACTAGTTTTAGGCATGATTTTGTGTAATAATAAATTTATTTGAATGTATTTTTTAAAATAAAAATAGAACTAGTGTTTTCTTTACTCTACCTATTTCCCAAATAATATTCAATAAATTAATTAAATATAAGTATTAAAACGATTTTATGGGATTATTTATTATAAATTATAAGTGTTTATTCTTAAAAATCCAAATAGTCGTACGTTAGTATTTCAGAAATCAAAATACTGTCTAATTCCTATTATTTCCATGCATTTATATGGTAAACGTTATAATGAAGGACTGCAGTGACGTCACACAGCTGGCGGACAAATCAGGCCGATTAAGCAATCCTGGTAAATGTTTATCGTTGTTGGGAAAAACAATCAACAGCGACTATTACTGTGCATTATTGGAGCGATTGAAGACCGAAATCGCGAAAAAACGGCCCCATATGAGGAAGAAAAAAGTGTTGTTTCATCAAGACAATGCACCGTGTCACAAATCATCGAAAACGATGGCAAAATTGCATGAATTGGGCTTCGAATTGCTTCCTCACCCACCGTATTCTCCAGATCTAGCCCCCAGCGACTTTTTCCTTTTCTCTGACCTGAAGAGAATGCTCGCGGGAAAAAAAATTGGCTCTGATAGTGAGGTAATCGCCGAAACTGAAGCCTATTTTGAGGACAAACCGAAGGAGTACTACAAAAATGGTATCGAAAAGTTGGAAGGTCGCTATAATCGCTGTATTGCCCTTGAAGGCAACTATGTTGAATAAAAAAAAATGAATTTTGTCAAAATATTGTGTTTTACTATGGTAGACCGGGGACTTTTCAGCCGACATGTTATATGTTTTACATATCACTGAAGTAGATATACCAACAAATTCCGTATAAAAAAAATTATAACATAATATTCAACGTTGTGCATTTTTATAAATTTTGAGAATACCTACTAAAAAATATTACTTTAATAATTGAATTTTAATAGATTATAAATAATTAATAGCTATGTGGACTGTACTTAAATAAGTATATAATTTTACCACGAGAAGGTAATTTCTATAATAAAAAACACAATATTTTCGTTAATAAACCAGGGATTCATTTATTATTTTAAAAATAATGTAATTAAATATTTCAGCCTCAAGTCACGTGACAATGAACACCAATCAAAAGGCGTGACGTCACTTGTTGCCAAACAAGAATTTTCGCTTTCAATACTATGGTGTTTGTGGATATTTGGATAATATTATTACTATAATTCCCGTGAAATTTCTTGAAAATTTGTCCAATTATCTTTTTGAATCAATTTTTAAAGATTTTCCCATAATGGAAAGTGGATAACATTAAGCCAGATAGTTCAAATTTCCCAAGAATTTTTTATTTTACGGTGGCTAATTTTTTCGGATCCGATAGTAACTTATCTGCTCTGCTGAATTTAGAAATGTGAAGAACTACATGTAAGTAATGAAAAGTTAAATTGATTATAAGAAGAAAAGTCATGCTTCTCTGCCTCAAAGTATACCATTTTTTCTTCATACGTAGCAATTTTCAACCATAAATAGTACAATTCAAACTTTGACAGGATCAAGTTAAATAAGTAATCATTATTATTTGACGTTTGGAAAAAAAATAATATGAATTTGAAGTTATGTTTTGCCTTTTTAACAAACTGTTTCAAATTTATACAGATTTCAAATTTATACAGATCAACTACCCCTGGCAGGATGATAATTTAAAGAATAAAAGAAGAGTTCTTTAGGTTTGTATCTAATGGCATTTTTATTGCCAGTTAAACTTAATATCACTATGAGTATAGCAAAGTTAATTTCTTTGTTTACCTCAAATTTTAAAAACCCTTAAGTATTTATATTTGCTGAAACCGATTAAGCACTAAGTACATATTTAACTAGTCTAGTTATAATAAATTCTGATCTTAAAATTACCGCAGCAAAGTATTTTATATTAAGGAAATCGTACTTATTATCATCTTAATTAATTAACCCATTTTTATTTTAATAATTTTATCTAATATGTCACAAAGTAGATAAAAAATAATAAAATATTTAGAAAAATGGTTTTCTTTACCAAATAAATTTTAGTAAATATTTTATAACCTTTTTCCACTAAAAACCTTGGGTTATTTTTGGACAGCGAGGTCAAATTGGGCTTCTGTATTAGTCAATTGTTGTTACTATTATTCTAGATAACAAGTTTAAAATTTAAGTCATTAGTAAAACTGCAAATACAGAAATTTTCCAAGTGCGTGAAACATTTTCCAAATTATTTGTTGTGCGGTTATGGACTTTTTTAACAATGATTCTGCTATTATTCCTTATTATATCTCTCTTGATATGGCCCAGTATATATTTTAAACTGGAAAATAAATTTTATGGTTTAAACCACAAATGGTCACATTCGTTAAACCATTTAAATTTTTTTCGTACATTTCATTCAATTGTAACAAAGTTTTAACGAGTAGTGCTTACTACTACCATTGGATTTCTACTTATGTCGTCTTTCTTTAATCCCTACAACCCGATTACCTTCAATTCTTTAATAATAATTCAAAAACAATTAACCCCTTTCCACTATTGGTTTCTTACTCCAATTAGTGGTGTAGGGAATCAATATTTAGGTAACCTTGTAAATGCTGAGCAACACTTTCATAAGTAAAGCATTCTACTCTTGGTATTGTTTATAATATGTTATATTAAGTAACAATAATATATGTACCTATTTTAAAATGCTCAATATAGATTTAGTCTTGTCAACGTGCAGAAGTATTATTTCTACCCCGTAATTTAATTTATCTATTACAGTGGGAATCCTTCATCTTCTCCATTTGTCCTACTCTTGGTTTTTTACTCCATCCAGTAGGACACTGTCCTTCCTTCTTCTCCTCAACCTCTGTCCTACTTTTGGGTTTTTATTCCATCTAGTAGAAATTTCCTTCCTCCCTCTACCCCTTAAATTACTTTTGCTTTTCTTAATAATATTTTTTAAAACCACATACTATAACTTTCATACCCAATTTTATTAGTACCACGGAAAGTTCAATATTACAAATTAACCCTAGTCTACGATGTGTTAGGATCCTTCATTCCTGGTTCTGTGACTCTGGTAAGTAATTTTTTTTTATTTTTTATCAAACTCCCACTGCTCATTTCGTTCATGTAACAGATGTATTAATGTAAACAAAGAGTTAAAAGAAAATTTGTTTCGTTATTTGATCTGTTTAAGATGTTACCTTTTTCATTACTTTTATATAATAATTGCTCATCATTGCAGTTCTAAATTCACATATTCTCACTTATACTTAAATGATTATCTCTCAGATATTTATTTAATCTGTTTAATATTAATTAATTTTTACAACCTTTAACTGTTGGCATCTTTTCAACCATTGGTTTCTTTTTTCTTGTATACCAATTGTATTGTATTCTTTACAGCCTGATGATGGTCTAATTGAGACCAAAACTAGTTGCAATAAGTGTATTTTAAACGAATAAAAATCTGTGGTTTTGACTTAGAGTTTCATTGAATCCTTTCTGTTTGGATTCAGCCACATTTTGAGATGGATGACCTATCTGATTTACTAAGTAGTTAAAAAATAATTATGAAGTACTTTATACTACATATTACATGTCGGCGAGCTTTGATTTGGGTTTGGTTGATAGGCATCCTCTCAGGGATGAGGTCTACAATTTTGAGAAGTATATTTTTTATTTATTATATATAAGTGGTAAAAATTTTATTAACCCTTCTTTCTATAGATCAAGTTTTAAACTGCAATAGCAAATTGATTGTACTAAACCTTACTTTTTGGAAGTCCATCTTATTAAGAATAATGAAAAACTCTTCGTTTTAACAAAACTATAGCTATAGCTTATCCAATCACATCCTTTTATTTTTAAGAAACCAAACGTTCTTGGTTGAACATGCTTGAAATATTTTAAATTGATGAATGATGATAGATGAATATTATGAACATCATCTAAATATTAGATAATTTTGCTATAAACCGGTTGCTATGTAAAATTTGATGACAATGTAAATAATATTAGTTTTTAAAAATGTGCAATTGAAATGATAAAAATAGTAAAAAGTAACGTCTTATCACTAAGCGGCTCAAAAATTATCACAAAGATTTAAATTAAATTATTTAAAGATTAATGAACGAATTTTTATTAAAAATGTGGCAAATTAAATATTATGATCAAGTACATAATAAAATTAGGAAAATCAGCTCCTTTTTGAACAAAATATTGATATGCACAGGAATTATGATTAATTTTTTCAAAATATAAAATTTAAACAAATACTGTATGTGTATAGCCACATGTGTATTATTTTAGTGTTATACGCTTGAGTTCTCCATGACTATAACGCTGTTCGTAGGTATATTTTGAATGAGTCTATTTTTTAACTAATCCTCAAAAAAATAATCTTTTCTCACCAGCCAATATCGTTAGAGGGTATTTGCTAATTGTAGAGAGCAGGTATCACATAAGCTGAAGGATGCTGGGTGACAGAATGTGGAGAACCGAAGAACTCTACATTCTGCTCCATTTTCTTACAAAATTATTGTAAAAAAATACCTTCTTACCTCTGATGTGTATGATATAAATATATGCGATGGTTTGTTTTATTGGTTTTTTTATTTTATTAGTTTTTTTTATATTGTTTTTATTTTATTTATTTGTAGTATAATTAAAATTATTTTTATTGTTGATTTTCCCCACAAAAATCTTTAATAGATTGTTATTCTAAATCGTCCATTTAATTAATCGTTTGTTTTTTGTTACTAAATCCTAATAGATGATGTCCTATCCACATACTTCTTGCATCTAATATGATCTATGATATTTTTAATATTGTTTAATTTGCTTTTAATTATACTTACTAAATTATTCAATTTTTATTTCTAAATCTTGTACATTGTTTCCATATACAATTGTATTTCCTTCTCCTATTTGTCTTCTAACCTATTCAAATTCTATTCCTATTACTCCTTTTAATATTTCCAAGTTCTCTTCTTGATTTTCTCCTTGTACCTTTAAATTCTCTCTTTCTTTATCAATGTTTTCTTTAATCTCTTTCTTTAAATCATTTTCATTTTTCTATAATTCCTTTATTTGTTTCACATGTCTATCTTCTACCTCCATAATTCTTTCTTCAATAATATTTTCTTCTCTACCCTCTTGATTCATATTTCTTATTTCTTCTTGTAATTTTTCATTTTTCCTATTTAAATAATTATCCATATTCTCCATGTCTTCTTCATTTTCATCAAATTTCTTGTCTAATGTTTTATTTAAATCCTTCTTTATGTCTTCATTATTTTTGTTTGTATCTTCTTTACTTTCTTTATTGTCTTCTGTAACTTCCACTTTTAATTCATCTTCTTTTATCTTTAAACTTTCTATTTGCTTGTCTAGTTTATTTTCTTCTTCCATTATTCTCTCTATCCTTTCATTCCTAGTTTCTTGCTTCGTAATTTGAAATTTTACTCGAAATTTTTTTATTTCGTTTATTAGTTCTTCATGATTTGCATCTATATGTTTCTTCAAATCCATAAACAATTTCCTTAACCAGTTATCAATACTTGGACTTTTCTTGATTATTTTGTCTCCTATTACTCCCTTCACCTCTCTCAAACATTCCTGCTTCCTCTTGTTTCATATGCTCTGCTCTGTCCCTCTGATCCACTACTACTCCGTCCTTGATCTCAAGAAATAGTCAAACATGTAAAAATATTTTATTATGTTTCGTAAATTTAGATTAAATTTTGCAAATATAACCAATTGAGTTTCTAATTATATGTCATAACTGTCATAATTGGGGAAAAAGTATAAAAAGGCCAGGAAATTCAATTTTCGCTCTCTTGTTTCGTGCTGACTACGTCGATGGGTAATTAATTAACACCATAAACTCATTAATAAGCAAAAGTTGGTTCAATCAAATTAACAAAACATCACAATACGCAATAAGGGCACTCTTTCGCCGCCTCCCTTGAGAAATAGAAATATTTAAACGAAGTTATACATATCAATTCTGCCTCATAATATAACGAGATCCCTACTTCTTGCCAACTTTATCTCCTCACAGATTTAAGCTTGCAATGTATGACATGGTTGAGTGGAAGTACAGAGTTAGCTAGTATTCACCTGAAAGACCGAGAGACCTGCCTATCATGGCTTAGGAAAAAAGGACTCTTACCAACTATAGAAGGCAAAGTTTGTCCATAGTGTCGGCCAGAGATGAGCTACAGAGATCATGGCTTATTCGGACAGTTTAGGTGCAGAAAGGATAAGGATAAGAAGAAGTGTTGGTCATTGCAGCTCATGATTCTTGGTTGGGCAACAATAAGACTTCACCACAGAAAATAGTGTTGTTAGCGAACGCCTTCAAAAACAAATTCAGTTACGATCAGGCTATTAGAGAGAATGATGAGACCTCCCCTTGCACAGTAAATGACTGGTATTCGTACTGCAGAAAGGTCTGTATGATCTCTTTCTTGGAAACACTTGAAATATAATGTCACTCGAACTGGAGGGGAGTGGGGTTCGAGCCATACATAATGCCATCAATAACACAGGAACTGAAGGAGTGGTATGCGCTCGGCTGTATCAATTTGTTACATGCCATCTTGAAGAAGGCCTATTAAGACCTATTCATTTTATTCAAATCTAAATGTTGTAAAATATTTCCAATGCACCTGTTAAGTAATAACTGTATAGCAAAAACGAAGGTGTATTAAGGTGTAAAAAGTTAAAGTTCTTGGTTTTCTGTATCTGCCGCAAAAAAATTGATAAACTACTCGTTATCATTGTTTATTACCTTAGAAAAATGTACAGTATGAGCAATTGTGCAATGTGTATATAGAAATATTTTAGAAAGTATGGAGAGTACATTTTTATATACAGTGTGTAAAAGCCAAATGGAATAAATTCATAATTTCGGTTACTGTACATATTTATAAAAAATACCGAAACACTTCAAATTTAAATTATAACTTGATATTCTTTAACGTGAAAATGCAACCCCTACCTTCAACCCCCTTAGAATGACAGGTACAACCCCAAATTTTTTAAATGGGAAGTATAGGCTTGTGATATATCAATTGAAAGGTCTCTTCATTCTCTATTCAAAAATGTTTTTGTTTTTAAATTTAATGCGAAAATTAACATAAAAAAATTATTATTAATGTTGTTACCGAAATTCGCTACAATACAATCAAAAACTAAAATGTAATGCAAAACGTAATAAAATGTAGAACACGAAAAAGAACTATGAATGTTAATGAAGTAGATGTTCAAAATGTTCTCCGCGAACGTCTTGGCAACATCCTAATCTTAAATAAAACTGTCTTCTAACATTATTTAACATATCAGGCGTGATCGACCTAATCGCAAGCGTTATTCGTTCTTTTAAGAAATCTAATAATGTAAGATCAGGTGATCGTGCTGGCCATTCAATCGATCCTCGCCTCCCTATCCACCGATTGGGAAATATTGTATCGAGGTACTGCCGGACATTAAGTTGGTAATGTGGTGGTGCTCCATCCTGCTGAAACCATATCGTATTCGCTGAAACTTGAGGGTTACCTGGATCAGGATATAAATTTGCCAACGTTGGACTGACATAATTTTGAAGTAGTGCCAAATAATTGTTGCCATTCAAGTTGCCCTCAATAAAAAAGAGACCAATGATATTGTTCCCTACAATCCCTGCCCAAACATTAACCTTTTGAGGGTAATGAGTGTGTTCTTCTCTCATCCAATGAGGATTTTCCGTGGACCAGTAGCGGCAATTTTGCCGATTAGCATGACCGTTAAGTAAAAAAGTACACTCATCAGAAAACATAACGTCTTCTAATTGAATAATATTGTTATCCAACATGTCCATCATTTGCTCACAAAAAAAGTTCTCCTATCAAAATCGTCTTCCATGAGCTCCTGAGTAGGTATCATCTTATACGGATGCAATTTATTTTCTTTTAATATGTTTGCTATCGATGTATGGCTAGCATTGAATGTAGTGGATGCCTGTCTACTCGATGTATGTGGGTTTTCCTGAAACTCAAGCAACACATCTAATTTTAGTTCATCACTCAGTGCATTGGCAGCTGCTTTTTTTATCTGCCTTACATGACCAAACTCGCGAAACTGCTTTTTTATTTTACTTATTGTTCCTTGGAATATAGGCGGTAAATTAGGAAATTTCTCATGATAGGCGATAATAAGCGAGTTACTTCTTGTTGTGTTCGGATGTTATCTCGGTAACCAATCATTTGTAAAACTGTTATTTTATGCATTTCCGTTAATCTAACCATTTTTCAGAATTGAATTGAACAAACTTTATACTTAAATTACAACAATGACAACTTAAACAAAACAATTTACTACTGCTTGTTAAAATAGCGTTGCCACGGAAATTCTTTAAAGTTGGTTACCATCTAAAAACCACATTGCTATGGTTTTTGTTCACTTTCTCATTATCAAGACCTAAACGGGAAATAAGTTTTAAGTATATTGTAATTAGTTTCGAGTATATTTTAGCGAATTTCGGTAACAACATGATGTTAATTTTTGCATTAAATTTAAAAACAATAACATTTTTGAATAGAGAATGAAGAGACCTTTCAAATGATATATCACAAGCCTATACTTCCCATTTAAAAAATTGGGGGTTGTACCTGTCATTCTAAGGGGGTTGAAGGTAGGGGTTGCATTTTCATGTTAAAGAATGTCAAGTTATAATTTAAATTTGACGTGTTTCGGGATTTTTTATAAATATGTACAGTAACAGAAATAATCAATTTATTCCATTTGGCTTTTACACACTGTATTTTTGAAAGTAGCTTAATTTTTAAAGGAACAAATATTTTTTAGAAGTTATCACTTTAACGATTACAAATAATATTTTATCAGTTTTCAATAATATTTCATAAAGAAACAAATAAAAACATTTTCATTGCCACACAAGGAACGAATATAAAAATTTGTTTTTATAGTGGTTTCTTTTGAAATCCACGAGGACATTATTTAATTTTTATCGAACACCACAAGGTTATTACTAGAACAGTAGGTATCATACTATAAGTAATAAGATAGTTTGATTGTTAACGTGCTCTATTTTAATCTTTAATTCCAATTTCACAATCCTATCCTATTATTTTTTTGTGAAGGAAAAAAGTTTGACATTTGATCTGTGTTGACAGGTAACAAAATTTCACTTTTTTTAATATTACTTTTTTCCCGGATATGTTTCATTAAAAATATAAATCATGGACGATACCAGACTTGCGTGTATCACCCTGTACTTTTAAATTTATGTTCAAAAAGTTCACATTTGAATTTCAAAGTTGACGGGTCCCAGCGTTTTTATAATAACCCCTCAAATAATTTTATTTCATAACTGGTTTCCACACTGTATGTAAATTATTAAATATGATTGGATTTTGTTTGTTATCACGTAGACCACTACCAATAGTAGTAAAAAACCACTAAAGAAATCCCAAGGATCAGGAAAGAATCTCAAAGAAGACAAATCAAGGCAACTTATGGAAAATACAACGAGAGAACAGGAGTCAAAATAATGAAGGAAACAGCAGATAACTACAGGAAACTAACAGTATACTTGGAGGAAATACAACCATAAGGACAGGTACACCTTCATGGACCTAGAATGGACAGTAATAAAAGCACTAAGTCTAGAAGAAGATACCGAAGAAATAAATAGAGACCTTGAATAACACCTCTTTCCTAGGTACGGAACAAAAAAGAGACTCCTCATGTTCATGGTAGAATTGGCCAAAGAAGAATAGAAAAACATCGAAGACGTACAATATATCCTCAATACCAGGATAAAATTGGAAAAAGCCAGACCCACGCAGTGTTACAACTGTCATGGGTTCAACCACGGACAAGCAAACTGCTACATAAAGACGAAACACAGAGCGGAAGAATGCAAGAGACCCAGAGAACGACCTGCGCCAATTGCCAACGGGAACACCCAGCTAACTTCAAGGGATGTCCTAAAGACCCAAAGAAAAAGATGGAAGAACCAACGAAGACACCAACAACACACAACAGGACAACAAGAACCAACGAGCAGCAGACAACAAGCACCAGCTACGCGAACGGCACCAAAAAACAGCCCACGCAGACGAAACAACCAGACATCTTCGAGATGATGAAGATCTTCATAAACCGAATGGAACAGATGAGAGAGTTCTTTATGAACTTCACGAAGCAGAAGACAAAAAACACGTTAAGAAGTAGGACAGAAGAGGAACCACCTACGAGAGATCCTAACCATCCCCTAAGAGATGAGTAGGATCTTAAGTAGGAACAGCTATAACAAGTGCATCCACTGTCTAAGGTTTCTTTTGGTTAGGTTAGTTCGTCGACCAAAAGTTAACTTTGTAGAGACGAAAAACACTCACTCCCAGTAGCGAAAACAAAAAGAAAGCAAAAAAAAGGGCATAGCAGTGCCCTAAAAAATAAAAAGGGGACAGCCAAGACACTATCTTTGAACCCCGATGGTGTAAAGAACCAGCAAGGACTGAGGACCCCATCGGATAGGCTTAAGCTATTCCCGGAATGCATTACTTCTGGAGGAATGTATTTTGGGAGGGACGTGAAAGCTAAAACGGAATAAGACGTGATAACATAGTCTTAGGGAAGTCTGAATTCCTTGGATATATTATCAACTTAAAATCAAAAGATACTTTTACAAAAAATAAAAAATCTTCTGCCTGTCAAGAAACTAATATTGGTTCTATTTCAATGCATTTCCACTTTTTAAAAGACTGGTATTGTTTCTCACACATCATCGTAGATTTTTGTGGCAACAATAAACTTTCTGCTTCCAACGCTGCATTTTCTACATCTGATGACAGGTTTTCCTTTTCTTCTGTCAATTCTTTTCCATCCATTTTGTATTTATTCAGTTTGTACATAAAACGCAACAATATTCTCCACAAAAACCAAAACGTAACATTTGTTTGACATTTGTTGACAGAGTAATTCACATCCCTAGCAACGGAGCAACACAATTGCGATTTTTGTGCCCCAAATTACATTTTTCTTTGAAATCCTATTGTTCACCTTAACTTGAAGTCTTGTTATCTATAGAAAAAATGTTGGATTGCACACGGCGATAAAATCGCATTACCTTCTCGAGCATAATTAGCTAACCTAACCTAACCTAACCTAACCTAACCTAAAAAACTACAATTTGATCGTCTTGTATAATAAATAACTTATATTACATGCCACACTTATAATTAATATCCTTTCCTTAAAACTATTTAGTATTTAATGTACTTCATTTCTGGTTTAGCGTGGTCAAAGTACACATATAGCTTCAGACAAAAATCTTGAAATTTCACATTTGAGTATTTAAAAGGGTTGTACTTAATATGAAAAATTCTTTACGAAAATAGGTATGCAATTTTCCGGAAAATTCTCGGGAGAAAAATTTTGTTTTTGTTTTTTCACTCTAATTGTTTAAATAATAAATATATGGAAAAAAGTTTTAATTAAAATTTGTAGCTGATGCAATTATCTACGACATTTGTCTGAAAAGTTTTTCTGTAAATTGAAAAGTGTACGAAATATAATTATTTCAGCGGAAGTCGATTCGTGGGTGCGCGCGAACGTCCCGTGAGCCGAATTTATTGAAGGCTCGATTTAAAAGTTAATAATTTAAAGGTTGTGATGCACTGAAAAAACAGACAAAGTAATATAAAATGTAGAAAAAGACCTCAACTTTCAAAAAAAATTACTTTCAAGTTTAAAAAAGTAAATTTTCTAACTGTAAAATCAATTTATTTATAAAAAACGAGCAGAAAAACGTCAATAAACAATTATATTTCCTATTTAATTAATTATTGTCGCAGCGAAAATTCCTTTTAAATTTAACATTTCAAATGATCATTGAACATTATTATCACAAAAACAAAGCGAAAAATGTTTAAATTTTTAAAGAAATGCTTTTTAAAAATCTCTGTTTTTTACATGCTTAATTTCAATCGTTTTTTTCAAACTTTATTTAATTATATCTTTTTTCCAAATTAATATACTTCAATGAAACTTTATCTGTAAATACTTTGAAGTATATACTTTCAAAACTATTATACAGTTTTTCTTTTAATATCAAATTTTTTAAATAATAGACATTTATTTATAATAAGTGCTAAAATCAGACCTCTTTTAGAAAATTTAGCATAACTGTTTTCAGTGCTTACAAGATTATTCAGATCTTTACCAGCTTGATAATAATTGTATAGAGAAGCGATCGCGATACATCTTAACACACCTATGCGTCAGGTACGAAAGAGAAGGGAGTACGAATGAAGGTGAAAAAGTAGGAGAGAAAGCCGCTGGCAGCTGCTTCTCCGCGCCGTCGCGCTGTGAGCCAGCGCGCATGCTCTTACTCTGTAGAAACAGACGAGTTGACGTGTAGTAGTATCATGGTCCTTAATTCTTATCTCATGGAATAATTTTATTTTTAATTTTAATAATTTTTTGATTCAAAAAATTGCAAAAATATATAATAGTCAAAGAAGGTTTACGTGGAAAATCGCTAGAATTTTCATGAAAAACCAATTTAATGATAAAAAAAGCACGGGATATTCTGAACATATTGATCAACAACAATACCTTATAAATGAAATATATTCGTCGTCATAAATACTAATTAAAATTATAAATGGAACTTCGAGAATTCGCTTATTTAGAAAATCGTATGTATCTTTTCAGAAAATCTAGTTACAAAAAAAAGTTATAAATAAATTTTTTAGATTAAACCATCATCTTTTAAGTACACAATGTTTAATAATTAAATTGTTTAATTTCTCAATGTTTAGTAGAAAGAATTAGTAAAAAAACGACTTTTTAGGAGAGTTTTATGTGGAAAATCGGTGATAATTCATTAAAAAATTATTACAAAAAAAATGTTTTATATAATTTTAGATACCTTCATTTATAGCAAATTTTATATGAAACAATTTTTTCTACGGGTCATTGTATATTTACTATCTTAAAATTAAAAACTTGAAAATTGATGATGTTTAAAAGTAGTATTAGAAAAATTTGGTGTATTTCAAAAACTAATGAAAATATCAGAAAACTTTTCAAACAAATTTTGTAGGTAAATGCATTAGCTACAATTTTTGATTTAAACATTTTTCTGTATTTTCATTATTTAAACAATTAGAGTGAAAAAACAAATAAAAAAATTTTCGACCAATGTTTTTCCGGAAAATTGCTTACCTAAATTCGTAAACATTTTCTCATATTAAGCACAATCCTCTTAAATACCTAAATTTGAATTTCCAAATTTTTTGTACATTTTGCAGCATTTTACGAATATTTTGTGTACTTTGACCACGCTAGTTATCATCAAAACAATGGTAGATTTATGTATACAAATTGGTACGTAATTTGTATTCACGTCTCCATCTAGCGATAGTTTCTAATAAAATCGTTAGTAAATAAAACCGTTTACTCGTTTTACAATCCATTCATATTAAAAATTTTCCTAAGCCGCGTGTAAACAATAATCCAAATTAATGTTATCTCTCAGTAATGAAAGAGTGTTTTTTAACCCATTTACTTAAACATTAAAAAATGAATTAAACCAATATTTGGCAAAAATTAAAACGTCACAGTGTATATAAAAGATTTGTGGATGTCTAAAAAAAATTCATAAACTAAAAAATGTATTTCTGACAAGCAGATGCAGGTCAATGACGGATTAATGTTTAGAGTCTGTGTTATATTTAAACAGATATAAAAAATGTAATTAAAATTTATACTGAATCACGGAAGCAAAATTATTTTTGATAAATATTTATCTGGTTATTTTAATTATTTATTATTATTAAAACATTATTTGTACTTTGGATGTTTGTACGCAATAGTTTAGTAATAGAATTTTTAGAAATGTACATCTAGTATAGGTTATATCCAATTATTTACTATACAGAGGGTAACAAAAAAGTGGTGATGAACTAGTAGGCAAATTTAGGAAGCAAAAGTAGCCCGAATAAATAGCTTACCTTCCAAAGTTTTTTACCTAAAAAAAAACAATAAATTTTGTATAGAATTTTACAATTTTTTAATGTATCCTAAATATTATTTCAAATATTCTATAATCGATTGTTATAGAAAATATTTTTATCTTTTTGTTTTATGACTCTATTTTACTTTAATTATCCAAAGCTGGATTATAGAAATTTGTATTTTACATAATTTTGGACCAATCACCAAAAAAATAGGGACATTTGCAATAACATAATCTAAACTAACAATTTATTGAATAAATAAATATTCTTTAAGGAAAATTTGTGTGATAATAAATTACCACATTATTTTTAACATATTTTACTTTATTACTGATAAAAAGTTTATTGCTCGTACCTATATTAAGTGACACACATTTTTTTAAACTTTTTAAACATTGTTATCAACAATTTTAAAAAAGTTTAATCACGTTCATATAGCTGATAAGAATATGAAAAAATCCAACATTTCGTATTAGCAGATCAAACAACTAGATTGAAATTAATAGACTTTAGATATGATACGTACAGGTTAGTTCTAGAGTGAGCTATTAAATAAAAAGTAAACTTCCACTTTTCATAACTATCTACATAATATTCATTTAAACAAAGATATAGAAGAAATACAAAGGAAGATGAGAACAACTAAAGCTAAATAACGAGCTCATCACCCCAAGTCAGCCATTGAAGGAGTTATGCTGCAAAGAATCAGAATACGAAGGATTTTCCTTTTATACTAGAAAAGCGAATCTTAAAGCTTCAAGAATACTTCTACCATAAGAAGGAGACATATTTTCTCCACAGAGCAGTGGTAAAAACAACACTTGGAAACAGAAGACCCTACATGGAAGACATCCTCATGAGCTCAGTGCTGAACATGTCGATCTAAAAGAGTCAAACTGTTGGGTGACTCATGGAGACTTAGGCAAGGCGCACATTGAGACACAAGCGACGCAGCCCACGCAGGGTAGCACAAGTCACGTTTTTGTATCATTTACTCAGCAATGCACGCGCGCATATTAAGAAGCAGCACAGCGTAGGCCATGAATGTGTCAAATTTCCTGTTCCTTATGATACGAATGATCCGTCATATACAGTGTGTAAAAGCCAAATGGAATAAATTCATTATTTCGGTTACTGTACATATTTATAAAAAATCCCGAAACACGTCAAATTTAAATTATAACTTGACATTCTTTAACGTGAAAATGCAACCCCTACCTTCAACCCCCTTAGAATGACAGGTACAACCCCCAATTTTTTAAATGGGAAGTATAGGCTTGTGATATATCATTTGAAAGGTCTCTTTATTCTCTTTTCAAAAATGTTATTGTTTTTAAATTTGATGCAAAAATTAACATAAAATAAAATTAAATCATGTTGTTACCGAAATTCGCTAAAATATACTCGAAACTTATTACAATGTACTTAAAACTTACTTCCCGTTTAGGTCTTGATAATGAGAAAGTGAACAAAAACCATAGCAATGTGGTTTTTTGATGGTAACCATTAAAAAACTTTAAAGAATTTCCGTGGCAGCGCTATTTTAACAAGCAGTAGTAAATTGTTTTATTTAAGTTGTCATTGTTGTAATTTAAGTATAAAGTTTGTTCAATTCAATTCTGAAAAATGGTTAGATTAACGGAAATGCATAAAATAACAGTTTTACAAATGATTGGTCACGGAGATAACATCCGAACACAACAGGAAGTAACTCGCCTATTTCATGAGAAATTTACTAATTTACCACCTATATCCCAAGGAACAATAAGTAAAATAGAAAAGCAGTTTCACGAGTTTGGTCATGTAAGGCAGATAAAAAAAGCAGCTGCCAATGCACTGAGTGATGAACTCAAATTAGATGTGTTGCTTGAGTTTCAGGAAAACCCACATACATCGAGTAGACAGGCATCCACTACATTCAATGCTAGCCATACATCGATAGCAAACATATTAAAAGAAAATAAATTGCATCCGTATAAGATGATACCTACTCAGGAGCTCATGGAAGACGATTTTGATGGGAGAACTTTTTTTTGTGAGCAAATGATGGACATGTTGGATAACAATATTATCCAATTAGAAGACGTTATGTTTTCTGATGAGTGTACTTTTTTACTTAACGGTCATGCTAATCGGCAAAATTGCCGCTACTGGTCCACGGAAAATCCTCACTGGATGAGAGAAGAACACACTCAATACCCTCAAAAGGTTAATGTTTGGGCAGGGATTGTAGGGAACAATATCATTGGTCCTTTCTTTTATTGAGGGCAACTTGAATGGCAACAATTATTTGGCACTACCAATGTCTGGCAGTACCTCGATACAATATTTCCCAATCGGTGGATATGTGAACAGCCATGTGTACAAAACTAAACCTTCTGATTTAAATGACTTAAAAGAACGAATAACGCTTGCGATTAGGTCGATCACACCTGATATGTTAAATAATGTTAGAAGACAGTTTTATTTGAGATTAGGATGTTGCCAAGACGTTCGCGGATAACATTTTGAACATCTACTTCATTAACATTCATAGTTCTTTTTCGTGTTCTACATTTTATTACGTTTTGCATTACATTTTAGTTTTTGATTGTATTGTAGCAAATTTCGGTAACAACATGATATTAATTTTTTTATGTTAATTTTTGCATTAAATTTAAAAACAATAACATTTTTGAATAAAGAATGAAGAGACCTTTCAAATTATATATCACAAGTCTATACTTCCCATTTTAAAAATTGGGGGTTGTACCTGTCATTCTAAGGGGGTTGAAGGTAGGGGTTGCATTTTCACGTTAAAGAAT
The DNA here is from genome assembly GCA_035357415.1 of Ophraella communa. Taxonomy (NCBI): domain Eukaryota; kingdom Metazoa; phylum Arthropoda; class Insecta; order Coleoptera; family Chrysomelidae; genus Ophraella; species Ophraella communa. The sequence goes on along the minus strand of CM068992.1, from coordinate 8,896,559 downwards.
GTCAAGTTATAATTTAAATTTGACTTGTTTCGGGATTTTTTATAAATATGTACAGTAAACGAAATTATGAATTTATTCCATTTGGCTTTTACTTAGCATCGTCTAGCGAAACGGCTGTCATTAAAGTTAAAAAAGCAATTTTTTAAATAAATTTTGGAAGTTTTGTTAAAACGAAGAGTTTTTTATTATTCTTAATAAGATGAACTTCCAAAAAGTAAGGGTTAGTACAATCAATCTAATTGTTATATTAATGTATCTTTTGTTATTACTGTATTTTCTGTAATATATCCTAATGGTAAATGTAGATTTCGGAATACGCTGTTTTGTACTTTTTGTACGGAAAAAAATAAACGAACACGTGGCTGATGCTGACAATTTTTCACAGAATTTGAATATAAAATACCAAAGACATTACAAATTTCAATTTCAAAGACAATCCCAATTTCAAAGACATTACTGAGTTACTACCGAATTACCGCTGATTGGTTCTACATTGGTGGACTGTTCACCAGACCAACCCTTCACTGGACCAGCCCTCTCCTGGATCAACCAATGGATCGCAGATGTAAAAAAAGATAAGTCGACCAACGTAAATAAATGCATTTATAATATTATACAGCTGTCTCGTTTTTCTTTATTTCTTAAATGTAGTATCAAAATTATTGTCGTATCTTCAACTGTATTAGAATAAGTAGTTGTAAAGAACTGTTTGCGGATTATTTTTTTGTAACGTATTCTCAACTTCATTCATTTTAGCACCAAGGAAATCTATTTATCTTTTATCTGTTGATACATTTTCATTTTTTTTACTTCATTAACAGTTTTTTCTGACATCTTTCTGTCATCTTATGATACTTATTTAAATAACTCAGCTTAAAACAACTGTCTTCAGTAGTATCATAAAAAATAAAAAGATTTCAGTGGCGCCCTTATAATTTCTTAAAGAAACAAATATTGTACTATAGTCAGTGCTAATGAACTTACTCACCCCTAGCCGAGGTATTTAACTATCATTATTTTTGCTGTGATAAACATTTATAAATTTTGTTAATTATTGAAATATCTTTTACAACTAATTAAAGACGAAATTAAGATCAATGGTTGTTTTATTGTAAATTACATTTTTTCTTTTGGTATATTGTTATTTTTTTTTTAAAAGTTAATTAAATATTTTTATAAATTCAATCTCAATATGTAAATCATATCACAAATTGACGCCCAACGTCATAAAATGGGTACAAACTCAACTTGTTATTTTCGTCCCCGGTCTACTCTACTCATAGTAGCTTTTGCACAAGTGGCTAACACGCCAGCTCTACTGAGTACTGACTGAGCAAGTGGGAACTTTTGTCTGTTGGTACTCACTCGACTACTATCGCACACTGCTGGATATTTAAAAACCGACTTGCTAGTTTCTAAAATCGCCCCGTGTACAAATTTTGAGACTTTTTACCAGTAGATTCAAAGCTGTTTGTTTGAAGGTGAAATCGTTTTATTTATTAACGACCTTTTTTAATAAACACAAAAAACAAACTCCACTGTACATCATAATACGTAAGGTTACAAATTGTTTTGTTTAGACTAAATCTGAGCTGATTTAAAAAATATTTGGCTTAATCATTAACGATGATGGGTCGTAAATGTTTTTTTGATAAATGTGAAAACATAAGATCTGTCGAAATAGAATATTTTGTATAGTTAAAATCAATTTTTTATAATAACAGAATAAAAATAGTTTCTGTTTATTAGTTAGGTTATCGTGAATAAAATCAATAATATAAAACAATCTAATAAAATACTCTGTAAAGTTGAATTTATAGAAAAACTTTTCTGTAATTTTTATGGAAAGTTTAATTTGATTCGCATTTCTTTTACTGCCTTATTAGTGGTCAGTTGAAATGTAAAAATTATATAAAATTGTTAAATTAAAATAGAAAATGACAAAAGTTAATGAGATTGGTATAGTTTTTCTTTCTATTTTACTCTTTTTCCCCGATGCATGGTATTATGATGTTCAAACCAGTTTAATTCTCTATTTGATTTAATTATAATACAGCATCAAAAGCAGTAAAATATTAAAGGGTTGAACTAAACTTCCACTATTTATTCGCAAAATACACATATGTCCAAAAGTTTGGAATATTTATAAATAATATATAATAATACTAAATTTGATTCGTTTTTGTATTAATTTGGTCATATTTAATTGATTTGGGTGCTTTCACATTATTCCAATTCTTGTTTAAATTTCATTTGAGCTGTTTAAAAAAAGCCCAGAAACATGATATCATATTTTAATAGGTCTAGAGTAATTGCTTTGTTACAACAGGGCTTTGGTCAAAGTGATATCGCGAATATTGTTGGTGTTACTCAGGGTGCTGTATCAAAAATTAAAAAAAAAATCCAAGACACAAATGATGTGAAGGATCGTCCCAGAAGTGGCAGAAGTCGATGTACAACAGCAGCAGCACAAGACCGGCAGATAACATTGATAGCTCGAAGAAATCGACAGGAATCTACAAGTGGCATATCCAGAGAAATTGCTAGACTCGAAGGACTCACTGAAAAAATTTTTGTACATAATATTAATGAATGCTGAACATTAAAAAAAATTCATTGGATAGATGAATTACTTCATTAAATCAATAACTTTATTTTCATAAATTAAAAAGCGATTCATTAAATCAATGAAAGTTCGTTCATTAAATTTAAGATGCAATATTTCATTACAACAATGAAAAAATATCTTAATATTAATGTTTTCTTTTCTTTATATTAATGAATATTTTGTGCATTGAGTTAACGAATATAATTCATTATTTCAATAACTTTAGTTCTTTAAACGAATGAACAATTTTAAAATGTGCATTCCTTCATCAAATATATGAACGCGGTTATTAAAACAATGTATCGCGCTCCTTAATTTAAGGAACGCTACTATTGTCTCCAGCCTCTAAGCCGCCTAATTTGCCGGTTTAGCGCCATTCGCATTGAAGTTCGCGGTAGAGCGATTGTATAAAGTCAGTGTCAAGTTCAATCAGGTTCTAAATAATAATAACAATAATCACTTTAATGAGAAAGAGCGAAATTTGCTGATCCAAATTATTGTGCAACACTTTCAAGAAAATTATTTGAGAATGACACTATCACAAAGTCATAAAATCGAGAAAGAGATCATCGAACGATTTCCTAATGAGAAACTTGTAAGTAGCAAACTTCTCTAAACTGAACTTGTTACGAAATTTTGTTTATTTCAGGAATATTACCGCACTGCTAAACGGAGAAAATTGTATTCCAAATACCAAAATGGATCAAATTCTATAAAAGCAATGATAAATTGCGTTGAAAGTAAGAAAAAGAAAAATGCTCCCCTGGTAGACAAATTAAATGAAATTCACGGTAAAGAGCTAGCAGGTAAGTTAAAATTATTTGCATGTGTTTCTAGTCGCCATTTTTAAATTTTTGTTCAGATGCTGAATGAGATGCTGAATCCTGCATTAAATCTCAAGTTCGATAATTTGTCTGCCGAGGAATTCGACAACGTTTGGAAAGGGTGCTCAAATGCCAGACTGCTGTTAATAAAACAAGCTAATTCAGTAGAAGAAATTTTAAAGGAGTGGCCGTTTTACACCAAACCATCTGGTAAGTGATTGATTTTTTCACGCATCATATTTTTCCTCAAAGTTCTTTTTTAGATACCTTTCGATTTCGATGTTGCATTTAAAAGCGAAGATTTAGTCGATAAGTGGAGTATAAACTTTATGTTTTTCATCAATTTCTTTCAATCCACGTGAAAGACAAACAGACCAGTGAAATTCTTCGTGTGATAAATAATGAAAAAATATCAGAAATTGAGTTCTACATTTTTTTTATAAGGAAATGTAATGTAATTTGTTGCAATTTATTTATAGATGGAAAAAATGCTGCTTTGCTATGGGCATTTCATGGATATTTTGTCCCAACTAAGAAGATCGTTAGGAAAGAAAATGGAAATAAAATTGTTACCAAATTCACAATTAGGATTTTTAGCACCTTCAATTTTTTTCCGTGTATTCCTTTAAGTGTTAATTTCGTTTAATGTGGGCTTATAATGAGATATCTTTTACTTTTATATATTTTTTTATATAAATTATATGTTCCTTTTGTTATACACTTGTATTTTATTTAAATTTCACCCTAACCTACCCTACCCTACCCTACCCTACCGAAGGAAATCAAAATCATTGATTTAATGTACAATGTTCCCTGATTCAAAGATTACAATTCATAAATTCAAAGAATAAATTACCTTAGATCAATTATCGCAAAATCATTATGTCAATGAATATATTTCTTTAAAACTAGGAATTATCATTCATTGATACAAAGAATTTTAATACATAAATATTATGTAAACCCTACATTAAATTCGTACAACACAGCATTGAATCAATGAAATACAAATCATTGAATTAATGAATCACCATTCATTGTTACAAGGAATTCGTTCATCGGAGGTAAATCCATAACTGGTGATCATTGAATTGATGCACTTTTTCTTTAATATTATGTACTTTTTTGGTTCAGTGCTGAATATCTCAAGGCAAACAATTACACGAAGATTAAATGCGGTAAATTTATATCGCAGAAAACCTCTACGTGTTCCCAAACTAACCTATCAACAAAAAATTGTAAGGTTGCAATGGGCTCAAGAAATGTTACACCATGGTCCTAACTGGAATTACGTGATGTTCTCTGATGAATTAAGAATTGGCTTGGTTTCTGATTCGCGAAGAACGCTAGTTTGGAGGGCCCCCGGACGACAAGCTCGATTAGAAACAGCCCAACCACGTGTTCCATTTGATGGTGGGAGTATTATGATTTGGAGTGGTATTATGAGGGGTACACGGACGCCTCTCCTGGTTTTGGAGAGAAGAATCACTGGTTCTTTGTACATCGAGGAAGTTTTAAATCCTGTTGTGCGTCTATTCCGGGGGGCGGTAGGTGATGGATTTGTGTTTATGCATGACAATGCAACTTCACATTGAATAGCTGCAGTACAAAATTTTTTGGAAGAAGAAGGAATATCCACATTAAGATGGCCATCAAATTCCCCTGACATGAAGGTCATTGAACATGCCTGGGACATTCTTAAAACACGCATTAAGAAGCGAAACCCTCCCCCAATTACTCTACGAGAACTGAAAGATGCTGCTCGTGAAGAATGGGAGAGAATTCCGCAAGCCTAGCTAGATCATTTAATCGATAGCATGCCACATCGCCTACAGTCATGCATACAGGGCCATGGAGGAAATACTGATTATTAATTTTATTAATTAATTTTTTTCTGCTTAATAATTTATTTAAAAAAATTTGTAACACATTGTACATTTTTCAACTCAAAAGAATAAATCATTTTTTTTGTATGTTTATCTGACTTCAAGATTTAGTTAGTATTGGTTAGAGTTGTAGCAAAATGATGTTTACTTATACTAATCTAAAAATCATAAAAATAGGGGAGAACATCGTCTAGTGGAAAACAGAGGTAAAATATCTAGAGCTAATCCTAGATAGCAGGTTACTCTGGAACAAACACGAAGACGAAGTAATACACAAAGCAACCAAGGCCCTCATGGTGTGTAGGAACATTGCAGGGAAGAACTGGGGATGTAACCCACGTATCCTGCAATGGATGTACACAGCAATAGTGAGACCATTAATCACATATGGGGCAGTGGCTTGGGGCGTAAGGGCTAATCTGAATACGACGAGGAAATACCTCTCGAAAATTCAGAGACTAGCCTGTTCATGTATCACTGGAGCAATGGGAACTTGCCCCACTGCTGCAATGGAGGTGATTTTAAACTTGACCCCACTGCACATTCTGTTAGAAAGTGTAAGGAAGAAAACGATATATACAATGATCAAAGAAGGAATTAGCAGGGAAAAACCTAGCAGGGAAAAACCTCGATCACTTCATTTTGATCAAACTTGGAAAGTGCCCCAAGATGATATGCCAAAGAAATTCAACTTTGTGAGAAAATTCATCACAAAGTTGAGTAATAAATCTGAATGGGATGAAGACACCATACAGAATTTAAACCAGAATACCATAAAGTGGTATAAGGACGGTTCCAAGCTAGACGAGGGAACTGGGATAGGAGTTTTTGGACCGAGAGCCAAATACTCAGAAAGCTTGGGCACATACCCGAGCATCTTTCAAGCAGAAGTCCGCGCCATCGAAAGATGTGTGGAATTCAATATTGGAAGAAACTATCGCAGACAAGAGATTGTAATCATGTCGGATAGTCAAGCAGCCATCAAAGCGCTGAGTTCAAATATAATCAGTTCGAAGATGGTTTGGGAATGCCTAGGCAAACTAAATGAACTAGGCCAGAAGAACACTGTCACCCTCCTATGGATCCCGGGACACATAGGAATAGAGGGGAATGAAACAGCAGATAAGCTGGCAAAAAAAGAAGCTGAAACCCCACATTTGGGACCAGAACCATCTTGTGGGATCAGCAGTAGAGTAATCTTAGGAAAACTAAGGGAGGAAATGGAGAAAGAAAAATCCGAGTACTGGAATCAGCTGGAAGGACTGAGGCAATCTAAGATACTACTGGGGAACTATGACCAAAAGAGATCTCTTAGCTGCCTCAACCTCAGTAAAAAAAGGCTCCGTATTCTAACGGGAATATTAACCGGGCATTGCCGGTTAATAAGCCACATGAAGAAACTAGGGTTAGCAGATGAAGCAAAGTGCAGATTCTGTGAGGAAGAGGATGAAACCTCAATACATATACTCTCAGAATGTCCTGCCTTGCAAAATTCTAGGGCTAGATACCTAGGAGCACATGAAATAGAGGAAGGGGATCTACCTGATTTGAAGCCCGACGATGTCCTAAACTTCCTCAGGAAAATAGGACTCGAAGAGCTGCTATAAATCTGAGAAAACATCAGAACATGGCAAGTAAGGGGGGACACAATAGATCCTATGGGTCGCAGTGTAATCATCACCCCTAACTCATTCATACATTTATACATATATCAAAAAAACTATTAATAAAAATTAATAAAAAGATGAAATATTCCATTATTGTAAACTTTTAGACATATGTGTACGTTTTTAAATGCAATGACAGCGGTCTCGCTAGAATTAGCATCGTCAGATCAACCGTTTAGTTGTTAACTGTTCTTAATAAGATGGACTTTCACATAGTAAGGGTTAGTACAAAAAATAGCATGAAAAGCGTTACAAATATCTACAAAAAACATATATGAAATCAAAAACAAAGAAATAATACGGAATCTGCCAAAATAAACAGTACCGAAATGGAATATTAATAAATTCATTACCGTTATGAAAATAAAGTACCAAAATAACCCTATTACCAAATTTTTAGCTCGATTTGCAGATTTTCTATACAAAATTGATAATTAAACTCGTATAAATTCTTTTTAAAACGTTGGGTTCTTGGTGATAAATGTGGCAACAGCTCATTCAATTTATAATATGTTGCTTCAAATTGGTACAGGGTGAGCAAAAATGCAAAAAAAAATATAAAAATTGTTTATGAAAAGTAATACGTTACTGAATGTAATAAACAAATTAAATGGAATTATGGAGTTATGCAATTAATGTGATAAACTTTCGAAAACAAACAAACGAAAATTTACAATAAATGTTCAAATTGTTCTCCATTGACCGTTAGACAATGACTGAACCGGGCATTACTTTGGTCTCTAACATTCTGTAGCATAGCGGGTGTTACGCTCTGTATTTCTTGTCTGATTCGGTCTTGTAGTTGAGGGATATTTCCTGGTCTGTTTAAGTAGGCTTTAGATTTTAAATAACCCCATAAAAAGAAATCTAATGGGCTCAGATCAGGTGATCTAGCAGCCCATTCCACTGGTCCCCTTCTTTTTATCCACCTTAGTGGAAAAGTTGTGTTTAAAAAATCGCGCACAGCTACTGCGAAATGTGGCGGTGTGCCATCCTGTTGAAACCATATTCTGCGGTCTACATTAGTGGGTATTTGAATATCAGGAAAAGCTGGATCAGATCAGGTATTCATGTATTTTGTAGGAAATCCTTATATAATGCTCCTGTTTAGTTTTCATCAAAAAAATATGGACCAATAATTGTATTTCTCACAATACCAGCCCATACGTTAGTTTTTTGTATAGTCTTTGCGTATGGTACTCTTGCATCCAGTGTGGATTTTCATCAGACCAATAACGGGTGTTTGGCCGGTTAACATGACCGTTCAAATAAAACGTTGCCTCGTTCGAAAACAAAACGTTTTCAATGAATTTGTAATTTTGGTTCTTAATATACTCGCAGAATGGACTAGTTTAGTGATTTTTTTTGATATTTGCATCTTATAAAATAGGTTTTTAGTGGTTCAAATGTACAAATAAAATTTTTATAAAATTAATCCTCTAGCCATAATCGGCTTTTGAAATTTAAATTTAATGGTTACATACGTCATAAGTGGTAAGTGACGTGTTTCAATATGATTGGTAGAAAATTGGCGATGTTGTCGATATGCTTTAATATTAACCGAGAAACTTATCTCTCTCTCTTATTTGTTGTCATTAAAAAGAGATAAACATATCGATATTTTTGTTCTCTGATTCATGGTTAGGTTAGGTTGGTTTAGATTTCAATGCAGCTGAATTTCGAAATGTAAAAGGTATATTCCGGTAGATTCTTTTCACTGTAGTCAACACAAAATGGCAAGTTTTCATTTTTTGGTTCATCGATTAATTCATTTTCCTTTAAACAAAACAAGATATAACAGAGAAAAGAATTTAATTGAGGATGTAGCTGTACTTAATGGATATGATAAAAAACTAATTCATAAGCTAATCAATCGCCATAGTTTTAAGAAATCTCTTTGTGAAACCACCATTTTTCCAGCGAGAACACAACGATATGAAATTCATTTCATTACCATTTATCCCTCAGTAGGTATACCAAAGGATTGAATACAATTTTCGGCACGGTGAGATTAGGTTTAGTTCATAAAACTAGTGGCACCCTGAGACAATGGACTAGTTTAGTGATTTTTTTTTATATTTGCATCTTATAAAATAGGTTTTTAGTGGTTCAACTGTACAAATAAAATTTTGTTAAAATTAATCCTCTAGCCATAATCGGCTTTTGAAATTTAAATTTAATGGTTACATACGTCATAAGTGGTAAGTGACGTGTTTCAATAAGATTGGTAGAAAATTGGCGATGTTGTCGATATGCTTTAATATTAACCGAGAAACTTATCTCTCTCTCTTATTTGTTGTCATTAAAAAGAGATAAACATATCGATATTTTTGTTCTCTGATTGACACTTTATCAAATAAGGAGTAAAACACTAAACAAAATATTCTGTCATTTTCGTTAGTTTAATTTGTTGTTTGGTTGTGTTTGGTGTTTGAAAGAAATTACTTCTATAATATTTTTGGTTCGAAAATAAAAATCCCTAACACCTTCTCTTGGTGTTATAGCGGTTCCTTCGAAAATAACCAATAGAAGTAATTGTTCTCTCGGGGAGCAACCCTTCTATCGCTACAGTGAGAGAACGAATTTCAAGAATACCGTTTTGGCATTTTCAATGGAACCACGCCCACTTTCTATTGGCTGTTCTATTCTATCACCGTCAAGAATAGGGGTCTTGTTTGTTTATTACAAATAAACACGATTTTCTCTCCTGTCATATATCTTGTCAACTGGTACAATCAGTTAGTCACAAAACACGGTGTTTTGTGCCGCCAGTTCTTTGAGAATACTTGAAACGAACGTAGCTAAACTGTGACAACGTCGACTTTTAAACACACTTCATTATTGGTTATTAGTTGGCGCTACGTTTAAAACTTACTAATTCTTTATTGCTAAATTTTACTAAATGAGAAAAATTACTTGCAAAATGAATACCAATATAAGTAAGTAGGTATATTATCCTAAATATGTATTGCTATCATTTTGATTAATATGATCCTACTAAACTAGTCCATTCAGTTCTTCGGTCAAAGTCGTCTTCAGCCAATTCATGGATAAGTACTTTATAAGGATGGTATTTTACCTTTTTGAAAATGTTTGATACTGAAGACTTTCCAATACCAAAATCCATAGATAATCCTCGCAATGTACAGTGTGGATTTTTTACAGCCGACAAAATTATGTCTTGTTGAATATTTTCATCAATTTTTGGTCTACCTTGCTTTGCTGTATCCCTCACATGTTCTAATTCTCTATATTTTCGCTATATTCTACTTACTGTAGATAGTGAAATAGGTTCACGATCTGGGTGCATTTCATAGAATAATCGGCATCTTATCGCCAACAGTAATCATTATTAATATTTCAATTCTGTCACTTTCGGTTAAGGGCATTTTTTTAAAAAAGTTCACGAACGTACCTTCTCTAAAGTGTTAACAATACGAAACTGTGCTTCAATGTTTTTGACATTATTGTCAAATAAACAGAATGGTAAAAAATAATGCCAAACAAAAAGATTTTTATAACCCAGGGGCTTGGATCACTAATAAAAGCTGTAAGATACTATTATTAAGAATAATGCTGGATGTTCTTGATAGTTTATCAAAGTAGTTGTATAATAATACGTAATTCCATTTAATGTGTTTATTATGGTTATTTCTTTATTTTCATTACTTTGAAAGTAAATTTTTGCAGTTTTGCCCACCCTGTACCAATTTGAAGCAACATATTATACATTTTTGGAATCAGCTCAGCAAAGGCAATTTGGAAATTGAAAAAAAGGGGGGAGTTCCATTTGAAAAAAAAATGGTCATGACTTCATTACACGAAAGTGGTTTACCCTGTATATTAGAATATGATCTGAAAGAATAGTAAATTGAAGTCAAAAATCGACCTGTTTTGGAAATTTCTAATCTTATTGTTCATTTAGCGAAAAATGAATTTATGGGTTACTTTATGGACGAACTGTATAAGCCTTTTCTATAGATATGAAAAATAATTTTAGAATACCATGGTTTAAGCGACTTTAAAAGCCAGAAAATAAAAATGTATTACCAAAATTAAAAAAATATACTAGTAGTAGTAATAAAACTCAAAGTCAACCCACAGTATGTAATTTAATGAAATGTTACAGTAGCGACATGTTTCGGTCACAAGACCATCTTCAGGCTTTAAGAAAAGAACACAATATGTCAGAGAGATGAAATACAAAGTCAAATATATAAAAGACAAATATAACATGTATAAAAGTTAGATCATATAAGATAAATCTAACAAGTAATAGAAAATGATAGTTTTTTAACAGTCAATATAGTTTATAAAATATATAGAACAAACAAAATCAATGTGAAAACATAAAAAAATATATTATAATGTATAATACAATATGGTAACTCACCTCTATGTGCAGACTGCAGTGTTTAAACAAATTATAACAGATATTATGAATAAAAAAAGGGGAGTATTTTAAGTTAAAGTAATAAAATAGGTTGAAAAAGGTAGTTTAAAAATAGTTTAAATTATTAGAACAAACCATATGGAAGTTTGATGTGTGAAAATAAGAAAATCTGGCGTAAAGAAGTAAAAATTTCAGAATGAAACCAGGTATCAACATTCTATAGAAAGGCTTGTAAAGGGTTCTCCAAAATAAGGAGATCGATCTCCAAGACCAAATCAGAAACTGGCCTGGTTTAATAGCGGGGTTAGAAGAAGAAACAATGTGGAGAGATCCCCTAGACGAGGGGTTCAATCCTAAAAACCATTGATCGATAGAAGACTGGAAACTGGTTGGTTCAAAAGAACCAATATGGAGAGTTCTCCGGAATAGGGAGATCAATCTCCAAAACCCGTGACCGTAAGTTATCGGATTAATGGTGGAAAAAAATCAGGAGACATAGTCTCATAAAAATTAGTATAAAGAGAGTAAGGTATAACGTCATACTCCATATCACATTAACAGTGAATTAACTAAGATACAAATCACTCCACTACTTGTTAGATTTATCTTATATGATCTGACTTTTATACATGTTATATTTGTCTTTTATATATTTGACTTTGTATTTCATCTCTCTGACATTATTGTGTTCTTTTCTTAAAGCCTGAAGATGGTCTAGTGACCGAAACATGTCGCTACTATAACATTTCATTAAATTACATACTGTGGGTTGACTTTCAGTTTTATTACTACTATTCGTACTATCCACATTTGAGTTATGGATAACCTCTACAATTTAAAAAAATATACGTTGAATAGAAACAAGAAAACTCATCAACTACAGAAGAAACAAAAAAATAAGAATTTTTTAAACAGATGTATACAATAATACAAGTATTATAAAAATGAATAATAGTTATTCATTGCATACGACGATAAAATTGTACTTTATTTTCGAGCGTTTTTTAGCGTCGAGACGTTAGTCGAGACGTTAATTACGCTCAAGGAGAAAATGCGATTTTATCGTCTTGTACAATAAATAACTATTATTTAATCGCAAGTAGTTTGTTATTCGTGCATAATACGATACTAAACACAATATGGCAAAATATGGGAATGGAAATTTATTGTGCTAGTGATAATTAGGTAGAAAACACATTTAATAATTCCCTTATTTAATTATTTCTCTTGCAGGACATATATTCATTTAACAAAGCCGACTAACTGCGAAATCGTTCGATGCATAAAGTTCGCTAAAAAAAAGTTGTTAAAATTAGTTATTACCTATTAAATATTTATTTTGATTTAGGAGTATATGTTATTGAGATAATTTTACCGATTAAATATGATAATTGTTGCACTTATATTTCTCAATTTACTACCACCTACTTAACCTTTAAAAAACTAAATGACATATATATTTCTATTGAATTATCTAAATTTAAGTAATATCGTCCGAAATAAATATAGTGTGCCCAGTGTGTGAGAAATCGTAGTAAGTAATTAAGTAAGTTTATTATAGGAATAGTTAATTTCTCATTTAGAGCGGAAATATATTTTCAGCTCCAGTTAGGAACAATATTTTTCCTATACAGTATGAGTCAAATTGTAAGAATGTTGAGGATGTGTTTTTAATAAACATAATATAGGTTTGCATGCTTCCCCAAGAAGTGTCATCCAAGTTGAGGAAAATAAATTATTTTTATTTTTAACAACAAATCTTACAAGTTATTCCTATCGATAAATTGGATATCTACAGGTATTTTTTTAATCGCTTTCTAATTATCTAAGGGGTTGAAACTTATAACCCTTAATAATTTTTTACAGAACTTTTTAACAGAATGAAAATAAAAAAATATCTATTATTATTCTCAACTTATTTAAAAAATAATTTGTCTCTTTGATTTATTTGATAAACTTTGTGGTTAAGTGTAATTTGTTTATTATCATAACAAAATTACCCTCGACTAGACCACTAAACGCTTACGGCAGAGTTAAGTTGTGATATTAGCACAGGTATAGGGAGAATAGCCAGGCAGAGATACGCCCTATGATTACAGATTTTTGTAATTTCCACTTCAATTGTTGAGCAATGTACATTGGGTAAGTGTGATTCTATAATTAGTTGGATTTGGTACAAATCAAATTCATTCTTTCCATCAACGACATAAGCAAAATAGCTCAATCACCGGTGGTTCCTGTTTTATACGCTGATGATCTATTTATATCTTCTGCAACGGAAGCAATACAGATACTACAACCGTTTTACTGCAAAAAACAATTAACGCGGTTCACGAATGGTCCACCAGTTTTCGGCTGCAAAGTCAAAAATCATTAAATTTTCCAGGAGAAGATACAATCAGAACTCTCCAAACATCACATTGAATAATACAGTTCGTTCGCTGGATCTTTTCCCATGGCTGAAATTATTAACATACTACTTTTTGTAGTACGTCTCTTTTCCACTCACAGAAACTAAAACCCCAAAATTGAACCGTTTGTTCCAATACAGCATAATATAACAAACAGAGATAGCCATATGACGAATGTCGATGATAGGTGTAACCTACACAATGAAAGTTCTGTGGTTTATTGTAAATTGACAGACGAAATACGTGTTTATATTTTTATTTTAGATTTTTATCCATTTTATTGCCCCTTGCATATAAATTTATTTCAAAAACAGTTGTTTTAACAACTAACCTATACCTGAGTGTTCGAATAATTGTGGTAAGTGAATATTATTTATCTACTTCTTATTAATTTATTTTGCAATGAAAACAAACCCTAAATTGACATATCATTATGATTCTGGATAGAATATGCCTGGAAAAAGGTTGAATTCGCAAGCACAGGAGCTGGTCCTGAATTTGTTGGAGTATTTTGAGTTAGAAAAAAGAAATGGGGGACCTTTGGAACCAATTTCAAGTGTTCAAGAAGTAAAATAAATATTATTTAGCAATATACTTTTATTAATCAATTTTTTATGTTAGAGGGTAGCTGCTGCTTTGAATAAAAAAGAAAATGTTTATATAATTGATGAGTTACTACGAGAACATGGACATGAAGTGCTAAGACTACCGCCATATAATTGTGAATTCAATGCTGTTGAATTAATTTGGGCAAATTGCAAGTCATATTATAATAAATATATTGGTAAAGATGGGTATTCAGATAGTTCAGTTATAAATATGTGGAAAGAGGCACTGGAACAATGTAATCCACAAATTTGGGAAAAGTGTGTTAGGCATACCCATGAAATCATACAAAAGTGGTATGCCCGAGAGCAGAATATTGATGATATTGGCATTCAACCAATTTTAATAAATATAAATGCTGGTGACAGTTTTGATTCTGAATATGAGGAAAATTAAATAAAATTTATTGTATATATATTTAAGCCTTAAATAAACATATTTAAAACATGAATTATTTATTTTTACAACCCATTTATTTTTCAAAGTTAAACTGTGTGGATGGGACTGTCCAATAGTAATGGATGCAGCACTAACCCTAACAAAGCAATTCTGATTTGCATAGTTTCTAGTGAGAAAGTTATTATTGATACTAAATATTATACAAGTAAATTTGTTTAATAGCTAGTTTGAAGAATAGCTCCATTAAACTCTTGTATACTAACAGTTTTTTTAAACTAAACATTTAGTTCCACCGAACGAACTGTATTGTAATTCCCACTTCTGACCAAGTTAAGATTCTGGGAATGCTATTTGATAAAAGGCTTAGCTGGAAAGGGCACAACTTGGGGAGCTGAGGAAGAAATACTATTAAGAATATACAGATCTCTCATACGCTCTAGAGGGACCAGGGCAGTTCCCTCTACACCTCAGCAAATAAAACAATTTTAAGAACTCTAAACAGCGTACAAAACTCAGCTCTAAGAACTTGCTTAGGAGCTTTCCGATCAAGCCCAATTGAAAGTATCTGCTGCGCAGCCAACGAACCTCCTCTCTGGCTAAGAAGTCAACAACTTCTTTTGTCACACTGTTCCAGGATATCCGCATGCCCAGAAAATCCAGCCTATGAAGTTCTACACAAAAGAAACATAAACACTGTCACGCCAATCAGCCATATCTTGCCATCACTACTTACAGATGTCAACTTTAAACAGACGACATCAGTCACTCATTTCCTCACTCCTCCCTGGAACAAAACCTTACCCAAAATTAACCTAAGTTTACACTATCACTCCAAGCATGACATCCCCAACAATCTCCAAACACAAAGATTCCTGAGTCTTATACGTACATACCTCCAATTTCGATAAAGTACTGTATATCGATGCTTCTAAAAACCACAATGGAGTAGGCTGCTCAGTTATTCTCTCTCCCAAACAACTGTCTCTACAAATTTACTTTCACCAAAATCAAGTGTGCACACTGGGGAACTATTTGCTTTATTACACGCCTTCCACTCTATCATGCAAACTACAGGAAATTTCGCTACATGCACTGATTCCTTTCTTCGATTAAATATATCCAAGACATCTATTCTCACCCCCTCGTGCAAGCAATACATGAAAGATACCAACAACTTTATCATAAAGGAGTAATAGTAGCAATAATTTGGGTCCCTTCTCGCACAGCAAAAGATGCAGCAGTATCCAATCTCCCGGTAGAAAAAGTTCAACTATACCAAGACTTAAAAAGTTTCTTTAAAAACAGCATCTACTCAATATGGCAAGAGCATTGGAACAGGACCCCTTCGAAATTGCGTGAGAATCGACAATCCGTCAAGCCGTTCTACCTCCCTGCATTACCAAGAAGGGATAAGATAATCATCAGAAGATTACGAATTGGACATACCAATATTACACATAGCCATCTAATGGCTTCAGAACGTCCTCCGTTATGCCATCATTGCAACACCATTCTTACTGTCAAACACATTATCACTGATTGCCAGCAACATTCACACCAAAGACAATTGGAACTTTCGAGCACCCTACCAGAAATTCTGAATTCTCCGGACCAAATACATAAAGTTTTAAATTACTTAAAAATCATTAATTTAGGTACCAAAATGTAAACAATATAATTTACTATGCTTACTTACTTTTATATTTTATATATTTAAAAATTCTTCACACACCTTTCAAAAGAGTATAAAAAATCACTTTTACCCGAGTAATATCTTCTGTTGTTCCTACGACCACCTATTTTATTAAACAAATGTAAATATCAGAACGATGATATTGAGTTTCTGACTAATCTTACCTTTGATTTGTGTTTGCATATTGTTTCTTAAAAAGGACCGTTTTTAAGTGAAATAAAAATAATTTAATTTTATTTGAAACAATTACAATAAAAGTATATGTACTTATTAGATACAACTGCAGAAAAAATGAAATTATTTGAAATTATAAAAATTAAAAAAAATGGTGGTTTTGCTACAAGTTGTAAGTTAAACTAAATTTTAATTTTTTTAAATGTATATTACCAGGAATATTATTAGATTAATGTAAATCAATATTTTTTTCCTTCTTATTTTTTGTAAATAAGTAATTAGTTTTAAATCCAGTTTTTTTTTATTTTAATAAAATCAATAAAGCAGTGCAATTAATAATTTATGTATCTTACAGTATTTACGGCTAATTAACAGCAGTGCAGAAAGTAATGTACACTATTTTTTCTACGACTGGCTATTTTATTAGTTGCACTAAAATGAGCATGTTGGATTCTATATAATCTGGCCCATGCCTTGGAGATCTGAAGCAATAGTTATTGTCATCGGCATTAAAGCTCGAAAATTCAACAATAAATTGCATTTTCAACAATAATAACGAATTATATATTATTATAATGCTTGAATTCTTACTTTTCGAACTAGGACGGAAAGTAACTTTGCCAACGAATGAGTCAAGTTCCATGGAATTAGAGAGAGCGAGATGCAGTACTTTCCCATGTGGTCCTAGAAAAAATAAAGATAAGTTCAGAAGAATGGCAAGTTTATAGTTTGTAAAAATTTAAAAGGTTCAAAGAAAAACACAAAGTCGATCCCACAATTTTAATTTAATAATGAAAGTTACTTGCAACTAGTTTCGGCCCACAGGACCATCATCAGGCTAAAAGTACAATACAATGTCAATTTTGAAAGGAATACAGTGTCAATACTACTGTAGTCATTAAGTAGACGAGAACAATACGGAAAATTAGTTATTTAACCATGCTGTAGAAAAATTAAATATTTTGCTACTTTTTAATAAATACTAAATTCTAATAATAAGTGTCTAAAAATGAGTCATATATAAGAACCTAGTACAGTCAGTAGCTATTCAATAAATATTATTTACAGAGCTTGATGTACCAGCATAAGCAGCACCACGTTTTTCTGAAAAGTAAATTATTCTCAGATCTAATGGTCTGCATTAAAACCAACTTAAAAATTTATTTTTGTCTTACAGATAAAAAAAATTAACATTTTCGGTAAATCCGATATTAAAAGTTCTGGAAAAGAACATTTTAAATTTTCCTCGAATCCATTTGAAATATACGACATAATTTACAATATTAAAAATATGTACTTATATTTCAATTCATTAATGGATTCAGTAGTACAGAAAACTTTCTCAAATGTAAAAATTAAAAAATAATTATTCATATTCCTAACAGTGTGTAGTTAAAGCAGTTTTTGATGTTTTATATCAAACAGATAACTATTGTAAAGTACATATCACTGTCTTTACGAAACCTTATTAAATTTACATATAATTTTTGAAAATAAATCTAATAATATAGGGTTAGCGTTAACCACTATTCTTTTAGATAAAATTTTGTAGTCCGCAAAGTAGGGTTAGTGTAATAAATTTTTTATATTTTGGACTTATAAAAATCTTCATTATAAAACGAATTTGCGTATCGTAATGTAACTTTTACGCACACAAGTTTTTGTTTTAAATGGTTGGCAATATGAGTGAGGTATCTAATGACAAGAATATTGACAATGACATTTGTGGCTAATAGCAAGTTATTAATTTTATATTGTTCTTAAGAAAGTATTTGTGAATATGAATATCATCTTTTACTTATATAATATATTATTATTAGTGTATATGTCATTTTAAAATATTTAAAAACATTAATATTTCATAATTTAAATGTCAAAACTGCTAAATGTTATAAATTACACAGTGCTACCGACATACTTTTTAAAATTAAAATTTTCGTAATTACATAAAAATGATGAAATGGCAAAATATAAAAAATATTATAAACAACTTATTTCATATGGCTGTTGTGACACTCGTTCTTTAAAAAAACTCATCGCTTCGCGATTGGTTTTTTAAACTTGAACTCGTGTTTGATATACTATTTTGTTTGTTTAGCTAAGCAGCTTTTTTAAAACTCTACAGCCTGTGTAGTCACAAAGTTTCAGACTTCAGAAGAGTACTGAGTGATTGCACCTAGTAACATAATATGGCTTGTCCAGTATAAATATAAGTGCACGTCATCAAAGTAAACAAATCGCTCTGTTCCTTTGACTTCCTTCGTTCGTATCCTACTGCCAATCAGTATTTTTTTCACTTATAATTACACGAGAGCTTTTTTTTGTCGAAGTAAACTTGACATGTATCAATAAGAATTTTGTTGCCTGGCAATTTAACGAAAAAAACTGCCTCTGGAAAAATTACGAGTAATTTTTTCTGGGGAATAAATGTTTGGTAAAGTCCTCCCTCGGAAAATTTTTTAATACTTACATACCCTAGAAATGAACAATTTTTGTGTAATTTTTTGTTCAATTCTATAAGATATAATGTACTATTAATTACCTAATTCATCCGTAACAGTTAAGGCTTATGGATGAATTAATATGGTTTTGGAGTAGGTTTAAAAATGCCAGTATCTAAACAGAGATAAGTATTAATGCTTACGTTACATGTTTAAAATATACAGGGTTAGTATAAAGTATGGAACCCCCTAAGTATCTCCTCAACGGTTTGATATTTTTAAATGAAATTACTTATCCCCTTCTAAGAAGATCCAAGGAATTCAAAAATGCTATCAAATTTAATGTACCATTTGCGGTTAAACCGGAAATGCATATCAACTTTTTTATTTTAAATAGAACACCCTGTATATTTTTCCATTTTTGAATTCCTTGTGAAATTCTGCATACAGTAAAATTTTCCATTCATATTGTTATTGAATAATTGAGGCTTTAATTAATAATTTATCGTTTTTGACTTAGCTATGGACCTTTAATTGTCAAATAAATTAATTATTGAGTAATCTACCTATCAGTGTAGTATAAGTTGTGCAATAATATTTCTCTCTGTTATTTGTTACTATTGTTTTTTCTATTATGGTGTATCTAAGTGAAGGAAAACGTATCGAAATTTTAATTTTGCGAGGATATGGAGACAAACAGCGTTCTTATAAGGAAGTTTTAAACCTATTCAATAAAGTTAATCCAGATCACCAAATCACAAAATAAACAGTTGTGAAAACTGTAAGGCTTTATTTACTAACACATCACGTAGTAAATGAACCCAAGTCAGGAAGACCAAAATCCGTCACAAATGACAATGTAAAGTTGGATGTGTTACACTATCACTTGAAGAAAATCAACAAACATCAACTACCCAGTTAGCTCTTGACTTTGACATAAGCCAGACTTCCGTCATGAACATAATGAAATCCTAGAAATTGAAACCATATAAATTTCACTTCTGTCACGAATTAACTGAAGATGATCCAGATCGCAGAACAGAATTTTGCGAAAACATTCAGAACAGATGTATAGCAAACCCAAATTTTATCAAAAAAATTGTGTTTTCAGATGAAGCAACATTTTGCTTAAGTGGTAAAGTGAATAGACATAACTATCGTATCTGGTCTAGAAATAATCCCCGTTGGATGAGGCAAGTACATACGCAGTATCCGCAAAAATAAATGTGTGGACAGGAATGATAGACGATAATATTATTGGACCTTCAGCAAGATGGCGCACCTGCACATTATTCTAGAATTGTGCGCCAGTATTTAGATCAAGTTTTTCCAGGTCGATGGATAGGGCATAGGGGTGCTATCGAATGGCCACCTCCTAGTCCTGATCTAACTCCTCTATATTTTTTTCTGTGGGGTTATCTAAAAAATAAAGTATACATAAATAGACCCACAAATTTAAATGACTTAGAGTTACGCATACGAAACTTATTGCTGCAAGTGCCGAACGAATTTTTGCAAAATTCTTTACGAGAATTTGAAGACCGTTTAGGATATTGTCAAATAGCAGAAGGGCGTAACTTTGAACATTTAATATAATTTTGTTAATTTTGTGTTATTTTTTGTTAAAATAAATAAATTGTTATCTTGCAAAGTTTTTAGGATGTTTCCATAAATTAAGTTTACCTTACTTACCATTTGACATTTCATCCATGGCTAACTAAGTCAAAAACGATAAATTATTGATTAAAGCCTCAATTATTCAATAACAATATGAATGGAAAGTTTTACTGTATGCAGAATTTCACAAGGAATTCAAAAATGGAAAAATATACAGGGTGTTTTATTTAAAATAAAAAAGTTGATATGCATTTCTGGTTTAACTGTAAATGGTACATTAAATTTGATAGCATTTTTAAATTCCTTGGATCTTCTTAGAAGGGGATAAGTAATTTCATTTAAAAATATCAAACCGTTGAGGAGATACTTAGGGGGTTCCATACTTCATACTAACCCTGTATATTACAAAGTCAATGATGATGATTGATTTTTTTCAAGTTACAATACAAAATTAATTAAGCCTTCTAGCTTTTTTAAGAGTGAATTCTTCACTTTTTTCGTGGAAATCGTTCCAGGCAGAGTAGAGAGGATGTTAGGCTAGAGTTCTTTGTTGCCAAATCCGAGGCTGTCAATGAAACATGTAGGCCGATGTATTTCATCTTCCAAATCTAAAACTGGGTTTGTAAAAGGTCGAAATA
Organism: Ophraella communa; assembly: GCA_035357415.1. Lineage (NCBI taxonomy): Eukaryota > Metazoa > Arthropoda > Insecta > Coleoptera > Chrysomelidae > Ophraella > Ophraella communa. Next base: position 8,875,202 of record CM068992.1, on the reverse strand, counting down.
AAGGTCCCTGTTTATAGATTTGGTCTCGTACAAAATAATTCAGATAACTGTGACAAAAGAATAACTATTCCAAATTTGGATAATCTAATTATCAGATCAAAGCATAGTAAAATTTAAACACTAGAATGTTACCGAGTTCCAATTAAAACTGGTGTAAACAACACATTTATGATAAGTTGGAATATATCACTTCACTTGGTAAAATTACAGTTAACTCTTTAGTCAAAGACTCGATCTTTTAATAGCTGTAAAAAATTGAATTATGGCTTGTCCAGTATTAATATAATTGTACGTCACAGCTGTCAGAATGGGACTATGTTGCCAAGCATTTAAAATAGTATTAGAATCTAATAAATGTCAAACGAAGTTTCTCTAATATTCTTCTTTTTATTTGACTACAATACTACACCATTTTTGAACGCGGCAAGAGAGCGCAATTTTGCCAACATCTAAAACATTTTAGCACGAGTTATGTTCATTTGAAGTTTATATTTTATTAGTCCAGGAGTTGTATCTGATATAAAATTAATTACGTAACCTTTCTTAAAGCATTATTTATTATTTGTAATAACTTGGCGCCCACGAATTTCAGTATTTACCAAATTTACAGTGAAATACTGATTGACAGTAGCAAAAGAACGAAGGAAGTCAAAGGAACAGAGCGATTTGTTCACTTTGATGACGTGCACTTATATTTATATTGGACAAGCCATAGATCATCCGAAAGCAAAGTCATGTTGATTATTGCACTGACGCGTTCTATACTCTTCTATAAATATTAACTGATTTTAAAAACAAAAAGAGTTTCTTTCAAATTAAAAAAAAACAGCGTTATAGTAAGACCATGTGCAATATGTGTCCAGTTTATTTGATTTATTTGATTCCTGTTAAAATTGAAGGTCGCACTACTAAGTTAACACAAAAAAAAACGAATGGGTTGTAAATTACGTTTTGACTCTTTAGCATTACGTCCGGCAATAAAATTAGTATGCAAAACACTGAATACCGAGAAAGTTTTTCATAGTTAAATTTTGGGGTTGAAAAATTCATTTTAAAAAGCAGGTAGTTGAATAAAAATTTAACGTAATTCTTTGGGAAGGGTTTTTACAAATTTTTATGACCTTAAACATACCAACAGTGGTTAAACTTGTAGTATGAATTTTGAAGAAAGTTGGACAATCTACCACTTTAATTTTATGATGTTATAAGTTATAACATCCAATATACACCGTTGTTCTAAATAACATCAATGTCTTGTAAGCATTACAAACATGAAAAATAGTATTTAATATCTTTTTTTTCAGTGTAATGAAGTTCTAAAACAAATTTCTAAATTGGCTACTAATTAATGTAGGTAGGTATACTAATTTTTACAGTGTATATGATGCGCATTATCCGTTTTTTATCATCAAAAGACTTAGTCTCATATTACTAACTGATAAAGTTTGTAAAAACTTACAGATAAAAATACTAAACAGCTAATTTAGATATTATTGTTTTACCTACTCCGTATAAATCGGTTGCTAAGAGAAACGAATCGGTATAATTTTAAAATTTTATTAATTGTTTGTTGACTTCAAAAAATAAAAAGTGTGAGTATTGTTTTATTAAGTAACAAAATAAAAACTTTATAAAATATTCATTTACCTTTTTGTTCTTTTTATTTATATTTTTTAACTATAGTGTTTTATTAAATTCACTTAGTAAAAAAGAATAGTTCTAACAGTTTTACATCCACAAATGTAAAGATTTATTTTATCTAAAATGTTTTAAAACACCCCATAAGTAGATAAAGAAATTAAATTAATGTAAATAACAAAAAAATACTAAATTAGTATCGTTTGATGTAACTAATATGTTCTCTAAAATACCTTCTAAAGAATGTATAGTTCTAGTTAAAAAGCTAATAGATGAAAGAAATATCCATCCATTCTCTGGGATCCTTGGAATTTTGATTAGGCTAGTTTTTTCTAAACTCTTGCCTTTTCTTTAAATATTTTGCATGAAAGCTACATTGCATTTTAAAAATTTTGAATTTTTCTAAACTTCAGGTGGGTTCATGAGAACCAATTTGAGCCTCTTAGTCCTCGGATGTTCCTCCAAGTCGTAATTAAGTGCCCTCCTCATTAGTGAGTTAGTATGTCGTGTGAATTCATTAATTTCATAAATATAAAAGTATAATTTTATTACATCATTATATTGAATGTCCGATCTAAATATGTTTGAGTTGTTTTCGACTTTTCGACTTTTCGATATTCTTTTTTTTTGACTTTCCTCTTTTTTCTGCGAGATATTAGAACTTTTGAAAGTGTCAGTATTAACTAAACCATGTCACTGAATATGTTTACATGTATCTTACTACTTTTTGTGTTATTGTCTCACTTTATTTGTGACAAATTTGTTATATATTTTTATTTCATATATTTATATTTCTAGTTAAATTAAATACTGGGTGGTGTGGAAGAATCGGTCCAACGACCTATCACCATACCTTTTTGCCTTTCGTATATTGTATTTAATTTTGTTACTTATTGTAAATATTTCTGGCAAATAAAATGATTATTATTATTATTATTAATTTTCTCCTGGTTTCTTAGTTGGATTTGGTGGCTGATGGAGTCCACCATTAGGTCACGTCTGATATTACGAATTACGAATTACGAAAGAAACCAGGGATCCAGTGATCAGTCTTAAAACTTTATTCATCCATCCAGGTAAAATATCAGATATAATTGATTTATTAAATGTATGCATTAGTCAGAATTATTTTACTTTTTATAACAAAGTATTTATTCAAAATGAGGTTCCTCCAATGGGAAGTCCTATTTCTCCAATTTTAACAAATATTTTTATGGATAACTTGGAAAACAAAATCTTTAATTCTAGTTATAAAAACCACATTGTATTTTGGTATAGATATATGTTGATCAAGTGTTAGCAGGATTTGTAGGTAGCGAACGACAGCTAGATATATTTTTTAATTATATAAATACCTTGCATCCTAAAATTAATTTTACTTTGGAAGTTGAAGAAAATAATTCAATTAATTTTCTAGATTTAAAAATTGAAAAAATTAATAATTTACTAAATTATTCAATAAACAGAAAACCAACACAAACAGATGTAAACATAACTACCATATAATTCAAATCATTCATTTTTTTTATTCAACATAGTTGCCTTCAAGGGCAATATAGCGATTATAGCGACCTTCCAACTTTTCGATACCATTTTTGTAGTACTCCTTCAGTTTGTTCTCAAAATAGGCTTCAGTTTCGGCGATTACCTCAGTATCAGAGCCAAATTTTTTTCCCTCGAGCATCCTCTTCAGGTCAGAGAAAAGGAAAAAGTCGCTGTGGGCTAGATCTGGAGAATACGGTGGGTGAGGAAGTAATTCGAAGCCCAATTCATGCAATTTTGCCATCGTTTTCGATGATTTGTGACACGGTGCATTGTCTTGATGAAACAACACTTTTTTCTTCTTCATATGGGGCCGTTTTTCGCGATTTCGGTCTTCAATCGCTCCAATAATGCACAGTAATAGTCGCTGTTGATTGTTTTTCCCTTTTCCAAATAGTCGATGAACAATATACCGTGTGTATCCCAAAAAACTGAGGCCATAACTTTGCCAGCTGACTGTTAAGTCTTTCCACGCTTTGGTGGCGGTTCACCGGCCGCAGTCCACTCAGCTGACTGTCGATTGGACTCAGGCGTGTAGTGATGGAGCCAAGTTTCATCCATAGTGACATATCGACGCAAAAAATCGGGTTTATTACGACTTAACAGCTGCAAACACTGCCCATAATCATCAATTCGTTGCTGTTTTTGGTCGATTGTAAGCACGCGCGGCACCCATTTCGCACAGAGCTTCCGCATACCCAAATATTCGTGAACGATATGTCCAACACGTTCCTTAGATATCTTTAGAGTGTCAGCTATCTCGATCATATTCACTTTACGGTCACTCAAAATCATTTTGTGGATTTTTTTGATATTTTCGTCGGTAACCACCTCTTTTGGGCGTCCACTGCGTTCACCGTCTTCGGTGCTCATTTCACCACGCTTGAATTTTGCGTACCAGTCAATGATGGTTGATTTTCCTGGCGCAGAGTCCGGAAACTCATTATCAAGCCAAGCTTTTGCTTCAACTGTATTTTATCCTTTCAAATAACAATATTTAATAAGCACACGAAATTCTTTTTTTTCCATCTTTTTGAAAATAACAAAAGTTGCTTCACTAAAAATGAAATATCTCACAAAATAATAGTCCGACAGCTGTCAAATTTTTACACGAATCTTTTGAAGGTTGATACTATCTAAAAATGAAATGGATTTAATTCTGGTGTCGTCATCTATAGGTCAGACCGGGGACTTTTCAGCCGACCTGTTACATAACATGTGGACGGATCAGGAAGCGGTTTTCTGCATTATCTTCCAAAAACGATTATCACAAAATTTGGTGGGGTAGATTTTCCCTCCCACCGGAAGTTGCATTGCTGCAGCCCAAAGTGCACGCAAAGAATTTCAAACTTGATAAAGAATTGTCAAACCAGGATCGTGTACTAATTGTACTAATGTTCAAATTGACCTCCGAACACCTGGTGCACCAGAACCTGACCCTAAACGTCATTTCCGGGAGTTTTCCTGACACAATCAAAGAAGGTCAACCAAAAATCATTTTGGGGGGGTTTTATGGCCCGCTGAATCTAAATCTGGCATCGGTGATGACCCCACCGGCACCTGGTGAATCGAAACCTGGGCTTGAACGTCATCTCCGAGAGTTTTACAGATACGGCCCCAACAAACTCACCAAAAACCGTCTCATAATTTGTAATGTGTAACTCTCACTTAGGGCCCTCCAAAAAGATGTTCCAGTGCTGCAGGAACATCGAGAATATTTTTTCTCCAGATCTCCTAAGCATGCCGATCGGGCCTTTCACTTTCTCACGAAGCATAGATCGAGCAGCTGTCGGCATCCAGTCAGGAGAAACACGTGTTCATTTTTGAAGCATTTATGTTGCCACGAGATATATTTAATAATAAGAAATAGCTCTGTGAACGATATTTCTCTTGCATAACAGAGAGTGATACTTTTCCTGTACCCTGTACCCAAATTAAAAAAATATGGTATTTACAAAATTAAGTGGCCAAAATGTAATGCAGTATATATAAAGGTCAAACACAAAGAAATTTTGAAGTAAGATTCAATGAATTTTAAACTTGACCCCACTGCACATTCTGTTAGAAAGTGTAAGAAGGAAACGATATATAGAATGATCAAAGAAGGAATTATCAGGGAAAAACCTCGATCACTTCATTTTGATCAAACTTGGGAAATGCCCCAAGATGATATGCCAAAGAAATTCAACTTTGTGAGAAAATTCATCACAAAGTTGAGTAATAAATCTGAATGGGATGAAGACACCATACAGAATTTAAACCAGAATACCATAAAGTGGTATACGGACGGTTCCAAGCTAGACGAGGAAACTGGGATAGGAGTTTTTGGACCGAGAGCCAAATATTCAGAAAACTTGGGCACATACCCGAGCATCTTTCAAGCAGAAGTCCTCGCCATCGAAAGATGTGTGGAATTCAATATTGGAAGAAACTACCGCCGACAAGAGATTGTGATCATGTCGGATAGTCAAGCAGCCATCAAAGCGCTGAGCTCAAATATAATTAGTTCGAAGATGGTTTGGGAATGCCTAGGCAAACTAAATGATCTAGGCCAGAAGAACACTGTCACCCTTCTATGGGTCCCAGGACACATAGGAATAGAGGGGAACCAAACAGCAGACAAGTTGGCAAAAAAAGGAGCTGAAACCCCACGCTTGGGACCAGAACCAATCTGTGGGATCAGCAAGAGAGTAATCTTAGGAAAACTAAGGGAAGAAATGGAGAAGGAAAAATCCACGTACCTACTGGAATCAGCTGGAAGGACTGAGGCAATCTAAGATACTACTGGGGAACTATGACCAGAAGAGATCTCTTAGCTGCCTCAACCTCAGTAAAAAAAGGCTCCGAATTCTAACGGCAATATTAACCGGGCATTGCCGGTTAAGAAGCCACATGAAGAAACTAGGGTTAGCAGATGAAGCAAAGTGCAGATTCTGTGAGGAAGAGGATGAAACCTCAATACACATACTCTTAGAATGCCCTGCCTTGCAGAATTCTAGGGCCAGATACCTAGGAGCACATGAAATAGAAGAGGGGGATCTACCTGATTTCAAGCCCGACGATGTCCTAAACTTCCTCAGGAAAATAGGAATAAAAATAGGAATCAACATTAGTTACCTAGCTACAAAACAAACAAAATGTAACTTCAATATGTCAATCTGACGATGCTAATGCTAGCAAAACAGTTTTATTGTAATTAAAAATCTATTTTTTTAATTAAACCTGGAAGTTTAGTTAAAACGAAGAGTTTTTAATATTCTTAGTATAATCACAAGAAAAGTAAAACTATAAAAACAAACGTAAACAGTTAATGGATTTAACTGTTGTACCAGAACGTTAACTAGGAGATATTTCAATATACCTGGATACCAGTTTTCTTGGACATTTTTATACAAAACAAAAATTTTGTCATTAAACAGCAATAAATTATTTGTTTATACATATATTTTTATTTCCTGAATAGAAAGACACTAACTTTCTAGATAAATATTTAATAATTTTTTGAGTAAGTCAACAAAATAAACCTATTAAAAATTAAATGTATTTATTTGCTATTAAATAATGATTCATCCGGTTATTTGTCTTTGAAGTAATTAGTAACTAATTATAATGTACAAATAATATTATATTGCTATAACGTCTGGAAGTATTAAAGGCCAAATTTATACTGAGTGACATAAAAATCCGAATACCCAGTTTAAATTCTTTTATTTTAATAAAATTTGTTGAATTTATTTATTTTACTGAAATAAACAAATGATAAAATTTTCTGCCTTATTACTTGAAGATGCCGGTTTTTATACTGCTTTTTTTTAAATCCAGTAACAATCCAAAAATGAATATTGTAGCCGTAGTAAAGATCCAAATTTTGCGGATTTTGGTTATTGACATTCTTTACGATTGGTTACGATGCCTAGGGTGACCTGTATGATTTCAACTTAGTGAGTTTGATAGGGGAAGCTGGATTTTCTTTACGGGAAATTGCAGAAATGTAGACAGCGTGGTTTGGTGTTGTCAGGCATGGCTTCGAGAAGGTCATATGCAAAGAACAAGGGGCTCTGTACGCCCCCGTAGAACAACAGACTCTGAAGATCGCTGCCTAAGATTATTGACCTTAGGGGACCGTTTCTCCACTACCAGGTCCATTGCAAATGAATGGTTTGCAGAACACAGGAGACCTATTGGCATGCGAAGTGTTTACCGACGAATAAGACGTTTTGGCCTGTTTTCATATCGACCACACTGGGTCCTCCCTTTAACTCCAGAACACCGACGTAATCGCCTTGAGTGGTGCAGAGAACGGTCACTCTGGGATCAGGTATGGAACAGTATTGTCTTTAGTGACGAGTTTCGATTTTGTTTAGGCATGCACGATGGTCGAGCGAGGGTTAGAAGACGACGTGGTGAAAGAAGAAATCCACGGTTTTTTGTTGAAAGGCATGTTCATCAAACTGTTGGAGTTATGGTATGGGATGCTATAGCTTATGGTTCGAGATCACCTTTAATCTTCATCAGAAGTAACATGAACACACAGTGTTATAGAAGTGTTAGAACCCCATATTTTACCCTATCTTAACGCCCTGGCAAATCTAATTTTAAAAAAGATAGTGCCCGACCACATGTCGCAAGAGTCACAATAGACTTCTTTCAACGTAATGATGTCAAGTTGCCCTCAATAAAAAAGGGACCAATGATATTGTTCCCTACAATCCCTGCCCAAACATTAACCTTTTGAGGGTATTGAGTGTGTTCTTCTCTCATCCAGTGAGGATTTTCCGTGGACCAGTAGCGGCAATTTTGCCGATTAGCATGACCGTTAAGTAAAAAAGTACACTCATCAGAAAACATAACGTCTTCTATTTGGATAATATTGTTATCCAACATGTCCATCATTTGCTCACAAAAAAAGTTCTCCTATCAAAATCGTCTTCCATGAGCTCCTGAGTAGGTATCATCTTATACGGATGCAATTTTTTCTTTTAATATGTTTGCTATCGATGTATGGCTAGCATTGAATGTAGTGGATGCCTGTCTACTCGATGTATGTGGGTTTTCCTGAAACTCAAGCATCACATCTAATTTGAGTTCATCACTCAGTGCATTGGCAGCTGCTTTTTTTATCTGCCTTACATGACCAAACTCGCGAAACTGCTTTTCTATTTTACTTATTGTTCCTTGGGATATAGGCGGTAAATTAGGAAATTTCCCATGAAATAGGCGAGTTACTTCCTGTTGTGTTCGGATGTTATCTCCGTAATCAATCATTTGTAAAACTGTTATTTTATGCATTTCCGTTAATCTAACCATTTTTCAGAATTAAATTGAACAAACTTTATACTTAAATTACAACAATGACAACTTAAATAAAACAATTTACTACTGCTTGTTAAAATAGCGTTGCCACGGAAATTCTTCAAAGTTTTTTAATGGTTACCATCTAAAAACCACATTGCTATGGTTTTTGTTCACTTTCTCATTATCAAGACCTAAACGGGAATTAAGTTTTAAGTATATTGTAATAAGTTTCGAGTATATTTTAGCGAATTTCGATAACAACATGATTTTAATTTTTTTATGTTAATTTTTGCATCAAATTTAAAAACAATAACATTTTTGAATAGAGAATGAAGAGACCTTTCAAATGATAAATATATCACAAGCCTATACTTCCCATTTAAAAAATTGGGGGTTGTACCTGTCATTCTAAGGGGGTCACGTTATAATTTAAATTGTTTCGTGTTTCGGGATTTTTTATAAATATGTACAGTAACCGAAACAATGAATTTATTCCATATAGCTTTTACACACTGTATAATATACTCAAACTTCTCGTAATGAGAAATGTATTTCTTATGTACAATAAACTATTGATTGATTGATTGATTGAATTTCTTAGTTGAAATTTGGCCATATTTTTTTAGTTTTAATTTCCTAGTTTCTTTTTTGAACATCTACATTAAATGATATGGTTATATAATAATAAACAAGGTCATGCAGTTTTTGGTAAGCTGGAAGAATTCTGTAAAATATTCTTTGCAAACCATTTTTGTCCAGAAAAAATTAATATTTTATGAAATGATTTGGTAATTTCAGTCATGAATAAAAAATATATATTGCCTTTTCAGCCAGAACGGTTTTTTACATGGAAGCACCCCGAAGACAAGATGCTTAAATATATCTGGGTGTTCCAAGAGATGGATTATGTATATTGTAGGAAATGTTTATTGATGGGGGATTTGTGTTAAAAGTTAAAAATATTAGTAGAGACATCTACCCGCAAATTATTTACCTTATCTAGGCATTCTATTCAATAAAGGAGTGAATTATGTAAACCAAGTTTCCAGAAAAAGGAATTATTAGCAAGTTGGCCTAGTTTGAAAGCGTATTCAGGACCAAAAAACAAATGAAACCTAATACTTAGACATAAACTTAACTCAACCGAAAATAATTAGCAATTATTGTTATCAACAACTGGTTTGTGGACAGTTTTCTATTGGATTTAAACCAAATAATGTAGTATACAACCAGAACTAGTTGTTTAAATTGTGGAAGTAGATACACTTGGTAAATTTAACTACTATTAAATTAAGTATAAAATAATTTAAAATACATTTTCATAATTGACATTTTAATTTGTAAATAATTTTTTTTATTTCCAATTTTTTAACACTTTCTCTTTGATTAATAGTGTTCAATAAGTAGAATTGGAAAAATATAAAAGCCATTAAACTCCAATATTATTTGAATTAGTGGACATTTTAGCTTTTACATTTTATGATATAAAAATCATCAAAAATTCTTTGTTTGCAATCATAGGAAGCTATCTACCTTAAATACCTTTTCGGTAATTTTCATATATTATGTCCGCATGTATAATGTGTGTCTAGAACACCTAATATTAGGATGTTAAATAAAAAGTAATATTATAATTAAGTGGATTTATAATTAGCAAACATATGTATTGATAATAGAAATACACTCGTCACGAAAAGAATGGCATAAGTGATTTATAAATAAAGTTTCAAAGTAGTTTATTTAAATAAAATTAAAAATCATAACATAATGATAATTAAAAATGAAAATAACAATTATTTAAGAAAAATCAAATAATACAAAATAACAAAATAAAAAATTTAAACCATAAATTTAACTTTTTTGTATCTGTGACTCTAATAACATCTCTCATTCTTCGTGGAAGGCTCCTTATCAGGTCACTTATGTAAACCAAATCCAAATTTTCCCATTATTCTATTAACCCTTTGTGTCCCAAGCTATAATTTTTTTAAAAAATGAAAATAATTTTGTCATTTTCTGACTTATAACAGTTCTTTTAGGCATCTAATTTTTTTTTATTTTTTTTTGTCAGCTCTTAGGGCATATTCACAGGGCCGGGACTTGAAAGTCCCGTGAGGACTAAATAGTACCTAATTATATAACTCATGAATAATTGAAAGTGAATTAGTTAAAAGATATATAATAATATTTTACAAATAATTTATTGCGGAACTTCGTGATATAGCAAAAAACAGTTCTTTTTATCATTAATACATAAAAAGACACCACAACTAGAACATTTAGAATGGGGGCGCGACTCTACCCCCATTGATGAACATTGTTCACATCTGCGTCTCTCTTTGCCAAAAATCGGCCAATGGACACCTCTGTTGCCTAATCTTATATCGTTTGTCACACTATAGTTGTATTTTCTTCTTTTTGTCAGATTACCAGGACCATTATTTTTAGAACTAAGGCTAGCACGTGAACTCGGAGAAGCTCGTCGAGATTCGCTTAGTGTATCTAAACTTAGCTTCTTTGAACTTTTTAGAGAAATGTTCGATTTCATCATTAGTCCAGTACTAACCCCTCTCCTAAACTCCAGAAGTGATGTATTATCATCAGGATTCATTTTCTTATATATTATGTAAGAATTTACAAATACAATGTCTAGAAGACCAAAAAATAGGCGGTGCCTCCATTTTTTAGATCGTCTGTCAATACAGTAAGCTTCTCGTAATCTGTCTGCCATGTCTACCCCTCCCATATAGCGGTTATAATCGGGAATAATTTCCGGACATAGTATTTCTTTTCGGGACCCATCTTTTTGTAAGCGGCTTACATGCGACGACTGGCTACCATGAAAATTTGACAACAGATAAACCGACCTATTGTCACACCACTTGAAAAATATAACATCTAAATTAGATACACGATAATCAAAATCTCCTCGTTTCACGTTTTTATCAACAGTCATATCTTTCGGTAGCCCCCGTCTATTAGATCGTATTGTACCACAAGCAAGAGTGTTTTCCAATTTCAATTTTTCGAGTAACTGAACAGTTGTGAAATAGTTATCGAAATAAATTATTCTGCTTTTTCCCCAATAATTTTCTGTTAATGATAAGACTACTCGTTCACCAAGACCATATGCTTGAAATTTTTGATCTGCTACCTCATCATTCCCTTGGTACACTTGAAAATTTTTTATGTAACCATGTTGATCCGCAACACACCATAGTTTATTCCCTCTTTTTATGGGCTTCATGGGATTATATTGCTTTATGGTCGATCGTCCTTTGAATAAAATAATACTTTTATCTACTGAGAGTTCCCTGGTCCCATGATACAATAAGTAGAATTGAGAATTTAGCGAAGTGACAAATGGTCTAATTTTATATATTTTGTCCTTATTTTCTTTAGGAATTGTAGAGTTGTCGTTCATATGTATGAAGGACAGTATCTGCTGAAACCTATTTCTTGTCATAGTTCTCATCACTATTGGTACACCCAAATCCTCAGCAGTTGACCAATAATGCTTGTAGCTAGGTAAACGATGGTAACCCATAAAGAAGTTTATGCCAATAAAAGGTAGCAATTCATTCTTTTTTAGGTTCAATACTTTATTTCTTTGAGTGGCATATAGATTGCTTTGATATGCTATATTATCTATTGTTGTAGAACCCAACACTTTCAAAAAATAATCTGTAAATGTTGTACATTCCAGAAAATGTTCTTCCACAGGACCTTCGGGAAAGAAATAGTCAGGGATTGATTTCAAAATTTCTTTTTTCTTCCATTTTCTATTTATTTCTTCTTTATTTGTCTTACTTTTTTCATTTCCTGGTATATTATCCGTTTCGACTAAATTTTCATCAGCCAATGTTTCTGAAGCGAGTAAGTGATCCTCATACGATGTTTCATGTACTATATTATTCGTTCCAACATTAGTTTCATCGAATTCTTCGTCTTCACTAACCTCCTCATCTGTAAGTAGATTATTATCTAATGGATAATTCATCAAGCTCATCAAGGTCGTCTGGAGCAATATTACGAGTTCTTATGCGCCTATCTAGGTAGTCCCAAACTGTTCAATTGGGTTTAGGTTTGGACTAACTGCTGGTCACTCTAAAACTTGGATACCAACGTCTTGAAAGTATTCCATCGTTATTCTATATCAATGTGCGGGCGAACGAATGAAAAATTAAACAAACGTACTGTACACATGAAATGAAATGAAATAATACAAATAGGAATTATCAAAATTTATTCATTTTTTTTATTTTTTTAATTAGTCGCATCAACCATGTGGGTTATTAGCGACTTGGTGAATTAATTGTATTTCGGTCAAGTACTTAACTAGAGTTTACTTTACAGTCATTTCCTAATAAAATTTCAAGTTTCTGGGGTAGATTGTTGTTTTGTCTCTGTTGTTGATACTTGGGACAGTCAATTAGGAAATGTTTTACTGTTAAGTCACATCTGCACAGATCACATTTAGGTGTTTCCATTTTCGCGAACTGATGCTGGTGGGTCAGTCTAGTGTGACCTATTCTGTCGAGTTAGCAGAACTTGATGTGGGCACTTTGTAGGTATTATCTTCCACGGTTTTACGTCGGGTTTTATTTCACGTAGCTTTCCTTTGGATTCTCGCCACTGGCACCGCCACGCACCGTACACTTTTTCCTTCACGTAGGCTTTTATGTCACTAACCGTCGTTTCTTGCACTAATTTTGCACTTTCACTTTCGATGGCCTCTTTTGCTTGCCGGTCTGCCTCTTCGTTTCCTAGGATTCCGATGTGGGATGGTATCCACATAAATTGTACGTCTTTGATTATTCATTTTTTGTTTTTCAACATTTCAACAAAAAGGCGATTTCAACTGTGAATATTTTGGGCTTTTATACATGTAAAGGATACCATATTAACCCATATTAAAATATAATTTTGTGACGACTTCTACTTTGGATTAAAAAAATTGCTTTTATAACTCTACTTGAAAATGTCTTTGTGTTTGACTTATATATGCACCAATGACATTCAAATACTACACAAAATAATGTTAGTACAAAATTGTTAAATATAAAAACAAAATTACCCAAATTAATGGTGTTTACAAAATTAATTGTTCAAAATGTTATGTTGTTATATAGGTCAAACACAAAGAAATTTTGAAGATTTAATGAACACTTAGGAGCATACAGATTTCGTGCAGTTTTGTTAATCAATCATTTTGAAAGGTTGGTATCAATGAATGTTAGACGAATGAACTACTGTGGAGTAAATTACTATGTTTTGCCAAAGAAAAATTTTAGTGCGATTCTAACCCTCAGCGCCTTCCTAGTTCCAGTTATAATATCGGTTTCTGGAGTGTTGTTAGTTTTCTATATTATTTTATTATACCAAAAATGAATAAAAATAAAATAAGGTCAGAAGACTTTACGGCTAAAGAAGAACGCCTCCTCTTGGATTGCGTCAATAAACGATGGGGCGTTATTGAAAATAAAAGGACTGACGTAGTCTCTAATGACGTGAAGATAGAGGCATGGAAAAAAGTAGCTCTTAATTTAAATACATCTAGTGATCGCTACAGGGTCTTCGCCATCCTAAAAAATAAATTCTTAAGCATGAAAAAACTATCTAAAAAAGCTTTCGCGGAAGAGAAATTGCAGAGACTTGGCACAGGTGGCGGAGAATATTCCATTATATTTGATAACAATAAAATATTTTCAGGTTCCACTAACTGCTGAACCAATTTTTTAGGTTAGAAAACTAAGGTTATTATTTTAATCTCACATTTTTGGGCGGTTACAAACCTGTTGGCAAAACTCTGGTTACCAACTGATCCGATCTGGTACAACACCCAGTTTGCTTAAACCATTTGTTATGTTTCAAACCTTGTTGGTACAACTCGCTCTAATGAACACATATATCCTGGAAGTTTCCACTTTAAACTGTTTACTTTGATTGACTCTTCAATTTTATTCATAGATAAGACATAAAAAATGTAACACAAAAATATTAAGTTATTGTAAAGATCAGCATGATATAGTTTTTTCCTGGTTTTTCTATATCATTGCACAGTTATACTGATCTTAGAGGGAAATAATACATCCAGGATAATCCCTTAGGTCTAATAACATCTAGGCTTTAATATTGTTATGTCTTATTACTTCCATACTTGGTCTAGCCTTAACTACTTAATCAACTTCAGGTACCTAGCTACAGGAAAGCATGTAGAGTATGCAAAAAATAAGGCGGAAATCAGACTAGCAGCTTTGGCCGGGTTGATGCACAACATCAAAGGGCCTAGGGGAAAAAAGAGACAAATGCTGTATGGAGTAGTGCAGTCGACGTTGCTATACGGAGCACCAGTGTGGTATGAAGCGATGAAAATAAAAAAGTACAAAGCTACGCTAAATAGTATCCAAAGAAAAGCTTTGATTAGGGTATTTAGTGCTTACAAGACTATATCCACAACAGTGACACAGTTTGTCGCTGGAGTCCCACCAATACATCTTCTAGTGGAAGAAAGAAAGAGAATTCATAACAGAGCAGATGGTGGAACAAAAATCGCGAAAGATGAAGAAAGAGAGAAGACATTAGTCCAGTGGGAAGAGGAATGGAAAAAGCACATGGACAAAGGCATTTAATCACAGAAATGAAGGCTTGGACGAAATGTAAGCCTCGTAACGTGGATTACTACCTGATCCAATTTCTTTCTGGATACGGTTCCTTTGGAACATACCTAAAAAGAATTCAAAAGATCGATAACGAGGAATATGTCCAAGGTGGATAAACATCAGACAACCAACAGAGGGGTACACCGGCATGGGTCTGACGGACAACATTATAGAAATAATGGTAAAATCCGAAGACGGGTGGAAAGCGGTGCATATTATGCGGGGAAAATAGGCAAAGGAAAGAGAGAAACAAGCGCGCGAGAGAAACTGAAAAACAGTCCGTATAGCAGTTGATGTAAGGTCAGTTCCAACCAAGCAGAGAACCGTTCTGAAATAGTAATTTTTGTGCGCAGTGGTGTAGTGAGTTGCGCAGTGCACTAATTTGGTCTCGTGAGTGGTAATATTACCGTTCTAGAACGGTTCTTAGCTTGGTTGGAACAAACCCAAGAATGATAAACATTTACCAAGATTGCTTAATCCCATAAGACGTACGTTCGCCAAAAAATCGATCGCACGTGGTGGCCTGTGACGTCACTGCAGTCCTCGGCCGTATTATTCCTATCTTGACAGTGCATTTTAGGTCGTTTTCAATCGTCGTTTTTAGATTTATTGTAAAAATATTCAAAATTTTGACTGGCATTTATTATGAATACATTAGTGTACGTTGCATTTTTGTGTAAAATATTTAAAAAACTGTTTTTTTAACTCCAGTTCGGACTTTTAAATTTCATGTGTTACACTGCTTGGCTGGACATTGCTTGGTTAGTATCGTTGAGTGTCCACGTTAATATTCAATAGTGAATACATTTCTTATTTTACGTTTTTAGTGAGATAGTTTATTTACTTACTATTTTTTTAATATGTAGTATTTTTTGTTAATTTTAAATTTGTAATTAAAAATTCTTTATAGAATACATATGTCGCTCCACAAAAGATTCATGAATTGTACTAGTAATATGCTGCAAATTGTTTATGTTTCTTTGTTTGTCAAAAAACACTAGTTTTAGGTATGATTTTGTGTAATAATAAATTTATTTGAATGTATTTTTTAAAATAAAAATAGAACTAAATATGTTTGAAATAGTGTTTTCTTTACTCTACCTATTTCCCAAATAATATTCAATAAAATAATTAAATATAATTATTAAAACGATTTTATGGGAATATTTATTATAAATTATAAGTGTTTAATCTTAAAAATCCAAATAGTGGTACGTTAGTATTTCAGAAATCATAAAAATACTGTCTAATGTGTCTAATTCTTATTATTTCCTTATTTCCATGCATTTATATGGTAAATGTTGTAATGAAGGACTGCAGTGACGTCACACAGCTGGCGGACAAATCAGGCCGATTAGGCAATCCTGGTAAATGTTTATCATTCTTGGAACAAACCTATTAGTTCTTGAACAGAACGATCCCGACTGCTATACTGGGGATAAGAGGAGTTTTAGTGACTACAGGGTGAATCTCACACTCTTGGCGATCACAACCAAAGTTAGTCCTTAACGGATTTCTCCTCAAAAAAATGGTACCTAGCTACAAAAAAACAAAATGTAACTTCAATGTGTCAATCTGACGATGCTAATTTTTAGCGTAACAGCTGTAATTGTGATTTTACACCTAATTTTTTCAATTAAACTTGGAAGGTGAGTTAAAACGAAGAGTTTTTTATTTTTAGGAGATACTTTTACGCTAAATTCATGAATTAAAATTATAACGAAATGTACAAATATTTAGAAATATTCCTATATATCTATTATTTTATGTAGCCGAATCCTATTAATAATTTATTAATCATTCAGTATTACATATATTAAATTAAAATAAAATAGGCTAATAGATAACATATACCGTCGAAAAATCCAAAATTCACACAGATGTGTGCGTGTAAACCTTTTATAACATTTTAATGGCAAAAGGCAGTAAAATAAAAATTCCAATTACTTCGCCAAATTAATAAGTACAAATAAATCATCTCTCTAATACAAATAATTGCATCTAATGTCAATTTTATATATTTGCACTAAAAAACTGCGTCAAATTGTGGTAATAAACCATTGATTGTTTTTAAATAACTTCATTTAGTTTTGTCGAATGTCTGCGGAGAAAGTTTTTTTGTAGTAGAATTTGATGAAAAATAAAATATCGGAGAAAACTTATACGTTGAAGTATTTAATTCAAGATTGACAATGTATATATCAAATCAATACAATAACAGGTCGGCTGAAAAGTCCCCGGTCTACCATAGTAAAACACAATATTTTTGACAAAATTCATTTTTTTTATTCAACATAGTTGCCTTCAAGGGCGATACAGCGATTATAGCGACCTTCCAACTTTTCGATACCATTTTTGTAGTACTCCTTCGGTTTGTCCTCAAAATAGGCTTCAGTTTCGGCGATTACCTCAGTATCAGAGCCAAATTTTTTTCCCGCGAGCATTCTCTTCAGGTCAGAGAAAAGGAAACAGTCGCTTGGGGCTACATCTGGAGAATACGGTGGGTGAGGAAGCAATTCGAAGCCCAATTCATGCAATTTTGCCTTTGTTTTCATTGGTTTGTGACACGGTGCATTGTCTTGATGAAACAACACTTTTTTCTTCTTCATATGGGGCCGTTTTTTCGCGATTTCGGTCTTCAATCGCTCCAATAATGCACAGTAATAGTCGCTGTTGATTGTTTTTCCCTTTTCCAAATAGTCGATGAACAATATACCGTGTGTATCCCAAAAAACTGAGGCCATAACTTTGCCAGCTGACTGTTGAGTTTTTCCACGCTTTGGTGGCGGTTCACCGGCCGCAGTCCACTCAGCTGACTGTCGATTGGACTCAGGCGTGTAGTGATGAAGCCAAGTTTCATCCATAGTCACATATCGACGCAAAAAATCGGGTTTATTACGACTTAACAGCTGCAAACACTGCTCAGAATCATAAATTCGTTGCTGTTTTTGGTCGATTGTGAGCACGCGCGGCACCCATTTCGCACAGAGCATCCGCATACCCAAATATTCGTGAACGATATGTCCAACACGTTCCTTAGATATCTTTAGAGTGTCAGCTATCTCGATCATATTCACTTTACGGTCACTCAAAATCATTTTGTGGATTTTTTTGATATTTTCGTCGGTAACCACCTCTTTTGGGCGTCCATTGCGTTCACCGTTTTCGGTGCTCATTTCACCACGCTTGAATTTTGCGTACCAGTCAATGATTGTTGATTTTCCTGGCGCAGAGTCCGGAAACTCATTATCAAGCCAAGCTTTTGCTTCAACTGTATTTTTTCCTTTCATATAACAATATTTAATAAGCACACGAAATTCTTTTTTTTCCATCTTTTTGAAAATAACAAAAGTTGCTTCACTAAAAATGCAATATTTCACAAACTAATAGTCCGACAGCTGTCAAATTTTTACACGAATCTTTTGAAGGTTGATACTATCTAAAAATGAAATGGATTTAATTCTAGTGTCGTCATCTATAGGTCAGACCGGGGACTTTTCAGCCGACCTGTTATATACTGTGATTATAAATAATTGTATCCATGAAGTATATATGGTTAACAAACATAAGTATTCAATATACTACAACATTTTTTATATCAAAAAACTGTTCAAAATAGTTTTAAACAAATTAAAATCGATTAACAATCTTTAGAAATATGCTTGATGTCAAAAAATGTCTAAAAAACGGTGAATTCGTTCTAGAAATACAGTTTTCGATAAAAAAAACTCTACATGAAAACATATCCAGACAAATTGAACGAGAAATTGTTAATCCTTTAAATTTTTAAATGTCAATTTCCAAAAAGCTACTACATATTTTTTTTAAGTTTGCCATGACCAATTTATATTTCCTTGAAGAAAAAAATGTTGCGTAAATCCTAAAATAACAGTCAATATATTAATTACTATTCAAATTCATTGGATATAAACTCGATTTAAAATAAAAAATAATAAAAATTTGAAAGCAAATTAAATTGCGCAGAGAAACAAACTGTAACAAGTCTGGCGTCTCTAGCCCGAACCATAATAATAAACCTTTTTTTTTATTCCAAAAACCCTATTAAATCAACGCTATATACATTTCAATATATCGTCTTTTATTACCAATTTTATTAGATATTCCATTCCTCAAAATAACTATTACTTTTTTAATCCCACATAAAAGCTTTAGTTTAACTTTCAGTTCACTTCCTCCCATCATACGAATTCAACCTCTCTCTTTCTCTCATTGTAAAACTGCACAGCTTTGGGCAGCATCGGAAGCTTTTCATTGGAGTGGGGGTAAGTGGGGGTGTAGACATATCGTGGCTATCAACAATAGTGGGGAGAAATGGACACTGGAGATGGTTTTTACTTATTGTATCAGATCTTAGAAAATTTAGTCAGTCTCTGTGTGTACTTCTATGGTGTTAGTTTGAATTTGTTATCAGTGTTTATTTCCACAATACGTGTTAGTGAGGAATCATAAAAGTTGGATTACTTATAAAAAGTTTAGGTAAAAATTTATTTCAATTGTTATTATTTAATTTTAGGAATAAAATTACTGGTTTTTTATTAATCTCAACTTTTCCATTAATATTTTTAAAATAAATGGATTTTACTTGTTATTTATCTTCTGTTAAAAACTTTTTTAAGAAAATGTTTGGTTATACTTAATCAATTTTTTTAAATAAATAGACGAAGTTTGCTATAATATAATGTCAATTATTCCACATTTTATTAATCTAGAAACAATTATTTTTTTATTATTTGGTAAAATATTCAAAACATGTTTACACACACATTATATTTAGATTTGCCCCCTTTAAATTATGTATATAAATTCAATATTATTTTCGAGAGGTTACCCAAAGGTTATCAACGCTTAAAAATATGGGTTAAATATTAATTACTATTAAAAAAATACATTTGAACTTTTGGTTTATATATCTGTTGTAAACAAAATTTAACGTGACTTTAATTTCTACAAAAATATTATTATTTTTAGATCGTGATTTTATGTAACATTTCTCAATTAGTTTTCAAATATATTATTTTTATTTGTTGACATCAAAAACCAAGAACTAAGTAGGTATATATTTTTTAAATAATATGAAATGTACTTTCTACAGAGCATCGTCAATTTTACATGGATATCATTTAAAAAATTTGTTTTTTAACTAACAATATAACAAAATCTGCTATTTACCAAAAGACAAATAATTATGAATATACAAAATATGTTGTTCAAGTTTGTTTTGATTCACTCTAGTTAAATAATTTCAATACAGCTAGGCCATTATAAAAAAGATAAGAAGATCTGTTAATAATTAAGTAACCCCCTAACTCTTTTTACTACAAAATGAGTCCACTTTTTTAATATTTTCACATTAAATTAACCAAAAAGTTGTGCTTTAATATTTTTGAATTATATAATGCCTGTGTTTTTATGAAATATATTATGTTATGCTACTCCAGCTTGCATTTTCTGTTTATGTATAAACATGTTAAACTAAATTATATTGAAACTTCGGTGTTATGAATTGTATTTTCAGATACTAGTCCTGCTTTATTCAATTATGCATTGAATACATTTTTGAGATATACAGAGTGGAAGTTTAACTGAAACAAATTCTGTAATTTAATAAATAAAGGTTTGTCGCAAAATTCCTGAAACACGTCAATTTTTATTTTCTATGGGGCATAAAATAAAGAGGTTTGTTTATTTTCTTAATTATATTAAGGGTTGTAGCGACCCCCAATTTTTTTATTTAATGAAAGGGTAGGATGATAATTTTTGTTATTTTTAAGCTTTCTTAATAGATAATATAAGTAGATATTTTTTTTGTTTTTTTTTTTATTACAAACAAGCAATGTGTTAGAAAAAAATAAAATACCGAAATGTTTTTTAACACTACTTTAATGCAATAAATGTTCAAGATGCCCTCCATTTTGTTACTGACAATATCCTAATCGAATATAAAAATTATCCCAAATATTTTACAATTACTACGTCCATGTACTTACACTTTATTTTTACTACTTGATAAGCCACAATAAGAAATCCTTCCTTTTTCTAACCTGCTATCAGGTATTTCACTAATTAAAACTTAATGTGATTGAGTTGTCTTCAGGTATTTGTTTTAAATTTCTACAACAAATTTATAAGCCAATAAAATAAGAAAATGTCTTATTTAACCGAAACGCACCGTATCGAAATTTTATTATATCGGATATGGGAACAGAAGTCGAACACAGGCTGAAGTTGCTCGTTTGTTTGCTGAAGTTCATCCAGAATTGCCTCCAATTAATCGAAGTACGATTAGCAAAATTGAAAGTCGATATCGAGAGTTGGGCCATGTAAGAGATATTTCTCGAAAAAGGCCTTTACAAATCGACGAAGAAACCCGGTTGAACATGTTGTTGGACGTTGAAGAAAATCCTGTTACTCCAGCTAGGGAAGTAGCTCGCGTTCATGGTGTCAGTCACACAAGCGTTTTAAAAGTTTTCAAAGATGCCAAAAAGTACCCATATAAGATGCAAAACCTTCACGAGCTTAACGAAGACGATCATGATCGTAGACTTGATTTTTGCGAACGATTTATGGCATTTATCGATGGTGGTCAAATTCCTTTGGAATTGGTGCTATTTTCTGATGAAGCTACGTCCACATTACATGGACACGTAAATCGGCACAACTGCCGTTATTGGGCTGACGAAAATCCCCATTGGATGCGTGAATCCCATACCCAAAGGCCTCAAAAAACAAACGTCTGGGCTGGAATTATCGGGAATCCCATAGTGGGTTCTTTTTTCTTCGATGAAAATGTAACTGGAGAAACATACCTAACTATGCTTCAAAATGAATTGGTTCCTACTTTAAGGATTTTATTCCCTGATAATTTGGATCCCAATTTATTTGACCAACAGATGTGGTTTCAACAAGACGGGGCACCACCACATTTTGCTCAAATTGTACGGACCTATCTCAACGAAGTGTTTCCGAATAGGTGGATTGGAAGAAGGGGCCCAATTGAGTGACCAGCAAGATCACCCCATTAGATTTTTTTTATGGGGATATTTAAAAAGTAAGATTTATACTACTAAACCTAACGACATAGCCGAGCTTCAGCAAAGAATCAGAGACGAAATTATTCAAATAACGCCGGAAGTATTGCAATATGTTAGGAATAGTTTTTATGATCGATTGGGATATTGTCAGCAACAAAATGGAGGGCATTTTGAACATTTATTGCATTAAAGTAGTATTAAAAAACATTTCGGTATTTTATTTTTTTCTAACACATTGCTTGTAAAAAAACAAAAAAAAATACCTACTTGTATTTGCAATTGAAAAAGCTTTAAAATAAAAAAAAAGATCAACCTACCCTTTCATTAAAAAAAAAGTTGGGGGTCGCTACAACCCTTAATATAATTAAGAAAATAAACAAACCTCTTTATTTTATGCCCCATAGAAAATAAAAGTTGACGTGTTTCAGGAATTTTGCGACAAACCTTTATTTATTAAATTACAGAATTTGTTCCAGTTAAACTTTCCACTCTGTATATAATTGATACGTACCCAATGACTTTCATTTAAAACAAAAAATATTTTTAATGATGTACTACAACAACATTTTATACATCGTATTTTATTTGATCGTTCGATTATGCTCAACATTATCTTAAGAGGATATTAGTCAAATATAATGCTACTCTTTTTAATTATATTAATTATATTATTTTATTGCAGACATTAAATTTAACGTGAAATGAGAGGTGGCGCGACTAGCGACATGAGTTCTACGTGTGTACCAGGAG
This sequence comes from Ophraella communa, assembly GCA_035357415.1. Taxonomy (NCBI): domain Eukaryota; kingdom Metazoa; phylum Arthropoda; class Insecta; order Coleoptera; family Chrysomelidae; genus Ophraella; species Ophraella communa. The sequence continues at coordinate 8,852,263 of CM068992.1, read as the reverse complement.
GAATTCGATCAATATCTGGATATCAAGCCAATATGCATCAGGAACCATCTTCCCCGCAATCAGCATGGCAGTACCATAACGTCATACCGGTAAGTTAAGGCAATCATGTTGCATGTCGTTTAATTTATGTTTTGTGCCAGAAAGACTTTTTAATGTAAAAATGTATCCAAAAGGTTGAATTTCGACAATTTTAGTCAATAAATATATCAAACTCACTGTTAGTAAGTTTTAAAAAGAATAGTTTTAAACTATGGCCAACGAAAGTGGTCTAACATGACTAGGTCCAGTTTTCGTTGATACTACAAATTCCACGTTACCGCCCACATCAGACATTGAAAATCTTAACCTATTAAATTCTACATCTGTCTGTTTCTGGTTGATCAATACACATCTATTTTCTACACTGTAAAATACGTTATTATTTACATCTGGCCATTTGCCTAATGCACATTTTCGTTCTAAAAAGTAACCTACATAATTTTAGAATATCCATTTAAATCACATTAAAACAACTTTCAATGTTAATACTATAGTTCTATAGAAACAAGTGGTCAAAGTCAAAACATTTATTTTCGAAATATTTGAATGCTTATATAATGATTTAAATCGTATTAAAATATTTAAATCATTTAAAAAAGTTTAAACCGTTTGAAAAGATTTAAATCTCAAGAGATTTATGATTTAAAAGTAATTGTTCTACGATTTAAATATTTTTCGATAAATATTCGATACAAGTCTGTTTCCAAAAGGAAAATGTAAAAAAGTACAGTCGGCTTTAGAATAGCATATATACATGCTAAATGTGAATTTCCTTTACCTACCGAAGTTATAAAAATACCCCGCTTCAACAATGTAGGAGTGGCCATTTTTAAAACGTCTACAATTACTTCAGTAAGGAATAAAAAATAATAATAAGAAAAACACTTTGAAGAGGTGGTGGCGTAATCAGTAAAGAAAAAAAATTTATAACAAAATCGATCATGAAAAATTGCTGGAAATATTTGTCCGCTACGGGGTGCAACGAACACTCAAAAAACATAATATTGTGATATATACAGAGTGTTTCTTAAGTAATCTAAAATATTATATGGGGCGCTTCGTTACTCAATTTTAAGACGAAAAGTTCATATAAACATGTGTGATAGGTGTTGTCGTTTATGAGATACAGGGTGTTGTACGTGAAATTAATTTTTCTTGGTGACGCTACTGATTTATATTTTTTTATTATTTTATTACAAGCAACATGTGTTAAACATAAAGAAAAAATAATACATTTCAGAGCAAATGTTCAAAATGTCCACCTCCAGCTAAAATGCAAGAATCCGCTCGATGTTTAATGGATTGTCGAATACGTTCGAAGATTACAGCCGTCTATGATACGATTTTGAAGATCTTGTACGTTTACTATCAGTGTTGTGTAAACAAGCGATTTCAAATATCCCCACACACAAAAATCCAGAGGATTGTGTCCAGGTGATCTAGGGGGCCACGGGTGTGGAGATCCTCGTCCGATCCAATGGCCTGGAAAAACATTATTTAAAAACTCGCGTACAATCACTGAAAAATGTGGAGGAGCTCCGTCATGCATGAACCACATGCGCCTTCTAATAATAATAGGTACATCTTCCAAAAGAAGCGGAAGTTCATTTTCTAGAAAATGTTGGTATGTCTCACCGGTTAACCGTACAGGAAGGAAAAATGGTCCACATTTTGGCCACAAAATTCGGATTGTTCGCGATTTCACGTAAAATCCATTGACAATACTGTATGCGTAATGGATAGTCAGTAGGTAACAAATGTTGAACACGTTGAACGTGATATGGATACAATAAATTATCTTTTAGAATATTCCAAACAGTTTTGTTACTAACATTTACTTCATCTGCAACTTTTCTTGTACTCGTTTCTGGATGTTGGTCAATAAATTGAAGAATCTGGTTTTCCAATTGGGGATTTCTCACAGTTCTGGGTCGTCCAATAATATTCTTCGATTTAGCAAAAGTTCCAGTTTCTTGTAAACGAATATGTAACTTAGTAAACGTATCTGAACATGGTAAACGATTATTTGGATAACGCTGGGCATACGTACGTCTAGCTTCTAAGGCATTACCATTCGCTAATGCGTACAAAAAATGCATATTAGCCATTTCAACATTAGTAAACACTGGCATAGTTATTAACTAAACACAGAGTCAATCAAATAAAAATGTACGATTTTTGCGTTGGTTTTCAAATTTGACACTTGTCAACATTATTTCAAAGGCCACTTAGAATAAGCATGTTTTTGCGTATTACTTCTAAAAACCAGTAGCGTTACCGGGAAAAATAAATTTCACGTACAATCAGAACTGACTTATTACAATAAATTCAACACCCTGTATCTCATAAACGACAACACCTATCACACATGTTTATGTGAACTTTTCGTCTTAAAATTGAGTAACGAAGCGCCCCATATAATATTTTAGATTACTTAAGAAACACCCTGTATATGTGAGATATACTAAAGGTTTACTAAAAATACAATTTTTGAAATCTTGATGAGATTATGAAAAATGTTGGTTGTGGACTTTTTTCAATGATTTTGGCGTCATTTAAAAAAATTTCTTCTGTTTAATCAGATGCATAACAAAAATACCAAAATTAAACAATTTTGTCTCCGCTAGGGAGTTCTACGTAAAAAAGTTGATTATTTTTTTATTTTTCTCGGAAATTTCAAATGTAATGATGCTTTCTTTTTTAATTTAGGTGAAAAGATGATAAAAAAATAAAGCAATTAGTGAAAAGTTTAAATCTTAATCTTTTATTTGATATCTTCGAATTAAAATATCACAATAGTTAAATAAAAAACCAAAAACCGTGCCAATGTCGTCGTAGAATAAGAAAATCCAGTAAATAGTCACAATCAAAAAACAAAATTCTAAATCCGTGTCAATAGCCAAAGTTCGTCGTAATAAAAAATCACTGAACAAAATTCAAAATCTGTTTAAATAGCCAACGTTGTCACAAAAAAGGAATCAGTAAAGAGGTTGCAATAAAAAACAAATAAAACCGTACTGTATATTATTTAAACCGTGATTAGTTATGCACGATAAATAGGCCATCCTTAAAATAAATTCAATGCAAGCCATTTGAGTTTGAAAATGTATATGCTATTCTGAAGCCGATAGTACCTACCTACTACGATAATTCAAAAACAGCATTAAAATATAGACTTCAAAAATTATTTTAACATGACCCTGTACACAATCTTTTAGGTTCATTCAATCCTAGTTTAAATTTGCCAGAGGCCACTTTCGTTGACGATAGTACTTATAAACTTAATTGAATTAATCTATATATTTAAAAAATGAACATTTATTTATGTTTACTATAAAACGGTATAAGCAACGTATTTTGTAATAATTTAATACATAGACGCTATGTAAACGTGTACCGCTAAACGAGACACTCTGTATAACACCTTTTGTTTTTCTTATTTCATTATTCAAATACATTTTTTAAGAAAGTTTTATCGAATCTGCGACCACTAGCTGTCAATAACATTTGTTTTTATCAATTTCAATGGTTATATCGTTAAAAATATACGTGAGAATGCTATTGTAAAACCACAGAAATTATTGTACGGTAAACATTACTACCACACAAATAACCAGACAATACTTACAACTAAAAAACGAAATTTGCATCATCTTAAATCATAATGAAATAAATTAGTTAACAAATTTGTTTTTATCTCAACTAAGATGAGCATCTTAGTCAAGGGTTTCTTTTACTTGATATTGGTTTTAATTTTCAATTGTGTATTTTTTATTGAATGTTGCTAAATAATTCTCATGATGACTTGGTTAAAAAAAGGTTAAAATCGTTATAATACTGATGAAGAATTTCAGCAATGTTTTTTTCTTTTTTTTTAAATATAAACTGTTTAATGTAATAAAAAATTGCTTTTATTTTACATAACTTTGACGATTTAGTGATGTTGGACTTTACTGTACTAAATTTGACTCTATTTAAAAACTAGGAGTATTTATTATAGCTTTTTTTTTAAACCAGACATCTAAAGAACCATTTTTACTAATCCGGTAACTTTTAGTGGTGTGAACCAGACATTTGAAATTAATCCTCCTTATTTTTAAATGAAATATGATTAAAAAGAATCCATTATTTTTTTCATCTACATTTCAAAAATGCCTGCGTCGTAGAACTTGTTACTCAAAATATTTTTTCTAATTTTGACATATAAAGTGACACTTTTTAAAACTGATTGACATTTATGCAATCGGTGACGAAAAATGTATTTTAAAATTAGTGACAAAAATAATTATTCTATTTATTGAACTGTTATAAAACAAGTTAAAAACATAAATTAAAAATTAATTAATCATTATAAATATTGATAACACAATTATTGCTATTATTCAAATTAATTTCCGACGACATATTTTTTTTTTTCATTGCTGGAACTTGCTGTTATTTGGGAAGCGGCGCATCTTGGTTTAGATGTTTCACGAAATATTTCTTGCACTATAAGTTTTTTATTATTCGTGGAATTTTCAACATATCCCTCAGAAAGAGATAGATTTCCAACCTCCATGCCTCTTCAATTTTAAAATATCAGCGCCACTGTCTGCTAGGAAAGTGGCAGAGCTTCTTCTGAAGCAGTGGCCAGTATATAGAACAGGATTTGAAAGACCAAGAAATTGTGCAATTACTTTTGGCAGACTGCTAAATGTGATAATTCCCACAGTACATTTTCCATTCGCATATTTTACAAAAAATCTGGTGACGCAACTTAATATATTTTTTTTAATATTTCAACAAGATTGGTATTTTCAATGTCTCCAGTGGTAATTGCAAACTGCCGTATAGCTTTTGTTTTTGAAGGCTTCCTTCATCTATAACATTTTCAACTAGAAGAAATTTTAATTTTGCTTTTCTGAATACTCCTGCCAATTATCATTGCAACCTTAGCCATTAAGATTTTCTTTGTCATCAGCTTCCACTAAAAATTTGGCAAAATCTTCTTTAATAAAAACTTTTGACTTTTCAGTCCTGTATCAGTCCGCTTGCCTTTTAATATATGCTACCAAATTTGTATATTTAATATCAATATTCCTTTTCAGATTTAGTTCACACCTTAACATTGAGTAAAGTGTCCATAATGTGGAAACTTTTAGATCTTTCTTACCCTCAAAATATGCCAGTAAAACTTTCTCACTAACATGTTTAATTTTCTTCCTATCACACCACGTAGCAATTTTTTTCATATACCAAATCATGAACTGCCTTTGACTTTTTGGGAATTACTAATAATAGAGCCGTTACCTGCTGCCTCTTCAATTTCGCTTGAATCACTCATTTTTTTAAAAATAAAACTAAAAATATATAAATCTCGCTAAAAACCTTCCGTCTAGACTTTTTTACAAAATGTCAAACTGACAACTAAAATGAAGTAACAGCAACAAATCAAACTTATGTTTTCAAATTTTTATCAATTATATTAAATTTTATTACTTTCTTCAAAATTAAAAAAAAAATCTTGTATGCAATACGTTACGAAATGAAATTTTGTGTAACTTTTGAGTTTTCTCACGCGTTACACAAAATTAGGCATTTCGTAACTGATGGCATAAATATCTATTTTATAATTCACGTGTACCAAGTCTATTTTGTAACAATAAAAACAGTGTCAAAAAGTGCTACACTAGTTTAGGAAATTTTTCTGTCGCGAAATTGGATGTACTGTTACTATTTAGACAGACACAAGTTGTGTGACATTTGTTTGACAAGCCATATTCCCATTTTCAGTTAATCCTATGTTAATTTTCAAGAAACTACAAAATAATTTCAGCAAAAAATATAAATAAGGTCACTTTTATGATCTAGCTAATTAGAATTGTATTTATAACTTAGCTGTCAAATTCAATATTTTAATACCAACAGTAACAAATTAGGATTAAAATATCTAACTGCCATTTAATTTTGTTAAAAATGTTTCTGGAAACGGATTATAAAAAATAGCATGTAAAACTGGCGTCACAATGACTGTTATTACAGTACTTGTACTACAAAATCAGTCTTTGTGACAATTGTTTTACAATGTTCTATTTTGTTGTATTAGTTTCAAACACGTTCAACCGCGCAAATCAGTTTTTAGTTATTCTCGTATTTAAATATGAATGTTGTAATTCCAAGATTCCTATTTTCGTGGCACACTTTTTGAAACTTTTGAACGAAGAGAATGTAAACAAACGGTCCACATTAATTGCCAGCTATTTTTAATTTTAATGCTTCTCATTCTGCGTTACACATTTTTTAAAATAAATAACAAAATGATAACGCGTTTGATATAATAACAAAATATTTGAATAAAAAATGATCCTTTAATTTTTTTACTGTTTCGTTTAATCAAATTAGTGTATTAAATATTTTATGTGTAAACAAATAAGTACGTGTTTGTAAGGTTATCTAAAACGAACCAGAAGTATTACAGATATCCAGGAAAATGACATAACGAACATAAAGAATAAAAAATATCGACTTAATTACACATGCAGTCGAAATAGTATATTAAACAACGCATTTCACATGGATTTCTGTCACAACAGCCATATGAAATAAGTTGTTTATAATATTTTTTATAATTCGTCATTTTATCATTTTTTAAATTAATTTATTATTTGTATGTTGGTAGCACTGTATAAAAGTGCAAAATATAAAAAGTTTATTTTGTCACTTCTATTATCCTTTCATTTAAATTTTCTGCAAATTATAAGAATCTTCGTTGGTATAATTTTCATACAATAATAATTTAATAATTAACTCAGTTATTAAAAACGAAATATCTCAATTGCTGTTGAATTTAGTTAGGAAGTAGGTAACAAAGTCTAAGGAAATCTCAGAGTTCATTTAATTAACATGTCATATTTATTGGTATAAATATTCATAAGAATTTTGATAAGTATAGTAGTTTTCACAATAAATGAAGGATTAAAATAAAATCAATTAGACCCTTAAGTTGTAAAATCCGAGATGCACATCGTAAATGTAAAAGGACCTGATTCAGGTAATTCTGTTTCTCATAGAGGGATTGTAGAGGATTACAGCTTACACTTCTATAATTTTATAATTTTATAACATTTAATTGTTATTACAGACATTAATAGCAAAGATTTCATACCCCAACGTACAGAATAGGCAGTATGTGACAAGAGTAACCAGTAATTTGACGAAGGTGCCTTCAAGAAAAAAGCGTAAAGATTCCGGTGTCACAAAAAGTCTAGACAACTGGGAAAATAGTTGATAAGGCGAAGAATCTACACTACGTACAATGAGCAGCGTGTCCCTACAATCAAAAGTCTGAAACAGCGGCTCATCAATGACGAAACTCACATCAACTGTGGCCTCACTACTCTTTGGCGAGCTCTGTCTGCAATGGGCTTTAAATATCGCAAAATTGACAAGAGACCAGTAATAATGGAATCCACAGGTTTAATAAACTGGCGTTCTGAATATATAACGTCAATAAGGAAATGACGGTCTGAAAATCGGCCAATACTCTACCTCGACGAGACGTGGTTTAACACGCATGACACCCCTTCCAAAGGATGGTCTGATTCCTCTGATAAGTGTAAAATAAAAGCACCATCAAATAAACGGAAGAGAATCACAATATTACACGCAGGATCAGAAAATGGTTGGATGCCAAACGCTATGTGGCTTTCTGCCAAAAATATTAAGGACTCTTGTGTTGACTATCACGAAGATACGACAGCAGAGCTTTTTGAAGATTGGTTTAAAAATTGTCTGTTGCCCAACATTCTGCCAAACAGCGTTATAGTAATGGACAACGCAAGCTATCATAATCGACAATTGCAAAAAATTCATAACTTGAAGAATACGAAATTGGAGATTCAAAACTTCATGGCTGCAAATGGCATATTTTGAGGAACATTATACAAAAAAAGAACTGCAGTCATTTTCTTTAAAAAAAAACGTATGATTTTGTGATACAATTGCAGAAGAATTGGGACATACAGTGTTAAGACTACCTCTTATTGTAGCATTTAAATAAATTACTTGTATATCTCCTATATTATGCAAAATTCAAATTCCTTAAGTTCGACCCTGTAGCACATTTACATCTTTTACCTGATGATTTTCTACACAATGAGATTAAATCGGGTAGTTTATTGCAGTTAATAAGCCAATACCATTTACTGTAAAAAATACTGATTAACTAAAACTAAATACCTTAAAAAATGTTAATTTATTGGAAAAAAATTATTTTAATTATTGGTACCAAAAATTATGGAAGAGTCCACTTTACTTATAGGTAATCTTGATCATATTTAATAAAATAATATACATAGTGAGTTTTATGTATGGAATGTCTCTATTATTTCGAAAACTGCTGGAACGATTTTCCGTTTTTCTGGAAATCTAATTAATTTTCTTATTTCAAACGGATCACCCTGTATATTTTTTTGTATTTTAAATTCTTGAAAAATACTGAACATTTTCCATGTATTTTTCTCTATACCTAAATGTCATCATTTCATGCAGATTTATAGCTAACTATTCAATTACCGGCACAATACATAAGATGGCCATGACTGCAACAATAATAACTTTTGAAAAATGGAAAATCAGGCAACAATGTAAACAGTGCCACAAGCTCGGCCGTATTACAAAATTGTCAAATATCAAAGGCGTTCCATACATAAAACTCACTCTGTATATTATATAATTGTATTTAAAGATATTTAATCACCTTGCTGAATATAAACTAAAAAAATATCCTTCTTTTTCAAGTTGTAGTTATTCCTTTATCTGAACTAAAATATCATTTTATTAAATGCATTTTTTTTTAGATTTAAGATAATCGCATCAGCATTACATTGGTATTTTTACATTGGCGGTTTATATTTACAGGTTTTTTGGTATTTATATTTATATGTATAATACAGTTTTTATATTAAATTTAGAACATTAATTAACACTAAAAACTTTTTTAAATTTATAATGTTAAATTGATTGTACTAACCCTTACTTTTTGGAAGTCCATCTTATTAAGAATAATAAAAAACTATATATAGGTCAAGCACAAAGAAATTTTGAAGTAAGATTTAACGAACATTTAAAGCATATAGATTAAAACAACCAGATAAGTCAAATTATGCAAAACACCTACTTGAACATCCAACCTCACTCTTACACATCAATGACATCCAAATACTACACACTTGTAATAAAAAACAAAATTTAGATTTCGTTGAAGAACTTGAAATAAAAAGACATCTAGCAGATCCACAGTTTAAAGTTGTTAATGAACAAATAAATCTGAGAAGTTCTTCACATTTAAAGTGTTTGCTTTGATTGAGTCTTCATTTTATACATAGATAAGACGTAATTGTAACACAAATATATTAAGTTATTGTAAAGATCAGCATGATATAGTTTTTTCCTGGTTTTTCTATATCATTGCACAGTTATACTGATCTTAGAGGGAAGTACATCCAGGATAATCCCTTAGGGCTCATAACATCTAGGCTTTAATATTCTTATGTCTTATTACTTCCATACTTGGTCTAGCCTTATAACTACCTAATAAACATCAGGTACCTAGCTATAAACAAACAAAATGTAACTTCAATATGTCAATCTGACGATGCTAAGTCTAGCGAAACGGCTGTCATTAAAGTTAAGAAAGCAATTTTTTAAATAAATATTGGAAGTTTTGGTAAAACGAAGAGTTTTTTATTATTCTTTATAATGTTACTTGGTGTACCTACCTAGGATAACCGACAGTTGTTAACATTTTGTAAAGTTAATATTTAGTAATAACAATTTACAGTGAAAAACATAATTTTTTCCTCTAACTGAAACTGATACTGTATATTAAGTATAAGTATCAAATATTTTTGGTAAATATATTTTTTTATCAATTTTCTTTTATTTCAGAAAACGGAACCCGTTGATCCTGATGTAAGGAATGATTCTGGTTTAGTCTCAGGAAGCGATTGTGTATCATCATCACCAGGAAGTGATCAAAGCGAACATTTTAACACATCATATTCACCATCCGTTGCTTTGGCAACTTCAACAGCTTACGGATATTACCCTCAGAATTTTAGAGCTTCCTATACACAGCAAAATGTTCCTTCGCATATGTACCCTACTGATCGTCTAACGCCTCCTGATTCTGATCTAATGGTATCTCCTAAAAGTAATCTAAGCAGATCCCCCAAGAATGAAATCCAAACCGTTCTTCCTCCTTGTACGTCGCTAGAAGAAAATTCACAAGGAGGAGGGGAAAATAGTAACGGAGAAAATGCACTAAAGAAATTACAAGCCTCTTTTGAAAAAAAAGCTTTAAGTGAATCAGGAGAAGATTCCAAATCAAACGCAGACGTCGATGAGCTTGACAATCAAGGAATTCGAGTTCCAAAAGTTAATTCCCATGGAAAATTAAAAACATTTAAGTGCAAACAGTGTGATTTTGTAACAGTAACCAAACTGCAATTCTGGAAACACAACAGTCAGCACATCAAAGCTGATAAAATTCTTAGTTGCCCTAAATGTCCGTTCATAACTGAGTACAAGCATCATTTGGAATACCATGTTCTAAATCATTCTGGTGCTAAACCATACAAATGTGATCAATGTCAATACTCTTGCGTAAATAAATCCATGCTTAACTCTCATCTTAAATCGCATTCTAACATTTATCAGTATCGTTGCGCTGATTGCAGTTATGTCACCAAATATTGTCATTCTTTAAAACTTCATCTCCGAAAATATCGCCACAAACCTGCTATGGTTCTTAATCCTGATGGCACACCAAATCCTCTACCTATTATAGATGTTTACGGTACCAGAAGAGGACCAAAACTTAAATCAGAAACTAAAAAATCTGAAAAAGATTCTCCTAAACCAGATCAGATGCTACAATTTCCGATGAATCAATTCTTACAGCCGATGCAGTTTCCATATTCTGCGCTCGGTTTACTTCCTGCCTTATCAGGCGCTCTTCCCAACCCCCTATTGCTTCAAAATTTGGAAAAATGGTTCAGAGAACGACAAGATTCTTTATGCCCGTCTGGACAATATTCTCCCAATCAAACTGAGCAAACAGAAACTGTATCAGGCGTATTAGATCTCAGTAAACCAGAAGAATCATCTCCAAAACGAAGAAAGGTTTCCACAAGTTCAAATGGTGACCATTCTTCGGAAGATGAAGACGATGAAACAACTACCACAATGTTCGGTAACGTAGAGGTTATTGAAAATAAGAATCAAGAAGAGAACATTGCAGAAAAAACAGAGACGGCTTCCAGTACCAACCAAAATACAGAATATTGTTGTCATTATTGTGATATAAAATTTGGAGAACCAGTTATGTACACCTTACACATGGGTTATCATGGTTATAGAGATCCTTTCACTTGTAATATGTGCGGGGAAGAATGCAAGGATAAGACCTCCTTATTTTTGCACATAGCCAGAAATCCCCATTATTAGATAGATAATCAAGACTGAATTCAAGGTTAGCTAAAAAAAACATTAAACCGCCATTAAACATTATTGATAAATTTATGGTATTTAATTGAATATTTTAAATTTCATCTAGCTTGATGATGAGCAGATGATATCTCTTTCTTAAACTGTTTTGGTTGTTTGTATCTGGCATTTAACAATATCTTAGTCCGTAATCAACTTTTCTTTTTATATGGAAACAAATACTCTTATGTAAATTCCAATTAATTCTTTTATTTAAAAAAAAAGTTATTTAATTTTTTTTAATCTATACAGAATAAAAATTATTTATTAAATATTTCTTACAACCAAAACTATTAGTAGAGATGCTTATAATTGAATGATCATTTAATATTTTTATTTTCTAATTATTGAAATGAATTACATGAGATGTGTTAGTTTTTGGACAAGTTTGAAGATGTTATTTTAAATCTAGTGAAACTTATTCTCCATAACGGACACCAACGCAACGGGGAAAAATAATTGTCCGTTGTGTATAGTATGTACAAAAAGTAGGAGGAGTAATAAACCCTTATTAATTATGCAAAACCTCTTTACAGGGAGCACCATGAAATTTTTGATAAATCTCTTACTTTAAATTACATTTCTTCCGTAAATCTAAAAACCAGGTAGATCAACCCCGTATTTGTTTCAGCTGTAGCAAAGTTTAGGGTTTCTTCAGTGTTAAAGGATTAGCAGATAAGCAATAACGCAATGCAGTGGTGTGTATTTTGGGAAAAAATACCTTTTAAATTATCATATAATAAAAAATGAAAAGAAATAATTATTGGAATACATTTATTACTTACATTTTATTCTATATCCGACTCGGAAGAGGAAGAATCGTTGTTGACATTAATAATAATAGGGTCGATTAAATCATCACAAATATTGTCAATTTTCTAGATATTTGCCTCTACTTTGATAACATGCTCGATACAGTTTGTCCAATTTTCCTTACTAACATGACTTACAGCACTCTCAAACAATTTCACAACATCGTTTATTTTAAAAGTAGTATTTTTTTTCCAACTTCCCCCTTTACCTGAGCCCATATTAATTCTATGGGATTAAGTTCACAATGATAAAGGGGAAGTCGAAGAACTGATATACCACGAGAAGAAGCCATTTCTTCTACAATGTAGGTTTTGTATTTATTCTTGTTCATTTTTGCAATTCTGTAAAGTTCTTGCCTTAGTGGATCTTTTGGAATCTTAATATTTTTCGAAATAAGCCACTCCAAAAGCTCTGCTTTTCGCCAACGACTTGTGGGCAATGCTTTTCGTAACCGTGAATGGTAACTTGCGTTGTCCATAAAAATAACAGCCCCTTTTGGAATCAGATCCAACATTTGAACAAACCATTCCTCGAAGACATCCCCATTCATATCTTCGTGATAGTCCCCCGTGCGTTTTGAAATAAAAGTTAATAATCCACCATCAACAAAACCTTCAGAACTTCCAACATGGACAATGATGTCTTTTTCCTTTTTCAGATGGTGACTGCAAACCTAACGACAAACCTTCCACAAATGCCTGCCTTCCACTTTTAATGTTTTCATCTTGCCAAGATTTAGAAACTGTATATCCAGCATTTATCCATGTTTCGTCTAAGTAGAAGATTTTCAAATTTTGTTCTCTGGCATGTCGAATGCTTCTTAAATAGTCTCTTCTCCAAAAAACTATTTCCGGTTTATCTATCAAGAGAGATTTTCTATTATGTTTTGTATATCTGAAACCCACATCTTTCAAAAGTTTGCGTAATTTCATTCTGAAGAATTTTGTATAGTCCATATCTTCTTGCACTGATGTCATAATTTTGTCAAGTATTGGAATTTCCTTTCGTAAGTAAAACTTATGGACTTTACGCCTTAGTCTTTGTTTTAATGACTCATCGATCTCAATTGGTTTTCGGCCTGAAGGAGTTTTAGGGGGTTGAAGAGTTCTATTCTTGCCTTCTTTTAGTAATCTATAAATTGTTGATTTAGCAACACACAACATAGCAGTCGTTAATTCCACAATATCATCAACACTTGCACTTAGATCCTTGTTTTTCAATGATATATAAAAATTCAATATCAGAGTTATTTCATTTAAAGATAATGGACCTGTTTTTGGTCGTTTAGATGGTCCTTGGCTTATCGACATTGTTTGGTACTTGCACAATTAACATTCAAGAAATGTTTTAAATATATTCCAACTGTTTACAATATTATGGAAACCATACAACTTTACTCAAAGAACTAATACTAAGTACTGATTTAATGTACCTACTTTCTTTTAAAATAATATTCCCGATAATGTTTCTAAGAAGACTAGTTTGTTTGGAAAATCCCTCTCAATAATCGAATGATTTGTAAATAGGTATAATCGTATTAAGCCGATTACAGTAGGCCACTTGCCATTTAAAATTTCTGAGAAAAATTCCCCAAACACTTCATATAGGAGTAATACAAATAAAAAATATTCATTTTGCTTCTTTGAATTTAATAAAAATTGTAAAGATATCTTGCATTCTTGACTTTAATTAATTTTTTAAAAATATATTTCATTGTTATTTATTTGTGACAATATTCAAAGTTTGAATCTTCTTACAAAAAGAACAAAAATATATAAAACAATTATTGTTACAGATTGGTTTGTTTTCTATTATGAATAAACTGTGTTGCCTTTCTTTATCAAACTTACTAAAATTTATGTACCTCTATCACTTTTTTTATTAAAATTAGTACATCCCGTATTTCTGACCTAAATCGTATATTCTTTAGCATAGCTGCAACTCATTCGTTCAATACAAAATGTACCTTACGGTATACCCTCTTAAAATATATTTTGGTACGTCTATAAAATCTACCTAAATGAATGATTTATTACTCCTTGTCCTTTTTATATAGAATATACTACCTTATACTGCACTTATACTTTTGTTAATGTGGATTTTTGCAAACAAAATTAAAACTAAGATTAATTTAAAACTAAAACTAACACAAAACCAAGTAATGTAATGCAGATGTTCATGCTAGAAACTAAATAATTAATATTTAAATTAAAACTAAAAAACATACCCAACTTACAACTAAAAAATCAATTTCTTACATGAAATCGACATAACACATGCGTCAATCCCTGAATTTCTCGAACCAACAAACTTTTTATCTAAAACTAGCTCTCATTGAGTCGTAAAAGCTAATTTTCAAATATAAAGTGGAAGTTTTGTTAAAAAGTTTTCTTTTGTAATGTTCTTAATAAAAAAATCATTTCTAAAAATAGTAAAAAATAATTTGAGGTTAGGTTAGTCTAGTTGCGAAATGCGCATGTTCGGTCAGTTGCATGAACAACTGAATATTATTAGTTTAAATTTAACCTTGACCTTAAATTAGTTTTAGTTTGGTTAATGTTGCATGAATCCACCTTTAACAATATGGATTCATACGAAAAAGTATGATTGATATAAATGCCTTTGAACGTCTCTTGCATATTAACGTCTAGTTTCTTTCAAAACTTGTCCAAAAATTTATTTATAATTACTTTCAATTAAATGTACATTTAATAACGACAAAGTAGTGTAAAAAATATTAAGGGAAGTCATCGTGGTGATTTCAACCTTAAGAAGTTACATATTTATAATAAATACTTTTTATATTATTTAATGGACGTATAAATTACTTTATTTATTATTAAAAAATCTAGAATTTTTTAGGTAACTCCCTGAAAATACGGGTAATGTTTGAAAAACATTCATCATGTAGGTACATAATTGACCCTTAATATTTTAATTCGGTCATTTATATATTTAAAGGTTTTTTTTGTTCTCGTACGTTTTACTCTGACAATTTAATTTAAAAAAAATGTTAAAATGTGCATGAAAAAGTATGTTCCTTTAATGAAGTGTAATGGTAAACTATTTGATTTTAGACTGTAATAGAAAATGTAAATATTTAATTGCCTTAAATGCTACCTGAAATGCAGACCTTGAGAAATATTAATTTATAATTAATCTAGTCATATGGTTTTTTATTTCTTGGGTGCAATTTTCTGTGGTTATAATCGCCATATAAATGTATTGGTAACATTTTGTATATATATTTTTTTATACAGCTTTCACCCAAATATTGTATATACTTATAAATTAGATATAAATATGGGGGCCATGATTAAGACTGACGTAGAATAAAATTGTAGTCTCTTTTTTATTGCTAGTATTATGCGAAGAGCGGTTGCATCAAAATTGTGTATTATAAAATGTGGTATTATATAAGTTGACGATGATCATAACGAATTTAAAATAAAATATGTTTTGAAAGATACATTTTTTTCTATATCCATACCTTTAATCCCATATGCATTTATACAAAGAGAACTAAATACTTGTATGTATGTATATACAGGGTGGTCCTTAAGTAATTCTACAAAAAGAAACAGTAGATTCTACACTCTAAAATATTACGATTTAACCCAACTTACTTTAATAAAATGTTGATATTAAAAAAGATACAGGGTGGTAAAGTTGAAATTTAAAATTTAATTTTTCGCCATAACTTTCATGTTTATGGAGATTTATTTACAAAAATTTATAAGTAGGTGTTTTGAGTATGAGGAATTATAATTTGATGCATAAATTTGATGTATCTCATAGAGGACGCCACATATGCCACATATTTGACATAAATTTGCGCTTAACTTTTTTGCGCTTCGATTTAACAATATTTTTCTGATAAAATATGAAAGATACGATATTTCAACAAAAAAAAGGTGTACTTGTTAATAACTTCAAAACTGATCAGTTTTCGAGATAATCGCATTTTACAAATCAGCTGCATAACTCCGTGTAACGCAATTATTCCAGGCAACGAATGAAAAATAGAAAAAAACATCAATAATTATAAATTTTGGTATGGAATATTTTCAACTAAAGTTGATAGTTTCCAAAACATTAAAGAAAAAATACTATAGGCTATTATTTTTTTACATACATCATTAAGATAATTAATAATCTGTTATTGGATTTGACATCAAACATTTTACTTTTGATATTAAATTAAAGTCATAATAATATTATATTTTATTTTTAATTGAAATTAAGAAATAGTTTTACTGAATAACATAAAACTTTTTATCAAAGTAAGTGTTCGATATGTCCACCATTTTCTTCAATGCATTTATCAATGCGTTCCATAAAAGATCGTCTCATATTAAATAGCATCATTGGTTGAAAAGAAACAGTTGCAGCATTTATTTCTTCCCAAAGTTGGTTGCGAGTGTTTATGACATTTTTGTAGACATGTTGTTTCATTGCTCCCCATACACCAAAATCGAGCGGATTAAATTCTGGGCTACGTGGTGGCCAAGGAAAATGACTACCAAGACCAATCCAGCGTTCAGGAAAGTCGTTATCTAGGTATGTTCAAACTGCTCTCGTATAATGTGGTGGTGCACCATCTTGCATGAACCACATATTTTGCCTTAAGTTTAATGGCAAATCTTCCAGCAAATCAATAAAATCATTTTGTAAAAACTGTAAATAGTTATCACCATTTAAATTACGAGGTAACTCGCATGGCCCTAAAAAATGATTTCCAATGATTCCACACCATACGTTTATTTTGAATTCATGTTGAAAATGCCTTTCTCTTTTAACATGAGGATTTTCAATATCCCAGTAATGATTGTTCCTTAAATTAAAAACCCCACGGCGTGTGAATGTAGCTTCGTTCGTAAATAATATTTTATCGACGAAGGAGTGGTCAAGATTTTGCCTGTTTCGGATATCATTTGCAAATCTGCATCTTAAAGGTAAATCTGTTGGCAATAGATTTTGTACAGGTGTAAAGTGGTAAGGGTGAAAATGCTCGCGGTGTAGGATTTTTAAAATTGAAGTTCTGCTAATTCCTAAGCCTGAAGATAAACGTCGTGTACTTACTTGAGAATCATCGTC
Source organism: Ophraella communa (assembly GCA_035357415.1). Taxonomy (NCBI): domain Eukaryota; kingdom Metazoa; phylum Arthropoda; class Insecta; order Coleoptera; family Chrysomelidae; genus Ophraella; species Ophraella communa. Next base: position 8,834,788 of record CM068992.1, on the reverse strand, counting down.
AACGCGAACCATTACTTCATCTTCTAGATCAGGCGTAATAATTTTCGGTCGGCCTAAATTGTCACGTTTAGGACGAAATGAACCACTTTCGCCTAAATTCCTAAATAGATGTTTAAATGTTTGATGATTAGGTTGCAGCCTGTCTGGGTATCGTCTTAAATATTCCCTTTTCGCTGCACGCCCGTTAAAATTTTGCTGACAATAAACAGCAATCATATCTCTCATATCGATATTTGAAAAATTATTATGCCTCGGCATTTTTTGCTTTTGTTTAATAAACCAAAATTAACTAAATATTACAAAAGCCACTCATATATTGACACAATACTTATTTGAAGTTGTCAACATCATTAGTAACATCAGCCTACTATGTTAATGACACAATACTTATTTAAGTTGTCAAAATAATTCGTGCTATCAGCCTACTATGTTAAAATTTACCGTAATGAATTAAATAAGTCTGGGGTTGCTAATGAAGACATCCAAAAGGCTCTAAATGAAGCATTTATCAGGTATTCAGTGCTTTAACGCAGAAATATCACAACTAAGAATTATTATGTAGCCGATTCCAATAACAGATTATTAATTATCTTAATATCACTAATTAATTATCTTAATATCACTAATTCATTAATTCACTATGTGCCTTTTCGAGGAAAAGGCACATAGTGAATTTCTTAGATAATGCAACCTAGATAAATTCAAAAGTTGCATTTCATAAAGTTTCTTGGTACGATATTTAACTTTTATAAAAAAACTAACTGACCCGACAAAACTTGCTCCTATAAACTTTGATGATATGTATTTGCAGTACGCCTTCTGTCAATTCTATGTCATAATGTTGCATTAAAAAAGTTTACATTATCCAAAGCACTAAGGTTAGAAGTATTCTTAAATAAGTAGTCTCAAATTTTCTAGTTTTTTTCTTTCATAAGAACCGTCTTCTGTCAATAACAAACACAACAAAAAAAAGTGAAATCGGTTCAGCCATTCTGGCGTGATGTCATGACAAAAAATAAGGATTCATTTTTATATACAGAGAACACCTGGCGGGGATAACTGATCCATTGATAGTTGATCAGTAGTCGACCGGTGAGGGCGGGAGATCAAATTGAATTTAAAAAATCATAATTGGAACTTAAAATTATAAACTCTGAATAAGAATTTATCGTACTACAAGTATTATTATATTTGACGCCATCTTGCAACCTTATTGCGGATTTGTGGATAAAAAAAATAAAAATCGGGATGGAAAAACGGGGATTATATGAGAGTAATACGAATGAGAGTAATATGAGAGCGCCTACGGCAAGGAAAACGAGCTATAAAGAGATTAAATGAGATTTGGTGGCATAACGAAATCTCCAGGAAAAGGAAGTTTAATATATATAATATTATTGTTAAGAGCATAGCGCTATACGGAGCTGAAACGTGGAGGTTAACGGAAGCTGACAAAAATAGAATAAGAGCCATGGAAATGGATGTTCTTAGAAGATCATGTGGAATTTCGAGATTACAAAGATTAACAAATGAAACTGTATTACGAATAGCAGATATCAAAGAAACAATTATAGAAGACATCACAAAAAAACAACTAATATGGTTCGGACACGTTCAACGAATGCCCGAAGAAAGACTTCCAAAGATAGCACTAAAATGGGTACCAAACAAACGCAGAAAGAGAGGAAGACCTAGGAAAACATGGGGTGAAGGAATAAGGAAAGCCATGAGCGAGAAAAACCTTACAGAGGCAGATTGCCAAAACCGAAACCAATGGAGGATAAGTCTAGGAATCGGACAGCGTAGAATAACGCTATAAACCGATATATATATATATATAATATGAATTTTTTTGTTTCAAGTTATGGCAAATAATTGATCGAAGAAAGGTGAAAATTTAGGGTTTTATTTGTTTTTGTAAGCTGTATCTTAAAAAAAATATGGGTGGATTACTCTTCAAACTTAAGAAGATGAAGAAAAGATGTCCGATTCTCCACCCTAGCCAATATGCACGCTAAAATTCAACGAAAATTGGTGGAATTGGTAAAACATCCCAATGCCAATAATACGTACAGGTCAAAGGATAACTATAATTGTAAGGACTAACGTTTAATTCGTATAAAAGTTTGCTTTTGAGGTTAAGTATTATTGATTGTGTTAACCTTTACTTTGTGGAAGTTCATCTTACTAAGAACAATAAATAACTGAACGGTTAAACTAAACTTCCACTATTTATTAGAAAATTTTTAAAACATATTTTTCGAATAAAGAGTGGAAGTTTAGTTTAACCGTTTAGTTATTTATTGTTCTTATTAAGTAATATTATTTTAATTTTTTCTTACCTTCTTACTCAGGTACTCCTTTAAAGAACAGAAAGAAAATAATACAGCCTCAAGGCTCTGTACCTGCATCCAGATCTTATCAAATTATGCTAGTTGTCTGAAAATTGTTCTTATTTCTGCCCAACTCCTGCGCCACTTCCTACAGAAGATATTTTTTCAATTTCTATACGTGGGCTCGAATGTATCATTAAAGCCCTTAAATTCAAATTTTACCGCGTCGTAATCTCTTACGAAGATTTCTCTGCATCTTATTCAGGAAGTATAGAGATCTTATTCAGATTACTATATTATCTCAACTACTTTACGATCATATATTGTTCAGGACAATTAGAAGAGATGAAGATACCTAATTTGGAATTTTTTTTTAGAATTAAAAATAAACAATTAAGAAGCGATTGTAGCTAAATTAAGCTAAATTAATTGGCACTTACAAAAATGCGACCCAAAAATGACCAAGATTTTTTCCTTCTTTTTCTGGAATTTTTTTAATTTAATTATCATTATATTATATTTATCTTTACTGTTTTTTAACAATAAATTATATAATTAGATATTCTATGGAAATTACTGCTATATAGTAGATATTATTTAAATAATGTTATAAGTTGTGACAATTATTGATAGTTCTCTTCAGAATGTCTGTCTTTACAAAATATGGCGATCAGATCTAAAAGTTCAAATTTCTCCTAAACCCTTAATTTTATCGAGTTCAAACAAAAGTACATTTTCATTAGTAAATGGATTGGAAAATTTATTTTTGAAATTTAAATATTATTCAGATGGTCCCTATTAAAATTACGGATTATTAATCAATGGGCACAAGCCGTCTCTGCTTATCTGTACGTAATGTAGATTCATTTATACCGTCAAACACAGGACATGGATGTATGCAATCCGTCACTGGAATTTTATAGTATTCCAATGTATAGTTTAGAAATTATGACAAAACAAAGGTTTTTATTTCGAAACTTTAAGAGGTCTATAACTCGGAAACGAAGGCTCGTATGACAAAAATTTATTTGAACTTCTAACATTATTTTGACCTCTTCTATTTGCTCCCGAATTTTTGGCATAAAGTTCCTGGACACCCTGTATAATAAGAACACGAAACAAAAATCTTCGTAACAAAACCACTATTTTATTAAAAACCTTAATTGTTCAGTCAATGTTTCGATAAATCATCATCGTCAGATTGACATTAAAGTTACATTTTGTTTAGTAAGTGGTGTTAAGTCTAAACCAAATATTAAATTATTAGTCATAACAATATTAAAGCCTAGATATTATTAGCCCTAAAGGATTATTCGGATTGTTTCCAATGCATATTATAGACAATGAAATGTGACAATTTAGACCAATCGGAGTCAATTATCGGCGACTATTTCACTAGACCTGATATCAGCGACTATCTACCTAGAGGAATAGTCACTACAAGACGTCACATAAAAATGTCAAACACTACTGTCAGTTTTTGATCAAGATATAATTTCTTATTATTGTTTTAGTTCTATTCCTGAATAATTTTGGAATTATTAATTTAATTGGATTATTAATGCCAAAATTATGTCTCATCATATTGATATTAAAATATTCTCGAAATTTAGACACAACAAAAATAGCCGACTAGTTATCAACATCTTGGCATATTACCGAACCAGATTGCTATAAAATGTTAAAAAATTGCTATAATGTTAGTGCATACTAAGTTTGTTATCGTTGGCTGAAATTTTCAGTTAGAGGCCTACCGTAGATTATTCAACTAATGGTTGGTACGATCGTTGGTGCGAACGGGCTTCAGCAAGTAAATTAATAGTTAGGCAACACATTTTGCAATACAGAAATAACAATGTAACTAAAGTTTGGGTTTTGCAATGTTGCCAGGTACTCATTATGATTTTGTAATATCGAGCAATTACAAAAACTTTACATTTCCGTGTTTTCTCTAACTTAAAAATCGATAGATATTTCTCGGTATATCAGTCCTAATTTATTTATACCTCTCTGAAAAAACATTATTTATATAGCCTTATTTTACTCTTCGCTTGCTTTTCACGTACTGTTAACTAAGACTGTTCCATGAAAACTTACTCTCCGTGTCTGTCGCTTCTTTGAACGACATTGTAACACTGTCTAGGTTATATTTGTATATTAACCAGGACAATCTCTGGTATTAATTAATAAGTAAAATTTTACTTACAACAATGGATCCGACCAATTCTAGATTTAATCTCTCGATATTTTAGTTAGGTTAGGTTAGGTTAGGTTAGGTTAGGTTAGGTTAGGTTAGGTTAGTTAATGAGCACACCTCAAGTGATATGCAGATGGATAAGGGCAGCTCTAGAGAATAGGATTGTAATATCCTCACTAGAGCAAGCTATCATCAAAGCGAAAGCAGGTGGAGGTTGTCACCACTACTTTGGGCAACCCTAGTAGACGATCTCCTCAACGAATTATCCAAAAAAGACTTTCAGTGTCTAGGATATGCAGATGAGATAGCGATTGTCATCAGAGGCAAATTTGCCGGGGTATTATCTAACAGAATGCAGATAAACCTAAACACGGATGAAAATTGGTGTAAGCAAGAGAGACTAACAGTCAATGCTCAAAAAACACAAATTATCAACTTCACAAAAAAGACAACATTGGCCGGTCGAAAACCACTAACACTGGGAACAGTGATTCCAGTTGTCAAAGAAATAAAATACCTAGGATTATCTCTAGATCAAAGACTTTCATGGAACACACACATACAAAAAACCACGCAGAAAGCTATATTGTCCTTGGGCAGATGTAGACGAATGTGTGGAAAAAATTGGGGACATAACCCCAAAATGACCATATGGTTATATACAAGGGTTATTAGACCCATAATAACCTACTGGTCAGTGGTATGGTGGACAAAGACACAGCAAACAGAAGCAGTAAGGCTGTTAAGTAACATACAAAGGTTAGCTTGCCTGTGCGCTACAGGGGCCATAAAAACTACTCCTTTAGCTGCACTGGAAGTCTTGTTAAATATTCCACCACTACACATATATATACAGGGCGAAGCGAAAGCAGCCATGCACAGATTAATACATAATCAGCAGCACATAAGCCAATCGCATAGGGCTGATAATGGTAAGCTAATCGAGGAACTAAAAGCGGATAACATTTTGGGGCAACCCATTGACGCAACAGTAACGAGATATAGCTTTGCTAATAAATTTAAAATAGTTATACCAGGTAGGGAAGACTGGGAAAAAGGTGTACCCGTAGATGCGGAGTCAACCTGGTACACGGACGGCTCAAAGACGCCGTATGGCGTGGGAGCCGGCGTAGTAGGAAGGAAACAAGGGATAACATTCCCAGTAAGTCTATCCCAAAATGCCACGATTTTTCAAGCAGAAATTACGGCAATCAACTACTGTGTAGAAGAAATTAAAAGGCTGGATAGGACGTACCGTTCAATAGCCATCTTCACAGACAGTCAGGCGGTGCTAAGGGCACTAGATTCTGTAGAGGTCAATTCTAGGCTAGTATGGGAATGTGTGCATGCTCGGGGGGATCGTAGCAAGGTTACGGTAGCTTGGGTACCAGGGCATAGGGGTCTAAAAGGCAATGAAAAGGCAGATGAAATGGCTAAACTAGGCTCATCAATGCCTTTTATTGGACCGGAACCTTTCTGCGGCATTTTCAAAAAATATAATAAAAACGGCCATGAAAACATGGGTGGCACAAAAATCACGGGAATGGTGGTGGAATTCACCAGGACAAAGGCAAGCGAAACAGTTCATAATGGAATATTCGCAAAAGTTTACGTCAGACTTATTGAGTAAAGACAGGAAAACGGTCAAAACTGTAGTAAGTCTATTGACGGGGCACTGTAACCTAAACAGGCATCTTAAGCTGATGGGGTTGACATAGACGGATCTGTGCAGATTCTGTCACCTAGAAGAGGAAACACCAGAGCACATCTTATGTCAGTGCGACGGACTGGTAAATATGCGATTCCTGACTTTAGGAGAAGAATATCCATTGGCAAGGGACTGCATGAAGGTTACAGTCTCAAAGCTTATAGACTTCGTTAAGAGAGTCGGACTGGGGGATGTAATCTAGTTTTTCGAGGACCACAATAGATCTGAAAAGGTCGCAGTGGAATAGGCTTCTGGCCACCTCTTAAACATCTATCTATCTATCTATCTATCTATATGTCTTATATACAAAGATCCATTAATTAAAAACAATAAATAACTAAAGGGTTGAATTAAACTTTCACTATTTATTCGCAAATACGTTTTTAAGTGCAATGACGACCGTTTCGCTAGAATTAGCATCGTCAGACATCGACATATTATTGAATTTATATTTTGTTTGTTTGTAGCTAGATACCTGATGAGTAGGTAGTATTAAGGCTAGACCAAGTATGGAAGTAATAATATTAAAGCCTGGATGTTATTAGCCCTAATGGATTATCAGGATGTATTTCCCTCTAAGGTCAGTATAAATGTGCAATGATATAGAAAAACCATAGATGAGACGCAACAGAAATATATTAAGATATTGTAAAGATCAGCATGATATAGTTTTTTTCTAAATTTTTTCTATCATTGCACAATGATACTGACCTTAGAGGGAAATACATCCAGGATAATCCCTTAGGGCTAATATTGTTATGTCTTATTACTTTCATTCTACCTAATCAACATCAGGTATCTAGTTACAAACAAACAGAATGTAACTTTAATAATATGTGTATCTGACGATGCTAATTCTAGCAAGACGTTAGGTTAGGTCAGGTTCTGTGTGAGTGGCCGTTTAACGTCCCTTCCACTGCGACCTGAAAGATCTATTGTGGCTCACCCCTAGGTTATAGTCGTTCTATCAGCCCTATGCCTCTAATGAAGCTCATCAGGCGACACTATGAAGTCATTGGGCTCGAGTTGATGCAGACCAAATTTATTGATCCTTATTCTCTCAAGCTTTCGGCAGTTACACAAGATATGCTCCACCGTTTCATCCTCAGCCTGACAGAATCTGCAGTCCACATTATCTGCCAGTCCAATTGTTTTCATATGCCTATTAAGGCGACTGTGTCCAGTCGTAGTCCTATTATTATTCGTAGGTCCTGTCTGCTCATATTCAGCAGCATATCAGAATTTCGATGGCAGCGCTGGGAGTGGTAGACATAGCATTTAAAAAACGTATTTGCGAATAAATAGTGAAAGTTTAATTCATCCGTTTATTTGTTTATTGTTCTTAATAAGATGGACTTTCACATAGTAAGGGTTAGTACAATAAATTTCATCCATTAATTAATTCTATCACTAGGGCTTCACACCAGAATGAGATTTTTTTCGTCTCGTCTCAAAACATTTAAAACAAATTAGTCTACACTCAAGTCAAGAATCCAGTTCGAGAGTTACTTACTCATAAAATCGACATTTTTACTCCATAGTAAAATTTTTACTATTTGTAGTCCTTTTATTTTTAACTTTTATGACTGCTTTTATCATGAAGGAGTTTAATTATAGTTACGTCTCTTAGATGATAAATTTAACTAATTCTCGGTTGTGTATGTATATCAATGAGGTCATGGAAGCATGGATGGACACCAATATTTCAAATTCCCGTTAGGAATTTTCGGAAGGATATTCAACAGGATTAAAGGATTACCATGAAGAAATGACCTTTGATGTTTTTGAAGATTATTTTTCCCAGCTATTGGAATTTTTGCCAGATGCTGCAGTGGTTGTCTTAGATAACGACCGTTATCATTCAAAACTGGTAGAAAAGTTACCAACGACGTCATGGAAAAAAGGAAATATTAAAGAGTGCCTTCAGAGCAAGAATATTTCTTTTGACGAACCATAGTGAAAAAGGAATTACTGCAAATTGCAAAGCGCCACAAATTACAATATAAAAGATATGTTATTGACGAAATTGCGAAGGAAAAACGTGAACAACGTTAGATAACTTTTGATAAATTATTTTGGAAATGTAACACGGGAAAATCGGACCAATGCCATAAACCATGCTGTGAAGAAGGAAGAAGAACGATTGTGGAGTGTTAATATCAATATTGAAGAACTGTTCGAACCTATTGTAATTCTTATCGGACCAGGCAACGAATCTGACTCATCGTCGGATGAATACGACGAAATAGAAGCCAACAGTTAAAGCAGTAAGTGCTTTTTGCATTAATTTATATTTAATTCTTAGTTTTTAATATGAAGCATATTTTTATTTTACTTTTAATTTTTATTTTAATTTGAATGCTTTCAAAAAACTACGGTTCTACGGTCATTCAGCTACTTGTTGTGACAATATTATCTAGGGTTTCTATTGGGTTTGGGTTAGTTAATCAGTAGTTACAGGGTGGACAAATTATGTTTTAAATAGAAATGTATATCACTTTTAAGTTATTTTTCATAAACCACCCTTGCCTGGGCTTTGAAGGATTTGCATTTATAATAATTTCAGTGTGCTGCCAACTCCAAACAAATGAACTATAGTTATTATTTCTATTTATTAAATTATTTTTGATTCAAAATAGGGGTGTTCAATTAAAAAAATATCTATTTGTATATAAATATATACAGTGTGTAAAAAAGCCAAATGGAATAAATTCATTATTTTGGTTACTGTACATATTTATAAAAAATCCCGAAACACTTCAAATTAAAATTATAAATTGGCATTCTATAAAGTGAAAATTTGATCCATACTTTCAACCCCCTTTGAGTAATAGTTACAACCCCCAATTTTTTAAATGGGAAGTATAGGCTTGTGATATATCATTTGACAGGTCTCTTCATTCTCTATTCAAAAATGTTATTGTTTTTAATTTTAATGCAAAAATTAATATCATGTTGTTACCGAAATTCGCAACAATACAATCAAAAACTAAAATGTAATGCAAAACGTAATAAAACGTAGAACACGAAAAAGAACTATGAATGTTAATGAAGTAGATGTTCAAAATGTTCTCCGCGAACGTCTTGGCAACATCCTAATCTCAAATAAAACTGTCTTCTAACATTATTTAACATATCAGGCTTGATCGACCTAATCGCAAGCGTTATTCGTTCTTTTAAGTCATTTAAATCAGAAGGTTTAGTTTTGTACACATGGCTCTTCACATATCCCCATAAAAAGAAATCTAATAATGTAAGATCAGGTGATCGCGCTGGTCATTCAATCGATCCTCGCCTCCCTATCCACCGATTGGGAAATATTGTATCGAGGTACTGCCGGACAATAAGTTGGTAATTTGGTGGTGCTCCATCCTGCTGAAACCATATCGTATTCGCTGGAACTTGAGGGTTACCTGGATCAGGATATAAATTTGCCAACGTTGAAATGACATCATTTTGAAGTAGTGCCAAAAATAATTGTTGCCATTCAAGTTGCCCTCAATAAAAAAGGGACCTATGATATTGTTCCCTACAATCCCTGCCCAAACATTAACCTTTTGAGGGTATTGAGTGTGTTCTTCTCTCATCCAGTGAGGATTTTCCGTGGATCAGTAGCGGCAGTTTTGCCGATTAGCATGACCGTTAAGTAAAAAAGTACACTCATCAGAAAACATAACGTCTAATTGGATAATATTGTTATCCAACATGTCTATCATTTGCTCACAAAAAAAAGTTCTCCTATCAAAATCGTCTTCCATGAGCTCCTGAGTAGGTATCATCTTATACGGATGCAATTTATTTTCTTTTAATATGTTTGCTATCGATGTATGGCTAGCATTGAATGTAGTGGATGCCTGTCTACTCGATATATGTGGGTTTTCCTGAAACTCAAGCAACACATCTAATTTGAGTTCATCACTCAGTGCATTGGCAGCTGCTTTTTTTATCTGCCTTACATGACCAAACTCGCGAAACTACTTTTCTATTTTACTTATTGTTCCTTGGGATATAGGCGGTAAATTAGGAAATTTCTCATGAAATAGGCGAGTTACTTCCTGTTGTGTTCGGATGTTATCTCCGTAACCAATCATTTGTGAAACTGTTATTTTATGCATTTCCGTTAATTTAACCATTTTTCAGAATTGAATTGAACAAACTTTATACTTAAATTACAACAATGACAACTTAAATAAAACAATTTACTACTGCTTGTTAAAATAGCGTTGCCACGGAAATTCTTTAAAGTTTTTTAATGGTTACCATCTAAAAACCACAATAATACGGTTTTTGTTCACTTTCTCATTATCAAGACCTAAACGGGAAATAAGTTTTAAGTATATTGTAATAAGTTTCGAGTATATTTTAGCGAATTTCGGTAACAACATGATTTTAATTTTTTTTATGTTAATTTTTGGATCAAATTTAAAAACAATAACATTTTTGAATAGAGAATGAAGAGACCTTTTAAATGATATATCACAAGCCTATACTTCCCATTTAAAAAATAGGGGGTTGTACCTGTAATTCTAAGGGGGTTGAAGGTAGGGGTTGCATTTTCACGTTAAAGAATGTCAAGTTATAATTTAAATTTGACGTGTTTCGGGATTTTTTATAAATATGTACAGTAACCGAAATATTGAATTTATTCCATTTGGCTTTTACACACTGTATAAATATCATATCTTAGCATGTTCTGCTGCTTCAGCTGTAGGTGGCAATTTTTCCAATTTGAAATTTCATTTTATTGTGTATGTTTTATAACTTTTATATCTTAAATTATGTAACGTTACATAGTTTTTCTTTTTGTTATACAGTGATGCCATAATACAAAGTATAATGAAAAATATCAATAATTTGTTTATTTTCAATTTTTCTTCAGTGTTTGCAATTAAACTACATATTTTTTATTTCATTTCTTCAAAATAGACAAAAAAACGAAAAAAATGAGCCGTCAAAGAACCTTCTTTGATAAAAACAATGTTTCTGAATATTTGTTAATGAAAAAAATACGGTATTTTTAGAATAGCACAAAGTATATTTGATTAAACTTTCAGCTGAATCGAGCCATTTTTGTAAAAGAGAAAAATTTAAAACCAAAAAACGGTTTTTTGGATTTTCTTTAGAAAATTTTGAGGTTAGGGCAAAAATTATTATTACATAAGATTTTTTTTATTTCCAACAACTTTTTCATTTGACTATTTTCAAAAAGATGCATTCTTTAGTCACAAAAATGGCAAAAAACCTAAAAACCTAATAAACGATTTTGGTTCGGAATATTTTTTTTATTTAGTTATGATGTCTTTGACTAAATTGTGCAATTATATTGCTGTAAGAAAATATTTATTTGACTATTTTGAACTGCTATTTCTCCTGGACTAGGAAATTGCAAGATGTATCAAAATAAAGAAAAAAAATCGTGGTTACTTTTAAAAAAATGGTCAGTGATATCACTGCTCACGAATGGTAAGTTAAATTTGCTTTTTTAATAAACAAAATTGACCTGTTCCAGAGGTTTTTTAGGAAAAACAAACAAATTCCATTATAATAAATTTATTTCTTTCATTCTATACATATATCATTATTTTGCTGATTTACTATTTTTTGTTTACCAGTGTCTATGCAGTATAATAATTTTATCTGTGAACTTGATGTTTTTTGTTATACATTTGAGTTCGACGTTTAGATCGTTTCTATCTGGCAAAACAGTTATTTCAAATTTGACAAAATAAATCAACTAACGGATACCTAATAATTGAAAAACGTCAATTTCTAGAGGGGTCAATAGTAGAAAAGATGTAACAAAAGCTTTGGGGTGGACATCTTTGTTCGTATCGACCATTGAAAATAAAATTTGTGAATCTTTATCCGGAAGAAAAGCGTAATCCCAGCTTATCGACAATTTTATAGCTTTAATTGTCACTGTACCTACTGGGTCACAACTGGACATATGTAATAATTTTCTTTTCTACCATTGTTACTGGATGCGTGGGATGGATTTGTAATGACCCGTGGTTACTCTGCACAATATAATATGGGTGTTAGATACTTAATTGGTTTTTCGTCTTATTGTGGGTGTCGTGAGAAAATTGGGGTTGAAATTTTACATTGTAATAAAATGCTAACAGCTAGAATAATATTCCAGAAATGTGTTGTTTTCTACTTCATCTAAGATGAACTAGTTTAATTAAATGAACGTTATCATACAAATACAACGTGAAATAAAGTTGTTTGGATATGTATGTGTATGTATAAGTTAGGTAGTGATAATTACACTGCGACCTATAGGATCTATTGTGTCCCCCCTTACTTGCCATGTTCTGATATTTTCTCAGACCTATGGCAGCTCTTCGAGTCCTATTTTCCTGAGGAAGTTTAGGACATCGTCGGGCTTCAAGTCAGGTAGATCCCCTTCCTCTATTCCATGTGCTCCTAGGTATCTAGCCCTAGAATTTTGCAAGGCAGGGCATTCTGCGAGTATGTGTATTGAGGTTTCATCCTCTTCCTCACAGAATCTGCACTTTGCTTCATCTGCTAACCCTAGTTGCTTCATGTGGTTTTTTAACCGGCAATGCCCGGTTAATATTCCCGTTAGAATTCGGAGCCTTTTGTTACTGAGGTTGAGGCAGCTCTTCTTGTCATAGTTCCCCAGTAGTATCTTAGATTGCCTCAGTCCTTCCAGCTGATTCCAGTACTTGGATTTTTCCTTCTCCATTTCTTCCCTTAATTTTCCTTAGATTACTCTACTGCTGATCCCACAAGATGGTTCTGGACCCAAATGTGGGGTTTCAGATCCTTTTTTGCCAGCTTATCTGCTGTTTCGTTCCCCTCTATTCCTATGTGTACCGGGACCCATAGGAGGGTGACAATGTTCTTCTGGCCTAGTTCATTTAGTTTGCCTAGGCATTCCTAAACCATCTTCGAACTGATTATATTTGAGCTCAGCGCTTTGATGGCTGCTTGACTATCCGACATGATCACAATCTCTTGTCGGCGGTAGTTTCTTCCAATATTGAATTCCACACATCTTTCGATGGCGAGGACTTCTGCTTGAAAGATGCTCGGGTATGTGCCCAAGTTTTCTGAATATTTGGCTCCCAGTCCAAAAACTCCTATCCCAGTTTCCTCGTCTAGCTTGGAACCGTCCGTATACCACTTTATGGTATTATGGTTTAAATTCTGTATGGTGTCTTCGTCCCATTCAGATTTATTACTCAACTTTCTGATGAATTTTCTCATAAAGTTGAATTTCTTTGGCATATCATCTTGGGGCATTTCCCAAGTTTGATCAAAATGAAGTGATCGAGGTTTTTCCCTGATAATTTCTTCTTTGATCATTCTGTATATCGTTTTCTTTCTTACACTTTCTAACAGAATGTGCACTGGGGTCAAGTTTAAAATTCATTGGATCTTTCTTCAAAATTTCTTTGTGTTTGACCTTTATATATACTGCATTACATTTTGGCCACTTAATTTTATAAATACCAGATTTTTTAATTTGGGTAATTTTGTTTTTACATTTAACAATTTTGTACATTATTTTTTGCTTTAAATGATATTAATGTTGATATTCTTTGGATATAATGCATATATATATATATTCAATGCTAAAACTCACCTCGACAGCATCAGTATTAAAATGAATTGTTAAACATTTTGTAAAAGATAAGAAATCTTTTTGCGTGATATGTTTCGAATCATGTGAACCAAAGCGTGCTAGTAAATGACGTATCTTTTTAAAACACGTACCGGTCTTAATCCAGAAGACATGGTTGACAACTTGTAATCAGATAATAATGTTTTTTTAAACGCCTATATTTATACAAAGCCCTATTTGATAGATAAATAGATGAACACAGATGATAAGTACAGCTTTTTGTTAGCAAGGATAATATAAATAAAAAGGAATAATCAATTATATGGAATTGAGAATAGGCGTATTCGGTACTGCTGAAGCAAGTATTAAATTTAGGGAATATACTGACATAAAAATCTGAATACCCAGTTTAAATAATTTTATTTTTATAAAATTTTGTACAAGTACTTACTGAAGCATAATAAGTAATTGATAAAAATTTCAAGCATTGCTTTAAAGCCCTTTTACCTTTAATAATGTGTGGATCAGGCGGTCAAGGTCATCCTATGATATCTCATTCCAGGCAACCACCAACTCCTCTTGAAGTTCTTCTAGAGTCTGAGGAGGACGTTGCAAATTGAGCAATCTCCTACCCATCATATCCCACACGTGTTCCATTGGGGATAAGTCGGGAGATCTTAGTGGCCAAGGTAACAATATGACATCATTATGTTGAAAGAAGTCTATTGTGACTCTTGCGACATGTGGTGGTCGGGCATTATCTTGTTGAAAAGTTGGATTTGCCAGGGTGTTAAGATAGGGTAAAAGATGGGGTTCTAAAACTTCTTGGATATAACGCTGCGCGTTCATGTTACCTCTGATGAAAATTAAAGGTGATTTCGAACCATAACCTATAGCACACCAAACCATAACTCCAACAGTTTGATGAACTACAAAAATCCGTGGATTTCTCCTTTCACCACGTCGTCTTCTAACCCTCGCTCGACCATCGTGCATGCCTAAACAAAATCGAGACTCGTCACTAAAGACAATACTGTTCCATTCCTGATCCTAGAGTGACCGTCCTCTGGACCACTCAAGGCGATTACGTCGGTGTTCTGAAGTTAAAGGGAGGACCCCTCTTTTGCTAATATAAACAATATTAATGGTTTTCCCATATTACATCACAAACCACTTACTCTAAATGTTTGACGCAAATGATACAGGTCAGCGACACTTTTGTATTTCATTGTGACTACCTGTAGAGGTCTCTGATGAATATATAGCATAGAACAACAGAATTTCAGTGATAAAAAAGAAAGAAGAAGTACTTTTTGTTGATATTTTTCCTTTAAAAGGAATTAAAGTGTGTTATCGATCCTTGATCAGTTAGTTTGCTTCTTGTATAAACATATTTATCCAGTGTTAATACGTTGTATAACGTTTACAACTATGTAATGTATGAAATTAGTGGTTAATTGGTGCAGTTTTCAAAATAAAGTAAATGAACTGAAACCATTCTTTGGAAAAAGAAACGGGATTCTTATAAGAAACAAAATAATAACGTGGCATTGTAGAAATGCGATACCGATAACTCTTCTAAAATTAAAATGTCTTCGCGGGGAACATCCAGGGATATTTGCTATTAGAGTATTATGAAGATATTATGTTTGGTGGAAAATCTGACAGCTTCATGCACTATAACAGAAGATAAATCTTAGAAATTAATTCAAGACAATTAATCGCCAAAAACAATATCCGGACAGAAGAACATTGGAATGGAACTATTGATAGCATCAACATCACCAATTAAAGAAGAGCTTAGCGAAGTTTCAAGGACAAGTTGGTCGAAATCAGAGTAATGTAATGTAATAACAGGTCGGCTGAAAAGTCCCCGGTCTACCTTAGTAAAACACAATATTTTGACAAAATTCATTTTTTTTATTCAATATAGTTGCCTTCAAGGGCGATACAGCGATTATAGCGACCTTTCAACTTTTCGATACCATTTTTGTAGTACTCCTTCGGTTTGTCCTCAAAATAGGCTTCAGTTTCGGCGATTACCTCAGTATCAGAGCCAAATTTTTTTTCCGCGAGCTTTCTTTTCAGGTCAGAGAAAAGGAAAAAGTCGCTGGGGGCTAGATCTGGAGAATACGGTGGGTGAGGAAGCAATTCGAAGCCCAATTCATACAATTTTGCCATCGTTTTCATTGATTTGTGACATGGTGCATTGTCTTGATGAAACAACACTTTTTTCTTCTTCATATGGGGCCGTTTTTTCGCGATTTCGGTCTTCAATCGCTCCAATAATGCACAGTAATAGTCGCTGTTGATTGTTTTTCCCTTTTCCAAATAGTCTATGAACAATATACCGTGTGTATTCCAAAAAACTGAGGCCATAACTTTGCCAGCTGACTGTTGAGTCTTTCCACGCTTTGGAGGCGGTTCACCGGCCGCAGTCCACTCAGCTGACTGTCGATTGGACTCAGGCATGTAGTGATGGAGCCAAGTTTCATCCATAGTCACATATCGACGCAAAAAATCGGGCTTATTACGACTTAACAGCTGCAAACACTGCTCAGAATCATCAATTCGTTGCTGTTTTTGGTCGATTGTGAGCACGCGCGGCACCCATTTCGCAAAGAGCTTCCGCATACCCAAATATTCGTGAACGATATGTCCAACACGTTCCTTAGATATCTTTAGAGTGTCAGCTATCTCGATCATATTCACTTTACGGTCACTCAAAATCATTTTGTGGATTTTTTTGATATTTTCGTCGGTAACCACCTCTTTTGGGCGTCCACTGCGTTCACCGTCTTCGGTGCTCATTTCACCACGCTTGAATTTTGCGTACCAGTCAATGATTGTTGATTTTCCTGGCGCAGAGTACGGAAACTCATTATCAAGCCAAGCTTTTGCTTCAACTATATTTTTTCCCTTCAAATAACAATATTTAATAAGCACACGAAATTCTTTTTTTTCCATCTTTTTGAAAATAACAAAAGTTGCTTCACTAAAAATGCAATATCTCACAAACTAATAGTCCGACAGCTGTCAAATTTTTACACGAATCTTTTGAAGGTTGATACTATCTAAAAATGAAATGGATTTAATTCTAGTGTCGTCATCTATAGGTCAGACCGGGGACTTTTTCAGCCGACCTGTTATGATATAGAGGTTGTCCACTGCGACCTGTGAGATCTGTTGTGCCACCTTACTTGCTTAGACGGTGGGTTTTCCCATATTTAAAGCAACGCCTCTAATCCTATCTTTTTTACGAAGGTTAGGATGTCGATCGGCATCAATTTAGGTGTCATCCTCTTCTATTTCGTGCGTGCTCCAAGTTGTAGAGCTCTTGTATTTCCTAGGGCAGGACATGCTGTGAGTATGTAGAGTTTTCCTCCTTCATTTTACAATACCTGCATTCTGCCTTTCCTTCAATCCCCGGTCTATATAGGTGGCGGCAGTTCACTCCAAGACGAATTTCGTGCAGGTCGTCCATCAGTTGTTCCGAAAACCATTGAAGCTGTGCGCGAACTGATATTGCAAGATCGTCATGTTACCTATCGTGAGATTAAGCCAACCTTAGGTTTTAGTGTGACCAGTATACATTCAATATTGCATAAATATTTGGCGATCAAAAAAATTGTTCGCGTTGAATCCCACACAATTTGTCAATCTAACCTAACCTAACCTAACCTAACCTAACCTAACCTAACCTAACCTAACCTAACCTAACCACTTGTACCAGCGCTATGACCATCATTATATTCTTTTTGTCATTGTGTAATAAGAATCCTAAAGAATCGCCATATCACTATCTCCCGGTCTAAGTTGTAAAGGAGGTTTTTACCCAATATTTTTTATGACATCTTCAGTTTCAGTTATTTTTACGCTCCCCTCAATATTTTGTAAGTAATATCTATATCCTTAAAATGAAAAAGTATAAAATGTTTTTGACAAATATCTTGACATAGGTAATCTAAAAAAATACTTCGACGCATACAAAAACCAGCCCCCAACACCCTTTTGAGGATCTTATTTATCCTAATCCAAATAATAAAATAAGAATATTTAAAATGTTGGCAAAAAATTGACATTGAAAAGCGTATAAAATTTTAGTGAATCAACAATTTTACGCCAAAGCGCAGGGTCGGACCAACATTTATCTATTTCAGTGCTATAGAAAAATTTGTCGTTGTATTTAGGCCTCTTCGATAGATATGAAAAATAATTTTAGAAGACCATGGTTTAAGCGACTTTAAAAGCCAGAAAATAAAAATGTGTTAGCAAGAAATAAAAAATATACGTTGAATACAAACAAGAAAACTTATCAACTACAAAAAAAACAAAAAAGAAATACAAGTTAAAATAAGAATTTTTTTATTTATTTAATACACGGCAACAAAGGCCATTTGCACAAGTAAAAGTTATGATACAATGTTGATTAATATACAATATGCACTAGAATGCATTCAAGCATTGCTTGAAGCAGCTCCAACGCAGTTGGAGCTGCGTGATATTATAATTTAGTTTTGATACTGCTTTTGCAGTTTTATTGGCTTTTTTATCCCCTGGTATACCTTTATGTGCGGAGTAGGGACTTTTATTTTGTGAGGACTTGTTGTGTAGTGGTAACAGTGCAATAAGTTCCATGCATGGATTTGGAAGCATCTGTGTCTATGACATACTCATAAGAGGTGCGGAGAAAAGCTTTTTGAATTGCTAGTGGTGTGGTATTGTTTTGTATGAAATTTAGAAGTGAGGTGTTGGTAAGAAGACTAAAAATTTTTTAAACAGATTTATACAATAAAAATGAATAAGCAAATTAGTACAAGAATTAAGAAAGCGCTCCCTACGATATACATTTTATAAATATACACATCAAAAAAGTCTAGGGATAATTTAAAGAAAATAATTAATTAGATAGAATTAATTTCTGCAAGTGGAATGTATGTATTAACAGGTCGACTGAAAAGTCCCCGGTCTGACCTATAGATGACGACACTAGAATTAAATCCATTTCATTTTTAGATAGTATCAACCTTCAAAAGATTCGTGTAAAAATTTGACAGCTGTCGGACTATTACTAGTTTGTGAGATATTGCATTTTTAGTAAAGCAACTTTTGTTATTTTCAAAAAGATAAAAAAAGAATTTCGTGTGCTTATTAAATATTGTTATTTGAAAGGAAAAAATACAGTTGAAGCAAAAGCTTGGCTTGATAATGAGTTTCCGGACTCTGCGCCAGGAAAATCAACAATCATTGACTGATACGCAAAATTCAAGCGTGGTGAAATGAGCACCGAAGACGGTGAACGCAGTGGATGCCCAAAAGAGGTGGTTACCGACGAATATATTAAAAAAAACCCACAAAATGATTTTGAGTGACCGTAAAGTGAATATGATCGAGATAGCTGACACTCTAAAGATATCTAAGGAACGTGTTGGACATATCGTTCACGAATATTTGGGTATGCGGAAGCTCTGTGCGAAATGGGTGCCGCGCGTGCTCACAATCGACCAAAAACAGCAACAAATTAATGATTCTGAGCAGTGTTTGCAGCTGTTAAGTCGTAATAAACCCGATTTTTTGCGTCGATATGTGACTATGGATGAAACTTGGCTCCATCACTACACGCCTGAGTCCAATCGACAGTCAGCTGAGTGGACTGCGGCCGGTGAACCGCCACCAAAGCGTGGAAAGGCTCAACAGTCAGCTGGCAAAGTTATGGCCTCAGTTTTTTGGGATACACACGGTATATTGTTCATCGACTATTTGGAAAAGGGAAAAACAATCAACAGCGACTATTACTGTGCATTATTGGAGCGATTGAAGACCGAAATCGCGAAAAAACGGCCCCATATGAAGAAGAAAAAAGTGTTGTTTCATCAAGACAATGCACCGTGTCACAAATCATCGAAAACGATGGCAAAATTGCATGAATTGGGCTTCGAATTGCTTCCTCACCCACCGTATTCTCCAGATCTAGCCCCCAGCGACTTTTTCCTTTTCTCTGACCTGAAGAGAATGCTCGCGGGAAAAAAATGTGGCTCTGATACTGAGGTAATCGCCGAAACTGAAGCCTATTTTGAGGACAAACCGAAGGAGTACTACAAAGGTCGCTATAATCGCTGTATCGCCCTTGAAGGCAACTATGTTGAATAAAAAAAATGAATTTTGTCAAAATATTGTGTTTTACTATGGTAGACCGGGGACTTTTCAGACGACCTGTTAGTTTAATTTCTAATGATAAATATATATGTTCGATTAAAAAATTGCAAAAAGTAAAACAATCTTGATGTATGGAAAAGTAGGAATGATACACTGTTTAAATTTCAAACTAATTTCTTATTTAATTATTCTAATTAAGATATTGTCTAGTGACTACATATCAAGAAAAATATAGTAACAAATGTTTTGGGTAAACGCTCATCGTCAAATTGACAAAAGTAGGTCCAATTTCTTAACGAAAGTGTGTGACGAATTTAGACTAGATTTAAGTTTTGAAGGAATAACACTAAATAATATTAATGCCCAGATATTAGAGACTCTAAGAAATTATCTTGGATATAAAACTGGAGAAAACTATATCGTTTTGATTTTTACTATAACTTAATTTATTTGTGGCAAATCTATGTCTGTTTGTATCTGATTATTGAAGAGGGTAAACCCTAAAGCTTCTCCTTCACTTAAACCTTATTAGGTCTATTGTGCTTTTTCCTGAGCCTGTCGTCCAGCCTCCTTAATCGGTACTCTTTAGTCACACAGAATTTGCTCGACGGCTCTTCTTTTTCACATCTTCTATATCGGTGTTTTTGTAAACCTCAGTGACAGGTTAGAATCTGTCACTACTGAGAATATTTTTGGCTGTATACTCATTTGGTTAGCTAAGTCTTTGAAAATAACAGTAAACAACTAAACCTTTGAACGAAACCACTTTTTAATACATGTATAAAATTAAGACTCAATCAAAGTAGATAGTTTAATAGTGAAGAACTTCCAAGATTTATTTGTTCATTAACTACTTTAAACTGTTGATCTGCTAGGTATCAAAAATATGTAGTATTTGAATGTCATTGATAAGGGTTAGAACAATAAATTTCCTTTGAGAGTCTACAGCCCTCTGTGTTATCCTATTCCTCTCTAAATCAGAAAAGCCTATGGTAACCTTCTGAACTAGGCCACAGCTTCTTCCATCTAACTGTGACATCTAACGATGAAATTCTTACACAGTTCCTAAGTTATTTTAAAACATTTTAGAAGTAATAGTGCTTGTCTACTGTCTGTATGAATGACAAACATTTCTTTTGTTTATTTTGTTTGCTACTATAGTAATACTAATTAGCTCGATCTGAACTACATTTGCATGTTTTTCTATAGCCCATTGAATTTGTATGTCAAAGGATTCCCGTTCCATATTTCGTTTTACATCCGTAGGTGAAGATATCTATTATACCTTCCACGTTCGTTTCTTCTGTAGTTTTAGTGATGCAGTGTAAGGTTTTGAAGCAATTCGGGCGCTACCACCAACTGAAATCCTCTGTAGCTTTGTAGAAACCCCTGGAACTATCGTCAGGTATTACTTCAAGCAGGTCAGCTAAAATTGCGACTATTTCTTACATTTTCTTTTATCTATCCATTCATCGGCTCTATTCTCACCTTCCACTACTTGTATTCTTTCTTCTACTAAGACACCACCGGTGGTATTCTTGCTACTACCAGTAGGGCAACAGTTGAGGTTGGCCAGTACGCGCTGACTATCTTAATCGCTGTGCTTCTTTGTATTGAATACAGAATATTCCTGTACACCTGCTTTTTAGGGCGCTTTCCCATTTTTAACCACCATACAGTGTTATAGAATTTACGACAAAGCAGAGAATCTTTCAGATATTTTTTTCGGTCTGCAATGTTTGGCATTAATCTGCTGTGGTTACCTATTGCTTTGTTCGCTTTAGCTGCAGTCTTTCGCCCGTGTACCTCATCCTCATGTTTCTGTCCATATTTTCACCAAGGAATTTCACGCTTTTCTGCCTTCTGTCCTGCAGGTAAGACCAGCATCTCCGTTTTTTGGTACGCAAGTGTGAGCTACTTCATCTGCATCCATTCTGTAATGCGCTCTATGGAGGTACTTGCATCTTTGGCTGTCGCACTGTCACTGCCAGTTTGACATCTCTGGGAACCGGTATTCTGAGCATTCCATCGTATTCTGAGTTCTCCCAGTATGCCTTCTAGAGGGTTTTGAAGGAATAATAGGGATGTGGACTATTTTTGAGAGAGTGTCCAAAACCATGCGTAAATATCTACCAAATATAACCCAAACTATTTATTATTATTTGCTTAATACAACTTAAACCTTTAACTGTCAGATGCACTGTATATACTCATTTAATCCCGATGATCCTCTTAATCCTGCCTAAATGAAATTTTTGTTATGCACTGGTTGATTTTTGACAAGACCATAAAACTTATTAAAAACAACAAGTTATATTTTTACCGAATACACAAATTGAAAAGGCATTTTTTCTCACCTAGCGAAAAATTTGGTGTCCTTTCAAGACGCCATTTTTTATTGTAGGGCGTAGGGCTAGCCGTAATGACTGATAAGGACGATAGCAGAAAAAACTAGCAGAATTTGCTTTTGCCAAAAAAATTATAAAATATCGTTGTAACGTTCTAGAGTTGTGTTGTTTGTTTTCAAGTTTTAAAAGTGGGGTTAATTTTCTCAGTTTTGGTTAAAATGCAATGTTGCCAAACCATCGTCGTGGATCGTTAAATCTTATCACGATGCATTGAAAATCTAATTCTTGGGTCTAACCTTAATTGGTGAATTCCGTTTAAATAAACAAACAGTGCATCTGGCAATAAAATTATTATTAGTAGTAGTAAGTTATTTAAAACTCCATTTCAAAGTTCGCGCCAAAACGTGGATAGCTGTCAAACGTCAGTTGTGACGTAACTTATTCCTAAACATTGTCGAAGTTGTATGTAATAGAAAGTTATTTCATAATTTTTTGTTAATGGATTCTGTATTTTATAAATCTTGTACGGTGACAAGTGACCTATTTTAATTGGTGTTCATTGTCACGTGACTTAAGGGTGAAATATTGTTGATAAATATATTGTTGATAAATGTCTTTCTCTTCCGTGTATATTTTACTTGTTTATTGCTATTTTAAACAATTCAAAATACATTTAGCAATGTTTAAAAATAAATATTTATTTTACGGCTCAAAGAAACAATTTAAAACATAAGCTAAAATTAAATTCGGACCTGTAAAAACCCATTTCTTTTTTAAATGACTATATTTCACAAACCGACAATTTTTTGCTTTGTGTTGTAAAATGCACTATTTATTTATCTTGTAAGGCAGTGGTAAAAAAACCGTTACCCAATAATTTTAGTGCCCTTTTAGATTATACCAGTTAAAATTTAACCCTTTCTAAAAAAAATGGGTGTATAATGTATTATATCTCATAAAATGTTAAAAGTATCCCTAATTTTTTTTCGGCACGTTTGAAGAATTTTCTAGTCCATTGGTTGTTCTTTGAAAGTAATATACCTACACATATTTATGAAATACTTATACAAAATATACCTAATATTCTTTTTTTATTTAAAAATTATGTTACCCTTTCACAGAGACGAAAATAAAATTTCTCTTATCCCTTCTACTAATTTTTCTCCAATCAATGTATGCATAAAAAATTATTTAAATTATAACACTTTTTAGTGATAAATTGTTTAAAGATAATAATAATATGTAACATTTAATTAATCGAAGTATAATGAGTATAATATCAACAGAAGTTGTTTAATATTAATCAAATAACTTTTATTATATTATATTATTTTATTATATATTTTGTGTATTTGTAAGAAAATTTTAGCTTAGAAAAAATTTTTATTATGTAATGTATCAATATTATATTTTGTACATAAATATGTTATTAAAACATACTAGAAACTTCGCGAAATTGATTATACAGGGTGTTTCAAAAAAAGGGAACACCGTCTCTAGGATAGGTAAAAAACTGAAAAATAATTGGGGTTTGCTTAGTAAAATTTTTTTCTAACGCCATCCGTTTTCAAGATAAAGGGCGTTGAAGAAAATAAAAAATTAAACATTTCTTACGATTTTGCCGAAACTACTGGCACCATTGCAATGAAATTTTATACGAATGTAAAATTAGATATTGTTAAACAAAATGTACTCAAATGTTGAATACACCGACATGTTATTAACTTTAGGCGAGTGTTTAGGAAACTCTAGTGCAGCTTTTACGCGTTATGCAGAAAAGTTTAACAATATCTAATTTTACAAATAACAAGGTTTCAAAACTCTATTTATTGTTGACTTATTGTCATAACAATCAATAAATGTCAATTTTACATGGCAAACTTAGAGAAAAGCGAACTTTATCATTAGTTTATACCAGGAGCGATTATTACTTCATCATTTTCAAATCAAAATATTCCGAAAACGGTACATAATATCGAGTTTTACCAAGAGTACCTTTTTGGTGTAGAATTAAACGATGTTTATGTTCACTTGGAGTTTTGACTAATAATTCTACCCTAAAAAAAGTTATGTTGAATAATACGTTGTATGAATCGTGTAACTAGCGCCCTCTATGAGAGTTAGTTATAAAAACAAATTCATGGGATATATCAGCTTCCAAAACATATTCGTATAAAATTTCATTGCAATGGTGCCAGTAGTTTCGGCAAAATCGTAAGAAATGTGTAATTTTTTATTTTCTTCTACGCCCTTTATCTTGAAAACGGATGGCGTTAGAAAAAAATTTTACTAAGCAAACCCCAATTATTTTTCAGTTTTTTACCTATTCTAGAGACGGAGTTACCTTTTTTTGAAACACCCTGTATAATGTATAAAAAGGAGACAGATATATTTTTGTGTCTAGAAAGATCGACAGTAGACGAAGTGAGTATGTCTAGTTATATATAGGAAAGAGAGAGATGCATATAATGTTCTTAGAAATGGTTAATTTATTAAACATTCACGAAGTTTCTGGAAGGTTAGCAACCTATAAAAGGACTTGATCAGAGGTCGTTGGGGAGTATATTATTGGAAGTCAATTATAGAAAATCAGTCAGAGTGAACAAACAGTTTTTAAAAGTTGTAAAAATAAAGTGTTAAATAGTGACTTTAAAATACAAGTTAAAACAATCAAGAAGTAAAACAAAGTGCTAAATAGTGACATTAAGAACAAGTTTAAGATTGATACCAAAGTAATCAAAAGTGTAATTAAAAACATGATCAAAGATACAAATAAAATTATTACATTACAATACTATAGCGAATAAAGATAACTTATGAGGTATATTAACACCTGTATGTAAGTAACAATTTTAAATAAATAATTATTATAAAATAATTTTTTGTCCTACATATACACATTTATTAATTTATAATTATTACTATTTCATTTATAATTTTAATTTTAATACATTTTTTTATTTTCTTTTACATTTATACTTAACACTTTTCCATTATAATTTAACATATGTGGCCCAAGATGATAAGGACTTTTTTGTCCTACCTATTTAAGCATCAGAGGTGGTACATAGTTATTTCTTTGTCTTGTGCCATATGTATGATTGCCAACAATGCCAATCTAAAGTAAAGCTCTATTTGTAATATTACAAGAAGAGTGCATTCGATTTTTAAAAGAAGCTTCCGATTCTGAATACCTCAAGATGAAGGCGAGCAAATACATAACAGTACAAATTCTACAAAATCAGCAATTTTCGCAGTGGTAAACGTGCTTGCTTCCCACACGGAGGCAAACTTTAAGAAAGGTTAAGTAATTAATTGTATATCAAATACAATTCGTGGGCTTATAAAATATAATCTCCAAACGAACGTAACTCATGCTAAATATTTTATGTTGGCAAAATTGCGCTCTGTTGCTGCGTTCAAACCTAGTGTAATATTGTAGTCAAATAAACAGAAGAATATTAGACTACTTCGATTGACATTTACTAGAATCTAATACTTTTTTATTAAACACTTGGCAATATAGTCCCGTTCTGACAGCTGTGACGTGCAATTATATTTATACTGGACAAGGTATATTTAAAGTTATTTTTTCTATTATTTTTATGTCATTAAAAAATCTGTTTTTACCAGAAGAAAATAGTATATTTCGATTTAATTTTCATTATTTCCGTGAATATTACATTCACTTCAGATGTACCTAAGGTAATAAGTAGAATTTTTAAAATTTAATTGTACTTTTGGACCTAAATCTGTGTATTGTAATGAATATTCATTTTGTTTGTATCTAATATTTTTCTAATGTTCATGCAAAATATAAATAATTTGTTTGTTAAGAATATTAAATATTTTGTTTGTTTGTAACTTCAATATGTCAATCTGATGATGCTAGTTTTTAGCGAAAAAGCTGTCATTGAGTTTAAAAAAGTAATTTTTTAAATAAATAGTGGACATTTTGTTTAAAAAGTTCTATTTTTAATGTTGTTAGTAAGATGGACTTCCAAAAAGTCAGGGTTAGTACAATAAATTTAATATATTTAATATACTCAAAAATATAATGATTAAATAATTATATAATACCAACTTAATTCTATCTTATTTTCTATTCAAAATCACATTAATATATATTTTAACTTGTTTACTGTTTTTATTCTATGCTTGTCACAAGTATCGCATAGGTGATTTATGAATAAAGTTTTTATTAAATTGAATGTACTAACCCTTACTTTTTGGAAGTCCATCTTATTAAGAATAATAAAAAACTCTTCGTTTGAAGGTAACTTCCAAGTTTATTTGAAAAAATTAGGTTTTAAATTACAATGACGACCGTTTCGCTAGACTTAGCATCGTCAGATTGACATAATGAAGTTACATTTTGTTTGTTTGTAGCTAGGTACCTGATGTTTATTAGGTAGTTATAAGGCTAGACCAAGTATGGAAGTAATAAGACATAACAATATTAAAGCCTAGATGTTAATAGCCCTAAAACTCTCTCCAATGATTGGAAAGAATGGCACCACATTTTCCTCAAGAACCTCCCTGACATACCGATCAGCTGTCAGTGACCCCAACGAAACACAATTAACTCCGTGTGGCCTTTAAAACAGATGCCTCCCCATACCATAATTGAACCACCTCCATAATTTCTGGCTGCTCTTATGTTACACTGAGCAAATCGCTCACCTGCGACTCTATAAACTGGAATACGTCTATCGGATCCAAAAAGTGAAAATCTTGATTTATCCGTAAAAAGAATATTAGCCCAATCGTTAATATCCCAATTAACATGCTCTCTTGCAAACCTTAAACGTGCTATAGGTACGGTGTGCTGTGGTTAACAATGGAGCAGTAACAGGCATTCTGGGTCTGATTCCGAAATTCCTTCATCTGTTTTTAACCGTATTGACAGATATTCTAACATTACGGACTCTAGAGAGAATATTTAAGACTCTAGAAACGCTGGATTGGTTAATTCCGATGACTTCAGCAGCATATTGTTGAGATCGTCCATCTTCAACTAAAGTCACGATTTCAGCTGCTTGGTCTGGGATTAAATTACTCAATTTTACTCACATTGTTTCTATGCACTTTCAAATGAAAAATTAAACAAACGTACTGCACACAAGAAATTTTAAAATGTAAATAATACAAATAGGATTTATCAAAATTTATTCATTTTTTGTTTTTCAACAAAAAGGCGATTTAAACTGTAAATATTTTGGGCTTTTATACATCTAAAGGATACCATACACTCATATTAAAATATTCTGAAAAATGTGATAATTTATTTTACACCATAATTCAATTTTTAAAATTATGGGATACTTTTTGTGACGAGTGTATTTTATTTCAGCCTTGCAGTTAATTTTTATGTTTAAATTAAATTTGCATTAGGTCTGTTCCAACCAAGCAAAGAACCGTTCTAAAATAGTAATTTTTGTGCGCAGTGGTATAGTGAGTTGCACTAATTTGGTCTCGTGAGTGGTAATATTACCGTTCTAGAACGGTTCTTTGCTTGGTTGGAACAAACCCATTGTTAGCTTTAATGCACAATACAACTGATTGAACTGATACAAATATGTCATCATCACTGACATAGCATCAATCGAATCTGATTATTAAACTTGATAAATCTTTACTTTTGTAGAATATATAGTTAAGGTTTTGAACTTAATATTTTTAAATAAACACTTCTTGTAACTCAACAACTTTACTTCAACAAAAAATACATAAGAACATCATAAACGTGAGCGTTCATAAGGCACATTCAAAACATCGAACTAGAACTAAAACTGACATAATCTTCTTACTTCCCGTAAGACGTCACTTAAAACAGCCTTGCAACGGTCAGGACAAACAGCCAACTCAAACTAACGGCGCGAATTTCAAACGATACTGAAATTACTTACACTTTCCTTACTAGTTTTGATATTATGGCAACATCACAATTTTTTGACGTACCTACATCCTTTTTGTTTTAATTTTACTGTATGTTCCATCCGAAACGTTTCATCACAAAACTTAGAGTTATAAAAATAATTTCCATCACATTATTCTCTTCAAAAATACAATGCAGTCTCAGTTAACTATGCAAAATACCAATTTACATATTTTTATTTACCCAGTAATGTTTGTTCACAAAACATGATTCTTCCCACCGCTCAGTTATTTTTTACAAAATAAAATTCGGTGGCATAAATACATTCACGTTTATAGATGAACAAAATAATAATAGAATTTGAGGCTGTCGCATTAGCAGAGCAACTTCTCTTTTTCTAATAAGTCTATAAAAAGCGGGTATTTTTTTTGTTTGCTTTGATATAATACAAGACACGGGGGAGTCTGAGGGTGAGATTTCTAGGCGAATGCGACTGGACAAAGCAGCTGGAATGAGCCAGTGGCGCTTTAAAAAGTACACGGGTCAACAAAAGAGCCAATATCGGTAACTAGATGAGTGGTTTTGTGATGGATTTTATAAGCTCGTGCTGAAATTTGATACAAAAAAAGTGAAAGGTATTGAAAATGCTGTTAATAAGCAGATATGTTGTACATAACTAAATTTAAAAACCATTCACAATCCCAACAAGAAGGTCCATGAGTTTAATTGTTGTAGATACTTTTTGTTACTATTTTCTTCGTATAACAATTTATATTTATACAGGGTGTTTCTTAAGTAATCTAAAATATTATATGGGGCGCTTCGTTTCTCAATTTTAAGACGAAAAGTTCATATAAACATGTGTGATAGGTGTTGTCGTTTATGAGATACAGGGTGTTGTACGTGAAATTAATTTTTCTTGGTGACGCTACTGATTTATATTTTTTTATTATTTTATTACAAGCAACATGTGTTAAACATAAAGAAAAAATAATACATTTCAGAGCAAATGTTCAAAATGTCCACCTCCAGCTAAAATGCAAGAATCCGCTCGATGTTTAATGGATTGTCGAATGCGTTCGAAGATACCAGGATTGTTACGAATAACATTACAGCCGTCTATGATACGATTTTGAAGATCTTGTACGTTTAATATCAGTGTTGTGTAAACAAGCGATTTCAAATATCCCCACACACAAAAATCCAGAGGATTGTGTCCAGGTGATCTAGGAGGCCACGGGTGTGGAGATCCTCGTCCGATCCAATGGCCTGGAAAAACATTATTTAAAAACTCGCGTACAATCACTGAAAAATGTGGAGGAGCTCCGTCATGCATGAACCACATGCGCCTTCTAATAATAATAGGTACATCTTCCAAAAGAAGTGGAAGTTCATTTTCTAGAAAATGTTGGTATGTCTCACCGGTTAACCGTACAGGAAGGAAAAATGGTCCAATTAAATAATCATCGATGATGCCAAGCCAAACATTGACCGAAAATGTTTGTTGAAATCGTTTTACACTTATGGTATGTGGATTTACATCTGCCCATATGTGGTCATTATGAAAATTCATAATCCCATGTCTAGAAAAGTTGGCTTCATCCGTAAATAGAATATTGGCCACAAAATTCGGATTGTTCGCGATTTCACGTAAAATCCATTGACAATACTGTATGCGTAATGGATAGTCAGTAGGTAACAAATGTTGAACACGTTGAACGTGATATGGATACAATAAATTATCTTTTAGAATATTCCAAACAGTTTTGTTACTAACATTTACTTCATCTGCAACTTTTCTTGTACTCGTTTCTGGATGTTGGTCAATAATTTGAAGAATCTGGTTTTCCAATTGGGGATTTCTCACAGTTCTGGGTCGTCCAATAATATTCTTCTATTTAGCAAAAGATCCAGTTTCTTGTAAACGAATATGTAACTTAGTAAACGTATCTAAACATGGTAAACGATTATTTGGATAACGCTGGGCACACGTTACGTCTAGCTTCTAAGGCATTACCATTCGCTAATCCGTACAAAAAATGCATATTAGCCATTTCAACATTAGTAAACACTGGCATAGTTATTAACTAAACACAGAGTCAATCAAATAAAAATGTACGATTTTTGCGTTGGTTTTCAAATTTGACACTTGTCAACATTATTTCAAAGGCCACTTAGAATAAGCATGTTTTTGCGTATTTCTTCTAAAAACCAGTAGCGTCACCGGGAAAAATTAATTTCACGTACAATCAGAACTGACTTATTACAATATATTCAACACCCTGTATCTCATAAACGACAACACCTATCACACATGTTTATATGAACTTTTCGTCTTAAAATTGAGTAATGAAGCGCCCCATATAATATTTTAGATTACTTAAGAAACACCCTGTATATTGTAATGAAACCAATTAGATGCAAGGGTTTATGTAGCAGTAGCTTAATTAGAATAATAATTTTAGAATTAAGTTAGGTAATATCAATTTATAATTTACAATTTATAATTAAAACTAACTGTTTAAAATGTTCTTTGTAAGGTATCCGCCAAAATAAACAGTACCGAAACAGAGAGTGCTGTGGAGTTGTTTATGTAATATGGATTTGTCATATTTGACTTAATTGTCATTAGTTGATATATATTAATAGTACGCTGTAGTTAAATTTGATTTCAAAATGGTTCTAACAACGGAAGAAAAAGTGTTTTTGGTAGAGCATTATTTTCGTTCATACGGAAAAGGTCGCAATGATGGTCCAAGCTTAGAACAGGTGTCGATAAAATATCAACAAAAATGTAATAAAGCAGCTCCTAGTAAAAGTGTGATGTTAGCTGTTGTTAAAAAATTTCGTCGTACTGGTAGTGAATTGTGTCAACGTAAAGGTTCTTCAGGTCGTCGAAAAACAGTAGGCACTAACGAAATTGAAGGACGTGTTTTTAACCAAGTTGTGCAATCACCTCAAAGAAGTCTTGTAAGAACTGCATGTAAACTCAACATTAGTGAAACGTCTTTACGTCGCATGTTCAAATCAATTGGTGGTTATCCATACCGTATTCAAGTTGGACAACGACTAAATGCTGCGGACAAACGTGCAAGAGAAATTTACTGAGGTCACATGTTGAGTTTAATTTACGAAGATCCCGAATTTTTGAAAACATATGGTTTTCAGACGAGAGTCACGTTCATCTTAGCGGCTATATTAATCGACAAACAACCAGAATCCTTGGATTTGAACGTCCTGATGTCATTGTAGAGAAACCACTCCACAGTCTTCGAGTTACCGTTTGGTGCGCGGTATCTGGTAATGGAATGATTGGCCCTTATTTCGTTGAAGATGATAATCAGAATCCATTTACTGTCAATCAAGAACGTTATAGAGAGAAAATTATTATACCTTTTGTGAGAGATCTAAATAACTTTTGCCGTGCACGAAATCTACAGTTTTGCACACAATGGTTCCAACAAGATGGTGCAACGAGCCATACAGCTGTGAGCACCTTAGACTTACTCCGTCAGCATTTCGATAATAGAATAATTTCTCGGGGAAAAGACTTCGAATATCCTTCTCATTCACCTGATCTGACGCTACCTGACGCATACATTTGAGGCATAATGAAGGAAAAAATATTTTATTCGGAAAATCCGCCGGTGGATATTGCCGAACTACGGGAAAGAATACAAAATATTTTTCGGCAGTTCCATCAACCACTTTTTATAAATATGTTTATTGACTTACAAAATCGATATGAAGCTTGTTTGCGTTGAAATGGTGAACATTTTGAACACTTACATTACAGAAATTAAAAATTACTTTTTAATTTTATTTTCGGTACTGTTTATTTTGGCGGATACTGTATTTTTCCGGAACACTACAAGAATCAAAAAAATTGTTAAAATCAGGAAATTCTTCGGTAGATTTTGGTTTTAAAATTTCTTTGACATTATTACTTGTAATTGCTAATGTTTTAATATTTGGTGACTCCGGGTTCGAAAAATAGTGACCTCTAATTCGGCTTCTAGTCCAGGCGTGCTGTACCAAAAAAATAAAAAATATGTAATTTCTGAAACTTGGAATGTAACAGTTGGAGGTGGTAAAGGGGCTTATAACACATGAAAAAAAAAATACATTAACTATTTCAATTATAATCATAAACTTTTTGGGGGTGAAAAGGGGATAAAAAACTGAAGTATTGCTGTTTACGGCTAAAATTGACGTCAAAATGAAAAGTGCCCAATAGAAAAGTTGTAGATCATGTAAAAATCTAAAACTTTTCTTTTGGTAATTTTCTCACATAACCTCAATTTTTCGAGGAAAATGAAAAAAAAAACGATTTTTCGTTTTTAATTTTTAATTTTCCAACGGATTCGTCAATCTTTATGAAACTTGGTGAAAATTTACCTTTTTATGTCCAAAATAAACTCGAATTTTCTCAACCTTGTAACATAATAATTTTCTGAGAAATTGGATTTTTCTGGAAAAATCTCTTTTTTTTTAACTGTAAAGTTTGCTCGGAAAATATTATTGGAAAAGGTTTTCCTGGGGCTCATTTTTTTCGTTTTTACGTCTACTTTCACATGAAATAAAAAAAATACACCTCTCATTTAAAAATGTGCTCAAAAATGAAAAAAAAAACAAAAAATGAATTTTGCAACAGTTAAATTTGCAATAATTGTTAAATTTTATGAAATTTTAAAAAATGCAAAAGCCGACTCTTGCATTACATTCTACGGGAAAAATTACAAAAGAAAATGTATTTCATTATTTATTAGGATTTTTAGTTCATTTGTAATATTATTATAAACACTCAAGTCGAGTTTTTACTATTGTTGTATGCTGATTTGTTTATATTATAAGGTTTTCCATGCGATAAATCGATTTGTTGATATTACAAGGCCCAAATATCCTTCCATCAGAGCCCTATAGTCCAATTTTCATCAAAATTTCAATTTTATTTGACTTTTTGGAATAATTTGTTTATTTTTAATATATAATCGTTCGGTTTTAAGTAATTCGTAATTGTAATTAAAAAATATATTGAAAAGACAATATTTTGTTTGTTACGAATGATAGTACCTATATTTTGTATACTGAAATGTTGCAAGGTCAAAAAGAAAACACAAGGTCTAGGCCCCTAGACTAGTTAAAGTTGTCATGTCTACACTTTGTCACTTATGAAAGGTGGCCACTGTCACCAATTTGAACCTTCAAAAAGAATTTTGAAAAAAATATATTGACATGACCTTAACAACAAAAACTTCTTAACACGTGTATATTGAGTTGACTAAATATATCCTCGGAACACGTACTACTCCGCTTTGGTGGTATATACTCCACTTTCTGTCTCCAATCTACTACTATTCTTTAGCTTGTTGTGGCAACCCTGATGGAAGGATATTTGGGCCTTGTAATATAAACAAATCGATTTATCGCATGAAAAACCTTATAATATAAACAAATCAGCATACAACAATAGTAAAAACATGAAATCCCCGCTCGGATTATTATTAACTTCATTAATAGACTTGAGTGTTTATAATATTGCAAATGAACTAAAAATCCTACTAAATAATGAAATACATTTTTTTTGTAATTTTTGCCGAAGAATGTAATGCAAGAGTCGGCTTTTGTATTTTTTTTAATTTTATAACAAAAATTTAACAATTATTTCAAATTTAGCTGTTGCAAAATTCATTTTTAGCTCTTTTTTTATTTTTGAGCACATTTTTAAATGAGAGGTGTATTTTTTTATTTCATGTAAAAGTAGAAGTAAAAAAGAAAAAAATGAGCCCCAGGAAAACCTTTTCCAATAATATTTTCCGAGCAAACTTTACAGTTTAAAAAAAGATATTTTTCCAGAAAAATCAAATTTCTCGGAAAATTATTATGTTACAAGGTTGAGAAAATTCGAGGTTATTTTCGACATAAAAAGGTAAGTTTTCACCAAGTTTCATCAAGATTGACGAATCCGTTGGAAAATTAAAAATTAATAACGAAAAATCGTTTTTTTCCACATTCCTCGAAAAATTGAGGTTATGTGAGAAAATTACCAAGAGAAAAGTTTTAGATTTTTACATGATCTACAACTTTTCTATTGGGCACTTTTCATTTTGACGTCAATTTTAGCCGCAAACAGCAATACTTCAGTTTTTTTTCCCCTTTTCATGTTTATGATCATAATTGAAATAGTTAATGTATTTTTTTTCATGTGTTATAAGCCCCTTTACCATCTCCAACTGTTACATTGCAGGTCTCAGAATTTCCGTCTAAAAGTACAGCACGCCTGGACTATTCTTTAATAGCATAAATTTGTTTGTACAGTAAATAATATTTTTTTGCTTTTTAAATCTAAAATTCCGTGATATAACCGTAAAAAGTCTATGCCTAAAATAATTGGATAAGATAAATCTGGAACAAGTAAAAACTCATGGTAGGTACAATTTTACGTTTTCAAAAGAAAACTCTAACTGTGCCTGTAGATTTACTTTTTTATATTTGGTTTTAAAAGCACCAACTACTCTAACGGTGGAACACGAAAAATGAGGATTTTTACCATGATATTCTGAAAATTGTTGCCACACTTCATGAGAAAAAGCGCAAATATTACTGCCAGTATCTACTAAAGCGGGAATTTGAAAACCGTAAACATTTATTAGAATTACTGGTGAACGAAAATTTAGAAGTGTGTGATCGTAATCACATTCACTCATTAATTCATCTTTTGGATTGCTATTATAAAAAAAATTTGGGTTTTTATTAAGTACTGCACTTCTCACGTCAACATTTTGGCATGGGAAACTTACTCTTCGGAAAATATTCCGAAATATTAGGAGGAAAATGTCTGGCGATCACTGCAATTAACTGTGGTTCCTCATGGGGCGGATGTAAATATCTTGCCGAAGCTACTTGACCATTAAAAATTAAAATAATCTACGAACGATCCATATTCCTCCCGATATCTTCCTGACTCTAATTTCAATTTAATATTTAATTGAAAAGACGGTCCCCAGTATTGTCCCCAAAAAAACTATTTTTAAATTCAT
This sequence comes from Ophraella communa, assembly GCA_035357415.1. Classification (NCBI taxonomy): domain Eukaryota; kingdom Metazoa; phylum Arthropoda; class Insecta; order Coleoptera; family Chrysomelidae; genus Ophraella; species Ophraella communa. The sequence goes on along the minus strand of CM068992.1, from coordinate 8,799,534 downwards.
TATACGAATTAAATTATGCCTGAAACCAGATTTTAGCCGATCTTTCCATTAAAGTATTCAAATGAAATTTTAAAATTCTAGAAGGAATAGCAAAAACATCTAAATAAGTTTCAATGTTTTCTAAAAATTCAACTGGATGTACACAGCATTGATTATCGTAGGTAGATAAAACTTTTACGTTGTTTACATCGATTAAATTTTTTGTTCGACAAGAAATATTGTTTGGCAGTGGCGTAGCGCTGACTGTGTTTACAAAATTTTGACCATTATTTAAACAATTATTTATAGTATGTGAATTATTTACATTATTTTCAACATAATTTGGGACACGTAAATTATTAAAATTGACATCTTCAAAATTTAAATATACGGGGTTGGGATAAAGTATGGAACTAAGTAAATATCTTTTAAATGAAAAGAGCGATATATATGAAAATTTGCAGGTAAGTGCAATGGAACAAAACGCATCTGATGCACATTTTTTTGATAATAATATACTTCCAGTTTAACCGGAAATGCCATCAACTTCTTTAATTTGAATGAGACACCCTATATATTTTTACAGATTTTGAAAAAGCTTGTTATTTTGAATTCATACATACTGAGTTTAGTGTAAAAAAATTTGTAAAAACGAGGAATATAGCACTTTAACCAACCTCCTTTGAGTTTTTTGCATTAGAGCAAAAACTATTTAGATAAAATAATTGATGTTGTTTGTATATGCATAGTAATAAATAAACAAGTACTATTTAGTACGTCTTTTGTTCTTCAAGTGTCAAATTCTAATTAACGGAAATAAATTGCACAATTTAGAATGGTTCAATTAAGTGAAAAAGAGCGTATTGAAATTTTAATGATGATCGGTTAGGGTGATCGTGTTAGAACTCATGAAGAAGTGTGTCATTTTTTAATAATTTGCATCCGGAGAGAAATCCTATCACGCTCAACAGTAACTAAAACATTACAACGTTTTAATATTACTGGGATGGTAAAAAATTTGCTAAAACCTGGAAGACCGCGGACTGCAACGAACGAAACTTTTAAACAAAATATTGCAATCGATTTAGAAGAATCACCTCATACTTCCTCCACAAATTTGGCACTAAACCATGGTATCAGTCGACGTTCTGTAGGAAAGATATTAAAAAGTGAAAAGTATCATCCGTATAAGGTACAGTTGGTTCAAGAATTGTCATACGATGATTTTGACCGACGGCTGGAATTTTGCGAACGGCTAATAGACATCTGTAATGTCGACGAAAATTTTGCTTCTAGCATAGTTTTTTCCGATGAGGCAACTTTTTGTTTAAATGGAACAGTTAATCGCCATAACTCAAGGTATTGGTCAAATGAGAATCCTCATTGGATTCATGGAGCACATACCCAGCATCCACAGGTTAAATATTTGGATGGGAATTGTCGAAAATAAGCTTATATGCCCATTATTTATCGACGGAAACTTGAATGGTGACAAATATTTGGATCTACTAAATAACGAAATTATTCCTGCACTTCAACAGAATGAGCAATTACCACAAAATATTTGGTTTCAACAAGATGGAGCACGTCCCCACTATGATAGACGGGTTAGGAATTTTCTGGATGCGAATTTTCCAAATCGATGGATTCGACGTAGAGGATTCATAGAGTAGCCTGCTCGTTCTCCATATCTTAGCTCGTTAGATTTTTTTCTTTAGGATTATCTAAAATCACGTGTTTACGTTAGACGACCAACAAACTTACAGGAATTGAGACAAAGAATTATTGATGATGAATGTGAACTAATACGTGGAGAAGTCTTGGAAAGAGTGACTCAAGAATTTGTTAATAGGATGGCAAATTGTCAGCAAGTAAAGGGCGAGCATTTTGAACATTTAAAGTAATTTTGTTTCTCATTATTCTAAAGTAATGAAATGTACATCTATTGTACTAATAACAGTGAGTTATTCCTCGTTTTTACAAATTTTTTTACATTAAACTTAGTATGTATGAATTCAAAATAACAAGCTCTTTCAAAATCTGTAAAAATATATAGGGTGTCCCATTTAAATTAAAGAAGTTGAGGGCATTTCCGGTTAAACCGGAAGTATATTATTATCAAAAAAATGTACATCAGATGCGTTTTGTTCCGTTGCACTTACCTGCAAATTTTCATAAATATCGTTTTTTTCGTTTAAAAGATATTTACCTGGTTCCATACTTTATCCCAACCCCGTATACGCTACCTCCCTGCATTAATATTAGGGTTTGGTAACGGAAAAAAATTTGAAAGACCAACATGTGGATGAGTTAATGAGTTGATTTTTGATTAAACTACATAAATAATAGTTTTAGATATAAATATTGATTCTAACTGCAAAAACAGTTATGGCGTGATTAAACTGCATAAACAATTTAAAGTCTTAATTCTTGAATGTGTAACGGTACAAAAGTTATTTTAATTAGTTCCCACCTCTATATTGCCAAAATTTTTATATTTTAATTAAGTAGATAAAACAGTTACTTTTTTGGTATTTTCGTACAAAAATTTGATTTTTAAAAATATTATTGATAAGACAACTTGTGTGTGTAAACTGCAAAATAATTTTATATGGTTGGTTGAACCATCTTTGCAGAGGAATTTAATTTATTTTGGAAGTTGATAATATTGGGGCACTGGAAAGTGTTATATGGTTATATATGGTTATATTGTTATTTCCCCAATTTTTCTTCAAGGAAGGATTATATTTTTTAGATTAAAATATCTCGTTTCCTATCGCGAATTCGAAGAAAATGATTAAAAACAAATTTATAGATCAACTCATGATCTATCGATTTTATTTGAAACATTTTTTCTAACCGTTATATTTTTCGAGAAAATTTCCAAAAACCTGTTTTTGGGGTGGTTTTTAATTTTTTTACCACCCTTCCTACAAAATTTTGCAATTTTTAACTATTGATTCTTAATCTACGCCTAAAAATACATATTTGACCAAAAAGTAAGCCTTTCCAAATTTCATGGCTATTTAAAATCTCCATTTACCGGTCTATAACTGCTATTTAGCTTGAATACTTTGAAGTTAATTTTTTTTCCTGATATACAGACGTTTATACTTATTTCTAGTCTTGAAATAAATTTATTTAAAATATATTTTCTTTTTCTGTGAGTAATTGTTTGGGATAAACCGTTTGATAAATTGGTGGTTTAATCGGGTTCATTTGTATGGTACTGGGATCAATTTATCTGGCGCCCTTCATTAAAAAAAATACACTCATAGTGGACCTCGGCCTTCTCCACTGTTGACTAGCCGCGAGTATCATTATATATCATCATATAACCCAATTGTGACAGAGTAAGTGTATTTTTTTGGCATATAACATATGAAATCTTAATAAAATAGTAGTTTTCCGTCACAAATTGACGGTTAAAACCGTAATAATTTGTTTTAAACCATTTTTTGTTGAAACAGTAAAACCAGTTTCAACTTGAATTTCTACTTTATATGATAACAATTCTGATTTTAACTAGATACATAAATAGTTTCCAAATTCTATAATACTTTTTTAATGACACAAATATCGTTAAAGTAATCTTTCATTTTGATAAATATTTTAAGGTTTAAAATGTTTCTCTTATTATTGGTTTTATAAAAAGCAATGCAAAAAAAGGAAAGAGAAATATAACAATAATAGTATCCACTCACTTGACGAAGATGGTGAAATATCTTGCAATTCATCTTGTAGTTTCCTTAATTTCGCTTTTATTGTTTTAATTTGTTTTTTTGGTACGTTTACCCATCTTTAAAAATTTATTTCACTTCACTATATACGATTTAATGTTCACGATCCGCACTGAAAAACGTAATGAACAGTTGGGCTTGTTTACTTATCGATATTGTCGGAGACGGGTTTTTGCTTAAAAAACAGTGCGATGTGTTTACGAATTCGTATTGGAATCCGTTACTATACAGGGTGATCTATGGTAAATATGTAGAATTTGGTGAACTCTCCGATTTTCATAAAAAATTTATGAGGGGTCTAGGACATTGTAATGAATACGAAAATCAAGTTTTTTCCGCGGAAAAAATTTGCATGAAAAATTGCAAAAAATGTAGGTTCAAAGTAAACATAACCTATCACTTACCAGTTGTAAATGCGGCAATTATATTAAACTTGAGAATATTTTCGAGTTAAATAAACATTCTTAAAATAATTTAAAACACAAAAAATGTAAAATTATGATTTGGATTTCTAATTAATTTTATTCCACAGAATTTTTAAATGTAGGTATTGTTTATTTTAACTGTCAATTTTGTCAAAACCTCTTATTGGCCAATTTGGTTAAAACTTCACATGATGTTACAATGTTGCCAAGATTTACTCTAATTGTATTTGAGTAGTATTTGAAAAATTTTGAAAAAATTTGAAAAAATTTGAAAATAAAACAAGTATACTTTTAATTTTTTTTTCCTATCTGGATGGCACTGGTCGAAGCCAAAAGGCCAGTCTAGCGTAGGATTGTATTATCGTTTATTGACTTTATATTTTATACAATTCTATAAAATTTTATACTTTGTTTAACTGATGGTATACAAAAATGTTATTGTGGTTAGTATATTTTTTATTGTTTTCTTTTCCACATAATTGTTTTTATGTATATATTTTTTATTTTTAATCGATATTAATTTTTCCAAATTTTAAGCTTTGTTTTTTGTAGTTTTGAATAGCTAGTTTTGTTATAAAAAGCACATATTTATATCGGGAAATATTTTTAAAACTAGCAGGTAAACTGAACAATAGAAATAAGCTTCAATCTCCGGGAATTTGTCTTTCTGATGATGAAAGTATATTTTGAAATTTAAATTTTTTATCTTTGACAAATACCTATGTTGTAAAGGTACTCGTACATTTCAGCCTTTTGCTCGCAATTCTATTGCTAGCTTTTTTTGTGAAACAACTGCGCATGCGTTTCAGACTTTTGACTGCAACAAAAAGGCGCACAAAAGTATAGAACCATTTCCATTTATTCAAGGTCAAATCCGCGCAATCTCGCCTGTTTTTAGGGAATTTTGATCGAACAACCCAAAATCTATGTTGGCAGAAATGTCAGTTTACGTCAGCTGATTCTATCCTGTTGTCCTATAAGCATAATAAATATTGAAGTATTTTATGATAATATCTATATGTTTATTCCGAAGTTCGTGTGTACCTTAGAATAAAAAGATACAGGAAGGAGTATATGCAAAATGACCTTGAGTCCAGAAAGGAGCTTGCATATGGCGGCCAATTGTCAATTTTAATTTCCGTTTCCATTGACGTACCGAAAAAAAAATAAAAAAAATATCAAGGGTTTTATTTTTAATAAATTTCAACCAATCAAGTGTGTGAATACAATTAGTATTCTAAATAATTTAGTATTTTTAAGAACCGAATGATACGCCCATGCGCTCATTTTTGACATTTATATGCAAATATTGCTTTGACAGTATACAGTAAACATAAAAAATGAGTCATACAAGGAGCTTCAAGATGGCCGACTTCCGTCGCAAATTTTCCTTAAAGTTAATATATAACAGACTCCTTCCTGTTTCTTTTTGTTCTAAGGTGTGTACTTACAGTTTGTATTTGTATGAAAATCCATGTTTTAAATTAAAGGTAACGTAACCTCAAATATTCAGAAACTAACAACACTTGTCAAATGACAAAAAAAAAATCTCAAAAGTTGCGGCAATGTACGAAGGCATGGTCAAAATTTGCTAGCAATTCAAAATAGACTTGCAGGAAAAAGGCTGAAATGTACGAGTACCTTAATACTATGAAAGTTGTTTTTTAATTTATTTTCCTACTTATTTTTTGTTTATGTTTATTTGATCTATTGTTGTTGTTAGGATAAAACTAAGTATTGGTTTGGTTGGGTTAGGTTGTTGTTAGGATAAAACTAAGTATTGGCACAGAGTATATAATACAAACCAGAGTATGGACTCTATATGGAGGGGGTAAGCATCCATTTGCAGGTATCGCCATGACACTTTGGGAGTATCCATAGCCGTCGCAGTTAGTTTTGGTTAAGGTAGGCAGTTGGTTGTATGTGAATAAATCAGTGGTAGCGTTTGTATTGTCTGGAATAGTGAATTAAACTAGTTAATTCAAGTACAAATAACTGCGAAGGAGATGCGGAATAAATGTTACTTACCTTAAAATAAATACTACTTCTCAGTGTTCTGTAAATGGATATTTAATAAAAAAATGTTTACAACAATAGATAATAGTGTCTATGGAAATATTTTAATGCCTGGTAATAGTTTTATTATATTTATTGCTAAACTAAATAACATTTTTAAAAAACTATTTGAATTTTATTTTTATAATAAAAAAAATCCATGGAAAGTGCCAAATAAGTAAAATAATCATACTTTTAAATCTGAAATCAGGAATCCTGTGAAATATAATCGACTCATATGAAACTAGTGACAATAGTTGTCATGGTATTTTTAAACCTGGAAGAGAGGTCAGGAGCAAGTGTTCTGATAGAGGACGTAGGGGTTCGAAAGAGCTATGCTCTTGGTAAATACTCTAGGGTCTTCCAGTGAGAAATATTTGCCATCCTCAGAACTAATAGAAGAACGGCACAACTCAGAAAGCCCCGTCAGCATTTGCTCAGATAGCCAGGCCGCTCTAAAGGCGATTTGTAGCTGCAGGACCAGCACAGCACTAGTCCAGAAATGTACAGATACCCTAGACAGACTGGCCTCAAGGTGGGATGTAACCCTATTATGGGTACAGAGACATACCGGTATAGTAAGCAACGAGCGGGCAGATGAACTCGCCAGACAGGGAACCAGCGCCTTGCTATGGACCCGAGCCAATAATACAGCTAAACACAGCAGAAACCTCAATTCTACTCAAGGAATGGGCGAAGAGAGGATTAGAAGAACAATGGATCAACAGCAGTAGTCTTAGGCAGGCGAAACAAACAATCGCCTATCCTGACAAAGATAGAACAAAGTGTTTGCCCAAATCGCTGACATGACTGGTGCATCAAACAGAACAGTAGCCAAAATTGCAACAGCTACCCTGGAAGATTTTGGAATGGTTACATCAGATAACCCAATATAAACGTTGTAAACAAAAATAAGATTCGTCGAGAACTACAAAAAGAACGAAAACACATACAAAAAAAGGCTACTGGTGAAAGAAAACATATTGAAGCTCTCTATTTTGATGGTAGAAAAGACCAAACAATAATGCAAATTGTTAAACTAGAGGAACATGTAGCCGTGATAGAGGAGCCAGAAAACAAATACTTTGGTCATTTATCAATAAACCCATCTGTTAATGCTGTAAACATCTCCAAGCATATCCTATTATATATTAATGAAAATTCCGTCGACCCAAAGAACCTCAAAGAAATTGGTTGTGACAGCACCAATGTAAATACAGGATGGAAATGTGGTGTCATTAAATTAATTGAAGGTCAAATTGGAAAACCACTTCAATGGATAAATTGTTTGCTACATGGTAACGAATTACCTCTAAGTCACCTTCTTCAACATTTAGATGGTCAAACGAAAGGGCCTAATTTGTTTTCTGGGCCTATTGGTTTATTGCTAGCGTCATACAATACCAAACCTGTACAGAAGTTTTAGCCAATTTACACCTTATTACCTGAAGTTAACGATAAGGATTTAAGTACAAATCAGCGATATGCGACTTGCAGCCACCTCCTCGTGGTGAGTTGTGGGTTGTCTAAATAATGTTATAAAAAATTTTGAGTGCGGGATTCAATCCTATCATTATTTTTTCAAGCTGCATAATAAAATTTTAAATGCCGCGGGGCTGGGCTAAAATTCAAAATATCTTACCAAATTTTTTTTGCATCATAAGTGAGTTGATACCTATCAGTTTTTTGCTATGCCAAATCTAAAATATAACCTTGAACTTCTTTTTGGTGATTCTAACACCTGTTGGAATAGTCTTCCTATTCCTACTACCAGTACAACCTTTGCATTGAGTTAAAACGCTTCCTATGTTTGTCGAAATTTTGCGACGACTGTCCTTATTATAGAGTTAACATCGACAACAAATTAGTTGACTCAAATTGTAACTTGTCAAAACTCAAATTATTACAGTCATCTGCATAAACCTAAGAGTGTGGAACACACTTTCCTACTTAACTAGATTAACCTTTCAACTTTCATCCAGTTTTTTTGTAGTTCCTAACTGAAAACATGTGCGAGCAATTTATTTATTATTTTCGTTGCTTCCCTCATTTTAAAACGTTTCCCCAAAAATACGGAATTCAAAAGACCGCGAAGGTGACACGGCACATGTACTTTTCAATAGATAGTCAAGGGCATATCTGGCTCAAATTTATATTAATTAAAATTAAACAATTAAACAACTGTTCTCTTCTGAAACTATTTAAAGCTGAATGATGTAGGAAAACTGTAAAATTAATTTGATATTTAATTGAAAATAAGTGGAACGAGTTTACATTTTTTTAATTTTTTTGGTAATGCAGAATTCTTTCATGTTGTTGCTGATGCAATTTTACCTTTTCTACAAGGTCTGGTTATTAAATAACGAGACTGCTTAAGAAAAAGAGTTTTATTTTAAAAATTATTCTACCATCGAATGCTCCCATTCAATATACTCCACACCGTTCCATTGGTTTTTCCCATTGGTCAAAGCAAAGTTGGAAGTCTTCTTTTGTAACAGCATTTCGGAGTTCCGCCGAGCTTCACCTCTTCCATCGACTCGAACCGGGTTTCTTTTAAGGCAGATCAAAACAGGAAACAGGAAAAAGTCACAGGGTGCTAAATCAGGCGAGTAAGGTGCGTGCTCGAGCACTGGAATGCCTCTAGCGGCTAAATAACTGGTGCCAGATCCAAGATTTATTTTTCCACAACTCCGGCCGTTTCTTACGAACTCGTTCTCGCAGCGTTGCCAAAACTTTCAACCCATACAACCCATTCAGTCATCACGATGCCGTTGATATCGAAAAAAACTATTAGGATGGCTTTAAATTTTGATTTCGACATCCTTGCTTTTTTTATTCTCGGCCATGCAGGAGTTTTCCAGTGCATGTATTGCCGCTTAATTTCAACATCGTATTGGAATATCCAGGTTTCATCCCAAGTGATAATGTTTTCCATCAAGCTCTTCACCTAACCTCTGAAGAACATCTATGTTATCTGAGGAGATCTGCCAACGGACTAGCTTTTGGTCAGAAGTCAAATGTTTTGGAACCAACTCTCTTCATGTTCAAGTCGTCATTTTCTGACAGTTTCTTTATCGGCGTTAATAGTCTCAACAATCATCCGAATGCTAACACGACTATCTTCGCGCACAATTTCATTTACTTTGGTCCCTGTTTGTAGAGTTGAAACAGAGGCAGGTCGACCTGGACGTTGGTCATCTTCGGTGCTCTCTCGATCTTCAGAAAAACTTTTATACCATTCAAAAACACGCGCACGAAATAGAGAATTCTCACCATAGGGCTCTTTCAACAACAAGTTTGGCTGTAACTGTTCACATAGAGATTCCCTACACTTGTGGTCACGACAGTTTTTTTAAAGTATCAGATTTGGAATAATTTAACTAATGATAAGTCTGCACATACATTTCGTCACTATATTTACATTTTTACTCAGACTCTAATGGTAGATGGTGGATCCACACACGATACAAACTATTTTGTTTATACTTAGGGCCGGTTTTTCAATCGCTTGTTAAAAGCTTCTGTTACTTGACCAAAAGTTAACCGTGACCAACAGCTAAAATTTCTGTTAAAGGTTATGGCGTTTTTCAATGCACTATCTAACTTTTAGCTACGAAACTGCCAGCTATCATTAAATTTGCTGGGTTGGTAAAATTGATTTTTGGTTTGGTTTGTTAATTTCTTAGAACGGTAAATAAAGATATTGTTTTGTGTTCAATTTAGTTGAATTAACCTAAGTTTTTATGGTTTTAAATAGAAAAAGAAGATCTTTGTTTTTATTAGTTTTATTTATTTTGTTGGGTTTTAATTTTTAAAAATTTATATTTTCAAATGGAAACACCAAAGAAAAACAGGATATCTGATAAATCCTTGTTATTAAAATTAACAAATCATTTTAAAACAACTATTGAATGCAAAACGACGGATGCCGTTACTTGGAGAGAAAAATATTATTAGTTTTAAAAGAGAATTGAAATAAAAGCTTACCTGTCTGTGGGTGTTTCAATTTGATTTACGATTTGTTCTAATAATAACATAACAGTTTCCTTTGAAAGTCGAAATCTTACGCGAAAATCTAAATCATCAAACTCTTCAAAAGGGTTATATATATGATCTCCTTTCATATTCAAGATATTCCAATATTTCTTCATCATCATCACTCATACAACAATCAAATATCTCATTTTTCCGTTAAACAACTTGCTAAGTACTAGTTACAAATCCAAACAGAGACTTTGAAGTGTTTGCTAATATAACAGAAACGTTAGCTTGTAGTCAACCTTAACAGTTAGTTGAAGAAACACTTTGACTCCTTGTTAAGGGTTAACTGATAGCTAAATTTGCTTGACTGGAGATTGAAAAACCGGCCCTTAAAGTCTGTATAAAAATGCATGTAAGGGTGTATCCACACAACACAGACTTTTGTTTGCACAAACTTAAAGTCTGCAAATGCAAATACAAAGTCAAAATATCTTAATGTATGATGTAGACCCAACATAATTATATAAAGAGGTTACTGGAGGAGAATGTGATTGTGAATTTAATTTTTTCTTACCACTATTTCGTAATAAATAATTTATTAACTATGATTTAACGATTATCCCATATTTTACCTACCCTTTTATTCGTATCTACACCCCTGGAAGGAATTGAATATAAATGAGGATGTCGAAAAATCTGTTACTGGTACACGTTGTTATAAAAGAGACTCTTAGGCACTTCCGTTTGGTGACACTCCACCGCTATATAGCAGCACGTGGATATGAAACAAGCGGTCGCTATCTTTTGTTTATTTTTACCTATGCCTCAACCACCACTTGCGAAATGTGCTCACACTTAAATGATTTTTAAATGGATATTTTAGAAAAGATATCAATTTTCTAGGCCCTCGAAAGAAGCTTCGTTTTTCAATTAAAAGTTATTTCTGGTATATAGTACCTACAGTAAAAAATGCATGTTTAAATAAATTACGTCATTTAAATGTATATAAACTATTTTTTCTAAGCCCTATCTTTAAAGTACCTTGTCACTAGTTTGTAGCTCTTAAAACGGCTGTTTATGGTGAGAGTGAAAAAAAGTGAAAAAGCGTTAAAAAAAATGCCATAACGTTAACTTTATTTCACGCTTGCCATAAGCCGATGCAATTGAATAGTGCAATTCATCCACACCTTTACTGGAAAAAATATCAAGTTTGCTTTGACTTTGACAGTACATGAACTATAACTCATTTGACGTTAGTTTTTATAAATAATCCGATTTGTCTAAGAGAATTCAGTAGTTGTTCCTATTATTACAATGGATAGTGAAGATTCCGACTTTGAAATAATATGTACCCCCGAAGAAATTATAGAAAAGGCAAATGTGGCCACATTAAATTTGCTGCCGGAAAAATCCAAAGAAAATTATATAAAAGAGTATGACACTTTTATGAAATGGAGAAACGAGAACAATATTCATAGCTTTACAGAGCGAGTACTGTTAGCTTTTTTTGAAGAAAGGTCTAAAAAATTTAAGTGTTCTACATTATGGTCCAGCTATTCCAAACTAAAGGCAACCTTAATTATTAATGATAACATAGATATAAGTAAATACTCTAAGCTAATCTAATACATTCTCAAGAGAGGAAATGAACAGATTTTTATTGAGTGCTCCAGACGACAAGTATTTAATGTTTAAGGTAAAAGTTTTAAAAAGTTAATTTGTTTTTTGCTTACATTATTTATAAATTTGTAGGTAACATTAATATTAGGAATAGCCGGAGGTTGTCGACGAGAAGAGTTGTATAAAATGAAAATCGATGACTTTGAAAATAAGGGGGAATTTCTACTCGTCACGATTCCAGATTCAAAAACTCATACAAGTCGACGTTTTACAGTTATTGGAGAATCCATTACAAACATTAATTTTATACATTTATTCCAAAAGTATGCTAATCTGAGACCGAAAAATGTAACCAGCAACCATTTCTTTTTATCATATAGAAACGGCAAATGTACAAAACAAGTAGTTGGTATAAATACTTTTTCGAAAATTCCATCGCTAATTGCGAGGTATTTAAATTTACCACATCCAGAAGAATATACAGGTCACACGTTTCGACGAACTTCAGCATCGCTTCTAGTCGATTCGGGTGGAGACATTCTTCAATTAAAGCAACATGGAGGATGGAAATCTACTGCTGTTGCCGAAGGGTATGTGAACAATTCTCTCAATGCAAAAATGAACTGTGCTTCACGAATTTTACAAGGATCTAATGTCAGCAGTTTTTTTAACCTACCTTCAACATCCAATGAGAATCAAGCCGACACGAATTTGACTCTTCCAAATATTCACTATTTAAATGAGAATCAAGCAGAGATGAATTTAAATGTTCCAAATATTCACAATTTAAGTGAAGCTTTATCAATGAATCAAACGGAAACAAATGTGACTGGATCAAAAATTCACATTAATCAACCAAACAATTGCGTTTTCAATATTCACATTGCGAAATAATACTAAAATACAATATGTAGTTGTTAATTTTTCTTAATTATTGTGCACTTTTTCCAATTCATTCTGCATTCATTAGTTGTAATTTACTGAAGGAGTTTAATTAAATTATTTCAAATTTCTATTTTGATTTTATTATTTGTATAGGGCTGTAGAAAAAATATTGTATGCAACATATGCATAAAGTGTCTTTTTTTCACTCATGGAATTTCCGCACTCGCCTGGCGGCTCGTGCGGACAACTTTTCCATTCGTAAAAAAAAGTACCACTTTATGCACTTGTTGCATAAATTACTATTTTTTTACTCATTTTTGTTTTTTTCACGAATATATCATTTTTGTTTATTTCTATGTTCGATAGACACCTGATGAAGTATTATGTAGGTAATAAAGAATTTGGCTGAAATATTTTTAGTAACTGACTTGGAACACTACCTTCCTGTAAATGGATGTGTAATACCGGGTGTCCCAGAATTTCCTGGCCCATTTTAACAGCAAATATATCGGAACTTAAAAACCATAGAGAGGTGCGTATGCATGTTTAATTAGTAGAATCTTATACAGGGTGTTTTGAAAAAAAGGTGTTTTTTAAATGCAAATATCGTCGATTTTTTTAATGGAACACCCTATATATTTTTATTCTGTCTGAAAGACGAACTCTTTCCCTTTGAGAAAATAATTTATTAAAAATTAACTTTATAAATTATCCCATTTAATATAAATCCTCAAGATGTTCTAAGTGTTGTTCATTTTGGTCTATATATATTTGTAACCTGAATAAAATGTTCTGAAAAGAATTTCGCAACATTTCTGGGGTAATTTCTTGAAATGCTCGGACAATGTTACATCTCAGTTGTTCTAGAGTCTCTGGAATAGGATTATAACACCTATCTTTGATAAAAGACCATATAAAAAAGTCTGGAATCGTCAAGTCTGGTGAGTGAGCAGGCCACTCAATTGGTCCAGCTCTCCCAATCCACCTATCTCCAAATGTTTCTGTTAAATAATTTCTAGCCACAAGTGAATAGTGTGGTGGTGCACCGTCTTGCTGAAAGTAAACTGAATTTATGATGCCATCTTGTTCCAGTTGTGGATATAGGTAATTTTGTAACATGTCTGTGTAGACATTACCAGTAATTGTAGTTTCTTGAAAGAAGAACGGTCCATTTATTTTTTCTTAAGAAACGCCACACCAAACGTTCAACTTTGGGGAATCTCTTTCGGATTCCTCAATTAGCCTTGGATTTTCAGACCCCCATGCATATGCGCCAATGGACTAGTTTAGTAGGATCATATTAATCAAAATGATAGCAATAAATATTTAGGATAAGATACCTATTTACTTATATTGGTATTCATTTTGCAATTAATTTTTCTAATTTCGTAAAATTTAGCAATAAATAATTAGTAAGTTTTAAACGTAGCGCCAAGTAATAACCAATAATGAAGTGTGTTTAAAAGTCAACGTTGTCACATTTTAGCTACGTTCGTTTCAAGTATTCTCAAAGAACTGGCGGCACAAAACACCGTGTTCTGTGACTAACTGATTGTACCAGTTGACAAGATATACGACAGGAGAGAAAATCGTGTTTATCTGTAATAAACAAACAAATCAGAGTGTTCTTAGCAGTTCTTTGATTATTACTGTTTTAACATTTCTTATTTCGGCGCTATAATGTTAAGTATTTGAAGAAAAAAAATCCATGACCATTTGAAAATCTACTCGTGGTAGATTTCTAGAATATGCTTTGGTAAATCCAGAAATTATTTTTGATAACACGTTAAAATAACTCGTTAAATTAAAAAAATAACTCAAACAATAAACCAAACGCAACCAAACAACAAATTAAACTAACGAAAATGACAGAATATTTTGTTTAGTGTTTTACTCCTTATTTGATAAAGTGTCAATCAGAGAACAAAAATATCGATATGTTTATCTCTCTTTAATGACAACAAATAAGAGAGAGAGATAAGTTTCTCGGTTAATATTAAAGCATATCGACAACATCGCAAATTTTCTACCAATCTTATTGAAACACGTCACTTACCACTTATGACGTATGTAACCATTAAATTTAAATTTCAAAAGCCGATTATGGCTAGAAGATTAGTTTTATAAAAATTTTATTTGTACAGTTGAACCACTAAAAACCTACTTTATAAGATGCAAATATAAAAAAAATCACTAAACTAGTCCATTGTGTTTATTACATTTTCCGTTTAAATGAAATCCAGTCTCATCTGACATAAGTAAAACATCAGGAACTTCTCTAAATAAATCAAGTGTCTCAGGAAAAACAATTCTGGTTTGAAAATCCCTTTCATATATTTTTTGCTGTATCTCTATTTTATAAGGAGTTAACTTCAATACCTTCATACAACTCTCCTGAACTTCGGATTTTGAAATTCCAGTTGTGGATGATACTCTGCTAAGAGATATTCGATTATTATGTTCTTGTAATGTTTCCTGAATACGTAAGAGTATTTAAAAAAATATCACCATTACGTGTTTGATATTTCTTCAAGTTCAAGTAAAAAATAGAATTTAAAAGATTATTATTTGACGTTCCTTAAAACCAATGAAATGCTTCTTTGTTTGTCACAAGGGAAGTTTCAACCAATTTCCAACTGTCAGATACTTGTTAAAATTATTACTTAATTGTGTCAACGTGAAATATACTCAGGTGCAAAAAATTCGATCCATACGATTTTTTCAATAAAAAATTAAGATCTTTGGATATTAAACTTTAAAATAAGTTATAGATTGAAAAATACGTATTGAATACCAATAAAACCCATAGTTTACAGAAAAAAAAACTTTATATTATAGAGCCATTCACCATAATACAGAAAATGGAAAAATGAATGAAAAGTTCTTGAATAAAAAATGGCAATACAAAAATGTGGTGTATGCAATGATAATTAATACCTAGTGTTTCCTCCTCGGGCCCTTATAACAGCTTGCATACGGCGTCCAATTCTCTCCATATTTCCTGAAGAGCCGCACCGAACTCAGCCAGGTTGTTTGGACGAGGTATTCGTGCTCGATATTGCCTTCCCATTATGTCCCACAGATGCTCAATTGGATTGAGATCAGGACTGGAAGCTGGCCAATTCATACGGACAATTCCCCCTCTTCTAAATAGTCATTGACGATCCTAGCACGTTGCGGACGCGCATTATCGTCCATGAAAAGAAAATTGGGTCCGATGAACGGGGCAAAAGGTATCACATGCTCATCAAGAATGGTCGTTATGTATCTTGCACCCGTCATAGAACCGCCATCCACGATAGCTAGGTCAGTACGAGCTTCGTAACTTATACCACCCCAAATCATTACTGAGTCTCCTCGATAGGTTATTCTATTGCACTGAACAAATCGCTCTCCTTGCCTCCGCCAAACTCTTTCGCGGCCGTCTGGTGACCTCAAGCTAAACCTGGACTCGTCTGAGAACAATACACTTCGCCAGTCTGCGTCATTCCAGTTTTCGTGTTCTCTTGCAAATGCAAGTCTAGCTCTGCGATGCTCTACGGATAATAGTGGACAAACATGAAGTTACCAAAAATCGGTCATCTCGTTCGGATGTTGCCCTTCTACGACCGGAACCTGGCCTCCTTGTGAAGTTGCCGGTTTCATTGAAGTGCTGAACTGCTCTTTGAACCGCCGAACGATTAACACCTAACATATCAGCTGCATAATACTGGCTACGGCCATCTTGAACTAAAGAAAAAAAACACTTGAAAAAACACTTTAACTGACTAATATTTAAGAAAAAATATATATTTTTTGTCCGACATTGAATCATAAAAATAAGTACCCGCAGACATTTATCAATTATTAGTTATTTCAATTCAAGCCAAGCCAAGTTTTTTGTTTTCAAGCCAAGCTACTTGGCTTAGTAAAACACTGAAAATATGTTAAATTTTAATTATTTATTTAACTGACTGTCATCGTCATTGGATTAATACCACAGAAATTATTTAATTACTTCTATTGGTACAAATAAACTACTGTTACCTTTTTACATAATTTTAAATATATCTGTTAGTTCATTCAATAAAAAACCAAAACGATCTTTAAATATCTTTTTAAATATTAACAATAATAAATTTTGTTTTATCAATTAAATTATATAAACATAATGTTTTTAAAATATTTATTTGCAAGCAATATTGTTTTTTATTAAAAAACTCTAATGGACTAGTTTAGTAGGATCATATTAATCAAAATGATAGCAATATATATTTAGGATAAGATACCTCCTTACTTATATTGGTATTCATTTTGCAATTAATTTTTCTCATTTCGTAAAATTTAGCAATAAATAATTAGTAAGTTTTAAACGTAGCGCCAACTAATAACCAATAGTGAAGTGTGTTTAAAAATCAACGTTGTCATATTTTAGCTACGTTCGTTTCAAGTATTCTCAAAGAACTGGCGGCACAAAACACCGTGTTCTGTGACTAATTGATTGTACCAGTTGACAAGATATATGACTGTAATAAACAAACAAGACCTCTATTCTTGACGGTGATAGAATAGAACAGCCAATAGAAAGTGGGTGTGGTTCTATTGAAAATGCCAAAACGGTATTCTTGAAATTCGTTCTCTCACTGTGCCGATAGAAGGGTTGCTCCCCGAGAGAACAATTACTTCTATTGGTTATTTTTGAAGGAACCGCTATAACACCAAGAGAAGGTGTTAGGGATTTTTATTTTCGAACCAAAAATAGTATAGAAGTAATTTCTTTCATAAACTAAACACAACCAATAAACAACAAATGAAACTAACGAAAATGACAGAATATTTTGTTTAGTGTTTTACTCATTATTTGATAAAGTGTCAATCAGAGAACAAAAATATCGATATGTCTATTTTTTTTTAATGACAACAAATAAGAGAGAGAGATAAGTTTCTCGGTTAATATTAAAGCATATCGACAACATCGCAAATTTTCTACCAATCTTATTGAAACACGTCACTTACCACTTATGACGTATGTAACCATTAAATTTAAATTTCAAAAGCCGATTATGGCTAGAGGATTAATTTTATAAAAATTTTATTTGTACAGTTGAACCACTAAAAACCTATTTTATATGATGCAAATATAAAAAAAATTACTAAACTAGTCCATTCTACGTGATCAATCACGGAGAATACGAACCCTCCATATCATTTTTTATCTACCTGTTATTTTACCCGCTTAAAAATGTACATGGGGGTTCCCTGCTTTTTTGCAACGTAATTCAACCTCTGAAATTCAAGAAGTGAATCATTATCACCGGAACTAAAAAAAACATCCAACCTGTGCGACACAAATAAAAAAACGGCACGCGCTACCCCCATTCCAATAAAAAGGCACCAAGGGTGAATTCGAAAGAGGCTTTTTTATATGCGGGGAGGGTTAAAAACGACGTACCTGTTTTTTGTGCGTGTCGCCTTTCATCAACTTTACAGCGGGTAATTTTAAGTAGATTAGGGTTAGGGTTGGATGCGTTTGATAGCGAAGGGAGCTTTTTTTAGTTTTTTAGACACGCCTAAAATTCGAAATAAAATGGTGGTGCGAACGCCAACAAATTAACTTAGTTTTTAATGAATAGCAAGAGTTTGCGTAAAACAAGAAAACAGAATAAACAAAGGTTTATGACTAAGAACTTTAAAATAATTAAACTTTTTGTTAAATCTATTAAATTACTTACAAATTAAATTATAGAAAATACTTGGCCTAGTTACATAATTTTATTATTTATTGATTATTGATCTAAATTTTAAGGGAGAACGATTAACAGAGAAAAGCTAATGAAATCTTGCCGACGTTTCGATGATTTTTCCGAGGATTTTTCTTCTTCTGGTGGGTTGTTGTAACAAACAAAATATAGAATAAGTAAATGAATTAATAATTACGTATTTTAACTTGAATTAAAATTAAACTTTAAAAATTACAATGATTAGCAGGTAATAACTAAAATAAATGAAAATTGAATGGAACATTTGAGGGTTAAGAAATATATTACTGATCTTCATCGTCATCCAAGTCTTCATCTTCATCGTCTTCATTTAGATTTATTATTATTGGCTCAATGTCTTCCATTAAATGATCTGTTTGCCAAATCTTTTCCTCTGTCTTCTCTACCTTTTTTTCATAATTAGACCACTGCATTGGGGTTACTTGCGAATACGCTGTTTTTATAAGTTTTTCCACATCCTCCTTTTTAAAAGTACTATTATTACGAGCCACATATCCTTTCATTTGGCTCCACACCATTTCAATAGGATTTAATTCGCAATGATAAGGTGGTAATCGTAGGACTGTTATATTATGTTCTGTGGCAATGTCGTCTATTTTTCTTAGGTCGTACTGCTCTTTTAACAAACGCGTTTGCAGTAGCCAATAATTCTGTTTTTAAATAATCATCCTCGAAGTAAATCTCTTTTTCCAGTAGCCAGTACTTTATTTGTTCCTTATTCCAAGTTGTCTTTGGAAAAGGTAAATTCGCCGAATGGTATGACGCATTGTCCAACACTACAACATTCTTAGATCCGTTTTTAGGCAAATTAGGGATCAATTGATCTTTAAACTGCACCTTTCTTTGCCAGAAAAGTTTTTTCTGCACCCTCAAGAAAACCGTCTTTCCAGCCTGCATGAAGAAGAACAAATCTCGGTCCCCGTTGACTTGGAGCCTTCAGTCCTGTTGTCAGTCCTTTGACAAATGCATCTCGGGCATTTTTTGAGGTAGAGTATTTTTATTCAAAATTTACACTGTGGCCCCCATTAATCCATGACTTGTCCAGATATATTACGTTATATCCTTCTTCGCGGAACTTCTTCACTGATCTTAAATATTTGTGCCTCCAGGCGATTATATCAGCTCTTACTATTAGAATCGAGTCTCTTCCTCTCTTTCCATAAACAAACCCCATATCGTTAATCAAGCGTCTTAGCGTACTTTTAGAAAAATTTGGTACATTTTCGTCTGAATTTATTTTAGCAAGAACTTTTGCCAGTGTTGGTGGAATATTTTCGGAGTAGAATTCATACACAGCTTTTCGTATGTGCACTGAACCAAAAAAGTACATAATATTAAAGAAAAAGTGCATCAATTCAATGATCACCAGTTATGGATTTACCTCCGATGAACGAATTCCTTGTAACAATGAATGGTGATTCATTAATTCAATGATTTGTATTTCATTGATTCAATGCTGTGTTGTACTAATTTAATGTAGGGTTTACATAATATTTATGTATTAAAATTCTTTGTATCAATGAATGATAATTCCTAGTTTTAAAGAAATATATTCATTGATATAATGATTTTGCGGTAATTGATCTAAGGTAATTTATTCTTTGAATTTATGAACTGTAATCTTTGAATCAAGGAACATTGTACATTAAA
This sequence comes from Ophraella communa, assembly GCA_035357415.1. Classification (NCBI taxonomy): domain Eukaryota; kingdom Metazoa; phylum Arthropoda; class Insecta; order Coleoptera; family Chrysomelidae; genus Ophraella; species Ophraella communa. Next base: position 8,779,440 of record CM068992.1, on the reverse strand, counting down.
TCAATGATTTTGATTTCCTTTGGTAGGGTAGGGTAGGGTGCAATTTAAAAAAAAGTGTATAACAAAAAGAACATATAATTTATATAAAAAAAATATATAAAAGTAAAAAATATCTGATTATAAGTACACATTAAACGAAATTAACACTTAAACGAATACACGGAAAAAAATTGAAGGTGCTAAAAACCCTAATTGTGAATGTTGTAACAATTTGTTTTCCATTTTCTTTCCTAACGATCTTCTTAGTTGGGACAAAATATCCATGAAATGTCCATAGCAAAGCGGCATTTTTTCCATCTATAAATAAATTGCAACAAATTATATTACATTTCCTTATAAAAAGAAATATGTAGAACTCACTTTCTGATATTTCTTCATTATTTATCATACGAAGAATTTCACTGGTCTGTTTGTCTTTCACGTGGGTTGAAAGAAATTTATGAAAAACATAAAAGTTTATACTACACTTATCGATTAAGTCTTCGCTTTTAAATGCAACATCAAAATCGAAGAGTATCTAAAAAAGAACTTTGAGGCAAAATATGATGCATGAAAAAATCAATCACTTACCAGATGGTTTGGTGTAAAACGGCCACTCCTTTAAAATTTCTTGTTTTATTAACAGCAGCCTGGCATTTGAGCACCCTTTCCAAACGTTGTCGAATTCCTCGGCAGACAAATTATCGAACTTAGAGATTTAATGCAGGATTCAGCATCTCATTCAGCATCTGAACAAAAATTTAAAAATGGCGACTAGAAACACAATTTTAATACAAATAATTTTAACTTACCTGCTAGCTCTTTAGGGTGAATTTCATTTAATTTGTCTACCAGGGGAGCATTTTTCTTTCTCTTACTTCCAAAGCAATTTATCATTGCTTTTATAGAATTTGATCCATTTTAGTATTTGGAATACAATTTCCCCCGTTTAGCAGTGCGGTAATATTCCTGAAAAAAAACAAAATTTCGTAACAAGTTCAGTTTAGAGAAGTTTGCTACTTACAAGTTTCTCATTAGGAAATCGTTCGATGATCTCTTTCTCGATTTTATGACTTTGTGATAGTGTCATTCTCAAATCATTTTCTTGAAAGTGTTGCACAATAATTTGGATCAGCAAATTTCGCTCTTTCTCATTAAAGTGATTATTGTTATTATTATTTAGAACCTGATTGAACTTGACACTGACTTTATACAACCGCTCTACCGCGAACTTCGATGCGAATAGCGCTAAACCGGCAAATTAGGCGGCTTAGAGGCTGGAGACAATAGTAGCGTTTCTTAAATTAAGGAACGCGATACATTGTTTTAATAGCCGCGTTCCTTAATATAAGGAATGCAATACATTGTTTTAATAACCGCGTTCATATATTTGATGAAGGAATGCACATTTTAAAATTGTTCATTCATTTAAAGAACTAAAGTTATTGAAATAATGAATTATATTCGTTAACTCAATGCACAAAATATTCATTATTATAAAGAAAAAAAAACATTAATATTAAGATATTTTTTCATTGTTCTAATGAAATATTACATCTTAAATTTAATGAACGAACTTTCATTGATTTAATGAATCGGTTTTTAATTTATGAAAATAAAGTTATTGAATTAATGAAATAATTCATCTATCCAATGAATTTTTTTTAATGTTCAGCATTCATTAATATTATGTACAAAAATTTTTTCAGTGTGCGATTGGATACCTTCATCGTAGGTGATCAGTCTTGAATTCGACTGGCTGCTGTTCCATCTTCGTTTTTTTGGCGATGTCAAAGGTCCAGTAGCGGCTTCGCTTTTCAGATTATACACTGTTCTCACACTAAGGCCAGTCATTTCAGAAATCAGTTCTATTTTCTCTGTCACACTTTTGTCATCTTTTGTATTCAACGTATACGTTAAAATATTCAATAAAAGCCTCTTGGTTTGACGATGAAGATTTTCACCTTGTTTAAATTTTACAAACGGTGCTGCTAACTGCATGGCTGTTGTTTCAATAATGCCCTTTCGTTTATCAGCAGAAACAGATAGGTACCTGCCTATGTTATTACTTACCTGTACATTTACTTACCACTACATTCCAGGAATATTACATAACGGTTTACGAGGATCAAGGGATCATACAGGTATAAATAATTAGCATCTTTGTAATTAAATAATATTTTCACTGGCAATAGGATTAGGATTTGTCTGAAAGATTTAGTAGAGACCTAAATAATCCATCAAGTGATCAGGTATATACTGATTACAATCTACATAAATAGATTTGAATTCCATTTTTTAATAATATTTATTATATAGAATACATCTGTTTTGCAAAATTCATAATAAAACGTTTTTACGAAAATAAATTGGCTGAGTTAATTGTGGTTCAAGCCGTAACCAAAGCGGCAACAGTGTTGAATATTCGCCCATAAGATTTACATTGGCCTATGCCGGCCACGCTGCATAATAACTGTGACCCGCTCTATAGCAAAATTAACCTACAGGGTGAGTCAAAAGTAGAGGAACACATTGTTTTTTTTTCCCTGTATATGAGGGGAGTATGAAATTATTTTGAGACGAAAGTAATAAACTTAAAAGTACAGTTTTTATCTACAAGTTGCAAAAAGTTAAAAGAAATCAACCTCCGCATTCGGAGGTTACAGCATTTTTAAAAGTCGGTGTGTAGTTTAAATATAAATGAAAGAAACCATAAGCGGCAAATTCATAGTATTTTTGATACCTATTGCAAGCAACCTAGCCGAATCAATATTTTTTAGGCCGGATTTTGTTGTACATTTACTTTAATTTTGTTAAAAAACCAGTATTGGATTATAATTTCTTGAATAGTCCAACCTTAAAAGAAGAAGGCGGAGAAAAAAATAAATAATGATTGCTCTTTTTTCGGTTGGTTTTTGATCGTTTATTAATTTTTCGTCCATTTTTTGATTAATCATTCTCGGATCATTTAAGGGTCGAAAGCAATGGCCATTATACACCTTTTTGGGATATTTTCTAACATTTTGGAAATTACTACAGCACGTGCCGGCACCATCATGACTAACCTATGTAATTATAGATGTTTCAACGACAACCGTCCAATGGGAACATCTGGTATTGTTTTACATTAATTGGTTTTTTGACGTAGAGTGCCTTCATAGAACCTCTTTATACCTGAGTGATTTTTGCCTAATTAAAACTGACCACAAAGTTTTAAAAATAATTTTTTTCTTCAAGCGGTCAATAAATGCATCATTATGTGCATGTATATACGTAGTAAAAGTACGTCTTTATTGATTACTGGGAGATAAAGCCTTTAAAAGGCCATGGGCGGAGCCTATGACTTCATAAAGTAAGGTTCTTTTAAAATTTCTTAAATAATAATACCGATTTATTGATCAATAGTTATACAAAATATTTAATTAATATTTGTTACCTATCCAAATTAACAAAAATACCTATTAAACAACAGTTACGTTATTGTTATTGAATATTATTTTCCAATACGCGAATACCAACTACTTTGACAACTGTCAAAAAAAGTAAGATGGCGACAACTATTTCAGTAAGAACTAAAGTTTGTTGTTTAAGGTAGGTAAAATTATATTTGTTTAGTTTTTATTTATTTTACACGCTTGAAGAAAAAATAGTATATATTACACGGAGTAGAACGTTCTTTTTGTGTTTCGTCCTGATTGCATAAAAAGAGTCACTTCTACTCCTAGTGATATGATCTACTATTTTTAATCCCATATTAGATACAATCAACAATAGCTATATTTGTTTTTATGTCGTATTCTTTAAAAAAGTTTGTGCTCTAAGACTGCAAAACTCGTATTGGGTTTTTAATTAACAAATATTTTTTTTATTAACAAAATTTTACAAAATACAAAAATATTAAATCGGTGTTGAGACTGGCCGAATCATGGTAATCGGGTTTTCAAAATATTAACATGTTTTTATACGCTATTAAATTAGTATTTGAATGTCGATCTACATAGAGGTATTGTTTCGGTATTATCATAGGCGCAACTAGGGGGGGGCTAGGGGGGGCTTAGCCCCCCCTAGCTCACCATTAGCCCCCCCTTGAAATTTTAAATTTTTTGACCAGATTGTACAGCTAAATATTGTGTTGAAATCATTTTAAAAATATAAAATTAAACTTTAGAATAGAAATCAAGCAGTATCATCCGCCAATATCTGATACTACGAAATGGCTACCAGATATTGGCGCCACAATGTACTGAAATTTGGACATTTCTATACACTATCACCGGCACGAATGCTCAATCTATTTGAATATCGGTGTCGCAGTTTTAATAATTTGATTTTCCAATCTGGCTATGTTGTATATTGAAAGAGACATTTGTTTAGATTTAGTTGTAGACGACTTTTCAAAGAAACAAAGAAAGTTAAAGTTAACTTTAAATTAAAAAAAAATACATGTATTCGAGTCCCCCTGAATAAAATTTGTTCAATTTTACACTGATAACTAGTCTTATTTTTGTTAAAATATTAATTAAAACAAATTTCGACATTTTTTTATTGGGGTGATTCGCAATGAAACGGGACAAAGTGCCATGTCTGGACTCTTATTATTTTTATTAATCAACTTAATATAATAATTACACTATGTAATCCTTTACTAAAAATGTAACATGCATGTCATTGGTATTTTTTTTTTAACTCTACTGAGATGTGAGATTAGTATGGTGGCTGGTTAGACGCAGTGGGTGACAATGTTTTTTATACGAAAAGCTATGTGGTTAATTGTTTTAGTGATTTTGGGGTAGTTTTGGCGTGGCACCTAAACAAAAATTTGCCACCTTAAAAAATGGCGGGCTGTTTGGGTTCTATTTTTATTCCATATATAGCCTTGGGGCTTAAGCCCCCCCAAAAAAACGACTCTAGTTGCGCCTATGGGTATTATATAAATTATAATAAATTATTATATTTATATTGAGTGAGTTGTTCAAGTTTTGTGTACTGCAGGTTATACCACACTTGCCGACGAGGATACTTTTAACCTCGTTGTAAGTACATGTTTTATTTAAAAAGAAAAGATAGAAAAATATATATATTTACATATATGCATAAGTTGATTTATTATATATTAATTAATTTAACATATTTGAAAATAAACAATTTAAAAGCAACATATCAGCAATATTATCCTTTAATTTAATTTCGGCAGACATAAAATAGATTCAGTGGCGGCTGTCAGCCAACTGTATAGGTTCTTGGAGAGGCAGCGGTCGCTGTGAGTCAACTGCATGTATTCATGTAAAAGGTCTGTTCCAACCAAGCAGAGAACCGTTCTAAAATAGTAATTTTTGTGCGCAGTGGTGTACTGAGTTGCGCAGTGCACTAATTTGGTCTCGTGAGTGGTAATATTACCGTTCTAGAACGGTTCTTTGCTTGGTTGGAACAAACCTATACAAGGAAGGCTGTGAGCCCACTGTATAGGTTCTTGGAGAGGCAGCGGAGGCTGTGAGCCAACTGCATGTATTCATGTATTTCGGGAAGGCTGTGGGCCAACTTTATAGCATCTTGGAGAGGCAGTGGAGGCTGTGAGGGAACTGCATGTATTTATGTATACAGGGAAGGCTGTGAGCCAACTGTATGGATTCTTGGAGAGACAGCGGAGGCTGTGAGTCAACTGCATGTATTCATGTATACAGGGAATGCTGTGAGCCAACTGTATGGATTCTTGAAGAGGAAACGGAGGCTGTGAGTCAACTGCATGTATTCATGTATACAGGGAAGGCTGTGAGCCAACTTTATAGCTTCTTGGAGAGGCAGTGGAGGCTGTGAGCGAACTGCAAGTATTTATGTATATAGGGAAGGCTGTGAGCCAACTGTATGGATTCTTAGAGAGGTAGCAGAGGCTGTGAGTCAACTGCATGTTTTCATGTATATAAGGAAGGCTGTGAGCCACCTGTATAGGTTCTGGAAGAGGCAGCGGAGGCTGTGAGCCAATTGAATGTATTCATGTATACAGGGAAGGCTGTTGGCCTACTTTATAGCTTCTTGGAGAGGCAGTGGAGACTGTGAGCGAACTGCATGTATTGATGTATACAGGGAAAGCTGTGAGCCGACTTCGTCGATACTTAAAACCATCTCTATAGCCATCACGTTTTCTTTTGGAATGTAATTCAATGTCCGTTGGGGCATGTAGCCCAGAAAGTAGTTGTTGTTTCATAGAAAACGGTCAAGCTTGGTATAGAAACTGTTAAGTTTCCTTACCTTGGGTGCAAGTGGAAACAATTTTCCACTTTTTCAGTTTTTTTATTGACTGCTCCTTATAGAAATTATTTCTTGATTGTTATTGTAAAATTTTGTTTAAAGTTCTGCGAACGCCGCCTTGGGCGTAAACCTTGGTGAAATACGGTGCGCTGCACTAGTTTTGATTTTAAAATCTTGATTTTATACAATCATCCATGGTTGGGTATTATTTTTTAAATCACTTTCCATAAATTCGTAACACCTGTTTTGTTAGGCATTTTATATTTCTGTGGTGTGACGAATTGAATCCTATATATAGGGAGCTATAGTTATCACCTCCAATGGTGTCATCATCTTGGAATATAATCATCTATAAAGAAAACATTAATCAGGTATGTACCCTGTCATATCTCTTCCCCTTATTCTCTTTTGCTATTTTTTTACTTCTGCAGTTTTATGCTAAGAAACGGCTCAAACTATTTAATAGACTTGCCTCTAAATCCATAATACTGCCGTTTGTTAAGTAGACCATTATATTCCATGCAATCGGAAGCTTTTAATAAATCACAGAATTTTGTAGCTGTGGAGTGATGTTTGTTTATACTGGAGTAGACATTATTCAAAAGTGAAAACATCGCATTTGTGCATTGGCCACTTGAAAATCCAAATTGATGTTTAGTTAGAATTTTGTATTTAACCAAAGAATACAGAAGCCTTTTTTTGACCAACCTTTCAATTATCTTAGATAACTTAGGAAGAAGAGTAACTGGTGGATAGCTAGATGCTTAACTTTAATTGTTAAATCATTTACTATCCTAAGAATAATAAAAAACTCTTCGTTTTAAAGCAACTTCCAAGTTTAATTGAAAAAATTAGGTTTTAAAACCTTTACCTTTAATTTAAATTGATATCAAGATGGAAATGCATTGCTTCATACCTATATAAAAATAACGAAAAGTATCTTGGCAACAATGCAAAATTAAACGAGATTGGTTTTATTTACTTTCTGATCCTATCGATATATGGACGGTAGAAGGATGGATATCGATATTATTTGACAGTGTATAATATACAGTGCGGTTCTAAAGAAATTTGAAATTTTGGGAAAGTGAAATAGGGAATGTATATTACTTTTTTACAGATAGTAGGTGACGTAATCATAAAAAATGGTGGACGTGGGCCCTTCTGTATCTGTATTTGTAATTCTGGAAGGGTGGGTCGCCCCACAGCACTTAGGCCACATTTGGCCCATTGTGCGTCCTTCTGAGATTGAGCCTAACCTATTGGCTCGTCAACCATCCTACCTGTTTAAAGTAGGTGATGACGTCGCCTGTAGGCAGCTCCCTCAAGTTGGCATGTGTTAGCCAGTTCTCGCCGAATACAGAAAGTCTTGTTAGAGAGAGTGCCGGACAGTCACAAAGGACGTGCTCAACTGTCTCATCCTCTTGTTCACATCCTCTACATAGTGGGCTGTCAGATAAACCCAACCTGTTTAGATGTTTTCGTAAATGACAATGGCCAGTAAGTATACCTGTGACCAACCGCAGGTCCTTTCTGGTCATGGCCACGTATTTCTTGGCTGCTTTGCTATTCGGATATTTCAGAAGTTCCTTGGATAGTATGCAACCTTTTTCTTCGTCCCATCTTCCCCTGAATTTGTCAAGGGAGCGTTCCTTTACTAGGTCAACCACCGCTGATGCCGGCAAGCTGACAAGACTACCGGGTCCCAAGAGCCTTTGGGAGGCAGCTTTTCTAGCCAACGAGTCAGCTATGCGGTTGCCTTTAGAAATTCCATGACCTTTTATCCAGCCTAGAGTAACCACATTGTTGTAGCAGGCGTGGGCCCTTTTGGAAGATAATTTTAAATGGCACCATATGGCAAGTAATACATCATATGAAAGCTTATTTCAAACCCTTTCCAATGATACCAAAAAAATTTAATTATTCTTCCTTATTTACAACTTTCAACCCAAAATTATAAAATTATTAAAGTTTTTAAATATTTTATTTGGTAAAAAAATACGTTCTAATAATAAAAAAAATTAAATAATATGTTCAAAATGTAAGTATTTGTAAGTACTAAACAACATATTTGTTAATGTTATCATTCTTTTACTGCTTTTGGGTTAACCGTTTTTTTTTTAGTCTGAAATAAATTATTACGCACCAGTGTTTCGATATATTTTTTCTTTGTAATCATTTAATCATTCACATGATTGACACAAAATGGTATTTTTAAGATTTTATACCCAATTATTAGGATTCATTAATACAAGTTTAAAATGTAGTTAAAAATACTACCAATGTGGACGGGAAAAAACAATTACAGAAAAATATATATTCGAAACACCCTATATACTATATACGATATTTCGTTTTCATTAGTCTATCCTCGGTCCGGATTTTAAGTACGCGCCATCAGTATGGAAATAAAAAGAAATAAAAATAGAAATAGAGGCGTGCCTTATAAGCGTGCTCGGCGCGGTATATTTATCTTTATGCGTTTAGGGGAAGCAAAAATGCTGATTTCAACTAAAAAAGTTAGGGTGAGCTTCACTGCATAGTTATTTATTACCTTAGGGGGAAACTCCAGACGAGGGGTTGTTTTTTTGTGGATGTTATAAGAGTCCGTAGTTGTATGAAATGTTCTAGACGAATAAAGCAATGGAGATTATTAGAAAGCATTTTTTGTCAGTGTGTGGATTATGTTTTGAGGGTTTTTTTTGTATATTTTTTTCACGTTTTACATCAGGTATTTAGAAACAGGTTGTAAACATCCAACAATAATTTTATACCATGAATCAGCTTAAACGTTTTTTTTATTGTGTAGTATTTGAAAATTTCCCAATTTCTCTTATCAAAATTTTTTAAAAAGGATAAGTGATATTAAGAATAAAAGGAATAACAAACTTTATTTAATTAGTAACAAACTAGTTTAGATAAAAAAAGTTGTTTTACAAAAAGTTTCTTGGTTAATAACTCTGTTTTTTAAAAATTCATTTATTTTATGATTTGGAAGCTCTTTTACGTTTAATTCTTTTGAAATTTAACCTGTGTTGTTTTCCTTTAAGGCAAATTTCACAAACCGTTTACTTAACTTTGTGAAATGCATTCCTTCTGACATTTTATGCTCTCTATAACTGAATATACTTGCATATCTTGTAGTAATTTATAAATAATTTTTTTAACAACAAAATAAGTTTTATATTTGCTAAGAAGGTGGGATAGATAGGGTTGGGTTATAAAAAAAGATCATGAGGAAGGATTATTAATGGAGTAAATGTCGTCGATGAATATTATAAGACGCATAAAAAGTTTGATAATAAAACAAAATCAGTGAGTACCTAGTTCTTGTATTTCAGGTAACTTGAATATTCTTATTATTATTGTTTAATATTTGAACATTCAATGTATGTTGTATTATTTTTTTTAATGTATCTACTTATCTCTAGTTGTTCATTAACAATATCCATGTCAGCCATTTTCTTCTTATTTGAAAAGTGATCATAAATTATTTTTTATATTTCGCACTTATAAAAATCTTCATTATAAAACGCATTTGCGTATCGTAATGTAACTTTTACGCACGCAAATTTTTGTTTTAAATGGTTGGCGACATGAGTGAAGTATCTAAAGGCAAGACTATTGACATTGACATTTGTGGCTAATAGCAATTTATTAATTTTATATTGTTCTTTAAGAAAGTATCTGTGAATATGAATATAATATTTTATTTATATAATATATTATTTATATAATATATTATTATTGGTATATTATTCTTTTTAAAATATTTTAAAACATTAACATTTGATAATTTAAATGTCACAACTGTCAAATTTTATAAATTACACAGTGCTGCCGCTTCGCGATTCGTTTTTTAAACTTGAACTCGTGTCATAACAGAATTCCATATGAAATGCGTTGTTTAATATACTATTCTGTTATAACTTTTTTCCATAATAACTGTGTAATTTTTTTCCTAAGTTTAAAAGGGCTTTGATGTATGTATATACTAAGATTTTCTAACTAACCTACTTCAGTTTTGTTTGATCAAAGTGTCATGAAAATGGAGTATATTTACAATCATCACTTTGAAAACTTTCTGCTATCATATTTTATAAATAAAGTGTTTGTTTATGAGGTGATTCAATAGCCTGGTGGTCAGTATTATGGAAAAACCCTGTCCATGTTACCTCTACAATCTCAAAGAACATTCTAGTTATTTGAGCTGTATACCAACAGTTTTGTTATTTGAATGTTGCCATGAAGCAATCAATGAAGGTTAGGTTAGTATCTTAATTAGATATTATTTCCGGCTATCTGTCAGTCAGTACCCCAGTTTTATCTTGACCGTTGTATTGAGATGATCTTCATGGTGATTTTTATCTTGATTTTCATTTATTTGAAAATCTTCTTGTGGTTTTGGTCTACGAAGCCTATTATTTATATTTATACTGGACAAGCTATAGTGCATTTTTGTTGTGATACCCGTCATACGCTCGCTGTGACGTGACTTTGTTCCTAAACATTGTATATAATAGACAGTTATTTCGTAGTTTTGTGTTAATAACATGGATTCTATATTTTCCCAAATTTTACATGTCAATCTTTAGTAGAAAAGAACGGGCAAACTACTATAACTTATAATAATTGTACATTTAATATTGTTAACAAATAAACAAAGATTATGTTTCATTGTTTCGTTGATATTGTCTTGTTTTTCTCGTGAAATAGTCTTTGAAATAGTCTTGTCGAGTATCATTCGAGAGAAAATTTTTTCCCGGCCAAATTTTCTTCTGGTTTTAATCAAGTTTGTTGCTTTTTGGCAACAAGCCAGCAACAAACCAGTCGAAAATTTTGCCCGCAAAATTTTCTCTTATATACGAGAATCATTTTGATGTAAATTTGATAGGTAATATTAGATTTCCTTGTATTAAAAGATAAAAGAAATTAAAGAATTTATTAAAAGATAAAACATAACCTTAAAATCATATTATTTTTTTTTATTATACTCAATTTTTCCAATTTGTAAATACTTGCCTATGACTACTATTATAATGTATCCTGAGTATATTACTTACGTGGAGGTCTTCACATTTCTAAATTAAGCAGAGCAATGAATTCTTAATAAATTTGAACTATTTGCCTTAGTACCTATACCCACTTTCCATTATGGGAAAACCTTCAAAAATTAATTCAAAAAGATAATTGTGCATATGTCGAAGAAATTTCACGGGAATCACAGTAATTATATTATCCAAATATCATAGTACTAGACATCGAAAATTCTTGTTTGGCAACAAGTGACGTCACGTATTTTGATTGGTGTTCATTGTCACGTGACTTGAAGGTGTAATTACATTTTATTTAAAAAAATAATTTAAACGATTCAAATTATCTATTAAATGATAATGATAAAAAATACCTAGTAAATAAAAATCCTCAATGTCCAGAATTATATGGAACAATTAAATTACATAAAGAGTCAAAACCGATTAGACCAGTAGTAGTTAACACTCCTAATACTAAGGTAGCTAAAAAATTAAATACTTACACATCTAAATATTCAGTACAAAATTCATAAGATTTGATAAAAAAATTAGATAAATGTAAATTACAAAATAATACTAATTATTTTACTTTTGATAACAAAGTATATATTCAAAATGAGGGTCTTCCAATGGGAAGTCCCATTTCTCCAATATTAGCAAATACTTTTATGGATAATTTAGAAAACAAAATCTTTAATTTTAGTTATAAAAACAATATTGTATTTTGGTATAGATATGTTGATGATGTGTTAGCAGGATTTGTAGGTAGCGAACGACAGTTAGATATATTTTTGAATTATATTAATACCTTGCATCCTAAAATTAATTTTACTTTAAAGTTGAAGAAAATAATTCAGTTAATTTTTTAGATTTAAAAATTGAAAAAGTTAATAATTTACTAAATTATTCATTATACAGAAAACCAACACAAACAGATGTAACCATACCGTATAATTCAAATCATCCTATAACACATAAATTAGCAGCTTATAATTATTTGATACATAGGGCATTTTCAATTCCAATAAACAAAATTAACTTTGATAAAGAAATTGATATCATAAAACAAATAGCTACATCTAATGGCTACCCAATTCATTTGATAAATACATTAATTAATAAGAAAGAACAGAAAGTTTCACTAAACCTAATATTTCCTAAACAAACTAAAGAAATTAAAAGTCATAAAAATATTACATATTGTGGAAGTATTTCCAATAAAATTTCAAAAATAATATCTTCGGTAACATCAGCATTAATATCATTTAAAACACAAAATAATATTGGTACAAAATTGTTAAATGTAAAAACAAAATTACCTAAATTAAAAAAATCTGGTGTTCACAAAATTAATTGTCCAAAGTGTAATGCTGTATATATAGGTCAAACACAAAGAAATTTTGAAGTAAGATTTAACGAACATTTAAGAGCATATAGATTAAAACAACCAGATAAGTCAACTTATGCAAAACACCTACTTGAACATCCAACCTCACTCTTACACATCAATGACATCCAAATACTACACACTTGTAATAAAAAACAAAATTTAGATTTCCTTGAAGAACTTGAAATAAAAAGACTTCTAGCAGATCCACAGTTTAAAGTTATTAATGAACAAATAAATCTGGGAATTTCTCCACTTTTAAAGTGTTTGCTTTGATTGAGTCTTCATTTTACACATAGATAAGACGTAATTGTAACACAAATATATTAAGTTATTGTAAAGATCAGCATGATATAGTTTTTTCCTGGTTTTTCTATATCATTGCACAGTTATACTGATCTTAGAGGGAAGTACATCCAGGATAATCCCTTAGGGCTCATAACATCTAGGCTTCAATATTGTTATGTCTTATTACTTCCATACTTGGTCTAGCCTTATAACTACCTAATAAACATCAGGTACCTAGCTACAAACAAACAAAATGTAACTTCAATATGTCAATCTGACGATGCTAAGTCTAGCGAAACGGCTGATATGAAAGTTAAGAAAGCAATTTTTTAAATAAATATTGGAAGTTTTGGTAAAACGAAGAGTTTTTTATTATTCTTAATTTATCCCTCGCTTATTGCAGAAAATTTTGTGTAACAAAACCCATAATATCGACCCAAAATAGGATAATTAGTGATAAAAAGTCAGGTTGTATCGTTGTGCTTCGGTTTAAAAAAAAAACGAAAACTTCTCGATTGAAATGGCTCCCAAAGGAAAAATGTTCATTACGAGATAGGTATCTCCGTCCATTTGCCACCCCCTATTTCACACCCTCGAATCCAAATCGTTTATTTTCCGTATTTACAACAAAGCTCCACTTGGTCATATTTCTTATTTCACTACAATAAATCATTAAATGGGGAGTATTTCTTCTATTGTAGGGTAAAAATGTAATTTTGCAATAAGAAAATACTCATGTAGCATGACTCACGTTGACCAGTGGTCAGTACGTTTAGAAGGGTCGAAAAATATTGCCTATGGTCATTGAAATTACTCTGGATAAGCTTGTGAAGTTCTATTGTCCTGACAGGACTATTTATCAAAGGATATACGTGAACAGAATTGATGAATTAATACTTGTATTGAATCAGTGATGGTGGATCATGGTTGCAGATTTTAATGAAACATATTTAAGTGAGTCATAACTGGATTAAAAAATAACGTTGTAACGATATTTTGAGAGAAAAATGTTAAGTGTTTTGTTCACAACTTCTGAAATATTTATTGGACCCATTTACTTTTAAAAAGTTTCTTAACAAATGCAACAAGGAAGTTTTTTCTAAATACTAATACATTTTAATGGAATAGGTTTCCAAACAAATATTGTAGTTACCACAATTATGCTAAACAAAATTTCCATATTTTAGCGCTAACGACATGGATGCCGAATGAAAAGAATCAATAAAAATTCGGTTAAACTTTTTGGAATCTCGTCCACTAAACCACCATGGTAAACCTTCAGATTCACTTATGCCTTTTAGTTTTATTAATATTAAATTATTTTATATGTAACAGTTTTACACTCTTATCTCTACAGAATTGTGTATGAAATACAGTTAGAGTCTCTACAAATAAAGTTCATTAATACAATACTGGGTTGTATAATCAAATATAATGAACTACTAACCTACACATAAAGAATAAAAAGTAATGTACTTTCTTATACATATCTTTAAGTATAAGCTTTGACGTTTATGTAAAAAGTATATGTAACAAACGTCAAACAAAATTGAAATTGTTGCAACTATGCATTCGCACCCCAAATCCCTTAGACCGATCAGCCTCACATCGTTTGTTCTCAAAACGATGGAAAAAGCTGTAGACAACTACATTAGAACAGAAATCTTGGAACAGGTGCCATTGCACCCCCGTCAACATGCGTACCAAGCGGGAAAGTCCACGGAAACCGCTTTAACACAATTGACTGACGAAATCCAAGACGCTCTGAATAAAAAAGAGACCGTGGTATGTGCCTTTCTAGACATAGAAGGGGCCTTTGACAATATGCCACATGAGGCAGTCAAAAGAGCACTGATTGAGAAAGGAGTAGATAGAACGACTTCCATCTGGATGTCGCAACTGCTACAAGAATCGCAGAAATGGAGCCTGCCTAGACACTATCTTCATTAATGTGACCAGAGGCTGTCCATGTTATCAAGACTACAATTTTGTTCTGGGCAAGAATATTTGCTTTTGGGTCGTAGAACATTTGCATCTACAAAAATACACCTTGTATGTTCTGTAAATTGTAAGTTATGCTATATCATAGTAACGAAAAATTTCTCATGGTTACTGTCTTTACATCTTATTGTGTTTCCTAGTAGACATTTTAGAATTCTAAAAATAATAAATTTTTATGATTTGCCAATAAAGTAATCAATGGGTACTTTTAGAATAGTGATTCATTATGACTTCAAAAAATAATTAACAAACAAAGAATGTAATGAACAAATATGTTCTTTATCTGGAAGATTTATCAGCTGTGCATTTTAAATTCGTTAATTTTGTCAGAAATGTAATTAAATAAACCAAAATACTTAATAATATATTTATGGTACAGGATTATAATATAAAAATTTCTTTTCCTATTAGTGCATTTTCTTTAATTTTTAATTATATTTAATTATATTCTACAAATTGTTAGTTGTATATCATACCTTTATTACAACTTTTTTATTTTAATATACAATAGAGTTTACTTAACTATATTATATTAATTAATTACCAAAATAAAAATACCAAATTTATTACATTCTATCAAATTTTACAAATAAAATTACTTAATATTAATTTTTTTAACAGTAAAAACACATTATCTAAAAATTAGTATTTACCTTTAGAACCATACAAAAAACACAAAGATTCAAAAGTTTTGCATTACCCAATTTGTTCAAAAGTAATTTTTTCTTTATCAGGAATGGACTGGATACTAATTTATTGATTAATTGTATGTAAATACGAGGGTTGCTGAAAAGTTTCCGACCTAACAAAGATACTAGACGTTTTTTCTTCAAATTAATTTTTATTTTTCTACATAGTCTCCTTGTAAGTCTATACACTTCTCCCAGCGATGTTCCCATCTCTTCAACCCGTCCAAAAAGTACTCAGCGTCTTTCTCTGCAAAATAGTTGTTTACGAAGGTGATGGGCCTCCTCAGTCGACGAAAATATCTGTCCTCCGAGCGCAACTTTTAGCTCAGGGAACAAAAAAAAGTCGCTTGGGGCTAGATCTGATGAGTAAGGAGGGTGGTCAAGCAGTTCAAACCGTAATTCTTGGATTATCGCCATGGAAACCGAGGTGTGAGACGGCGCATTATCTTGGTGAAACAAAATTCTTTTTTTCTGCAAATGTGGCCGTTTCTCCGCAATTTCTGCCTTTTGAAGATAATCGATTAAGATAACTCCATGACTATCCCAGAATACAGTTGCCACCACTTTCCCAGCCGAAGGAATAACCTTTGCTTTTTTTGGAGCCGATTTCCCCTTCGCAGTCCATTGTTTTGACTGTGTTTTTGTTTCTGGAGTATAATGGTGTATCCAAGTTTGATTTATTGCGCCTAAACTGCGCCAACAGAGAGTTGGAAATGTTCATTCGAACACGTTTTTGGTCCAAAGTGAGCAAACGCAGCACCCAACGCGTGGACAGCTTTCTCATGCCTAAAGCTGGATTCAATATGTGACAAACACGTTCTTTGGACATGTTTATAGCCTCTACTATCTCTCTAATTTTAATTCGACGGTTGTCTAGCACCATTTGGTGAACTTGAGCGATATTATCGTCAGTGGTTGCAGTTTTTGGACGTCCCGAACGTTCATCGTCACCCAAGCTGGTACGGCCACGTTTAAATTCAGCAGCCCAAAATTTCACGGTGGTAAATGATGGTGCAGAGTCCCCGTACACAGCGTCCAACTAGTCTCTGATTTGCGTAGGCGTATTGCCTTTAAAAAACAAATATTTAATGACAGCTCGATACTCGATTTTTTCCATTTTCATAAAAACACTCACATCGACTCACTCAAATAATTGTCAAACAACAACTGCGCTTCCAAAATGGCTGAAATTTTAGTGGGTACCTTTCAAAGCATGCGCAAACACATTCCCCAACTTTTGTTTACGAATGCTGCCATCTTCATGTTGAGCTCTGAAACTTTTCAGACAACCCTCGTAAACATTAAGGGTTTTTGTATATTATACGTTTTATTATTCTCTAATACATTTAAGTATAAGAGTATTTTTGGAAGATAATTAAATTTACAAATTGATAACTTTTTGTGGAAAAATAATAAATTAAGACTTTTATTTAATAATGAGTATTTCCACCTCTAGAATCTATGCAAGCTTGAAGACGCCTACCCATACTGTTAATCAAATTTCTGATATGCTGTTGCGGGATATGGCGCCATTTCGCCAACAAACTCTTGTATACTCCTTGGTGGATTTCGGCGTGATGCCGCTGCCCTGAAAAGCATGTTCCAAGCATAAGATTAATGTCTAGCATGAGGATATAGAATCTCCCTGAGGTATCTATCACCAATTATTGTTCCCTGAACATGAACTTTCTCCTCTAAAGGGCAACACAGGGTGGGCATGGGTGAGCTGGACTGCCCTTGTCGGCTCTCTCCACACACGTATTCAAGGCTATAGTTTACTAAACAAATTCTTGTCTCATCAGAAAAAAGCACAGAATTTCAAAATTCTTTAGGCAATGCGGCGTGCTCTTGGGCCCATTGTAAACGGCGAAGTCTATGGACCAGTAGTAGTTGAGGTACTCCCATTGGTGGACGACACCTCAATACTGTCTTGGTCATGTAGAGACCAATAGTGGAATTCCCAAGGCATGTCTCATATCTCTTTAGGGTGCTGGTAATGCCATAGTCGGGTTTCTCTGGATCACCAAGTGGATACAGCGGTTCATTGGTAACACGCCTTTTACCGTTTCTAGGTCTGTCACGAAGACAATTGGTCTGGAGATAACGGTTAAACGTACGAGATACCACGAACCTTTGAAAATGGCCTTATTGAATTAAACCTATTATTCTGGCATGGTCAATCTCACTTATGACTTGATGATTCATGTGGGCCGTATAAATCATAAAATTCAACTGTCTTTGCTA
The DNA here is from genome assembly GCA_035357415.1 of Ophraella communa. Lineage (NCBI taxonomy): Eukaryota > Metazoa > Arthropoda > Insecta > Coleoptera > Chrysomelidae > Ophraella > Ophraella communa. Next base: position 8,761,573 of record CM068992.1, on the reverse strand, counting down.
GCAGATTTATCGTACTAAAAAGGTACTCTTCCACAAAACAAATTAATGTAGACTGGTTTTTCTTAAGATAAACTAAATTTTTGAAGCTATGTGTATGAGGGTTGCCTATGTGTATGAGGGTATGCTATCTGTTAAATGGTCAAGCTGGGCTGCGGAATTCTCTCCCATTATTCACGAGCAGCATTTTTTAGTTCTCGTAGACTAATTGGGGGAGGGTTTCGCTTCTTAATGCCTGTTTTAAGAATATCCCAGACATGTTCAATAACGTTCATGTCAGGGGAATTTGATGGCCATCTTAATGAGGATATTCCTTCTTCTTCCAAAAATTTTGTACTACAGCTGTTCGATGTGGAGGTGCATTGTCATGCATAAACATAAATCCATCACCTACCGCCCCCCGGAATAGACGCATAACAGGATTTAAAACTTCCTCGATGTACACAGCACCAGTGATTCTTCTTTCCAAAACCAGGAGAGGCATCCGTGTACCCCTCATAATACCACTCTAAATCATAATACTCCCACCTTCAAATGGAACACGTGGTTGGGTTGTTTCTAATCAGGCTTGTCGTCCTGGGACCCTCCAAACTAGCGTTCTTCGCGAATCAGAAACCAAGCCAATTCATGATTCATCAAAGAAAATCACGTAATTCCAATTAGGACCATGGTGTAACATTTCTTGAGCCCATTGCAAACTTACACTTTTTTGTTGATAGGTTAGTTTGGGATTACCTAGAGGTCTTCTGCGATACAAATTTACCGCATTTAATCTTCGTGTAATTGTTTGCCTTGAGATATTCAGTCAACTGAGGTGCATATCCCATTATAATATAAACAGCTATTAAGCTGTATAAAAAATATTAAATCTACTGATTTTCAATATTTAGAATTGGTAATAATTTTTCTTGAGTAAACATTAAATTATCCTACGTAATTAATATTATATTGCCAGATTTTTTGTCAAAAATATGTACCTAATACATTTAATGTAAGAGGGTTTTGTTGAACTTTTTATATAATTTTAAAACAATTGTTTACAATTAAAATTTTATGAAATTGATTGTGTTAACCTCTACTTTTTGGAAGTTCAACTTACTAAGATGATGATTAGCCTTAGGGCTAATAACATGTATTAGGCTTTAATATTGTTATGTCTTATAACTTGGTCTAGCCTTACCTCCTTATCAACATCAAGTACCTAGTTACAAACAAACAAAATGTAATTTCAATATGTCAATCTGACGATGCTAGTTTTTAGCGAAACAGCTGTAATTGAATTTTAAAGCGAATTTTTCGAATAAATAGTGGAAGTTTAGTTTAACTGTTCAGTAATTTATTGTTCTTATTAAAATTTTAACTTATAATTCTGTTTGTTAAACAGTCTATATTTCCATTTCAAAAACAATAAAGTGATTGTCGATGATTAATATTATATAAAAGGCAACCTTCACCTTCGTAATAAAATAATTCTTCAACATTTTTTAGATTATTGCATCAGAAGTGTAAATATTTCAAGTATAAATATTTTTATTATTTGCCTTGATTTCAAATTTTCAAATAAAACCAAAATATTTATTATTTTCGTATTTTCTTAAAACCAACCCTGTAATTATAAGAGGGTCCAATTCATTCCAGAATCCCACCTTACTCTCAGACTAACTTTTGAGTCAACGAAACGTAGTCTTAACGGAACAGTCACAGCTGCAGATTCCGAAAAAATCTCCGTCTGCGGTCAATAAAACTAAATGCTGACAACCCCCCATATTTCTCTTTCTACTTTTTCTATTTTCGTGTGCCGAAACACACAAGGTACAGAGAAACAAAAATCATTAGCTCGAGTGAAACAAAACGTGAAAAATTGCATCTGGTGATGGATAAGTTACGAAGAAAATGATTCTTTTGAAGGATATACACAAAACTGGGAAGGGTTTAAAGATATTCATTATCTTTGAGGTGTGCGCTGAAACAAAATTAGAAAAAGAAGTAGAGTTTACAAAATTCAACTCGGTAAATGTACTAAAAGTTAAAACAGATTAACATTAAGACAATCTTCAGCTGCATTAAAACGATGGAAAAGTATAAAAATTTAAAATATGTTGAACCATGAGGTAGACATTTTTATTTTATCTTGGATCAAAATATTACATTAAAAATATTTTTTCTGAATGTCTTACATTAAGTTACTTTATTTGGTGTATATTCATGTTTTATAAAAAAATTATTCCTAACCTAAAGCCATATTTTATATCTAAGGAAAAAGGGCAAGTAATTTATAACGTTAAAAAATCTATCGAGAAATCTCAAGAAAAATTATCTACATGTACTATCGGCTTCAGAATAGCATATACATTTTCAAACTCAAATCGCTTGCATTGAATTAATTTTAAGGATGGCCTATTTATTGTGTATAACCAATCACGATTTAAATTATAATAAATTTGAAATCAGTTAAACAGTTGTCCACGCCTATATCTTTAATGTTTGCAGCATAAGGTATTTTATTGACAAATTGCCTGTGTATTATACAGTACGGTTTTATTTGTTTTTTATTGCAACCTCTCTACTGATTCCTTTTTTACTTCACTTAGTTTGGAACCGTCGATAATAAATGTTTGTTTTGGAATAAAATCCCTTTTCAAAACATTTCAAGACTGCAAGACTCTTGCAGGCTTGGTCTTGGTCTTGCGTATATCTTGCAATGCTAAGTCTTGGTCTTGTTTACGTTTTTCTGTTACGATCATATCAAAATGACCCTACATTTATTTATTTTATATTTTATTTAGTAAATAAATAGGGTAGTATAAAAATCAAAAATTAGCAATACACAACGACAGTGTGAAAAATGTAATAAATATCTAATAAACATAGATATAATAATCAAATATTTAGGTTGTTTTATTGTTGATTTATTGTTCTTTGTGTAAAATAAATTATTTTTGATAAATATAATTTATTATGCTTAAAAATGTTTTTGGATTCGCTTAGTTATACAAAACAGCACGCGTAAAAAAATACGCCTAAGATACTACCTGTGTGGTGTGAAAATGTGTAGATATTATTATTTTGTGTGAATTTGTAGATATACCTATTTATTCGGGACATGACCGACCCTTGTAAATAAACTTAATCCCCAAAAACCATTTAATGTAGGCGTTTTAAAAATTGCCACTCCTATGTTGTTGAAGCAGGGCGTTTTTATAACTTCGGTAGGTAAACAAAATTCACATTTAACATGTATATATTATTCTAAAGCCGACTGTACAACAAATAATAACGTGACAGACATGTTAAAATAGTTAATATCGTCAGAGATACTTTCGCAGAAATATATGTAGAGAAAAAATTTCTTTTTTGCTCCTTATGGGGGAGATACCATTATATTTCAGCAGTTATGTTTACAGACCTCTTTGAGTGTCTCATTCCTGATATAATCATCATAACATAACTTTTTAGTATAACTCTTGTAAGGTAGCAAAAGATTCATGATAAAAATGTGTTTGCAAGTCTATTAGCTTCTTTACAACCTACACCAAGGTACATACCCATTAAACAAATGTCGCACATTTGGCGCCCAACGTGGATAAATTGCAGTATTATTGTATGTTTTATTGATTAGCTAAAACATCGGGAAACCTATCAGTAAATATATGTGCGTTTACAGTGAAGAATTTTACTTTGGAAGATTTCAAACCTAACCTAAGATCATTTTTCTTACCTTGACTGTCAACACTCAACACTAGAAAAATGCCAAGTGTGACATTAATCTACACCGGCTCTAGGATGCCCTAGGCCAAAATTTGTTTTTTCAATTTTTTGATATTAGAAGGTTATATTTGGTGTTTTTTTCTATTTTTTAGTTTGTTTTCATAGGGTGTACAAAAATGTTACACTGGCCTGCGAAGGAAATTGCTCCCATGCACCAAGAGTAACATTTTTGTACACCAATAGAAAACAATCTAAACGCGATTTCTCTTGTTTTGGATTTGAATAAATATTTATCAGACATTTATAAATATTTATCAGACATTTATAAATATTTATCATAATTTAGCAGTTACTGTTTGTGAACATTTAGAATTTAATAAAAAAATAAATGAAAATATGGCTAAATTACTGTTTTTATCATATTCCAATTTCATCCAGATCCTAAACTATTAAGAATCGTCGGAGGCCAAAGTTCTATATATCGAGATGTAGCCGTACGCCACTAAAATCAATTCTAATTGTAAAATCAACGGTAGGTGTAACAACAATGTTACACTGCAACCTATAACCAAATGTGGTTGGTGTACATTAATGTTATACCTTTGTCCCAACAGGAGTGTACAAAAATGTTACACTGGCGGTGAGAGTGTTAACGAATGTAAAGTACGTTTCACAATAATTCGTTGACTCCGGTACCTGATCTTAGGGGATTAGTAATGAAAGATTATAAATTTCTCAATGTACAGTACCTAAACATTAACAGATCCGTAATCCGGTTTTCAAAATAGATTTAAATAAAACTCAGTAACATTTACTAAAACTTAAATTTATTTTGTAAAAAAAATCACGAAATTTTTTAAAAACAAACAAACAAATTTTAAGTTTATTTATTAATTGAAATTAAACAAAACTGTTGAAACTTACGTATACGTATACGTATATATCTTCCTGGACAAAAATAAATAATACCTTTATGTAAATGATCGAAGAAATATTAACCACCTTTTATTAGTAATCCCTTAAGAGCAGTTAAGAGCAGGTACCAAGTCAACGATTTATTGTGAAACGTACTTTATTTATCACAGGAGCTATGAAAATGTGAGCAACCGCAGCATTAAAATAAAATAAAATTATATTTATCGAGAAAAAATGGTATAGAGCTATGTAGAATAAGATATGAAACCAGTAATATTGGGGCATGCAGCAATTAATAAAAGTAAACTCTTTATACTTTTTTCCAAGCTTTCGGAAAATTTATTTCCATTTTCAAGGAATGTATACCAGATTATAAAAATTGTTATTTACAATGGTAAATATAAATATAATTAAAACTATTATTTTGAAAAAAATTTTTTTAGAAAAAGATGTCAGAATAACATTAGTAAAATTGTTTACAAAACAATAGCTATTTATTTTTGAAAATGCCAAAGGGTGCTTAATTTTTTAATTAATTTAAATTGAAAGAAGAAAAATAAATTAAAAGAAGAATTTCTTAGGTTGAGTTTGAAGTTTACAATATTACTCATACATCCTTTTCATAAACACTGTCAAAATAAATGTCAATGTCAGAAAATAATCAAAATAAATTTTCAAAAAAATATTATTAAACAGTAATTTAGTAAGATGATTTATTATGTAAGTTGTTTTTTTATGTTTTTATCCTTAGATAGTAAATAAAAATAAACATTTTTATGATCACTCTTTTTATTAATGATTTTTTCTTCTTGAGAAATAAAAGACATTTCTAAAAAGAGTCTTTTTTTCAAAATAGGTTGTATATCTAAAACACTAACAGATAAAAAATCCATTACATGATCATTTTCAACGACGTGCTTGGCCAATTCACATCTTTCAGATTACACCCTGTACTAATGTTATTCTGACACCTTTTTGAAAAAAAAATTGTTTTCAAAATAATAGTTTTAATTATATTTATATTTACCATTGTAAATAACAAACTTTATAACCTCGTATACATTCCTTGAAAATGGAAATAAATTTTCCGAGAGCTTGGAAAAAAGTATAAAGAGTTTACTTTTATTAATTGCTGCATACCCCAATATTACTGGTTTCATACCTTAGGGTAAAGGCGCCCAAGAGTACGCACGTTCTAAGAGTACGCAAGTTATTTTTAATAGTGAAGCCGATGAGTTACATCGCTGTGATTTTTTGTGTAAAGTGTGTTGAATACCTAGTAAGTAATATCAGAAATTCGTTTGTTTATTTCTGCAAATAAAGGTTATACAGACAATTCATCATGTCTGACAACAATTTATGGAGATTTTATTTCTCGTGTACCGGGCAATTTAGAGGTTATGTGAAGGCAGTGGCGTAGTTGACCTCTAGACTTATTTATCTAGTAACAAGTTTTGTACAAATATAATCCTTAAGACCATGTATTTAAGTAATACTCCGTTTTATATTGAATATAAACCAATATCCAAGAGTGCGCATTGGTATTTAGCCCAAGAGTACGCAGTGCGTACTCTTAGATTCCATTGGAAAGATATAAATAAGTAATAAAATTTGACAAAATGTTATTTATATTATTAAATATTTATTGTATAAACTATTAATTTGATTATAACTAAATGAAGTATTTTATTTCGGCTTTATAGTCAGGTGATTTTAGATAATCATTTTCTTTTCAGAAGATATGGGCCCTTATCAAAGAAAAAGTGACCGCAAGTTGCGTTTTGATCAAGGTATTATGAATGATATGAAGAAAAGACTGGAAAATGGCCAATCAAAGAGGTCGATAGCCAAGGAATATGGAATTAATGAGTCAACATTAAGAAAGCGACTAAAACTTGGGACAATCCCAACGTCATTGGGTCGTTTTAAACCCGTTTTTACCCCTGAGTTGGAGAACATTTTAGCGGAAAAAATACGACAATTAGATGCACTTTTTTATGGTTTAACTATGAAAAGTGCACAAGACGTTACGTATAAATATGCTGAGGCCTGCAAGCTTCAACACCCATTTAATAAAAGTAAACAATTAGCTGGAAAAAAATGGATTTCGCAGTTTTGCAAAAGACATAACTTGTCAGTGAGGCAACCAGAACAAATAAGTCTCGCAAGAGTAATTGGCTTCAATAAAATCCAGGTATCTCGGTTTTTTGAAAACTTGAAAGTGTGTAAGAAAAGTATGGGTTCTCAGCAAAATCCATATAGAGAGTGGGAAAGAAGTCGGAAATTTTAACCAGCACCCCTTTTAAAGAAGAACTTGCCGCTAAAAATTTAGAAAGAGAGGCAAAAGAAAATAAGACAAAAAAGCAAATAGGAAAATAATCTCAGGCCAAAGGTGGAAAAGTGTCTAAAAAAAAGGTGCTGGTGAATCAAGTTAGTAACGAAGTTTCTGGGGAATGCCCAGCCTGCACCGAAACATACACGGACCCACCAGAAATCGACTTAGTTCAATGCTCAAAATGTTTGAGATGGTTTCATGAAATTTGTACGTCTTACGAAGGGCGGGGCCAATTTTTGTGTGATTTCTGTCATGAAGAGCAACAAAATTAAGAACTGCGCACTCTTGGAATATTATTGTGCGTCCTCTTGGGTCATTAGTATTCCAAGAGTGCGCGTTTGCAAAAAAAAATATTTTGTTAATTTTCTTAGTTTCTTTTGAAGAAAAAACATTGTTCGACTTACTTTCTCCCTATTAAATAGGTATTTTTTTGCACCGTACTGTTTTATTTGAAATCTAATACCCAAATCTCGAACTACAGCTAATTAAAAGTTAAGTGCGTACTCTTGGGCGCCTTTCCCCTATTAGTCAGCAAATAAACTACCTTTACATAGAATAAGATATATTGTTAAGATTCTACAGCTCATTTGTTTGGAGTTATATATATTATAAATGCAAATTCTTCAATGCCCAAGCAAGGGTGGTTCATGAAAAATATCTAAAAGTAGTAGTTCTATTGAAACTTAGTCATAGTGTTATTTTTCAAAGAGGGCACCCTGTAATATGGGATTAACTAACCAATATTTTTGCTCTGGGTACATTTTTTAATATATCCATTTTTTCATGACGTCGTTGGTAACTTTTCTACAAGTGTTGAATGGCGTTATCTAAAACAACCACTGCAGCACTCGGCAAAAAGTCCAATAGCTGGGAAAAACAATCTTCAAAAACATCAGAGATCATTTCCTCGTCGTAATCTTTGGTTGACTTTGATGCAATGTCTAATAACCCATTTTCTATAAAACCATGTTCACTGCCAATGTGTGCGATTATTAGTCTGCGAACTTTTCCTCGAGGAGCATTTAATCCTGTTGAATATTCCTCCAAAAATGCCTGACGTAAATTTGAAATATTGGTGTCCAACCATGTTTCATCTAAATAACAGATAGTTCTTCCCTCGCTCCGAAACTTTTTAATACTTAAGTATTGTGTTCTCCAGCAAATAATCTCTTCTGTCTCATTCAAAAATTTTCGTTTTTTATGCGACTCATACTTAAAACCAATTTCTTGTAGGAGTTTCCATAATGTATTTCTTCCAAATTTGGAAACAGTCATTACTTTGTCCAAAGTCAGAATCTCTTTATTTAAGTACCAAGAATGGACTTGTCTTCTAATGAAATTCCTTTTAAAGTTATCGACCATAATGGACTTTTTTCCTACGTGTTTTTTTGGTTCACATTTCCCTGTTTTCTCTCACTTAAAAATCGATAGTTACTTCGTTCACTAACACCGGTCATATTGGAGCACCCTTATCACCACATAACGAACAGTTGCTGATGCATCTTGATTTATTAGTGCATCATAAACATTTAAAACAAAAGTTTTTTCTCTCTGAGAAAACGCACGTTGTTTCAAATGAGCCACTTGTACTGGAACAAAACTCGAATTTGACGCCAGTTTCACTACCGAAAATATTGGAGTAAAATAATCAAAATATAGATCAAAATATAAACCACCATGTATTAGGATATAAACAAATCCTCAGTTTATACACATAGGGTTACCTTAATCCCTTAACACTCCTAACTACCACAATTATTCTTGTCAAAATCGAAAAACAAAATATTCTTAATATCGTATTATGACTATTTATCCCTTATCTAAGAAGATTAAAATATGATGCTACTTATTTAGGGTCTTGTTTACAACATTTTACGATTTAAAGAATTTTCTTAGCTGCCAACTTCCAAACAAACGAAGTATAATTCTTACTTATTTTATTTTATTTTATTTTAGGAGCTACCAGCAGAATTGCATTAAAACGAAGAAACTACTTAGCAATTCTAGTTTATTACTATTATTTGTTTCCAAATAATTAATTTGATACGTGAAAGTTTAATTTTACTATTTGTATGTGGTTATCTGATTTTATTCATATCTCTTCCTTATTAAATTTACCCAATCTGTTTCAATATTTAGACTATTAACAATTAAATTCATTTGTCTGTCAAAGTAGGTTAAATTCATGTTTATCGAAAGAAACCCCTACTCTAATTCTGTTGGAATAGGGTCGTTTTTTTACAAATCGTTAAAATGTGCATCAACTTCTTCAGTGGTCAAACCTTTTTCATTCATGAGCCGAAGAGTACCTCTTACAAAGAAAGGGATTAAGAGTCGTAAGTATTTTCTATTGGAAAAAAATGCACTGTAACTGGTGACCACCTTTTTTACTTTTTCAGGTACTAGATATTTGAAAAAAAGAATACATTATAACATGCAGGTATATCTTCCAGGTATATTACATGTCACTTTTTTGAAGATTAAAAAAAAATTAAAAACTGAAACTAAGATGTGATTTTTTACATTGTAACTAGTTTAAAAATTAGTAACGTGAAATATACTGTATTTGAAAATCAAGAGAGAGTAAATTCCCAGAATAAAAACTAATTCAGTATGCAAAACTATAGTACAGTACGTGCGGTAAAACTTCAATATTTGTAATGCATTCTAAATTGTTTTTGTTAATTTCAATACAAGATTTATTAAATTTCTTGGACTATCACATTATTTTATGATCTTTAATTGTTACTACAGTAGGCTTAAGAGGATTAACGTGCGTCATAGGCGTAACCAGATTAGAAAGGGATAATTGTTATTTAACGACCTCCGAATGGCAACAGCTTCTAATGACAGATTTTTTGACTTAAATAGTGCTTAAGTTTCTAGAAATGCAGTTATTTAATTTTCGATAAACGTGACAAATAGTAGTGACTAAAAATGGAAGCAGTTTGTGAGTATACGCCAGTGAAAAAATTAAAACTAGACCATTTATCGCTCAATGAAAAGAGTGCTGTAGTGAATGTGTACCACTATTTTAAACATCAAAATCCCTCAAACACTATTGACAGTGTAGTTGAAACAACATCTTGGGCAATGGGATATGGAAAATCTACAATATATAGAGTTTTAAAGGAGGAAAAATCAGGTGGAGTAACCTCACCAAAGCCGAAACCAGGTAGACAAAAACTATTAAAAGTCAACGTGGACGAGTTTTTTAAAAATGCACTCATTTTTTATAAACAAGCAAATAACAACTTTAGATAAAGTTTTGCAAGCCATTACGAATGATGTTGATTTACCCACAATAAGCCGGGATAAAAAACTATGGAAAACGTTACATGACTTAAACTTTAAATTTGAAAAAATGGGCAGACACTCAATGCTAATTGATTCTGAAGAAATTTTATGTTGTAGAAGACAGTACCTCAGAAGAATACAACAAGTTAAAGCTCAAAATAAAAACATTTATTATTTAGATGAAACATGGGTTAATGAAGGACATTGTGTAGGAAGAGTTTGGAAAGACAAAAATTTAAAATCATCCCATCAAGCTTTTCTAGAATGATATACTACTGGTTTTAAGGAACCTATAGGAAAAGGTAAAAGATTAATTATTTGTCATATAGGCAGTACAAACGGTTTTCTTGAGAATGGTTTACTCTTATTTGAATAAGAAAAACCGTTGATTATCACGAAGAAATAAATGGAGACGTCTTTGAGGAATATTTTGAACAGATGATTCAATTCATACCAAAAGGATCGGTTATTGTAATGAACAATGCATGTTAACACTCCAGATTACTTGAATGAACCTTTACCAACCACTAAATGGAAAAAGGATGAAATTGCAAAATGGTTATCTTCTAAAAATTTAGCCTTTGACAATACAATGCTGAGGGCAGAATTGTTAACTATTGCTAAAAAACATAAGCAAAATTATAAAAAATATAATATTGAGGAGATAGTCAAATAACGAGAAATTGAAATCCTTCGTTTACCACCCTACCATTGTGAGGTGAATCCGTTAGAATTGATATGGGCTCAAGTTAAAGGTTATGTTGCCGGAAATAACATTACTTTTAAATTATCAGATGTTAAAATTCTCTTCAATAAGGCAATATCTTAAGTAACGACTGAAAATTGGCAAAAATGTATTAGACACGTTACAGAAATAGAAAAAAAAATGTGGGAGCTAGATAACATAATTGGTATTACTATAGAGCCCATTGTAATTTCTCTAGAATCAGATGGTGAATCTTCTGACACAGAGTGCGAGGAACCATAACTTTAAAATTATTAATTTATGTACTTTAATTTTATTTTTAGATTTTTATTTTTTAAGATTTAATATTGTCGTATTTTTTGCATGTTGCTCGTCAAATTTTATCCTTGCGGTTGGTTTTTTTTCTCATATACCTACTTAATTGTTTTTTTAGCTCCTCATATTAATTTATAAGTAATTGTAATTATCTGTACATATTATATACATATTTTGTAAATAAACATATGCCTAAAACAAAATGCCTAAAATAATATTGACTTTTTCTTCATTTTACCCAAATTAAATTACTACTTACGAATTATGCTTATCTATCTAAAATTGGTAATCTAGTTATAAATAACTAAAACATATTAAATATTTCCAATTCCATATTAATTTAATTTTGAAAACGCACGTCTATGGTTTACTGCCTTTAACACTGATAACTGCAAAGCATTTCTGGGAATTTACTCTCTCTTGATTTTCAAATACACTATACTTCTATTCTATTCTTCTGGGGTGCGTTTCATGCATGTACTGGAGCTCTAGGCTCATTGTACCCCCCTGAAGTAATCATACCAGGTTCGTTTCCTTCATGTATTCTAGAATGTCCCTGATATTCGCTTTCACGATTTCCTCTGGCTCAGGAAACTGAATGCCAAAGTGTCTCTGTCTAAGCCACTTAAGGCTCGGACAGTGACATATTACGTGAAGAGGAGTTTCGTCTTCCTCACCACATTTTCTGCATAATGGGTCCTCAGCGAGTCCTATTATGTTCATGTGTTTTCGGAGATGGCAGTGTCCTGTAAGCAGTCCCACTGCCTTTCTCAGTGGGTTCTACTTAGGCTAAGTAATTCTGTAGTTTTCTCCCTGGATGGACCTGTTATGAATAATCTGGATTGCCTGAGTCCAGGCAGTTCCATCCAGAGTTTCTTATGTTGTTCCCTTAGTCGTTCCTCTATTGTTTCCCTTACATGTTGGTATGAGACCCCACATGTGGGAAGAGGTCCGATCAGGGTTCCTTCTGAAGCCTCCCTGGCTAGGAGGTCAGCTTTTTCATTTCCAAGAATCCCTGTGTGTCCTGGTACCCATTCAAGGATAACCTTGTGGCGTTTTGCCAGTTCAGCTACAGTTCCTTGGCAGTGCTTCACTGTTCGTGACGCAGTGTGCACGCTCTCTATTGCTTTGAGAGCTGCTTGGCTATCACTTCTGATCCTGACAGTCCTGTTAGGGACTGTCTCGCTCAGAGATGATTTCCGAGCATGTATTGATGGCAACCACTTCAGCTTGCAGGATAGTCTCTACTGAACCCAGGTTGAGACTATACGTCTTCCTGTATTTTCATTGTAGATTCCAATCCCAGTGCTGGTGCTTGTTTTGGATCCGTCTGTGTACCAAACGGATTCATGTTGTTTCCTAATCTTGGTACGAGCCTCGTCCCTATCCGGAATGTGAACCGTATATGGTTTGGAAAGGTCGTAGCAGATAGGTGTTCTATCTGAGGGCATGCTCAGTAATTGATTATGTTCAATCTCTTTCGAGATTGTGGAATGGTACCTAGGGATCGCCCTGCCCCATTCGTTGTTTATTTTCAGCCTGTAAGCAGCTGCCAGTGCTTCCCTTTCCACAATAAGATGTAGTGGAGGTAGTCCCAGCATAGCTTCCAGGGCCGCCGTGGGCGTTGTTCTCATCGCCCCGGTTATGGCTAGACAGGCTACTCTGTAGCCTGCCTAGCTGTCTAGATGCTACTGAGCATCTCGCTTTATGCCACCACACAACAGAACAATAGGTTATGATAGGTGCCACCACCCTCGTATAAAGCCAGTGCATCATACTGGGTTTAAGCCCCCACGTATTGCCCACAGCTCTTCTGCATGCCCAGAGAGCTCTTAGGCCTTTATCTGTTGTGTTTCTAATGTGGTTGGAAAGGGTTAGTTTGCTATCTAGGGTTACCCCTAGGTATTTGACTTCCCCTTTAAACTTTAGCGTTTGGCCCACATACGAAGTTCCCTCAAGTCAAGGTTCCTTCTGAGGGTGAACGCTATCACGGAGGTTTTTGCCGGATTAGTTGACAATCCCTCTTGTCTGCACCATTTTTCGGTAATCCTCAGTGCCAGCTGCATTCTCTCGGACACAGTGGCCCCGAATCTACCGTTTACAACTATGCTGACGTCATCAGCAAAGGCTTGAGCATAGATACCCTCGTCATTGAGTCTACAAAGGAGCTCGTCAACCACCAGGTTCCACAGAAGAGGAGATAACACCCCTCCTTGCGGACACCCCTTAGTGGCTGAGACCATCCTCGTCTCCCCAAAGAGCGTACCTATTATTGTTCTTTCCCGTAACATATTACCAGTCCATCTTACAATGTCCTGTTCTATGCCACGGTTCTGCATGGCCCTAAGTATGGAATCGAAGGAGGCAACATTAAATGCCCCTTCAATATCCAGAAACGTACCTAGGGCTATCTCTTTATTTAAGAGTGCCTGCTCCGCTTTCAGGAGCAGCTTGTGTACCGCGACTTCGCAGGACGCACTCTTATACGCAAACTGGTTTCGATGCAGAGGTTTTACCCTCAAAGCACCGTCCCGTAGGTACCTGTCCACCAGTTTTTCCAAGGTTTTAAGAAAAAGGAGGTCAGGCTGATAGGTCTGAAGGAGCCCGTCTCAGCATACGTGGCCTTACCAGGCTTCGGTATGAAGACTACTCTTCCAGACCTCCAGTTCATAGGGATATAGCTCAGTGCCAAGCTAGCCCTGAGTAGTCGGCACATTGGTCCCTCGATGATTTCCCTGCCCTGTTGCAACAGTGCCGGGAAGATACCGTCTGGTCCCGCGGCTTTGTATGGGTGAAAGGATTTTATCGCCCATGCAAGTCTGGTTCTGTTCACGATTTTGTTGGCAAGGGCCCAGCTGTCCTTGGATGCCCTCCTACGGAGTGCCCCTGAACAGATGTGCCTCTGCTCCGTGACAGGTTCACATCCCGGGAAGTGTGATTTTAGAAGAAGATCTAAAGTCTCCTCACCGGTCGTCGTGTATTCTCCTTTTTCATTCTTCAGAGATCCTACCCTACCCATGGTGTCCCTCTGGAGAGTTTTTCTCAGCTTGGAGCATTCTGGAAGGCTGTCAATGTCCTCACAGAATTTTCTCCAAGAGTTTTCTTTGGCTTTGCGAATCGCATAACCATATTCTCTCCTTTTAGCCTTATAGGCTTCCCAGCCATTTGTTCTTTTGGCCAGGTTGAAGAGTCTTCTCACTTCTGTCCTGAGACTCGAGAGGTCTTTGGTCCACCATACAGTGTCCCTATTAGCCCTCTTCCTTTTCTCTGGGCAGTTTCTGTTATAGGCCTCCATAAGACCTCCAGTCAGTTGTTCTGAGAGGAAGTCTATTTCAGCCTCATTCTTTGGGGCTGGGAGGCATTCCTTGAACCCTGCTCAAGGTGCTCCCTGAAGGAGTCCCAATCACAGGTTCTAGGGTTGCGATATGTGACCTCCTCCTTCCCCGTTTCACAGGTTAGGTTGTAGAGGACATGCCTATGGTCGGACATAGACATCTCCCTAGAGACATGCCATCCGTCCACCCACCTGCACACCTCTCTTGTACCTACTGTGATATCAATGACCTCCTCCCGCGATTCAATCACAAAAGTGGGGTCATTCCCAACGTTAGCCACTTCTAGATTATTGCAAGCAATGTATTCCAGAAGTGACTCCCCTCTTGAGTTAATGTCTGTGCTCCCCCATATGATATGGTGAGCATTGGCGTCGCACCCCAGAAGGAGTTCGATCCCTTTGTCCCTACAGTGTGTAACCAGTTCTCTCACCTCTTTGGAAGGAGGGGGACCTGATTGGTCGTACGGTAGGTATGCCGAGCCAATAACAATCTGCCTCGACATATTATTTCTTTTAATCTTGACTGTAATTGCCACTAGGTCTCCTGTGCACAGGTCCCATTGTGGAAAAACATCAAGATTTCTCTTAACTACTATACATGCCCGAGGGTGGCCATTCGTCGAATAGATCAAGTCGTAGCCTCCCGCGCATGGTAGCCCTTTGACCGCTCTCCCAACGACATAGGGTTCCTGCACAAGAGCAAGATCTATGTCTTGTTTGAGTAGACATCTCTGTAGTACAGCCGTGGCTGCCTTACAGTGATGTATATTTGCTTGTATTATTTTTACCACCTTTTCAGGTGGTGTTCGCCCGTCCGGTTTGGGCCTCTTCTGAGTCCCTGCCGGTCTCGGTTTTATGGGCTTCTCAGCCCTCTCGCCTCTTCCGCTGGTTCCTTGCCCCTCGATTGAGGTGCCGGACCCTAACGGAGTTGGTGTCAATACCGGAGCTGGCTGTCCCTCTACGGTTCCACCATCTCCGGTAAGAAGTCTTCGGGCGCGCCCAATCTTTCGACGGTGCGCTCCCGATCTTTTCGTCTTTTGTATGGTATCCATATATGGTCCCACGAGCAGCTAGGGAAGGGGTGGTCGCCCCTGACAGAGCCCCGCATGCCAGGGGAAGGCTAAATACAATGGGGTTTCGCCCGGTGCCCCAAGGTGACTACCAGTCGCTGCTGATCTTCTGTTCAGCCACGCATCCCCTTGGCCTGGTGTCCCACCGTGAGATTCAGGTTTTTATTGAGGTTGTCTCCTCTTGGTCCAGGTTGTTAAGCCCAGACCCCCGTAACCCTATGGTTACTGGTTTTTCGGTTCGGTCAATGGACCTCGCCGGCATCGTGTACCCCTGTGCAATCCCTTAGCCACGACACGACAGCTGGGAAAGGGTGGTTGGTCCGCGGTGCGACCTTAGGTACGACTCGTCCGACAATCTTGCGGGTTTTACACCGCTCATGCAAGACTCGCCGTCCGTATAGTACGCACAACCCCAGTGTTGCATCTAGCCTGCCATGTTGCAGTGTTAGCTGCTCAAGCAGACCAGATACTTTTCTGGGGGGCCCCTATCCGCCACCTGGTACACTATACTTAGTTTGCAAATTAACAGATAACATTATGTTATCTTATAACGTAATATATTGAAAGGCAAAACTTTGGCCAAGAAACTGAATTGGAAGCAAAATACGAGGGTTGCCTTTTGTATTTCGGGGTTAGAGAACAAAAACAAATATTATTGTTTTTCAAAATATTCCCCATGGAGATTTATACACTTTAAACCAGTTGTCGAAGCACTTTTGCCACTCTGATTATGAGGTATCTCCAAAACATGCATTCTCTTACGGTGGCAACCCTGACAGCTAATGACCAAGAGTAGTAATAGGAATAGTAGTGTTGTGACCAAAGGGACAAAAATTTCGGTTTATTAATTGACCAAGATCTGAAATTTTCCTTGCATTAAAAAGGGTTACCTAAATTTAAAACGAATCTATCAACATTTTCAAGTATAATCAAAAACTAAATTGGACTGGAAAATGGTTTTATAATATGGACATTTTATGAACTAAAAACTATAAATAACTGAAGATATAATATATCTTTCAAACTACTTCATCGTATTCATTTTCATGTTGTTCGGTCTAAACTTGTAAAAAATAACAATACGGTCATCCTAATTCCCTATAATCACCTTAAATAAAAGCTACCGAAATCTGGCCCTATAATCTCCTATCTCAAGTAAGTAAAGTACCATGAAATATCTATATTATTTACTTCGAGCAAAATACTTAGCCGCAACCACACAGGCCAATTTTAAAAAAGGAAAAGGAAGTCTCTCGTACCAAATTTAAAAAACTGTACCACATGTCACAGGACCTATATAAAAACCGCCAGTTTTACAAATTCCAGGGATGGACTCGTTGGTATTGAAAATAATAATTCTTATAGTTTACTATAAGATAATAATAACTAATATTATCAAAATATATCCTGTATGTTATTGAATACAATTTAATTGAAGAAGAAAAAGGCCATCAGCGTACATTTGAATATTTATTAACATCGTTATCATAAGGTACAAAAATAGGTTTTTTTAAAACGTCACAAAACGAGAAATATGAAATTCCGTATAATAAATTGAAAATTTTTGGCAACTAAAAAAATACAAGCAATAAAATCTAGCAAGTAAATTATTTTATCAAATACAGAACATGAAAATGAAACTTCATTTTGTAATAATTGAACTTCTCTAATACAAAACAAGCAAAAAAAACTTTCGAATTTCATCTAGTCATCTCCTATTGGTATGTTTACCCAAAAGCCTTTTTTATTTTGTGGCATTACTTCACTCATATTTTTCAAAATATTATCCCTCTTTTCTGATGGAAAGCCACGTGGTCTACTCAGAGATGCTGGTAATTTCATACCATTCGGCCTTGACTTGAAGAAAAGTCAGGCAGTTAAGCGGTTCCAAATCACAATATGAAATCTTGAAGAGTAGGAAATAGTCCCTTCGTGTTGGAATTAATTGAGCGATATTTTTTAAATATACTCGGTTTGCTTGCTGCTTGAGTTTGTATTGAGAAGCATATGACTTACACTTATAAAAATCATCGGCTCTCATTGTTTTTACATCTACGATACCATTATTTGCTTCTGCAACTGCACTCACGAAATCTGGGAAATCATAGGTTTTGTCCTGTCGTTTTAGTGACAGTTCCACCTGATGGTGAAAGCTATCTGCTGACATATAGGTGTGGCCAGGCTCTAAATAATTGATTGTAATTTTGTCAGCACTTATATAATTTGAGTTGATAATATAAACAAGGAAACTCAGAAAACACCAATTTTTGTTTTGACTTGAGCAGAGTGTTATGGATGATGAGTCTCTTTGTTTTTTTAGAAAAAGGTACTAACTATATCCTCTTGGTCTTTTCCACTTATGTCCTCATGCCAAAGAACTGCAAATGGCTTAACCTTGCTTTTCTGTCCCGTCTTTAGTGACTAGTCTCGATTTTGTTTAGGTTGGAAGACGACGTGGTGAAAGCAGAAATCCAGCTTATGGTTCGAGATCACCTTTAATCTTCATCAGAGGTAACATGAATGCGCAGCGTTATATTCAAGAAGTTTTAGAACCCCATCTTTTACCCTATCTTGACACCCTGGCAAATCCAACTTTCCAACAAGATAATGCCCGACCAGATGTCGAAAGAGTCACAATAGACTTCTTTCAACATAATGATGTCACATTGTTACCTTGGCTACCAAGATTTTCCGACTTATCCCCAATTGAGCACGTGTGGGATATGATGGGTAGGAGATTGCTCAATTTGCAACGTCCTCCTCTAGACTCTATACTCCAGAAGAACTTCGAGAGGAGTTGGTGGTTGCCTGGAATGAGATAACATAGGAGGACATTGACCACCTTTTCAGAAGCATGCCTAGGCGCGTTGGAGAATGCGTAACACATCAACACAACAATTACTCCTTATTTAAGTCAGAACTATCAAAAAGCCAATATTCGATTTTGATGTAAATATTGCTTTTATACTTTTTTTACTCAATATTGTTTGATTTTTAAGTTTTTATGTAACTAACACATATTTTAGGACAAAATTATATTTATTATTATAGTGCTAAATTTATTTAATCTAATAAAAATGTAGAAAATAAATTCTAACCTTAACATCAAAAATATCATATAATCCGCCATCATCAATGGTATCCTATAAATTTGGATTTTATTTTGTTAAATACTTCTTATTTAGCACCATTTAGCAAAATTACAAATCAAAAAGACTGCAAAGACAAAGAAAATTGCAGAATAGCCTGTAAATAAAAGTTCATATAAAATACTCGTATTGTGTATAAAGTATATCATATACCAAAGTACATTCTGTATAGGTAACACTTATTACGCGTGTGTGTATTGGAGTTTATGCTACCGTGTTATGAACAAAGAATATTTTCATACCAAGTTTAGGTTAGGTTAGGTTAGGTTAGTTAGTTTAGATATACGTGCTGTTTTGACGTCATACAGTGTATAATGGTTCATTATTCACAGTGAATAATGGGTAACATTATACTTGAGCAAGCACATGTATAATTAAGGTTTTATAGCACGGTCCTGGACAAAATCATTTAAGCTGGGAGTTGGGATTTTTATGTCACTTAGTATGTAGTGAAGTATATAACTTTAAATAGAGCTTTCCTATGGACCTAACTCACGTATCTTAATCTAAACTGAGGTACTAGGATTAACAACATAAACTTTTGTTTTCTCTATTATATATGTTATTATTATTATTTCATTATAATGAGAGATATTTCAGTGCCCAATAATAACGCCAGGCATTAATAAAATCGTCTTTATTTTGACATGTACCTACGCAGGCGCAGTGTGAATCTGGAATAAGGACAACTTTATTAAAATACTGCATGCTTTCATTAGCGGAATTTTCAAAACCAGATTTAACTTTCTTTTATTTTTATTTCGGGGTAGATCGATGGATATAACATACAGGTGGCTGACAAATTTGAACTTTTTGACAGTGCTTCGTGGTAAGAGGTATGCTAAAAGTATTATTCTATATTCTATGAGTATTATATGTTGTTGGAGGTTCAAGATATTTTACAATAATTTGAAATTAAATGTCAAATGTTAGGTTAGGTTATATGTTATGAACAATGACAACTAAGTGACGAAACTTGCAATATCTCTGTATTTAATCACAGAATAATGCCATTCACTATTAAAATAAAGTCGCCTTTAATACTGCCAGACGTTAGTGTAATATCTCTCTAATAATATCTCGATATGATAAGTTACAAAACATAAAAATCTAGTTTTATTTTAGAATAGAAATATAATTTCCAGAATGTGTCTAAGTTCATCTCTGCATATTTCTAAGAAATGTAAAAAGCAAGCCACTGAATAACTATTCAAAAAATAGACATATCCACTGTTCGCTTAGACTGTGACTAGATGAAACCCGTTTTTGGGGAGTTAAAAATCGTTCTAAGACTATCGTAGAGAGGCGGACATATCTATTGATGGATTGGCATTTGTTCTGTACCAACTTTTAAAAACAGTAATATGTCTAAGGAACGTTCAAATGTAGTGAAATTTAAATGTGGTAGGTAAAATTCTTCTAAGCGGAAGGACAAAATTCAAAATAATAATAGGAACAAAGATAGAGATAGGAAAGTAAGTCAACAATACAGACTTTAAAAAATATCAGAATTGACAGTTGATATGATGACAACGATGTTTTGATACATTTTTGATGGGTATCAGAGGTTGTGCACATGTCTTTTAAAATAGAATAAATAAGATGATTTTAAATATTTCCAAGCTATTAATTTTTTTAAGAATCATGTATTGTAGGAATTGAATAATTGAATTTTCAATGAGAAATTTTAAATTTTATTCAATCGCAAGAAGAACATGAATATGGAAAAGAAAACCTATAAAAAATTATACAGTGTGTAAAAGCCAAATGGAATAAATTCATTATTTCGGTTACTGTACATATTTATAAAAAATCCCGAAACACGTCAAATTTAAATTATAACTTTACATTCTTTAACGTGAAAATGCAACCCCTACCTTCAACCCCCTTAGAATGACAGGTACAACCCCCAATTTTTTAAATGGGAAGTATAGGCTTGTGATATATAATTTGAAAGGTCTCTTCATTCTCTATTCAAAAATGTTATTGTTTTTAAATTTAATGCAAAAATTAACATAAAAAAATTAATATCATTTTGTTACCGAAATTCGCTACAATACAATCAAAAACTAAAATGTAATGCAAAACGTAATAAAATGTAGAACACGAAAAAGAACTATGAATGTTAATGAAGTAGATGTTCAAAATGTTCTCTGCGAACGTCTTGGCAACATCCTAATCTCAAATAAAACTGTCTTCTAACATTATTTAACATATCAGGCGTGGTCGACCTAATCGCAAGCGTTATTCGTTCTTTTAAGTCATTTAAATCAGAAGGTTTAGTTTTGTACACATGGCTCTTCACATATCCCCATAAAAAGAAATCTAATAATGTAAGATCAGGTGATCGCGCTGGCCATTCAATCAATCCTCGCCTCCCTATCCACCGATTGGGAAATATTGTATCGAGGTACTGCCGGACATTAAGTTGGTAATGTGGTGGTGCTCCATCCTGCTGAAACCATATCGTATTCGCTGGAACTTGAGGGTTATCTGGATCAGGATATAAATTTGCCAACGTTGGAATGACATCATTTTGAAGTAGTGCCAAATAATTATTGTCATTCAAGTTGCCCTCAATAAAAAAGGGACCAATGATATTGTTCCCTACAATCCCTGCCCAAATATTAACCTTTTGAGGGTATTGAGTGTGTTCTTCTCTCATCCAGTGAGGATTTTCCGTGGACCAGTAGCAGCAATTTTGCCGATTAGCATGACCGTTAAGTAAAAAAGTACACTCATCAGAAAACATAACGTCTTCTAATTGGATAATATTGTTATCCAACATGTCCATCATTTGCTCACAAAAAAAGTTCTCCTATCAAAATCGTCTTCCATGAGCTCCTGAGTAGGTATCATCTTATACGGATGCAATTTATTTTCTTTTAATATGTTTGCTATCGATGTATGGCTAGCATTGAATGTAGTGGATGCCTGTCTACTCGATGTATGTGGGTTTTCCTGAAACTCAAGCAACACATCTAATTTGAGTTCATCACTCAGTGCATTGGCAGCTGCTTTTTTTATCTGCCTTACATGACCAAACTCGCGAAACTGCATTTCTATTTTACTTATTGTTCCTTGGGATATAGGCGGTGAATAAGGAAATTTCTCATAAAATAGGCGAGTTAATTCCTGTTGTTTTCGGATGTTATCTCCGTAACCAATCATTTGTAAAACTGTTATTTTATGCATTTCCGTGAATCTAACCATTTTTCAGAATTGAATTGAACAAACTTTATACTTAAAATACAACAATGACAACTTAAATAAAACAATTTACTACTGCTTGTTAAAATAGCGTTGCCACGGAAATTCTTTAAAGTTTTTTAATGGTTACCATCTAAAAACCACATTGCTATGGTTTTTGTTCACTTTCTCATTATCAAGACCTAAACGGGAAATAAGTTTTAAGTATATTGTAATAAGTTTCGAGTATATTTTAGCGAATTTCGGTAACAACATGATTTTAATTTTTTTATGTTAATTTTTGCATTAAATTTAAAAACAATAACATTTTTGAATAGAGAATGAAGATACCTTTCAAATGATATATCACAAGCCTATACTTCCCATTTAAAAAATTGGGGGTTGTACCTGTCATTCTAAGGGGGTTGAAGGTAGGGGTTGCATTTTCACGTTAAAGAATGTCAAGTTATAATTTAAATTTGACATGTTTCGGGATTTTTTATAAATATGTACAGTAACCGAAATAATGAATTTATTCCATTTGGCTTTTACACACTGTATAGATATGTATTTATCAATAATGTTGATAGTGATTATGTTATAAGTACCTATTGTTAATAAATTGATTTAACTTTTAAAGATTATAGTTTTAGTATTCAACCCAAATAGCTATAAAGTTTATATGGATAAAAGTTAAATAAGTATGGAATTTGATATAAATAGAGATATAGGTCCTCTGAATAACTTTTGTTCCTGAATTTGCATCTTATATTCTCATATATTAGACATGATGATATATTATGGTCCAGTATTAAGTATTTTTTATAATTTGTAATATTTTATGAAAGTATTATACTTAGATGCATTAGCGGTAGACAAGGTTCCAGGAGTAAAAGTATATCATGAGCGGATTCTTTGACCTCATAATTAGGATTTATTTATACAAAATATTGAATTAATTGTTAGTTGTTGAATATTCTGTGCCGTCGATCTGCAGCGCGATCGATACAAATATCAAAAACAGAAAGATGGCCAACAAATATCCCAGAATTTATGTTTAAATGTTTTTTTTATTTTACGCACTTAGAAAAAAATAGTAAATTGCAAGAAGTACATAATATATCTTTTTGTGTTTCGTTCTCATTACAGCCAAGCCTGTAAACTGTGACTCAACACAGAGTTGTCTATACTCCTAGTGATATACTCTGCTATTATTACCTTGTTTTTTTAAGAAATGTTTTATTGACAAAATAAATGTAGTATAAAATATCGGTACTCAAATTTTTAATAACCAGTAAAATTTTCCAGGAGATACATCGAAGATAATTTTTTCATATTATCACTGAATAAGGAAATGTGGCGCCATTATAATAAACAAATTAAAAAAATAACAAATTTTCAAAAACGTTTTAATTGTGCCTTTATGTAAGTAAGCTTGTGTAAATGACATAGAAGATGGTCAAAAAGAAGACGTTTTTTAGAGTTTTGAAGTTTTCATTTTGATTGTGAACTGTTAAAAAAAGTTTAAAAAATTATTTTCTAAAAAATTTTTAACGTCAATATTAAAATAATGCAAACTTTCTTTTTTGAATTAAAAATGTCAATTACATTTTTATAAGCTTATTTAAAATTTAAAACTTTAGTTTTCTAATTTTTAAATCTGTATATATGAAAGAAAATGAATCCATATTTTCTTTGGTCACGCCATCTCTCGTGAACCGCTGGACCAATGCCACTATTTTTTGGTTGAGTTTGTTATTGTCAGGAGAGGGTTCTTATGAAAGAAAACTTGCTAGGAAAATTAGATAATTTAACAATACTTATTTAAGAATTTAAGAATACTTCTATCTAACCTTAGGGCTTTGGACAATGTAACCTTTTTTAATTATGACATTTGCCATAGAATTCACAGAATACGTACTGCAAATATCATCAAAGATTATAGGCGCTTTTTTGTGTTAGGTAAACATTTGTACATGTCATAAACATAATTACGTTTTTATATTTTCCACTTATAAAAATCTTCACTATAAAATGCATTTGCATATATCGTAATGTAACTTTCACGCATGCAAATTTTTATTTTAAATGGTTGGCAGCATGAGTGAAGTATCTAATGACAAGACTATTGACTATGATATTTGTGGCCAATAGCAATTTATTAATATTGTTCTTTAAGAAAGTATTTGTGAATATGAATATCTTCTTTTACTTATATAATATATTATTAATGGTGTATTATTCATTTTAAAATAATTTAAAACATTATCATTTGATAACTTAAAGTTCAAAACTGTCAAATGTTATAAATTACACAGTGCTATAGAGCGGGTCTCAGTTATTATGCAGCGTGGCCGGCATAGGCCAATGTAAATCTTATGGGCGAATATTCAACACTGTTGCCGCTTTGGTTACGGCTTGAACCACAATTAACTCAGCCAATTTATTTTCGTAGAAACGTTTTATTATGAATTTTGTAAAACAGATGTATTCTATATAATAAATATTATTAAAAAATGGAATTCAAATCTATTTATGTAGATTGTAATTATTAGTATATACCTGATCACTTGATGGATTATTTAGGTCTCTACTAAATCTTTCAGACAAATCCTAATCCTATTGCCAGTGAAAATATTATTTAATTACAAAGATACTAATTATTTTTACCTGTATGATCCCTTGATCCTCGTAAACCGTTATGTAATATTCCTGGAATGTTGAGTAAATGTACAGGTAAGTAATAACATAGGCAGGTACCTATCTATTTCTGCTGATAAACGAAAGGGCATTATTGAAACAACAGCCATGCAGTTAGCAGCACCGTTTGAAAAATTTAAACAAGGTGAAAATCTTCATCGTCAAACCAAGAGGCTTTTATTGAATATTTTAACGTATACGTTGAATACAAAAGATGACAAAAGTGTGACAGCGAAAATAGAACTGATTCCTGAAATGACTGGCCTTAGTGTGAGAACAGTGTATAATCTGAAAAGCGAAGCCGCTACTGAACCTTTGACATCTCCAAAAAAACGAAGACAGAACAGCAGCCAGTCGAATTCAAGACTGATCACCTACGATGAAGGTATCCAATCGCAAATACGAAAAGCTGTGCATGAATTCTACTCCGAAAATATTCCACCAACACTGGCAAAAGTTCTTGCTAAAATAAATATAGATGAAAATGTACCAAATTTTTCTAAAAGTACGCTAAGACGCTTGCTTAACGATATGGGGTTTGTTTAGAGGAAGAGAGGAAGAGACTCGATTCTAATAGAAAGAGCTGATATAATCGCCAGGAGGCACAAATATTTAAGATCAGTGAAGAAGTTCCGCGAAGAAGGATATAACGTAATATATCTGGACGAGTCATGGATTAATGTGGGCCACAGTGTAAATTTTGAATGGAAAGACACTACCATAAAAAATGCCCGAGATGCATTTGTCAAAGGACTGACAACAGGACTGAAGGCTCCAAGTCAACGAGGACCGAGATTTTTTCTTCTTCATGCAGGCTGGAAAGACGGTTTTCTTGAGGATGCAGAAAAAAATTTTCTGGCAAAGAAAGGTGCAGACGATTACCACGACGAAATGGGCGCAGAAGGCTTTGAGGCCTGGTTTAAAGATCAATTGATCCCTAATTTGCCGAAAAACGGATCAAAGAATGTTGGAGTGTTGGACAATGCGTCATACCATTCGGCGAAGTTACCTTTTCCAAAGACAACTTGGAATAAGGAACAAATAAAGTACTGGCTACTGGAAAAAGAGATTTACTTCGAGGATGTTTATATAAAAACAGAATTATTGGCTACTGCAAACGCGTATAGAGAGCAGTACGACCTAAGAAAAATAGACGACATTGCCACGGAACATAATATAACAGTCCTACGATTACCTCCTTATCATTGCGAATTAAATCCTATTGAAATAGTGTGGAGCCAAGTGAAAGGATATGTGGCTCGTAATAATAGTACTTTTAAAAAAGAGGTTGTGGAAAAACTTATAAAAACAGCGTATTCGCAAGTAACCCCAATGCAGTGGTCTAATTATGAAAAAAAGTAGAGAAGACAGAGGTAAAGATGTGGCAAACAGATCATTTAATGGAAGACATTGAGCCAATAATAATAAATCTAAATGAAGACGATGAAGATGAAGACTTGGATGACGATGAAGATCAGTAATATATTTCTTAACCCTCAAATGTTCCATTCAATTTTCATTTATTTTAGTTATTACCTGCTAATCATTGTCATTTTTAAAGTTTAATTTTAATTCAATGAAGGAAAGAAAATTTTTTGTATATTAAAAACCGTAGGTTAAGTGTGTAAAAATTTTATTAAATCCATAACTGAGCGCTCTCGGCTTATAAGGCCATCATCAGAGTTACTTCCAAAAAGGTGTTAATCATAAAACTTAGAAATAAGAAAAAATGTAACTTACGTTAAAAGATAAAACCTCTTCAGAAGAAACATTACAACACAACAACAACACATTAAAATATAAATCAAATAAAATTAGTTAAAACATCTTGAAGACAATAATAATATGTGAATGTGAATTAAAAACTAATTACCATTATAAAAACAAAAAATAAAATGGAAGTGACTACGTTATCATAAAATGTTAATCAACAAATAAAATTATTTTAGTAAAACATATAAAATTGTAAAATCATCAAATAAATAAAACAAAATGAAAACAAAAAACATACAAAAAGGAGGTTCATTTAACAATTCCAGAAAAATTTAAATAAGGGTGTGAACTTGGTATTCAAATCGATTTGCGTATTAACGCAATAGGTAGGATTAACCTTGAGTTCCCTCAAAATTTCCAAATTTAATCCTAATCTGTAAAAAAATAATTACGAAATTAAAATTTTGAAACTAAAGATTATTTTTTATTCTTTCTTTTTAAATGTTGTTATTAAATACCAAAACAGCACGCCATATACTGGAACATCCAACTCACTCATACACACCAATGACATCCAAATACTACACACTTGTGATAAAAAACAAAATTTAGATTTCCTTGAAGAACTTGAAATAAAAAGACATCTAGCAGATCAACAATTTAAAATTATTATTAAAAAAATAAATCTTGGAAGTTCTCCACTATTAAACTATTTACTTTGATTTTATACATAGATAAGACATAAATATATATTATTATGTTATTGTAAAGATCAGTATGATATAGTTTTATCCTGGTTTTTCTATATCATTGCACAGTTATACTGATCTTAGAGGGAAATACATCCAGGATAATCCCTTAGGGCTAATAATAATAATATCTAGGCTATAATATTGTTATAATTATTACTAACATTCTTGATCTATCCTTAATACTACCTAAACAATATCAGGGAGTTACCTTGGAAAAAGTAAGATGGGCTTCCACAGAGTAATTAATTTAATGAGAAAAGAAAAATTCGGAGAATTAATTTTTTTGTACTACACAAACAACCAATTTATTAATGATAATGATCTGATTCTCATACAAATCTGATTGTTAAAGCACAAACAACACCATTTTGAGACGCGTGTGATACAATACAACCATTTTCTTACATTAAAAGTTTTGCAAAAAATAAAATACACCCCATTTTTCCCACATCCCTTATAACATGTATAAAAAGGGAAAAAACTATTCGTCGCATCATAAGTGTGTTGGACACTCTCCACTTATTATCATATTCACAAAAATAGCGAAAAAAACCAGGGAGTCACACCCTACTTTTTCCCACCCTTATAAAATAATAATAAAAAGGGAAAAAACGGGACGTGGCAAAAGTGTGCGGGGTACTTTTTCTAAATGTAGCACAAAAACGAAAAAAAACAAGGTGCGTTTTATATACTTTCTACTATGCATATCGAGGGATTAGTAGCCCTATGGTAAGATAGGGTCTATTGTAACTGTTGCACACGTCACACGTGGAAACAATTTTAACATCTGCTTTTTTTTGACGAGCTATTTTTATAAAGGTTAATTGCGGAGTCAGAAGTCTTGGCAAGTGTTGACTATTATTTTTTAAGAGGGGTGTTTTTTTTTGGCGTTTTTTATGTTTCACAGGTTGTTTTTTTAGGTAGTTTTTTATACAGAGTACAGGTTGCTACTGATGTATTAGTTTTGTGCAACAAGTGCTTAAAGTTACACTGTAAAAATGATGTATTACCGAATTATTAACAAAAGGATGTGATTATAATGCAGATTACTACAGTAAAGATTCATATGATCTTTTTAAAAAATTAAATAAATTTCAATTACCAGAAAATTATGTTGTTTGTAGTTTTGATGTTGTTTCTTTATTTAGTAATGAGTATTTAGAATCTGATTTAGAAGCACTAGGTACATACAAAATGGAGTGATATTATCCAACACAACTTAATTTTCAAAAAATGTTTTCAAGATGCACTGACGTTTCAAAATAATTTCCTCTACTTTTAACTCAAATATATTAGATTATTATAAAGATCAGCATGATATAGTTTTTTCCTGGTTTTTCTATATCATTGCACAGTTATACTGATCTTAGAGGGAATTACATCCAGGATAATGCCTTAGGGCTAATAACATCTAGGCTTTAATATTGTAATGTGTTATTACTTCCATAATTGGTCTAGTCTTAAAACTACTTAATTATCTATACTTAAATCAAAAGTTGTTTATTATTATTTCTTTGAAAGTTGAAATTCTTTAAGCAGGAACGTATATTTGACATAATCTTTATTTTTTATGTATGCCAAAAATTCAGCAGGGACTTTTTTTATGGAAAAAGTGAACTAATGCAATAATAAAACAAAAAGAAATCTTTAAAAATAAACGATATACAATTTCAGCTTGATATTAGAGCAGATTTTTTTAAATTAATACAAGGTAATTAAGGTTCAATAAACTTCTATTCTTCTATACAAAAGATATTTCTATTTATTATACTAATTATTAAGATTTGTTCAAAGCCTTTTGATATTTATGTTGACATGTATACAAACAAAATATGTATTGTTAACGATAGAAAAAATTCATTAGAATAAATCTTGATAACTAAAATCAGCTCGCTTGCTTGCTTACAATAACCAACCCACATAACACTAATGGTACATTCACATTCTAAGAATATGCCCATGAATTACGTTTTCGAACATTCTGAAAGGTATATGCTAAACAACTCCATTTCACGTTCCTTTTTTTGTAAATTTGTATGTTCTTTATGGTACATTCTTAACATGTTCGTATCATCTAATTTTTAAATACCCAACAATCATTCCGTTGAAAGTGATATGATAAGAATATGTTGCACAAACGATGTAAGGAATATTCTTTTGGGGACGTGAATATAATGTGCGATGTTCATTCCTTTTGTTTGTAAGAGCAAGTTACAAGATTACTTTTGATATTTGAAGAATATAACTCGCGCGATAGACAGTAAAAAAGTGTATGTTCGTGCAGTAGTAATCTAGACTGTGTACAATAAAAATATATGGTTGTACGGAGAATATGCTATTTACGTACTACCAGAACATTTTTATCACTGAGTAGTATCAAGACATATTCTAAGAACGTTCTTGTTTGGACTAAAATAGAATATTACCATCTAATGCTGAGAATTTGATCTTTACATACTTCAGAACATTCTTTGCATATACATATCAAGTAATTTGGTATGGCCTTTTGAGGTGACTATCACATTCTGATCATGTACTGAACGGTATTTACGCATGTTCCAAAAAGAATGTTTTTATTATGTGCAAAGACTGTAAAATTGTTGTCTGGGAAAGCAGATGATCTAGAAAATGATCCATTAGTTACTTTTTTTTATTTTAGTTCTAAATCCTAAGGAATCAGCTGTGTTTGAGACTTAAATTTTTCTTGATGAAATAGATTAAATTTGTCCTAAACATCGTGTGTAACATGTCAAAAACATTTATCTATTTTGCAAGAACAGTAAACAACTAAAAGGTTGAATTAAACTTTCACTATTTATTCGTAAAATTTAAAATGCAATGACGGCCGTTTCGCTATAGAATTAGCATCGTCAGTTTGACATATTGAATATGCATTTAAAACGTATATTTTACGAATAAATAGTGAAAGTTTAATTCAACCTTTTAGTTGTTTACTGTTCTTAATAAGATGGACTTTCACGTAGTAAGGGTTAGTACCATAAATTTTATTTTGCAAGGCTAAATTCTAATTTCTAATACCGTTGAACAAAACTTTAAGTAAAGGGCTTAACTTGTTATGACTAAAAAATTACTCATTAGCATAGGCTACTCAATTTGATGTATGAAGACTAATTCTCGACAACCACGGAGTGGGCGCCATCTACAATTGGAAATTTGTAAGTAAAACTCCGGGAAAACAAACATTTTATCATAAGATTATGTTATGTTACGTGTTGTATGAAATATTAACAATTTTTATTTATTAAAATGAAAATTGGAAATTACGCCGCTGGTTGGTCATAAAATTTACCGTTTGTAAAAAAAACTATACTAAGTGTACTTACAGTAAAAATAAAAAAAAATATATAAATCCACCGCTACTTTTGGACAGTTATAACTGTAAGTTGAATAACTGTAAAACTCTTTTTAAACCTTGACAACCCTTTATTTTTTTGTGCAAAGGGGCACACAAAAGATTTACAATTTTATTCCGTTATAGGTACACCGAATTCTCAACGAAAAAATGTAGAAATGGTGGTCTTATTACAAAAATACATTTTGGTTTTTTTTGTTGTAAAAACGCCAAGCGGCAACTGTAAAAAGGTAGGTATTATATGAAAACAAATATGAAATCCACGATAATTCTCAAATATATCATAGAAAGGGTGGTCATTAAGTACATAGAAGTATGTTGGTAGATTCGGACTAAACTTAAATTAAATAAGGAAGAAACAGGGTGGTAAAGATTTAATTTTAATATTTATTTTTTGGTTTTAACGTTTTTGAACATAAATGCATAAAACCTGGAACTGGGTTTTTTTGGACACTACCAATCATAATGCGATACCTAATTCGATATACTTTGTAGGTGGCGCCACATAGACCACATTTGTGTCATAAAAATGCGCTAATAGTACAGGGTGAGTCATAACTATTGGGACATATACTAAGGACAGGTTATTTGGACCAAAATATGGCTACTGGGCCAAATTTACCTTAATATAATGTTGCTGAGAAAAAAGATACAGGGTGTTAAAGTTAATTTTTGTTTTTCGTTTTTTGCTAATAGTTTCCCTGTATATTTATAAATTGATATCAAAATTGGCACAGAGGCATAATCTTAGACAAGAAATAGTATTTTATTTACAATTCCACTATCAAATACCAAACTAATAAACAAAGTTGCAACTAACGTAAGGTTTCCGTTTTTACGATAAATCAAAACTAAACACACTTTAACTTAAAAGAACTCAAAAAAACTCAAACTAAATGTTCTACATGGTCTCCTCCGATTTCTATGCCTTTTCTAATTCTTTTTATAAAGGATTTTTGGACGTTAAAAAAAATGTTATTCTGTCCCCTTATAAGATTAGCTGCATTTTGAATGTATTTTGAGTGTATTAATTTCATTGGCATAAACTAAGGACTTCATATGTCCCCAAAAATAAAAATCTAGCGGGTTGTACTCAGGCCTTCTTGGTGGCCATTGAAAATCACTGCCTCTGCCAATCCATCGTTGAGGAAATACGTCATTAAGATGATTTCTAACAGCTAATGAAAAATGAGGTGACGCTCCATCCTGCATAAACCACATTTTTCTTCTTACATCCAGTGACAGATCATCTAAAATATCACTAAGAGTATTTTCCAAAAAGAATAAATAAGAATCTCCATTTAAATTCGGAGGAAGAACATAAGGCCCTAGTAGTTGGTCGCCTATAATGCCACACCAAATATTCAATTTAAACTCATGCTGAAAATGTCTAGCTTTAATAGCATGCGGGTTTTCTTCTTCCCAATAATGACTATTTCGCCAATTAAAAAACCCTCGTCTGGTAAAAGTTGCTTCGTCGGTGAACATAATATTCTTTGTAAAGTGTCTGTTATTGCGATGTTTATTCAGAATACGTTGGCAAAACTGTAACCGTCGTGGAAGATCTGTTGGAAGTAAATTTTGAACAGGAGTGAAGTGATAAGGATGGAGGTTCTCTTTTTTTAGAATTCTAATTATAGACGACTGACTTACTCCTGTTGCTGCTGATAGATGTCGTGAACTTATTTCAGGATTTTCATCTTCTCGAACCAAAAGTTCATCTTCTTGATTAGGTGTGATTTGTTTCGGTCGACCACCCCGATTTTTAGTGTGAAATGACCCAGTTTCACCTAAACTACGATATACTCTTGCAAAAGTTTTGTGATTTGGTTGCCTTCTGTTTGCGTTTAACATTCCATACCTTCTGGCTGCCGAGCGACCGCAAAAATTTTCTTGTGCGTATACGCAAATCATATTTCGCATTTCTTCATTAATAAAATGATGGTGACGAGGCATTTCAATCAAAAAAAGTAATGATTACTTTTAAAAAATGCAACATTACCCTACACTGTCACATCAAAAATAATTTACTCTGAACAAATGACATTTATCAACAACAATTATCTGACAGTCCAAAACATACTTTTCATAAATTAATTAATATTTGAAATCCTTTTTTAAGACTCTAAGCAGTTCGACTGCGTTTTTATCGAAAACGGTTGAAATTATCATGTTTAAACAAGAGTACGAATTTTACGTAAAAATGATGTTTACGTCATATTTTCTAATAAAAATTACTAAAAAATTTCATCAGAAAAAGTTTAGACTCAATTTGATCATTAGGAATGATCCACTTGGCGCCCTCTATGACAAAACGTAAAATTGTAAATAAAATACTATTTCTTGTCTAAGATTATGCCTCTGTGCCAATTTTGATATTAATTTATAAATATACAGGGAAACTATTAGCACAAAAAGAAAAACAAAAAATAACTTTAAAACCCTGTATCTTTTTTCTCAGCAACATTATATTAAGGCATATTTGGCCCAATAGCCATATTTTGGTCCAAATAACCTGTCCTTAGTCTATGTCCCAATAGTTATGACTCACCCTGTATATTATTCAACAAGCGTACAATTATGGCTATTACAGACGAAGATGAAATTGCAACAAGAGCCGGACGCGAGTGTTGTAACATCTGAGTTTTTTTTATTTGAAATTTGAATTATTTGATACTAGAATTTAATTTATTTGAACATTTAAAAAGTTTAATCCCTCTAATAGGGGATCAAATTAAACTAAAAAAGGTTTGGACGATTTAAGAAATTCTATATATATCGCATGTATGTCACAAAAAAATACTCAATTAGATGCAAAATCAAATATTTTTAATAATAAATTTGGAAAAATTAAAATTTATTTTTTATTATACTACCCATTTAATTTACCCTTAATTTTAGAGTTCCAAATACTGGATCTAAAACTTCCTTATTATTAATTAAAATAACAATTTAGTTGTATTAACAAAATCATATTTATAATTTTAAAAAAATTATATTACAAGATTCAAACACATTTTTTTTAATTCAAACAAATATTATTTTCATATTAAAACTGAACCGATTAATTGAATAGCACAAACTATTGGTTGAAATCAATAGTTTTTTCTAAAATAACTATGTAATTAAAATCAAAATAAACTTTTATTTTGTGCAAATAAATCATATTCTTGATCCAAATATTGTTTTTTATATAAACGTAAATAAATTTAAATATACTTGATTAAAGTGATGCACTGAAGATAATTTTCAAATAAATTTGATCAACAATTGAAACAATTTAAATATTAAGAATGCAGTTAATGTTAATATTACGCAAGAAACCGATCAGTAACACTTAATTAATCACTCAAAAATGACGTAAATGAGTTTTACTACAATAAGGAGTACATTGAACCGCCATATTTAAAATCTTTTACACATTGAGCGTCTGCGCTGCGTCTGACGTCTGACCGCATGCGCACACGTTATTGTTTATCAAAAAACGATTATCAAAAACATCCCATTTTTTATTGTTCTTATAACTTGTTTGTATGCGTGAAGTTTTATACAATTATTAAAAAATGTCAAGTGATAGTAAAATGAATTTAACTCTACCCAATATAACTAGTGTTAAGTATTTAATTATTATACAATAAAATAATTAAAAACATCTATTGTTGCTCTTGTTCTATTATTATTAACAAAAAGATTATTAATGCTATTTACCACACACGTTACGTAAAATACTATTATTTAAATAAATATTACATTTTGTCTTTATAAAATATTTGTTCTATTTAAATAAATAATGGGTTTGAAATTCAAGTATATGGTGTTCTTACTTGAAAAATTACGTTTATTTCGCCATATTGAAATAAGATATTCTTTTGTATGAAATAAAATTAAATAAAATTTATTTCTGTCTATTGAATGATCTTAATGCAGATGTTGCCGAAGACATTATTTTTGAAATTAAATTGGAAATATTCCCACATGTAATATTTTTATAATTTTTAATTTGTTCAGAAAATATTATTTGCATTGAGAAATAGAAAAAAGTAACTTTTTTTAATGTTCTTAGTAAGATATACTTACTACTTACTATTTTAAACAATATATAAGTAATTTAAAATGTAGACCTAACCTACCTATTAATCAAGGTTGACAATCGATCTTGCCACTTACTACAGATAGGTACCGTCTAAAAATATTTTTCCTTTGAAGATTTTTTACGTACGAATCTAATCTTTTATTTCAAAAAAAAAGTTCCATTCAAACCATAAAATGACCATCGATAGCAGTCGTTTTGAGAAAAAGATCTATGAAAAAACCAATAATTTTTAAAGTACAAAAAGGTCGCTCGTGACTATACCAGCCAATAAATAAAATATCAGTGACAATTCGTGATTCTAGGCCCTTTTGTAATGGGCATGTGTGTTCACTAGCCAGGTGCTCCTTATTTGCCGCGTGGACACTGGTCTTTCTTTATTTTGGCACCGTTTTTTTTATTCGTCGTTTTAGTCTGAATCGACCCCATTTGTATTTGCAGTACTGATTGATTATTTTCTTCATTGCGGATTATCTGAATCGTCTTGACCATTGTAAAGATGTAAAGTATTGAAGTAATAAATACCTAAATTTTTCTTTCACATTAAAAATAAACCTTGTGTTCTAAGACAAGTCTTTTTATTGTAAGAGATACCTAATGGCTACACATTGGCTTAAATCTTCCTATTAAGAAAAAGAAAATTATTTACCAGACTGGTATATAATTAAATATTACTTCTGTTAGATTTTTGCATTCTTATATAAAAATAATTATTTTTCTACTCCTTTATGTATATTACCTATTTTATGCACACTTTACTGAATGTATATGTAGCAAATATCGGTCAACTGTACGGATATGAATTCATATCCATTCTAGTGCGGATATTATGTTGACCAATTGGAGTTTATAATTTATTATTTAGTCATTTATTTCGACCAATAACATGCCTTATTTAATAGTTCGCCAACTATTCCTTACTAAAAATTAACCTGTCAAAATAATTGTCAAAAATTTTAAAATATTGCGGTATTTAATAATATAGGTTTTTTAATAAATATGAGTAATAGTGATGAAGAAGCAATAAATGATACTCCACCGTTTATTAAAATTGTTGCAAAAGAAACATACGAATCGTTATTATCACAAAAATCTAAAGAAAAATATGAACATTAGGTATCATAAAAAGTTTATGGAATGGTTGTTGAAAAATAAAATAAAAAGCGTATCCGAAAACGTTTTAACAGCATATTTTAAACAATTATCAACAGAAATTAAACCCTCTACTCTCTGGACAACATATTCAATGCTAAAAACAATGATAAATATAAAAAATAACATTGACATATCATCTTATCCTAAGTTACGAAGTTTTTTAAAATTACAATATTCAAATTATAAATCGAAAAAGTCAAAAATACTAACGCCAGAACAAATAAAAGAATTTCTTTTAAAAGCTCCGGATGAAGTATATTTATTTACAAAAGTTAGTTAAAATTCCAGTAAGTACCAAATACAAATTTTTAATTTTTCTCCAAATTTTAGATAGTACTAATATTTGGTATATCTGGTGGGTGCAGACGTCAAGAATTAAAAAATTTAAAAATAAATCGTATAAGAGATGAATATCAAGTAAAATTAGTGGACACAAAAACCGATAGATCCTTTGTAATTCCCGGAACATTCTATAAATTAGCAAAAAAGTACATACTTCTTAGACCACCTAATATGGAGCCATTTTTTTTAAATTATCAAAAGGAGAAATGTACAAAACAAGTTGTTGGAATCAACAAAATTGGAAACCAGCCCAAAACAATTGCTAACTTTTTAAAATTACCTCATGCTAACTTATATACCGGGCATTGTTTTCGCCGTTCAGGTGCCACTATTCTTGCTGATGCTGGAGGTGATACGTTAACAGTAAAAAAATTTGGTAACTGGAAATCAACTGCCGTAATGGAAAATTACATAGAAAATTCCATAAAGAAAAAAAAAGAAATAGCTAATACCTTGGTAAACAGTATAAACACAACAAACACAATTTCAGAAATTGAGCCATTAAATTCAAGACAAATTGACCAAAATTTTATCGAGACAATGGATACTTCAAATCCAGAAAATCAGCCATCAACTTCAAAACAAAATTTGCACCAAAATTTTATTGAAGCAAGATCTTCTTGTGAAGTTACTGATAATTTTGTCAGAGAAAACATAACATATTCAAATTGTACTTTTCACAATTGTAATTTTATTGTTAAAAATCAATAATTTAAATTAAAAAAAAATTCTTCGTTTTAACAAAACTTCCAATATTTATTTAAAAACTGCTTTTTTAAAAGACTCAATGACAGCCGTTTCGCTAAACAAACAGTTGTCAATTGCTTAAGCTTTTGCCAGTTACGGTCTTGCAATTTCTATTTTAATTTTTACATTAATAATGTTATAAAATTGTATTGAAGATTAATATAATAAAGTTATTTTGCGAAACATAATACTGGCGACGAGGATAAAAATCATACCTATTTGAAATGGCGTCAAATTACGTGCTAGGTGAATTCAATCCTGATTGCCCAGAAAAATGTATTAATTATGCTGAAAGATTAGAATTCATGTTCGAAGCTGCAGAAATTACCGAAGATGCAAAAAAGAAAGCTAAACTGCTAGCGATGTGTGGTAAAAAAACATACGATATTATTAGTACTGAGTGCATTCCGAAAAAACCTAAAGATTTCACTTATAATCAAATAATTGAAAAATTAACCAATAGATTTGCACCACAAGCATCAGAAATTGTACAAAGATTTATTTTTCACAAAAGAGACCAATCAGAAGATGAAGATCTAATAACATATATTGCTGAAATAAAAAATCTAGCTGAGAAGTGTAATTTTAGTGACCGAGACAATATGCTCAGAGATCGATTTGTTTGCGGTATAAAAAACTTGGGAATACAAAGGCAATTACTTGCTGAATCAAAACTTAGGTGGGAATCAGCTACAAAAATAGCTATTGCTGTAGAAACTGCCTCTAAAAATGTAGAAAAGTTACAAACCTTCGATTCCGTAAGTAGTGGAAACTTGGATAGCGTTAGAAAAGTTAATTTACAAAAGAGGAACGAAAATTTAAAGGAACATAATGAAAGAACAAGAGAAAAGAGAAATAAAAATGACAAAATTGTTTGTTATCGTTGTGGAAATTTAAACCATTATGCTGATAAATGCAGGTTTAAAACAGCTACTTGTAATTACTGTAAAAAAGTTGGACATTTGCAGAAGGTCTGTTTACAGAAGATCAAAAATGGTACTAATAATGTACAAGAAGATGACGATGAAAGAAGTGGAGACGGTTGCGATAATATTTTCCATTGTACTAGTGAGAACTGCAAACCTCCGTACATAATAGATTTAACGC
This sequence comes from Ophraella communa, assembly GCA_035357415.1. Lineage (NCBI taxonomy): Eukaryota > Metazoa > Arthropoda > Insecta > Coleoptera > Chrysomelidae > Ophraella > Ophraella communa. The sequence goes on along the minus strand of CM068992.1, from coordinate 8,723,579 downwards.
TTAATAATCAAAAATGCCGTTTTGAAGTTGACTCGGGCGCTAGTCACACCGTTCTCGCTTACGACACATTCAAAAAAATCTGGCCAACCAATCCTCCAGTTTTGTCAAAGAGAGAAAGACTACTTCGTGATGCACAACAGAATATAATCCGAACTGAAGGAGTATGTGAGGTAGAGGTTCAGTTTAAGGGAAAGTGTGCTATTTTGCCATTGAGTGTTTGCCACAATTTTGCATCTAATTTATTGGGAAGAAACTGGTTTGATGCTCTAGAAATAAATATTACAGGAATAAACAAGTTACAAGTACAGGTGTGTGATGATATAGATTCAATTATCGCTAAATATCCTGATTTTTTATGGAGACCCTGGGAGAATTTAAGGGTTCTCCAATTAGCTTACAAATTGATAAGAATGCAGCTTTTAAATAAATATTGGAAGTTTTGTTAAAACGAAGAGTTTTTTATTATCCTTAATAAGATGGACTTCCAAAACGTAAGGGTTAGTACAATCAATTTAATTTAAATTAAATTAGTTTTATATTTGTTAAATGCAAATTTAAATAAACTCATTATTTTATTATTTTCTTAGTGAGTCGTAGAAAAAATATTCTGTCCAACTCGTGTGGATTGTCCATATCCACACTTGTTGCACTAACTACTATATTTGACGTTAGTGAAGTATATATTTATATTACGTGTCTTTTACATAAAATAATCTTTGGTTTTTTATTTTTATATTTAAGGTGAGATTTATATATTTATTATTTTATTATTATCAGTTACCTGTAACCTAATAATACATGAATTAATTGATTTTTCTGGTTTAGTTATCTTGTGTTATAATCATGACTTCGAAAAAAAAAGTCGTTTAAGTGAAAATCAAAAAAAACATTAATTTCAATAATGGAAAATGACGAGGATTTAAGAAAAAGTAAATTTTCTAGCACATTTACTTTTAAGGAATCATAATTATTTCTAACTGGTTTAGAAGAATTAGTTCATCCATTTTTCTAATTTCTTAGAAATAGAATAAACAAATATTTAAAAACTGTAACAAAACACAAAACTAATCTTTTAAAATACGTAACCAAAACTAAATAAACTTGAATTCGACAAAATAAAAAAAGTTAGATTAAGACTGCGCAAGATCTGTGTTTGTCATTATCAATGGAAAAGTACTTTCCCTACATAATAAGCATAGTGATATTTCCCCACGATTTTTAATGGAAAAAATTCCCATGAAATACGTCGAGAATAGGTAAAACAATTTTCCATAGGGATATTTCGCATTTCTCAATAGGAATAATTTTTAGAATTGGGTCCCAGTAGGACGCAAACTCATATACTTTTGACATATGGTATAAAACGTATTTGGTACTACAAATGAACGTCTCGTTTTAGTTTTAGAATCTGGAATATTAATTACAAAAGAATTTCCTGTATGCTGAATGTCTTCCATTTTTATATTTCTAAGTTCTTGTTTGCGGCAAGCTCCGCTTAATCCAATAATAAGGATAACCAGAACACCCATTATTATGTGATGATAATTACACAATATTTTAAATCTTTACCATTAAACAACAAATTCTTCTGTTTCTTCTTGTTCTGTAAACAGGATTTTCTATTCGATCCCCGTTTTAGTAGGGTGATTAATTTTTGGATAATTTAGTGTAGTTCTCAACATCGAATAAATGGCCCACAGTAAATATGGTTTCATAGTTTTTGATAATTCTTCAAAGTACGCAAGGAAAACATTCTGCGAAAATGATTTTACGTTGTGCATGTGTCACCAATCCATAAGTGTTTGATAGGTAATTTCGTATATTTCTTTGGATTTTCGCGGTAACAAATTTTTCTAATATCTCCGGAGAATTGCTCATAATGTCATCATTTTCACTACTAGAAGACATTTTTGTAGGTGATGTTGAGAAAATGTTCATTCGCATACAATATTGACAGTGTAAATGACATGACGTTTTTCCATAACATACTATGAGAAAATGAGACTTATTTTTGAGAAATTGTAGAACGTGTTGCCGACATTCTATTTACTAAAAGTATATAAATCGACCAAATAAAGTATTATGTAGATAAAAATTTTTATTGAAATTTGATTAAACAAGGATATTTAAGTTTTCTTATCTAAACGCACGTGTATGTTATGATATCTTATTACGTGCATGTTATCATTACAAGCAATATTGACTGTACGATTTTTGACGTTTACAGACATGGGCGTAGAAAAATATTTTTAAATTGACTAACTGTCAGTTAGGCAGTTGGTGGGATTGATGTAATACTGGCTTCAAATATCGTTTAAAATAGATAAATTGATAATTTGACTTTATTATTTATTTTCATATCGTAGAGGTTATCCATGAGAATCATTTGTTTCTAAATATTTAATTTGAAAGATTGTAATGCTTTGTTATTGTTTTTCATGTAGTTTATTTCACTTTGGACGTTTCGTCTTCTTTTTGAATAGGTCTTCACTTATTTGCCAGTGCATTGTCGTTTCTGCTATTCATGTTCTATCACTCTGTGTGTGCAGACAGTTGGATTTTTTAATTTTTGATTTTTACGTTTTCAATTTTCCTCAAACTGTCGACCCTTATCAGATATTAATCGATAATTAATAATACTAGTTTCACTTTTCTCACATATTTCCTTGGATTCATCTTTACATGTTACCACCAAGACTATGATATAGTTGGTAACATTTTCTTTAATTGACATTTGAATTCCCTATTTTATCACTTCTGTTTATTGTTATACATGTGCTATTCGTTTAGTAGTGACTTTTTAGTGTACTTCTTATTTTTATTCAATAATAAGTTTTTGGTATGGATTATAATGTTGATCCTAATCCTTACAGTATTTCTTTTTATATTTAGGAGGTTTAAACCTCCACTTAAGGGTGGTACCTTTAAACCCCCTGATAATCGTGGGTTACACAAAGAAGTTTGTTGGAGATCGAACTCCCGTTTGGGGAGATATCTCCGCATACTGATTATCCTTGCTCCAACCCCCGATCTGCTACTTAAGTACTTGTTGCTTTTTGCCAATTTTTATTATTTTATATTCTGTCTTACCATCCAGGCTTTTTCATCCATATAATTTCTTAGGTTTCTTTTTCAACCCCACATTTTCTTCACTAAAAGTAAACTAGTCCTTTTCTAAATTTCAAGTAATTTTATTATTATGATTCTTGAAACCCTGCAGTCTGCACATATAGATAAGTTTCAATACTATTTTTATTAACATTAGCTTGTTTTTTGTTTGTTGTCATTATTAGATTTAATTAATTTGTCAATAATTTATTTATACACCATATTCTGCAATATGTTAATTTATCCTTTTAAGTTTTTGTCTTATATAATATGACTCATGTTATGACTTCGCTCTAACTTTGTGTTTCTCTTCTTATAGCCTGATGATGGTCCGTAGACCGAAACATGTCGCTGAATTTATGTAATATTTACCATTAAATTATATACATTGTGGGTTTGACTTCGAGTTTTATTGCTACTATTTATTTTCATATTTAGAAATCATCTAAAAATTTGTAAAGTAAAAACCCAAAGTCATTATCTCAGAATTTTATTAAGTTAAGATGGAAAAAAATGGATTACATATGTTAGCAGATATTTTAAATAATAAATGACCACTTATTCTCCTGGCTTATTCCTTTAATATCCTGAAAATTTTATTTAACAGTAGAATAATATACTTGGAATTTTACAGTCGTGTAATGACGTCATTTTCGTGGGAAAAAACGTATGTCCTATTAAATTTATTTGTTGCTAAGTAACTGACTACTGCTGTCTAATTACCTGTATAACTTGTTCCTGTTCAATTTGAAAGAAAGCCAACACATTTAGAATTATTAACTGTGTTTGTTCGTTAAATCGATGAGGGTTTTTTGGCGGCATGTTTTGACGCTTTGGCGTTTTCAAAACTTCAAAACTGACAATCACTTGACAAGCATTTCAGGTAAAATTTAGCCACGACAACAACATTTCGACAAAATTTTTTGTCACTGTCATTTTACATTAGTTAAACAAGGATAGACAAAAATGACGTCATTACAAGACTGTAAAATTCCGAGTATACCTAGATATCGTAGGGGAGTCAAACTATTTGCAAAAAATTTAAGAACGTGATTGCTTGTTAAAAGTTAATAAATATTTTCTTAATAAATATATAGATTTGCATGCTTCCCCAAGAAGTGCCATCCACTTAAAGTCGAGGAAAATATATACAGTATCCGTCAAAATAAACAGTAACGAAAATAAAAATAGACATTAATTTTTAAATTTCTGTAATGTAAGTGTTCAAAATGTTCACCATTTCGACGCAAACAAGCTTCATATCGATTTTGTAAGTCAATAAACATATTTATAAAAAGTGATCGTTGATGGAACTGCCGAAAAATATTTTGAATTCTTTCCCGTAGTTCGGCAATATTCGCCGGCGGATTTTCCGAATTAAATATATTTTCCTTCATTATGTCCCAAATGTATGCGTCAGGTGGCGTCAGATCAGGTGAATGAGAAGGATATTCGAAGTCTTTTCCCCGAGAAATTATTCTATATTATCGAAATGCTGATGGAGTAAGTCTAAGGTGTGCACAGCTGTATGGCTTGTTGCACCATCTTGTTGGAACCATTGTGTGCGAATCTGTAGATTTCGTGCACAGCAAAAGTTATTTAGATCTCTCACAAAAGGTATAATAATTTTCTCTCTATATAACGTTCTTGGTTGGCAGTAAATGGATTCTGATTATCATCTTCGACGAAATAAGGAGCAATCATTCCATTACCAGATACAAAACGGTAACTTGAAGACTGTAGAGTGGTTTCTCTACAATGACATCAGGACGTTCAAATCCAAGGAATCTGGTTGTTTGTCGATTAGTATAGCCGCTAAGATGATCATGACTCTAGTCTGAAAACCATATGTTATGCAAAAATTCGGGATCTTCGTAAATTAAACTCAACATGCGATCACAGTAAATTTCTCTTGCACGTTTGTCCGCAGCATTTAGTCGTTGTCCAACTTGAATACGGTATGGATAACCACCAATTGATTTGAACATGCGACGTAAAGACGTTTCACTAATGTTGAGTTTACATGCAGTTCTTACAAGACTTCTTTGAGGTGATTGCACAACTTGGTTAAAAACACGTCCTTCATTTTCGTTAGTGCCTACTGTTTTTCGACGACCTGAAGAACCTTTGCGTTGACACAATACACTACCAGTGGGACGAAATTTTCCAACAATAGCCTACATCACACTTTTACTAGGAGCTGCTTTATTACATTTTTGTTGATATTTTATTGACACCTGTTCTAAGCTTGGACCATCATTACGACCTTTTCCGTATGAACGAAAATAATGCTCTACCAAAAACACTTTTTCTTCCGTTGTTACAACCATTTTTAAATAAAATTTAACTGCAGCGTACTATTAATATATCAACTAATGACAATTAAGTCAAATATGACAAATCCATATTACATAAACAACTCCAAAGCACTCTCTGTATCGGTACTGTTTATTTTGGCGGATACCGTACTTTTAGAATACTAAATGGAAGTTAATGTTTTTTTCTTGCTAGTTTAACAATATAATTTCTCATAAAGCGTTGTCAGGTAGCCTAGAAATCCGTTTTCACCCTAAATCCGCCACTGTCGCTACCGTTGTCGTAGCAATCAATATGTTTGATTTAATTAAATTGATTGTACTAACCCTTACTTTTTGGAAGTCCATCTTATTAAGAAGAGTTTTTCATTATTCTTAATTTGATTTAATTACTTTCAAATGTTAAATGAGGTTCTGTATATTTTTAAATCCAACTGAAAACGTTGAAGAAATGTTTTAAACTATTTTGTCTAAAAACGAATATTCTTTGCAGCATTTTTGTTTCCTTTTTTAATATACCTTACCAATGATACTTAAAATTCTGTTAGCTTCCTTATAAAACTCAATCACAAATAATCAATCAAAAACGTTGAGAGAAGATGTATTGGGCCCATTATTAAAAAACTATTCTTTACGTCTTTTTTAATATCGCCAACTTGGTGTCAAATACTCTTTGAAAAATTTTTACGCAAGTCATATTTGAAGAACCCACAAGATATGATTCTTTAGAAATTGCAAGTGCAGATGAATTTTTCGATTTTTATGCAACGTTTTGCTTATTCAATATATGAATAGAAGAACTAACGACATTGTGAAAAGGTACGGCAGAAATCTACCTCAAGATTGTTTTTTAAGAGACAACCAGTGATTGATTATTTTTTGTGCAGTTTTTAAGATACCTTTAACTTCAAATAGCGGGTGTTTATTTCAGTAGCGCCTCATCGCTTTGCAAGTCATTATATCAACAGAACGTTCTTTGTGTCGTTTAATGGTTAGAACTCACAAATACCAAAATGTTTGTGCCAAAACGTTTTTATTCACAAGTAGCACTTCTACACATATTTGTATGTTAGTTCATACAAATAAAAATAACGTAGTTTTAGGGATAATTATTTACAAAAAAGAGATAATATTTTACCAAAGAATACAAAAAATATTCAATGAAATGTAAAAATAGCAGGAACAATATGAAGGTGTCCAAAAATTGGTGTTGGATAAAAATTTTAGTAGTAAATTTTTTTCTCATAAAATATGGGTAGACAGAGATGGTCCTTTTCACAAGGAAAAGGAAGCTTGTGAACCTTCGGGCTCCAAAACTCCTAAAAACTGAATTAAACTTCTCTGCAGAGGTAAAATATCTAGCAAATTGACAGCAAGTTAACATGGAACTCTCATCAGGAAAATAGAGTCGAAAAAGCATATACTGCCTATGAATAGTGTAGAAGAACCATTGGTCGTACCTGGGGATTGTCACCAAGGGTCATGGAGTGGACCTACACTGCAATCAAAAGACCTATGCTAACCTACGGCGCGATTGCCTGGGGAGTAAAAACAAACCAGCTGACAGTCGTCCGCAAACTTGACCATTTACAAAGAACAGCATGTCTTAACATAACAGGAGGCATGAGAACTACACCAACTAGAGCGTTGGAGGTGATCCTCGGTCTCACCCCACTTGATATATATATCAAGGAGGTGGTTTTGATGACCATGCTACGGCTCCGCTCTACTAGTACACAACTTGAAGTAGAATCTGGTGAGTCGAGGTGTGGTTTGTGGCGCGAAGCTATAAACGAGTTTCCAATGCTACAAGCAAATACAGAATCGATTTCACCAAGATATGCCTTTCACAGGCCCTACAAGATAATCACTGACAACGCTCAAAATGCATTGGCGACAGAGGTACTATATGTATCTTCACCGATGGATCTAAAACAAAAGAAGGTTCAGGATGTGGAATTTACTCCAGATCCCTAAACCTAAATATAAAATGGGCAATGGGTTGTAATGCAAGTATAGCTCAGACAGAGCTAACTGCCGTCTCCATAGCCGCAAAAGAGATTACCATAAGAGAAATCACTGGCAAAAACATCCGTATCCTTACGGACAGCAGACAAGTACCTACTATTAGCCCTGAATAGGCCACGGATCACATCAGGTCTAGTATTAGAATGTCAAATGACCCTTACGGAAGCCTGCAACAATAATGTGGTTCCTCTAGGCTGGAATTTCAAAAGGCAACCGTATAGCTGACTCGTTGGCTAGAAAAGCTGCCCCCCAAAGGCTCTTGGGACCTGGTAGTCTTGTCAGCTTGCCGGCATCAGCGGTGATTGACCTAGTAAAGGAACGCTCCCTTGACAAATTCAGGGGAAGAAAAAGGTTGCATACTATCCAAGGAACTTCTGAAATATCCGAATAGCAAAGCAGCCAAGAAATACGTGGCCATGACCAGAAAGGACCTGCGGTTGGTCACAGGTATACTTACTGGCCATTGTCACTTACGAAAACATCTGAACAGGTTGGGTTTATCAGACAGCCCACTATGTAGAGGATGTGAACAAGAGGATGAGACAGTTGAGCACGTCCTTTGTGACTGCCCGGCACTCTCTCTAATAAGACTTTCTGTATTCGGTGAGAACTGGCTAACACATGCCAATTTGAGGGAGCTGCCTACAGGCGACGTTATCACCTACTTTAAACAGGTAGGATGGTTGACGAGCCAATAGGTTAGGCTCAATCTCAGAAGAACGCACAATGGGCCAAATGTGGCCCAAGTGCTGTGGGGCGACCCACCCTTCCAGAATTACAGATACAGAGATGCAGGTGGGTAGGTATCTAATAAAAAAATTAAATACTTTGGATTTTCGAATTGTTTTATTGAATGCCTCAGTAGACAAGTTAAATGATTTTATTTATAAATAATTCAGATATTAGATAAATTAGAGTCACGCAAATTTAAATAATGTTTTTCTACGCCCATGTCTGTAAACGTCAATAATCGCACTGTCAACATTGCTTGTAAGTGACATTTAACAATAACATGCGCGTAATAAGATCTCATAACATACACGTGCGTTTAGATGAGAAAACTTAAATATCTTCCCAACAAACACAAAGTTACAAGAAAGATATTAAAACTTCAAAAAACGTTATCTAGACTTATACATAAGTAACATTAAGACTAATATCTAGATTGTCTTTTAAAACTTTATTTAGTTTTACAAACCATTTTATATAATGCTTAATTGTAATACATTTATAATTAGTCCTAATAAGGTTATATGTTTGAAATTTAAAACTGTTATCATTTTACGATTTAGTGATGACTATAAGACTACTTTTAGACTTTAATTATGTTGGTTGTTAAACTGTAACATGTCTATCGCCATGCTACCTTTCCTTAAGTCACCGTCCCCCCGAACGCTAAAATCAATTCCGACCCAATGTATTATTAGACACAACCGTACCACTGTCAAACTTACCCCCCACAACAGAACGTACAAAACCCTTGCAAACGAACGAACGTAACCGGAAGGCCCTGTCAGTACCCTTATAAATTAACAAAACGCCACGCTTCGTTCTCTTTTTTCGATCAAACCACCCCTAGAGACCAGTCGTTCACGAGATTCAGAAAATACATTTATCTGGCTGTATCACAGAGGATACAGCCGCTAGGTTACCGCTAGGTTACCGCTACGTTACCTCCAGCATGAATTATAGCCAATAGTTGCAGTCCTTTCTATGGAGAAATCCAGCTAATAGTTGCAGTCCTTTCTATGGAGAAATCCAGCTAATAGTTGCAGTCCTTTCTGTGGAAAAATCCAGTCAATAGTTGCAGTCCTTCTTTGAAGAAATATAGCCCACGTTAGCAGTCCCTTTGATGAAGAACCAATCCTCAGCAACCACTACTACAACTACAACATCGATGGATTAACCGAGCCCACCGGATCACACAAACACTAAAGATAAGTCAATTCCGTTTACACACTTCCACTTATAATTCCTGTGGCAATTTACACTTTATTATCAATAAACCAATATTCTTTATTCAAAGTTTGATTTATATACCCATGGACTATAAGTCTTAAGGGTGCAGCGTGTTCGGTTGATATTAAATGTAGTTTATTTTCTTACCATCAAGTTCAGCTTAATTATAAGGTGTTTCTAGCTTTCTCACCTTAGTTTTTTGTATTTTCTGTTGTTTATTCGTAACGCTTAAAAGATAGTGGCGCCCTTAACCCTTATATACCACCAATCCTTTCTATAGTGAGCATTAACTTGGAGTCGAACCACTCCTTGGGAGAGTCTCTTAGCCGGGATCTTTTTTTTGGGAGCTAGTAGTGCTGCAAAACTATATAATTTTTATAAATTATGACAATAATTGTACCAATTATGACTGTCGTGAAAGAGTCAACTGTTTGTTTTATTCAATAGAGTTGTATATTGTAAAAATTGTGTTGTGTTGTTGCTTCTGATCCCCTCAATTGTTTTATTGTTATTAATAATTAATATAATAAAGTTTTAATAATTGCCATTTCCTTTATTTCATAGAAGAGAACAGATGGGCGTAGAAAAAGTATAGTACGTTATACGAGTTGTAATCCCACTACGCCTAATCTAACCTAACCTAATCTATGCACAGCCTTTCACAGGCTCTACACGAAATGCAAGGGATGCTGGCCTCATGCTGGCACCTTAATTAGATCCGAAAATGTCTAATTTAAACGAAATACATCTGTCATTATCTTTTTTTTGGAGCATTCAAAAATCCCATTCATGAAAATGTTAAATGCATACCTAGAAGAGGCAGGCAAACAGTATTTGGGGCATACAGCAACAAACGGGGTATTTGTAGTTAAGACATTATTAACAAAGGAGAAAAACTTACCTTCTTGAGAGTTAGACATCGATGTCTACGACACATCAGATCCGACTTAAGCTCATTGAAGTCAGTCATCGAGGAGTAAAGGGTTCCTAAATCGACTGATACCACTCGACAATAAATAGGACCTTAAGAGAGTCTCGCAGCAATTTCAAAATGTTACAACTTAAGAAATATGAAATAAACTGCCTTTAAAACAAAAGGCAACCAGTAGGGACGTGCCTTGATGGAATACAGTACTAGCCAAACTAAGAGTATATAAAAAGGACTACAACAAAATTCTGTCTGAGTCCATAAAGATCTCCGGTCTAAAAGGACTTCTTGGAGGCTTACTTAAGAAGCCGAACGGAAAATATACTGCTGTTACAGAAGATAATCCACCAAGAGGCTTGGAGTAGACTCAACAGCATTTATAAAGGCCATTCAAAAACCATTCTTATCCTCGGATTGCAAAAACCTGATGAGAGGCACGTGTGGATTTTAAACCCGACAGGGAGACGTCTCATGGATGATCCAAAGTCTTATCGACTCATAAGCCTAATCTCTTTTCTTCTCAAAACTATGTATATATAAGAAGAAATCTTGCGAGATCACTGTTTTACAAAAGACAGTTTGCCGATCAAACAGGCCATAAATGATCTACATTTCTATACATTTCTATACTGAAAGCATAGAGAAGACATTAGTGCCTAAAGAAATCCTCTGGTACATGGTTTACAACCACTGTAAAAGAGGAACACAGAGGCCTCACTAGTTTAATACAAATTGACCTAAACATCATAGAGAAATGGTACCAGAGAGAAGGACTAAAGGTTAATCAAGGCAAAAGAATTTTGATGCCGTTCACCAGGATATTCAGATACTCTCGGGCATCTCCAACTATGAGCAACGTTTCCCAATTTTTCCAAGAAGGTAAAATATCTAGTGGTGATACTGGATCAACGAGCTAAATAACAGAAAGTGCAGTAACTAGCTTGACTAGGAATAACGGACAATGACAAAGAGCCCCACCTATGCCGGGTCTTCATCAGCCGCAATATTGCATAATGAAAGGGGTCACAGCTGGTCCCTTTTTGTTCGGGCTGAGATGAAAAAACTCATGTTCGAACGGGTCCTGAGAAGAACTCGACATTCTAGATATATTATTCTTAATAAACTTATGTATAAGTCTTGACAAAGTTTTTTGAAGTTTTAATATCTTCCTTGTAACTTTGTGTTTGTTGGGCATATCCCAAGGACAATTGTAGCCTTTTGCGCGATTCTTTGGATTCGTGGGTTCCATGTCAGCTTCTGGTCAAATATTACACCTCTGACATGGGTAACCAGGGGATAGAAGTACAAGCCTACACAGATGATCTGGTGATATTAGTAAGAAAAGGGACTTAACGAGCACTTTACATTGTTACTAGGTGGTGTGACAAAGAACACCTCTCTGTCAACCCTAGTAAAACAAAAGTTGTCAGTTTCACCAGGAGGCGGAAACTGGATAAGCACCAATGCCTGCCCTCTATGGAGAAACTATTAAGGAAGCGAAGTGAAATATCTAGTGGTTACGCTAGATAAAAGAACGCTCATTTGGAGTGAATTTGCAGTAAAGCAAAGCTCTCCCTTTGGACATGCCGTGAAGTATGCGGTAAGTCATGGGGAATTAAACCTAAATAAATGTATTATATATATCTGACAGTAATAAGGCCTCTGATTACGTATGGTGCTTTGGGCTGGTAGGCTAAATGTCATCAGAAAACTACTAAAGAGAATCTGGATAAGCTTCAACGGCATGCATGCTTAATCATAACGGAAGCTACGTCTACCACTCTCACCGCTGCCATCGAAATTTTAATAGATCTTCCACTTCACATCTGGTTGAAAAGCGAGGCGATGGCTGGTGCATACAGAAGGCTAGTGAAATGCCATAATGCAGGGCAGAGCGGTGTCCGAACTCCAGAATCCGAGAGGTAATAAAAAATCATCCGATACTGAAGATGGTACCAGATTTAGCTTCCTATTCCCAGGAAGAGGCGAATGGGAGCCGAATAGATCGAATCTTATAATGGCTGGCCAGTGCTGGTTCACGGGCGGCTCTAAGACCCAAAGATGTTTTGGAACTGGGGTACATAGAGGGAAACCAAAGGTGGATCTGAGCCAGATCTTAGGTAACCTATCCACAAATTATTTTGGAAATGCCTTCAGGATCTAAGGAATATTTAAAAGGCCCAAAACTATTCCTATGCACAAAGAATAGCGTAGCCAGAGGAACAGGGTAGATGGAGGAAAAGTTCTTACTGGTTCGAGCTAAAGGGTTTAAAACATTCAAAGGCATTTGTAAGAGATCTATCTAAAGAGGTTTCACGAGGTGCTGAATATGAGCAGACAGGATCTACAAATTATGATAGGACTACTGACTGGACAGTCGCCTTAGTGGGCGTATGAAAACAATTGGGCAGAGAATGCCCAATTGTTTTCATATGCCCAATCAGGCTGAGGATGAAACGGCGGAGCATATCTTGCTGCCGAGAGCTCGAGAGACTAAGGATCAATGGATTTGGTCTACATCAACTCGAGCCCAAGGATTTCATTGAACGACCCTGATGAGCTTCATCAACCTAGGGGTGAGCCACAATAGATCTTTCAGGTCGCAATGGAAGGGACGTTGAACAACCAATCACATAGAACCTAACCCATCACATCGGTAATTAGCCTGACTATTGGAATCTCTTTTCCTGGAAGAACCTAACCCAACACATCGGTAATTAGCCTGACTATTGGAATCTCTTTTCCTGGAAGATGTCCACTTCTATCAGAACCTCCCGCGTGAAATCTGATTGTATGTATGCCTACATTAGTTAGAAATAATACAAAGTTATTTTCTCGAACATTTATTTTAAAAACAACTTATTTGTTTTCCATAGTATAATACATCTCAACATTTCATTAGGAAATAGTGTTTTTTAAAAACCACAAGAGAACAATTGATAATATAACTATTATTTTCAATTATATAGTAGTTTCCTTTTAGAATAAGTAATACTGGGAAAAGTTTCTAACAGTCTATTCTGTTTTATAGTGAACGACTGTAAAACCCTTTACAATCTTTTATACCAATCGACAATTACATATTTGTATAGCTACTCATTTCTTACAATTAGAGAATAAATAACAAACACCAAATTTTGATAAAACAGCAGCATTTCCTATACATCTAGTTGTTTGGTTTAAATATAAGACTTAATTGCTTCTTTAGCATCAACTCAATGCTTAGTAAGAACAATAACAAGTTCTATTCGGCACGCATATAACTTTCTTGTGAGTAAACAGTCACGTGAGTACATTTAAGAGAAGAAACCATATTAGGGGCCTATACTTTATTTTATTTAAAATGTGTATTTTTCTAAATTTCATCTGAAATCAACAAAGTTATGATGGGTGGGACTATTTTTGGGAAAGTGTTTAAAACTATGCATAAGTATCGAATATAGCCCAAACTAAATATTTATTATTATTTTTTTTTAATACAAGTAATACCTTTAAAATAAGTTATTTAAAATTCCATTTCAAATTTCGCGCCAAAACGTGGATACCTGTCAAACGCCTGCTGTGACGTCACTTGTTGCTAAACATTGTCGAAGTTGTATGTAATCGAAAGTTATTTCGTAGTTTTGTGTTAATAAGATGAGATTATACATTTTAAAGTAAAATGTATTTCTGTGAGTATCATTTTGATGTAAGTTTGATAATATTTGTTAGATTTCCCTGTATTAAAAGAATTTTTCTCTTCAAGTTTTTAATTTGTTAAAAAGATAAAACATAACCCCAATTATTAAATTCAATTTAACTTTTTTATAAATACCCACCATTACTATCACAATGTATGTTGAGTATATTATTTAAAATATTAAATTACATTTTATTAAATAAAAAATGTATCCCTTGTTTATTGAAAAAAATATTGTGTTTTTTATAATTTTTATTAAAAATTAAATTATATACTTAGTCCATCCCTATTGTGTACGGTTTACTCCTTTCAATTAAAAAAAATTACTTTTAAAATTGGGCTTATTTCAAAAAATGGTTTAAATTTTCATACCTCAAATTTTGAAACGCTTGTAGTCATTTCAAGTCCTTACTAATCAGGTAGCCATTTCTGTACCTAATTAAAAGACCTTGAGTAAAAAGGCCTAGTTGGAGGAGGAGCAAGCTGGACCGTCTGAAGCTCTAAAGCAGGACAATGAAACTGAAGGAAGTCGTAAAGAAAGACCCAGTTGAAGAGAGACAGGAAAGAAATGTAGAGTTACGAAGATCTCATAGAACCGCGAAAGAAAAACCACCAGAAAGATTAATAGCAAATGCAGTTGAGGTAAGGAGAAGCAATTACAAACGAAAGAAAAGAAGAATGGCAAAGAGCTATGGAGGAAGAAATGGATTCCTTAAAAAGACACCAAATTTGGTGCCTAGTTGACTTACCTAAACACAGAAAACCTATAGGATGGGTGTATGCACTAAAGAAAAATTCTGAAGGTGAAATAATCAGATTTAAAGCTCGTCTCTTAGCTCAGGGTTTTTCACAGAAAAATGGATCTGATTATAAAAAAGTATTTGCTCCAGTAATTAAACAAACTACTTTACGAATATTTTTGAGCATAGTAAGTAGGTACGAAAAAGATGAAGGTTCAACATCTAGACGTAAAAACAGCATTCTTGTATAAAGAAATCCAGGAAATCATACCTATTTATGAAGCAGCCTCCTGGGTTCATACAAGATAGCATGGAAGAAAAGGTTTGTCTGGTAAAAAGAATTATATACCGTCTAAAACAAGCAGCCAGGATTTGGAATGAAACTCTAGACGCCTATCTGAAGTCAATAGGGTTTGTACACAGCGAAACTGAAAAATGTTTCTACAAAAAGTATTTAGGTAATTGAAAATCAACTGAAAGAGCGTTTTGATATTACATCACAACTCTGGACATATTGAAAGCGAACTTTTGAAAATTTTTTGGATGCTCCCAAGATACTAGAAGATAAAGAGAAACTAAATCTATTGATAAACTATGTAAGCCCTGCAGTCTATGAATCTATAAGTGAAAGCCAGTCCTACAAAGATGCAGTATATACTTTACGTAAAACAGCAAAGTGAAATTTTTGCACGCAATACCTTATCAACTCGAAAAGAACAAGTAGGTGGGTCAATAGATCAGTATTTGCAATCGTTGAAACAACTAAGCAAAGATTCTAATTTTAAAGCGGTCTCTGCTAATGAAAATAGAGACGATTACATTAGAGATGCATTCATTCGAGGTCTTAATGCCTCACATATTAGACAAAGACTTTTAGAAAACGTTTCTTTGACCCTTGAACACACGTATGATTCTGCTAGATCTTTGGAAATAGCTCAACAACAATCGGAATCCTATACATCAAATTTATTTATAAATTCAGTCACTGCAAACAAATCCAGTAATCAAGATCTAATAAAAAGTGAACAAAATGAATCAACTACAGCTGTTACTTATCAAAAATGTTGGTTTTGTGGAAAACACCGTCATCCTTGCAGTAAATACCCTGCTAAAGTTTCTTTATGTCATGCATGTGGAAAAGTAGGTCATTTTGAAAAAGTTTGTAAATCAAAGTACCAGAAACAAGTTTCTACAAAAACTTCTGCTGCATTGATTGGAATGATGTCCGCAGCTTCTCCTTCTTGCTTGTCAAAAGCTATAGTTAAAGTTGAAGTAAATAACTCTACTTTTGATGCTTTAATCTATACAGGAAGTTCTGACAGCTACATTTCAAATACGGTTGTTGTTTGAAAACAGTTAGAAATTTGTCCAACTAAATTAAATGTTACAATGGCAAGTTCATCGTTAAACTCTCCTGTGCTAGGATTCTGCAACGTCATGCTAAAAATATTTAATAACTTTTATGGAACAGTTAAATTATATGTTATGGAGAACCTATGTTGTGACGTAATCATTGGGCACGATGTTCTTAAAACATTCAGGTGTAGAATTTGTTTTTGGAGGCAAAGATCCTAAACTTTCAATATGTAATCTATCTACAGCAAACGTGAAACCATTTCCATTATTTGCCAATTTAGCAGAAAACTGTAAACCTGTGGCAATAAAATCCCGTAGATACTCAACAGAAGACTATAAATTTATCCAAAATGAAATTCAGAAACTATTAAAAGAAAACATCATTGAATATAGCAATTCGCCATGGAGAGCATGATCAAAATTTACAAAAATTTATGAGTATCGCTAGAAAATATAATCTAACTCTGAACCATGAGAAATCCAAATTTTCGATGACTCGCATTAATATACTTGGACATACAATTGAAAGGAAAACTATTAAACCAGACGCTGACAGATTACAACCACTTATTAACTTACCAGTACCAGCAAACCAGACCTCTCAAAAGAATCCAAGGAATGTTTGCACACTATTCAAAATTTATACACAAGTTTTCTGGAAAAATACATCCTTTAATCAATGTCAAGGAACTCCCATTAAATCACTATCAAATATCAGCTTTTCAAAGAATTAACAAGACATTGTGGAAGCAGTAGTCACTTCTATTGATGAAAATGCACCATTCACAGTAGAAACTGATGCATCGGAATTCGCTACTGGAGCTCAGCTAACACAACAAAGAAAACCAGTCGCGTTTTTTTCAAGAACCCTTTCAAAAGCCGAACAAAAACATTCAAGCATTGAAAAAGAAGCCTATACTATAGTCGAATCTATTAGAAAATGGAGGCATTTTTTAATGGGTCGACATTTTAAACTTATTACCGACCAAAGATCTATTTCTTTTATGTTTGATTCAAATTCCTCGTCAAAAATTAAAAATGAGAAAATATTACGTTGGAGAATGGAGCTATCATGTTACAAATTCGACACTATCAAAATATTGTAGCTGATATCCTTTCAAGAATATCAGCTGCTGCTCGTCCAACCACATCTTGTAAGAGTCTATATGAATTACATAATACTCTTTGTCACCCAGGGATTACAAGATCTTATCACTGGGTGCGATGTAAAAATTTACCATATTCTCTTGAAGATGTTAAAAGAATCGTGTCCAAGATTTTATAAAAATAGAGCAACTTTAATAAAAGCTCCATTTGACAGACTAAATATTGATTTTAAAGAGCCACTACCATCCAACAATCAAAACAAGTTTTCTGTAACGATATTGAGTGAATCGTTGTTGAATAAATGTTAAGTATTATTAAACTCTTTATTTGATGAATATATGAAACAACTCTTTAACTTTAGCGAACATGAATATATAAATATAATGACAAGAAGGAAGTGACATGCCAGTGATGTTTGACAGCCACTCGTCATGAATACAACTACGTACACGTAACATGTCCCCTAAAAAATAAATCTAAATTTTAACCTAACTTAAAACAAAATCTTTTAATCTGCTGGGCTGATTGATTTCGCGTCTTCGTGCGGTTTCTTTCTTCCCCCCAGGTAGTTTGCTCTGTGGAGAAGACGGCGAAGAGGCCTCTGGTGGATCGGAGATCTTTGCTGATGAACACGATGGTCTCGGAACAATGGTGTCCTCGTCACTGGGTTGCGAGGACTGGCGCAATAGGTTTGCTGATGAACACGACGGTCTCGGAACAATGGTGTCCTCGTCACTGGGTTGCGAGGACTGGCGCAGATTGATTCTATTGCGTCTGAACAGAGATCCATCGCTGGTTTGGACTATGTAACTTTCTGGGTTTTTATCTTCTACCACCACTTCCCCTGGAATCCAATTTCTGATTCCTTTTTGAATAAGTACCGGTTCCAAAGGAGAGAGAACTTGGTCAATCGTTTTGTATGCATATTATAGTATTTTTGACCAATATGCTATTTATTTATTTATTTAGAGGACGAGGATCCATACAGATACGGAGTGAATGGTCTTTTTTCTCTACTATTACCAAGGCGTTGAGCCACTCAGTGGCTCTTTCTATTTTGGTTATAATGCCATCTTTTTCTAAACTATCTAAGGCTGTTTTGACTTTGTCATGTAAAGCTAAGGGGATTTTCCTACACCTCGCAATATGGAGTTCAGCTTGATTATTCACCTTTATAGAACATGGTTTATTAAAACACCCAATTCCTTTGAAGACATCTTGATAGTTATTTATAATATTTTTGGCAGAATCCCTGATCGTTCCATTATTTAAAGGTTTATGAGCTGTATATTCAGTTCTGTTTGTTTCAGTAATATCACAGATTTTTTGTAGGATATTGAATTCTAGACAAGTTTTCAGTCCTAAAATAGGTTCGAAATTATTTTCCAAAATATAAAACTCAATGTCTTTACTTGTATTTTTATGTTGAGTTTTTAATTTACAAGTTCCCAATATATTCAGTTTATTTTTATTATAATCGAGGAGTGAATTTGTACTTTTGTGAATTTTAGGTTGGTTGTTTAATTTATTATAAAGATATTTAGGTAGAATATTGGCTTCACTATCTGTGTCCAATTTAAAAGAGACTGGAAGACCATTAACCAATATATTTTCTTTCCACACTCTGGTATTATGGCTTAGCAAATTATTTATCTTACATACCTCTCTATTTGTAGTTATTGATCCAATATTTAAGTAATCTAACTCTACCTGGTCATTTTCACTGGACTCTCCATATTCTTCATTGGATTGTACTGTATTTACTGACTTTAATGCCTTACATACTCTGTGCCAGTGTCCAATCTTTTTACAGTTTGAGCATTTTGAGTTTTTTGCCGGACATTTTTCTCTCGGATGTTTAACGTTACCACAAAAATAGCAATCATTTGAATTACGATTCTCTAAGGGTTTGTTCTTTCTCTGGTTATTATGGTTCCTCTTAGTATTGATTGCCAAAACGTCACTTTCAGTTTGGAGCTGGCCCCTTAAAATGGCTCCTTGTTGGCTCATCATCTCTGCTTGTCTTGCCATTGTTATAGCCTTCGTTAATGTTAAGTTTGGTTCCAGTTGCATTTTTTCGCTAGTTCTTTTGTCTGACATTCCCACTACTAGACGGTCTCTGATTAATTCATCTCGTAAGATTCCAAATTCGCAGTATTCTGATAGTGAGTGTAAAGCCGTGATAAATACCTCTATGGGTTCCCCCGGATGCTGTGTTCTAGAATTAAAATTAAATCTTTCGAATATAACGTTTTTTCTAGGTATAAAATATTTATCAAATTCTCTAAGAACGTCTTCAATGTTTTTAGGTACTATAGGCCATTGTTTAATGATTTGTTCGCTCTCCTCTCCCATAATGTAGAGGAGCATGTCAATTTTCTCTTCTTCCGGTCTATCATTTTGTCTCGACACAGCCATATATCTTATAAATCGTCTCCTCCACATGGGCCACTCAGCCGGTGTTGAAAAATTGAATTTGCTTGGAGGATTTACATGGGGAATTCCTACGTCAGTGTTTTCCATTTTCTTTTACCGCTGCCACCATGTAACGGTATTGAGTGAATCGTTGTTGAATAAATGTTAAGTATTATTAAACTCTTTATTTGATGAATATATGAAACAACTCTTTAACTTTAGCGAACATGAATATATGAACATAATGACAAGAAGGAAGTGACATGCCAGTGATGTTTGACAGCCACTCGTCGTGACTACAACTACATACACGTAACAATTTCCATTTGCATTTTCATGTGCTGATATGACATCATCAACAATAATCAACTGTTTAACTCAATTATTTTCGGTCTTTGGAACACCTAGTGACCGAGGATATATAGAATATAAATAAAAAAATATAAAAAATTTACAAATTATGCGTTACCTTTTCCTTTAAACTTTAAATCCTTGTTAAGTGTGTTCTACTTTCAAATAAGTAAAATCGGACGGTTATTATAAAAATAATAAAATAAATATCCGGTATATATCAAAATTTGGATATAAATCGGATATATATCCGATATATATCATAAATATCCGATATTTTGATGAAAGTACTTGTACATGCCAACATATAAACTTTTATTGAAACCAACAAAATAAATACAAATTTCTAATAAATATACTTACACCTGTGCATGTAACCTTAACGTTTTTAAAATGCTATTAGTAGTCTCAATGGGTTCCAAATGTAAAGGATTGTTCTTATCCAACTGTGAATGCAAATTCATCACACTATTAGTAAAATTCTTAAATTCAGGAGTATTGCCCTGTAACCAAATCCTAGGTAAAATTAAACTAATCAATCTAACTTTTTGTACAGCATCCATCAAAGCACAAAATTTCAAACCACTTAACAAATATCGATCCAAAAGTGATGTCAAAGCTAGTTCCTTTAGAGTATTATCATTAAGAATTCCTTGCCAGCTAGTAATATTTTTCAATAATTTTAACCCGCTAGCAAATTGTCGTTGGAAAAATGGAGACTTGCTATCAGCTAATCTGGGGGTTATTGGAATAAAAACATCGTGTTCTAGAGATGTTTTTATTTTGTGGAGAACAGCACTAAACAAATTGAGAAGGGATTTGCTAGCAGGACTAAGAGTTGGAAATCTTCGTATATACCGGCTTATAATTCCAACCAACCTAAAAAAGTACAGTTAACAGTTTAATTGACAATTGTATAATATTGTAATAGTATTAGTTTGTATAAAACAAATTGAAACGTTTTAATTGTAAGAAATATAGTAACACATATCAGTATTAAAAAAAATAGTATTCTACAACTTATCTACCAAAAGAACCAAAGGAAAATTTTGAGCTATTGAACTAATTTCAAAAATAATAGTGGCCTGGTGGCCATTTACAAAATTTAATAGAAGTAACTAAGGGCCGGTTTTTCAATCTCCAGCTAAGCAAATTTAGCTATCAGTTAACCCTTAACAAGGAGTCAAAGTGTTTCTTCAACTAACTGTTAAGGTTGACTACAAGCTAACGTTTCTGTTATATTAGCAAACACTTCAAAGTCTCTGTTTGGATTTGTAACTAGTAGTTAGCGAGTTGTTTAACGGAAAAATGAGATATTTGATTTTTGTATGAGTGATGATGATGAAGAAATATTGGAATACCTTGAATATGAAAGGAGACCATATATTGTTAAAGAAAGGTCGAACCCTTTTGAAGAGTTTGATGATTTAGATTTTCGCGTAAGATTTCGACTTTCAAAGGAAACTGTTATGTTATTATTAGAACAAATCGAAAATCAAATTGAAACACCCACAGACAGGTAAGTCAATTCTCTTTTAAAACTAAAAATATTTTTCTCTCCAAGTAACGGCATCCGTCTTTTTGCATTCAATAGTTGTTTTAAAATGATTGGTTAATTTTAATAACAAGGATTTATCAGATAGTGAAAAATTAGATATCCTGTTTTTCTTTGGTGTTTCCATTTGAAAATATAAAATTTTTAAAATAATACTCAACAAAATAAATAAAACTCATAAAAACAAAGATCTTCTTTTTCTATTTAGAACCATAAAAACTTAGGTTAACTCAACTAAATTGAGCACAAAACAATATCTTTATTTACCGTTCTAAGAAATTAACAAACCAAACCAAAAAATCAATTTTACCAACCCAGCCAATTTAATGATAGCTGGCAGTTTCGTAGCTAAAAGTTAGATAGTGCATTGAAAAACGCCATAACCTTTAACAGAAACTTTAGCTGTTGGTCACGGTTAACTTTTGGTCAAGTAACAGAAGCTTTTAACAAGCGATTGAAAAAGCGGCTCTTAGTTGCCAACAATGGCATCTTTGTGAAAAAATAAATCAAAAAGGGACTTCCCCATTCTAACTGACCAGTTTTGCACAGAAAATTGTACTTTTTACTATAGGTTTAATTTCAAGATTGTTTAGTATACACCATTTGCCAAGCACTACATTAACGTTTTCAAAAAATTTGTTTTTTGGGTCTCAACATCATTAAAAGACAACAAATAAGATTATATTGAACAAATTATTTCACTTTATCACACAAGGTAAATAAAAGTCTAGGTCAATTGCAAAAACTAGAACAGATAGAACAGATTAGCTGCCCTATAAGCCTTTTGATATTTAAGTAGTTTTATTTTGTTTCGGACATAATAGAGCAAGAGCCCGTGAACCCCAGACCTTCGTTATTTTATAAAAGCTGAAAGTTTGTCAGCGCATGCTCCCAAAAGAGGTAAGAAAGATGGGCTATTATGAAGTTTGGGTCACCGTGGCAGTATATAAAAATCAGCTTTTATACTATAACATAAGTAGAATTATAATTTGATGAACATTAGGGGTGTCTGGCAAGGGGTTGCCAAGATGTTAAGTGTCTGCAAATCAATAACGTGATTTTTAATAATATTTTGAAGGAAAGACCAAAAAATCACACTTTATTATTTGATGAATTTAGATCGGTATTTTACACACCCAAACTTCATAATAGTCCATCGGTCTTACCTCTTTTGGGAGCATGCGCTGACAAACTTTCAGCTTTTATAAAATAACGAAGGTCTGGGGTTCACGGGCTCTTAGACTATAATTTTGTTTGCAAGTGCAATTCCAGTTATAAATATGATTATTTTTGGTGATGCCAATCTACTTAAATGTTACTAGCTGCTAGTCCTTTGCCAATTTCATAACATAACCTACTATATTAGTGTTCTTTTAATCTTAAAGGTTGTCAATACCGATTTTATGTCAGCATAATATTGAAAGAAATAAATTCAGTGTCATGTGTAAAGTAGGATGCAATATAAATTGGCTGTGGTAAACACAGCCGCTTAGATACCGCTATGATACCAACGATTACCGTCAAGACTACCACAGAAGCGTCTAAGCATACAAGACCCTACAGAACAACCTAAAGGCACTGCAAGGCAACCTAAGGCTTCACAAAACAACCTAAAGGCACTGCAAGGCAACCTAAGGCTGTACAGAACAACCTAAGGCTTCACAGAACAACCTAAAGGCACTTCAAGGCAACCTAAGGCTTCACAGAACAACCTAAAGGCACTGCACGGCAACCTAAGGCTTCACAAAACAACCTAAAGGCACTGCAAGGCCACCTAAGGATGCACAGAACAACCTAAAGGCACTGCAAGGCAACCTAAGGCTGTACAGAACAACCTAAAGGCACTGCAAGACAACCTAAGGCTTCACAGAACAACCTAAAGGCACTGCAAGGCAACCTAAGGCTTCACAAAACAACCTAAAGGCACTGCAAGGCAACCTAAGGCTTCACAGAACAACCTAAAGGTACTGCAAGGCAACCTAAGGCTTCACAGAACAACCTAAAGGCACTGCAAGGCAACCTAAGGCTTCACAGAACAACCTAAGGCTGCACAGAACAACCTAAGGGCACTGCACGGCAACCTAAAGGCACTTCAAGGCAACCTAAGGCTTCACAGGACAACCTAAAGTCACTGCAAGGCAACCTAAGGCTTCACAAAACAACCTAAAGGCACTGCAAGGCCACCTAAGGATGCACAGAACAACCTAAAGGCACTGCAAGGCAACCTAAGGCTGTACAGAACAACCTAAACGCACTGCAAGCAACCTAAGGCTTCACAGAACAACCTAAAGGCACTACAAGGCAACCTAAGGCTTCACAAAACAACCTAAAGGCACTGCAAGGCAACCTAAAGGCACTGCAAGGCAACCTAAGGCTTCACAGAACAACCTAAAGGCACTGCAAGGCAACCTAAGGCTTCACAGAACAACCTAAAGGCACTGCAAGGCAACCTAAGGCTTCACAAAACAACCTAAGGGCACTGCAAGGCCACCTAAGGCTGCACAGAACAACCTAAAGGCACTGCAAGGCAACATAAGGCTGTACAGAAGAACCTAAAGGCACTGCAAGGCAACCTAAGGCTTCACAGAACAACCTAAAGGCACTGCAAGCAACCTAAGGCTTCACAGAACAACCTAAAGGCACTGCAAGGCAACCTAAGGCCTCACAGAACAACCTAAAGGCCCTGCAAGGCAACCTAAGGCTGCACAGAACAACCTAAAGGCACTGCAAGGCAACCTAAGGCTTCACAGAACAACCTAAAGGCACTGCAAGGCAACCTAAGGCTGCACAGAACAACCTAAAGGCACTGCAAGGCAACCTAAGGCTTCACAGAACAACCTAAAGGCACTGCAAGGCAACCTAAGGCTTCACAGAACAACCTAAAGGCACTGCAAGGCAACCTAAGGCTTCACAGAACAACCTAAAGGCACTGCAAGGCAACCTAAGGCTTCACAGAACAACCTTAAGGCATTGCAAGGCAACCTAAAGGCACTGTAAGGCACCTGCAAGGCAACTTGAGACCCCCTGGGATTCCCAACTTCAACTTTCCTGATCTTATTTTTGCCTGGCAGAAAAAATAAATAAATATTCTTTTCTACACTGATCTTTCTTTTTCAATTTTAAAGAAACCTCAAAATAACTTGTCAAAATATTTCTATCAAGAATATTTAAATAAAATATTCTGTTTTTATAAGATTAGGTAATACATTTGACTTGACAAGTTTCCGTACATCTCACGCGGTAGTCCAAAGTTCGGTTTCCCGAGTGGGATATTTTTAATAATATGTTTATTTTCTAGATTTTTTCTTAAGTGGGTCATAGAAAAAATATACTGTTCGGCTCGTGTGGATTGTCCACATAGGCGTGCGGAAAAGGTACGTTTGTATTGAACAATGCTTTAAATCTTTAAAACTGAATAACATAACCTTTTCCACAGAGCTGCGATTACAAATAGAAAGATAACAACCAATGGCTACAAATTCAACTGGCTCCGCTTTCAAAGGGATAAACCTCTGCAGTTTCAGTTCAAAGAAACTCTGGACACTAACATGGAGTTTTATACAGTTGACTTGTCGAAAAAAACCGGCGACAGACCCTTAAATAGTTTGATTAATATTCATCGAGATCAACTGTATCCGTTAAAAAGGGGAGTCTCAGCTGCTAAGAAAAAGGACATGATGGATTTATAACCATTCATTCCACCCATTTATCAACCGTTTTACCGAAAACTACCACTAGAATATTTAAAAATAAATCAATTAAAAATACAAACCTTAATGTTTGTGAACTTGATAAAGGATCCCAGGATCTATCTACAAGTTGCGTCAATTTTGGAACGATAATCTTCTCAATAATATTAGGCAATAGCGTTATATCTGGATCTTTAGCCAAACTTTCTTCAGTTTCATCATCATGTAAACCGTATAACGCCAATGTTCGGTACCAATCGAGTTTTTCAAGTTCCATAGTTTCATTAAGAGGATCCCAAAAAATGAGATTTAGTCTTACCAATGGACTGACAACTTTTGGCAGACAAAACGTAGCATACGCTTCCGTATAGGCAGTTAAGTCGTTAGACCGCCACTGTTCAAATCTAATGAGAATACTAGCTGTTGAAGAGTATTCTTCAACTACATCTTCAAATACTTCTTGTAGCTCAGTTTGAATTTGCTCACGCTCTTTGTCAAACATGAGAGTGTCTTGTTGGGAAATTTCGTCGTCACTTGACATTCCTACAAAAATGATAAATTTAATATTAAACTATACTTGCTTCCTTAAAAAGCAAAGATTCATAATGGACAATTTTAATAAAAATATTAATCTATACTTTTATTATAAATCTGAAGAGTTTGTTTGAAAGCGCTAATCTCAGGAACTTCTTTAAGTGACATCTACGCGACGAAGATTAGCAATCATCATAGCTATTCGCTTTCAAAGAGGTTGATCGGAGCTGCATCCATACCATTCTCTCAGATTCTTCAGCTATGAAATTCGTTTCCTTCTTATCCTTCTTCTGCCTTCTATCTTCCTTTGCATGATAAGTCGTAGGATATTCTCTCCACGCATTATGTGTCCTATTCTATTCTATTCTTTTGGGGTGCGTTTCATGCATGTACTGGAGCTCTAGGCTCATTGTACCCCCTGAAGTGATCATACCAGGTTCGCTTCCTTCATGTATTCTAGAATGTCCCTGATATTCGCTTTCACGATTTCCTCTGGCTCAGGAAACTGAATGCCAAAGTGTCTCTATCTAAGCCAGTTAAGGCTTGGACAGTGACATATTGAATTTCATCTTCCTCGGCAAGTCCCATTATGTTCATGTGTTTTCTGAGATGGCAGTGTCCTGTAAGCAGTCCCACCGCCTTTCTTAGTTGGGTCCTACTTAGGCTGAGTAGTTCCGTAGTTTTCTTCTTGGATGGACCTGTTATGAATAGTCTGGATTGGCTGAGTATAGGCAGTTCCATCCAGAGTTTCTTATGTTGTTTCCTTAACCATTCCTCTATTATTCCCTTTACATGTTGGTATGATATCCCACATATGGGGAGAGGCCCGATCAGGGTTCCTTCTGAAGCTTCCTTGGCTAGAAGGTCAGCTTTTTCATTTCCAAGGATCCCTGTGTGTCCTGGTACCCATTCAAGGATAACCTTGTGGCGTTGTGCCAGCTCAGCCACAGTTCCTTGGCAGCGCTTCACTGTTTGTGTCTCTATTGCTTTGGGAGCCGCTTGGCTATCACTTCTGATCCTGGCAGTCCTGTCAGGGACTGTCTCGTTCAGGATGATTTCCGAGCATGTATTAATGGCAACCACTTCAGCTTGCAGGATAGTTTCTACTGAGCCCAGGTTGAGACTATACGTCTTCCTTGTATTCTCATTGCAGACCCAGTGCTGGTGCTTGTTTTGGATCAATCTGTGTACCAGACGTACTCATGTTTTTTACTAATCCTGGTGCGAGCCTCGTCCCTATCCGGAATATGAACCGTATATGGTTTCGTAAGATCGTAGCAGATAGGTATTATGTCTGAGGGCATGCTCAGTAATTGATTGTGTTCAATCTCCTTCGAGATTGTGGATCGCCCTACCCCATTCATTATTTATTTTCTTTGTCTAGATGCTATTGAGGATCTAGACAACTCACACAACAGAATAATAGGTTATGTTAGGTGCCACTACCCTAGTATAAAGCCAGTGCATCATACTAGGTTTAAGCCCCCACGTATTGCCCACAGCTCTTCTGCATGCCCAGAAAGCTCTTAGGCCTGTAACTGTTGTGTTTCTAGTGTGTTTGGAAATGGTTAGGATTACCCCTTTAAACTTTAGCGATTGGCCCCACATACGATGTTCCCCCAAGTCAAGGTTCCTTCCGTGAGTGAACGCTATCACGGAGGTTTTTGCCGGATTAGCTGACAGTCCCTTTTGTCTGCACCATTTTTCGGTAATCCTCAGTGCCAGCTGCATTCTCTCGGACACAGTGGCCCCGAATTTACCGTTTACAACTATGCTGACATCATCAGCAAAGGCTTGGGCATAGATACCCTCGTCATTGAGTCTACACAGGAGCTCGTCCACCACCAGTTTGGTTCTGTTCACGATTTTGTTGGTAAGGGCCCAGCTGTCCCTGGATGCCCCCGAACAGATGTGCCCTTGCTCCGTGATAGGTTTACATCCTGGAAAGTGTGATTTTAAAAGATCTAAAGCCTTCTCGCCGGTCTTTGTGTACTCCCCTTTTTCATTCTTCAGAGATCCTACCCTACCCGCGGCGTCCCTCTCTCCCTAACAGCCCTCTTCTTTTTCTCTGGACAGTTCCTCCATAAGACTCCCAGTCAGTTGTTCTGAGAGGAAATCTATTTCAGCCACATTCTTTGGGGCTGGGAGGCATTCGCTTAGTCCCTGTTCAAGGTGCTCCTAAATGTGTACTAAATATTGTAGTTTTCTCTGCTTAACTGTTTAATTTTTAAAATTCATCTGTGAGTCCACATTTCAAAAGAGTTTAGTCGCCTCGTTGCTTCTGCATTTAGTGTCCATGATTCTACCCCATAATAAAGAACTCTGTGTACGTAGCATTTTGTTAGTTACAGTTTAAGGGCTAACGACAGATCTTTACAATATAGTACTTTCTTCATTCTTAGAAAGTTAGTATGAGCCTTTTCGATTCTGAGCCTTTTGTCCTTCCTTCTCTTTCTGCTGCCCTTCTTTGTTTTTCTTCCCTTCCAAAGTATTTTTTAAATGAACCTTCCTTATTTGTAACTTCTTCAGCTTCAGCTAATGCTAATAGTTCAAATTAAAAAAAAATGTGTTGATTAGTGATTAATTGGGCAAGAATAAAGTTATCAAGTAAGAAAAGGCTGACGACGAGAATTGAATGATAGTTTGTTGATTTATTAATATTTCAGGAAAAACAGCTTTGGCAGTTGAAGGGTATCACTGTGACACTAATAGAAGAGTCATTGCAAGACTTCATTTTAATAACATCAAATGAGTGCAAATTATGAGTGAAACCAAACTTCACCAGTGATTGTTAAGTTTTCCGATTCCCGGAAAACTATTAACTATATTTACTCTAACTGATCATCACATGATGTTCCTAAAATAGCTTTTTGATTTTTTTAAGGGGGTAAAACCGAGGGACATAGCTAGTAAATAAATAAAACATATACATAAAAAAAGACTATGGATTACCTTCAACATGTTTGGGAACTTCAGCTGCTTCTCGGACCCTCCTTCTTCTTGTTCTCCTTCCTTCTCTTTCTGCTGCCCTTCTTTGTTTTTCTTCACTTTCAAAGTCTTTTTTAAATGAACCTCCCTTATTTGTAACTTCTTCAGCTTGATCTCTAACATCTTGTCGCCTCCTTTCTATTAACCATTCAGATTTACGAGCCATTAAATCCAAAGCTCGTTGTTCTAGATTTGTAATTATACCTACTTTTTCATCTAAACATTCTACCAAATCTGTTATGTATCCTAAAAATATTAAAAATCTAAATTCAACTGTCAATTTTGCCTTTTTTAGTACTTTACTTTAGTACTTTTTTAATTTTTTTTCTCTCAGAAGCTATTCCAAAAAGATTCCTCAATTTACATTTAAAACATTTACATTTAAAAGCTTATAACATAAAAACAGACTAAATTTTGTGTAATTATTTACCTCTCAATTCTTGATAAAACCTAAAACGATCTGCAGCATTTGGTGCTTTTATCTTTAATTCATTCAATTCTTTTAAGACTTCTACTATATCATCACGAGTCTTTTGTAATTGAGATTCATGATTTTTTTTTGATTCATTGACTTTTTCATAATGTTCCCTTAATTTTTCTGCAATCATTTGAGGAGTTCTTGGTATACCAGGTTCTATGATGGGTAACTAATAAATAAAAAATTTAAATTAAATGGAAATGTAAATTAAATTACTCACAAGATTTCAAAATTTATGAACATAGAACCAAATCAGGAAACTTACTTGTGTGCTAATGTTTGGGGCAGGAGGGCATTCTGGTGGATACAACATTTCTCTTGCTGCTTCCATTGCAGCACCTGTTACCCCTTTTCTGATTTGTTGATCTTCCCACTCATCCATTTCATGATCTGAATCTTGGGCAGCCAAAAATTGTTCTCTTCTTCGCTCTTGATCTCTTAATGCCAAATTTATGTCCATATCTATTCTCTCTTCATCACTTCCTAGAGTATACATATATATAACAATATTTTTCAGATAACAAAAACTAATGCAAAATTACTAACCTTCATGATCATCCTCTCTTAATAATCTTCCTTTATCTTCAGGTTCCTCCTCTTCTGTAGGTATAAAATCTCCTAGTTCTCGTGCCCTCTGTCGACGCTTTCTAGCTGCATGAATCATGGCTGCATCTGGAATTGCTCCTGATTCTAGTACTTTCTTAAAATTATCAGGCTTATTAAACCTATGAACATGAACTTCTTCCTCTTCTTCAGAAGACAAGTCATCTTTGCCTAAAAATAAAATATTATAAATTACTTCACCAAAACAATTTTCTAGATTTACCTGCACATAAAGCATCTCTACCACTAAGAATATTGAGTGTGGGAGGTGGAGCAGGTTTTTTATGACTGGAGTTTACAACTAACACGAAATCATCGGTTACTATTTCAGTTTTTTCCTTAGTCTTGGATTCCTCTTTCTCAGGTTTTTCTTTCTTTTTCTTTTCTTTTTCAAACATACGCAGAACTTTCTTGCTGTGAGAAGATTTTTTTACTTGAAACACTTCACCTTCTTCTTCGGCATCAAAACTTAATAGTGTTTTTGGAGTTTTACTTGTTTTATCTTTCTTTTTCCCCTTTTTGTCAACGGGGGCGCAATAACTAACTTCCATTGGCTGTGTATCATCATCCTCATCATTATTTTCCGTAAAAACTCTCCTTTGAATCGTCTTTTTTGGTTTTCTAAACAACGACATTATTTTTCTATTGTAAATACTCTACAAACCTTCTAAAAATATAAAATATCTTAGGTTATGTTTACCTATAATCTTTTATACACAGAAATGATAAAACAGAAATAAGTTCTACAGAAAATTAATATTTTTTATAGGTTACATACACAGAACATGCTTATATTCTTGTGTTCTAAGAATGTACCTTCGCATTATGCGTTCTGTGGTGAAACGTTTGTTGTTGTTTATTTGAAAAGCCGTTTAACGGTTTTTAAAAGTATTTTTACATTCCGTTGAATGGGTATTTAGGTATATATTTTACATTTACATGATCGTTTAATACTAGAATAAGAAATTGTTATCATGGGATTGCCAAATAGCAAATTTGGTAAAGAAATTCCAAATGGCGAATTAACTGAAGGAAGTGTGCCATCTACTCCAATTTTGACTCCCAAAGTTACAAGATTTCAAGAATTAGATCCTCGTTCACCAAGTTTGCATATTGCCAGAACTCCGTTAGAGGTAAAGTGACATTCCTTTTTTATATAAAATTTTAAATGTGATAAACATTTTTTTGGGTACTTCAAATACATCTTTTTTGCTAATTTTTTAATCAAATTTGCCAAATGACATACTTTTGAATATTTCCTTATTTGTGGCAATTGTAATTTATGGAATTTCCTAAAATCCTTGTATTTTATCAAGAAATAAAGTTTTTTTATTCCTCCTTTTTAAAATTTTATTATATTGCTGATTGCTCCTAAATATTTGCTTTTTATTACCATCAACTATCAAATAATAACTTATTTCTTTTTGGTTGTAGGTGCTCTCTGCAGCTGCTGAAAAACTTGAACCATATGAACAAGAAACACCTAAAAAAACTGAACATCTAATAGGTATAGATCCAAGATCTCCTACAACAGATTTTAAAAGAACACCTATAATACTTAATTCTCCTGGTGGTAGTTTACTTAGGAAACTTCATAATAAAAATTTAGATAAAACTTGTCTAGCTAACACACAACCACATTCACCTTCTAATGGAAAAACATCAATTCCTCCAAAACTTCTTGAAAGTAGCCCTGCAAAGTCTCAACCAGATGCATATAAAAGGCGTTCTTTAATAGGATTATTAGAAACCAATATAGATTACACAGAGACTGATTTAGATTCAGTATTGCAAAATAAATGTAGTGTTGAAGATAATGATGAAAAGGCAACTTTAGATGTAGTAGATGAATCTGAAACCAATAAAAACTATACAGTGTCTGATCAAGTGACTGATTTAAACTTGGTATTAAAAGAAACACATAAACTTGAAGTGGATGAACAGAAGAAAGATTTAAATGAGGTAAATGGAGTTGAAAATGATGATTCGAACATTGAATATTGCTTAAAAAATAATTTGTGTGATAAAACATCTGATAAATCTCTAAAAGCACAATTAGATATTGAAAGTGAAATATCAAAAAACTGCTCCAAGTCTGAAGATGAAGTTATAAAGGAACAAATTAATGTACAAAATGATCAACAATGTAAAAATGAGAAAGAAGACTTAAGTAAATGTGCTACAAATCCAACCAGTCCTGCAGATGTAACTACTTGCACCAAAGAAATAAAATCTGAACCTGTAACCCCTTCTTTTGTTAATTTAACTGCAGACATTAAGGAGTTGGACAAAAAGTTGACAAATCTGATATATGAGGATGATTTGGTAGTGTGTCCCAGAATTGTACAATTAAGAGAAAATACAGATAGATCACCTCTTAAAAATAGAAATGGCAATGAGTTTGTGGTTAAAAATGCACAAAAGTTAAAAGTTAGTGATAAACCCAGAAGATCTGATTATGTTGTAAGTAAAATTCCAGTGTTTAAAGAAAAAAAGAGTAAATTAAGAAATCAAGTAGTACAATGTGAGAATACCCCACCAAGGAATATAGATAAAAAGAAATGCATAGCTAGAAAAAGTGATTGGGATAATAAAGACACTACTTTGTATTTATAGAATTACATTTAGTTAACTTTTTTATATTCTTGCCAAATATTTACTGGCAGTTTAATTATTTGTGAATATATTCACATTTCATCATTATAATACTAAAATTATTCATGCTCAATTTTACATTGACACTTAAATTGTTTATACATCTTATCAAGGATAAGTGTGACTACTTATTTGTTCTCAAAGTACCTAATATACAATTTAATAGATGTACATGTTTTTTTTGTAAATGTAAACTTCCAAATTAATAATTATCTCATTTTTATAGCAATCTAACTTTAGAAATTAGAAATTTATAATATTTTTGAGTTATTTAATATTGTTCTGCAATCTCATAATGCATGTAGACATTTTGCAAATAAAAAATATTCATGTCACAAAAGAATTTAGCCCTTGAATAATTATAGTTTAATTGAGAATAAAGAAATTAAAAATGTTTTAAAAATAATCAAATCATATATAATAAAATAGTAGAAATTTTTTTTTTTATTTTGATATAGTTTGGTTGGATTTGGGTTACCCCAATCCAAAAAACTGATTTTGGTGTCAATCGATTTGAAATGACAAATATAAAAATGTTCCTGAATATCAAAATCCGTTTTAAAAAATTTCCTATTATTAACAATTTAAGTTTTTAAAAAAGGGCAGTTACATTTTTGCTAATAATTCATAAATTTTAATAGCTAGAACAAAAAACTGAATGGATTCTTAAAAGGCAGGAAATTTCCAACAAAAAAATCCCAATCATTATTATTTTTACCCGATTTAAAAAATACGAAAAAGGTAAATAAACGTATGAGTAATTAACAGACTTTTATATATTAGAATGTAATTCTACAAAATCTATCAAATGCATACAATCTTTAGATGCTAAATTGCACACTCATGTAACATTTAAAAATGCAGTAATTTAAATTGTTGTTAAACTACTGTACCTGTACACTGTGTTCTTCTTACAAAAATTTTTATTTTTTGAAAACCCAGTACACACACGTTATTTTTAAAAATGGTCTAAAATGTTGCAATCTAATTTTAAAGTCACATTAAATTGTTATTGTTAAATTATCATGTTCTCAATTTTATGTTTTTTCAAGTTTAATAATTTTTTCTTGATTGGTTTTACAACATAGACTAGGTGGTACATTCCAATCATAAATATAATAGTTTCTTTTTATGCTTTCTTGTATACACATCTGACCAGTTTGTAACAAGTTATTGTAGAATGTTTTCATTTCTGTGGGAGAAATGTTGTGAGTAATAAGATGCCAATTCTTACATCCCCGAGATGTCCATTCAGTATCAAATCTAATATCATGTACTCTAACAATATTAGCAACTGGTGATAACCACAATCCAACACTTATATCTTCCGAGTTGAATGACCTAAAAATGAAATGTATGAAAAAAGCACATTTTGTGCTTAATGTTATGACAAGTTGATACATGCAAGGGGCTTTTCACTCCTAAAAAAATGTACAACTAATACCTTTTTATCATATTAGTACTAAAATTATTACTCTATTACCTATAATATTACCTAATTACCTAGATTATTACTTCATTACCTAAATTATTACCTTAATACCCAAATGGATACCTTAATACCTAAATTATTACTTATGTATTTTTGAATACCTTATTTAATACCCTTTACTTTTAAGTTAGTGTATTCCTATTTTATTGCTTACTTTGTTATATTATCATTATTAGTGAATTCTCACAGAAAATTTCGAGTGTAGAGAAATGAAAAAGTTGGGAGATTGTAAGATGTACATTAAATAAAATTTACATTAAAAAAATAACTTCATTTTATTCTATTTTCAACAATTCATATTTCATAAAATTTAACATAATATTTCTCAACTTCTATATTTATACTCTGTGAGATTTCGCCTTCACTGTGATCTTCTTTGGAGCTGAGTTCCATCTCATTATCTGTGTCTGTGAAAAAAGATTCGTTGCTTGAATCAGATGTAGATGTTTTTATTATTACTTATCTTTTTTCTTTTCTGTTGTTTTACTTTTCCTTCAGTTGAAATTTGTCTATTCCTAGCATTAGTTTTCGTTTTGAGATAATTCACAAATACACTAACTTAAAAGTAAAGGGTATTAAATAAGGTATTCAAAAATACATAAGTAATAATTTAGGTAATAAGGTAACAATGTAGGTATTAAGGTAATATTTTAGGTATTAAGGTAATAATTTAGGTAATGAAGTAATAATCTAGATAATGAGGTAATATTATAGGTAATAGAGTAATAATTTTAGTACTAATATGATAAAAAGGTATTAGATATTTCTTTATTCACAAAGATAATAAAAATCAGTAAAACCCTCGCTCGAATCCTCGCTAAAACCGTACACAACACTAGCTGTGAAGGAAAAACAAGTTGAAACTCAATGCGGACAGGGCTATGCACTCTTTTTATTTCTTAAATATTACCTTTTAATACCCAAGTATTACTTAATATTACCCAAATAATACCTAATAACCGCAACTAATACCCAATATTACCCAAATAATACCTAATATTACCCAGATAATTCCTAATACCCAATAATACCTAATATTACCTTTAATACCCAAAAAATGTACACCTAATACCTAGAGTGGATAGCCCCTTGTACAAGCTTTGGAAAAGGTCCTTAATAACAAGTTATTTAAAATATAAAGTTTAAAGAATGATTACACTAATTTGGGTGTAATGTTTTCAATTTAATAAAACACAAGACAAAGTTTGTTGTAAAAAAAATTAAAAAAGTTATTTCATTATAACAGAAAATCTATCATTTGAAATTTAATTGTATCATATAATTTAATATTCTTACTTTAAGTCATCCATATTATTGGCAATGTATGAAACCAACCCTTTAGAAAGAACATATCCTCCACCCAAAGCATATGGTATATATTTATCAGATGCAATCCAGTTAACTTCTTTCCATTTTCCTTTTGTCTTTATTCTAGCATTTCCATTGAAATAACCCCAATATAAATTAATAGGTTTATTATTACCTATCTGATAGTTTGCAGAAATAATATCAGAATTTAAATTATTCATTAATGATGATTTTATATAGTCATTTTCAAT
The DNA here is from genome assembly GCA_035357415.1 of Ophraella communa. Taxonomy (NCBI): domain Eukaryota; kingdom Metazoa; phylum Arthropoda; class Insecta; order Coleoptera; family Chrysomelidae; genus Ophraella; species Ophraella communa. The sequence continues at coordinate 8,688,040 of CM068992.1, read as the reverse complement.
ATTTACAAGTTCTACTACGAGTTTCTCCAAATTTATGAAACTGTCATCATCACATTTTAAAACATATTTAAAATTTAATCCATAATAAAACTGTGTGTCTAACCAATGAAAGCCATATTTAATCTTTTCAGTTAGATTTTTGTAACTATCATAAATTGGCAACAATAATATATCATTATGTAAAAGTTGCTCTTCCCTAATTTTCTTAATTTCTCTGGTAGGTACGAAAAGTGAACCTATAACAAAGTAATGTTTGTAACTTAATTTTTTATTCATTTGATCTGAATCAGCTACAAGCTGCAGCCAAGTTTCGCGTACAGCATTTCTTTTATCATAATTAGTCGGTGCTGACAATATGAAGATAATAAGATCTGGACTCTTAAATTTAGAATTTTTCATTATGTTAAATTCTCTATCCGTTTTCTCTATTTTGCATGTTCGATCTATTGGCATAACTCCTATTGTGAAGATGCATCCTAAAATAAAAGCTAATATTCCAAAAGCTATAATCTGATGCTGTCTTGTTAAAAAGCCCAACATATCATTATGATTGCATTACATTACATTCATAGATATAATTTGTTAAATAACAAAACAAATGGCATAATTTTTAAATTTGAGCAACAATTTCCTATTTACATTATTTCTTCTTCTTGTCGGTCACATCCAGGGTGAGGTAAACAAGACAATTTTATCACAGAACACTATACTGGTTTTTACACAGCCAGCTGATTGAAATCTAATGAACCGATAAACGTAAAAAAATATGAACTTTACCTGAAAATAATGAACCGCTAGATTCCTCAGCGTATTTTAGTTGCGCTGAGTATTTTTGCCAGCAGCTGGAAGGCAGCACTTCCCTTGCATAACGTTCAGCTAGGGTCCGCTGTATTAGCGAAACAGTTGCTATAGTCAGATGAACGCAGCTATTTACCTTCTTTAGATGCTTAACAATTCCTAAACCTACTTTTAAATTTTAAATAATATGGAGTGGACTATTTTCAAATTTCTTCAAATACACGCACGCGTAAAAACAAATTTAAAAACAATCCAATCCGAAACGTATCCTCGATTGTCTGCTGGTTCTGTTCTGTGGTGTCCACGTTGAGAAGAAGATTAGCCTTGAAAAAGGGATAAAGTATATTTATTATACGTATTTTAAATTTAAAAGTTTATTTAAAAATAAAAAATTAAAAAACGTAATGCAATTTAAATAATTTTTTGCATGGAAAAGAATAAATCAATTAAAAATAAGTAATAAAATTTATTTATAAAAAATATGAAAGTGAAAGTTCCTATTGCAATATAAACCTGAACGGGAACAATTTAAAAATGGATCTGAGTGCCACGTTATTAAAGTTAACTATATTAATTTTAAGTTTAACTGTATATTCTATATCGCAAGATATAACAGGAACTGCACCATGGTATGAAAATTTACCAGCTGTTGCAATGGATTACAAAGTTTACATAAACCCAGGTAAAGAAGACTGCTATTTTCAATATGTTAATCCAGGGGCTACATTTTATGTAAGTTTTCAAGTAGTTAGAGGAGGAGATGGTATGGCAGGATTTGCAGGCAAGTAAACATCTTTGCTACTATTTTTATTATATGCAGTACTATTATTTAGATAGACTTTTTTCAATTGTAAAAAGACATGTAATTCTTCAACATTTTTTAAAAATTTATTTGATACAATAAATAAACTTTGTTGAGATGACAACCACATTAACATTTAATTGTTGTTATATTTATTCTCTATCAGATTCATGGTTCAGATTAGCTTATTATCAGGTTATGGGCCCTTTGCTGATTTATTTAGGTTAAAACTTTGAGCTTAATATTAATGAAGATAAGGACACAAACTGGACCAGCCAGACAGCCTTATACACTATGAGTTTTGCAGATCTCTTGTGCTGCCCACTTATTTTTTAAAGTACCTCACCTAGCCCTACCCTTCTGATGAAGTTCAACAGCCTTGTTCTAGAAGCTGCACTCTTGTCCATGCTTTCAGCTTCATGCACATTGCATTAAACAATACCTTACCTTGTTTGAGGACTGCAACCCCTTATAGAGCCAAGGTTCCTGCAACAAATCTAAATCCAAACTTCCTTGCCAAATCATTTACACAGCACAGCCAAAGCAGCCTTGATTTATTGAAGATTGACCTGCAGGAACTTGATATTGTCTCTCACTGGGTTGAATGTGAGGAAGGCATCCTTTTTTTTCTTCCCCACCTTTTTGCTCCCTCTTATCCTTTGAGATAGGGCTTCTTTTTTGGAGCCTTTGCAGGTTATACCTTAGGATTTTAAGACCCAGGCTTAACCCTGTGACTCTGCTTGGTCTGAGTGATCCCAGAAACTTTTGCAATTATGCCTGGCATCCCTCCTACTTCCTTTTAGACTGTCCCAGAATTTAATTTTCTCTATGCTAAAGTAGGGATATATGTCTATTTTTTTGAGCTCCTTAAAAGACTACCTAATCTTATTTTTAGAAGCTCCAAACATCTTGGCCTTAATGACCTCATTGTCACTCATTAGGTCTACCTCTTCAGTAGAGGTTATCTTGACAGCCCCCTTTTTGGACTTTTCGTCCCTCTGAGATTTCTGCTATCTCCTCTACCACTACTTTTGCTGGGGGAGCTGGGGAAAGTTGGTCTGCTCAAGCAGAGCCCCATCCATCCATAAATATGGTACAAATAACTCCTTAGATTGGGAATTTTTAATGTTGTTTACTCCTCGTGTATCCCGTTTAGTCTCACTTCTCTTTGACATGTCCGGTATTGGAGTTGACATAGGCCAAATATTTATTAAAGTTCACAAGCCTCCTCACCTCAGTTGCTTATTACAGCTTCTGCTATCTCCAGATAGAGATGCGTAAAGGGGGTAAAATTAATAAAAAAAGTCTGATCCACACAGACAATGTTAAAAAAACTGATCCAAGTAAGAAAAAGTCATATTTTCAAGACACTTTTTTATGATAACTTAGTATTCATATTAGGGTTGTCTATTTGTTTTACATTGCTGATTTTTTATAATCAATTGTCTGTTCTCTAATTGTTCATTTATTTTAGTAAGACATCCTAGTGGACAAATAGTTCATCCTTACCAATGGCAGGCAAATAGTGAATATCAGGATCAGCAATCAGTAGGTGGATATTACTCGGTCTGTATTGATAATCAATTTTCAAGATTTGCTGGTAAATTGGTTAATATCTATATGAGTGTTGTCCGCTACGAGTTATGGGAATCGTACACAAAGGAAATTGAATCTCTTAACATGAACATGGAAAATTTTACTTCCTCTATTGTTCAAGTAGAGATGAATATCAATAATATGCGTCAATATCAACACCATTCAAGAGCACGTGAATCTTTGGATTTTAATCTATTGAAAGATAATAATTCTTATGTTGTCAGATGGTCAATTATACAGATATTTGTTGTTTTAGTCACAACATGTGTTCAGGTTTATTTTGTACGCAAATTATTTGATATTAAGACAGGGGGAAACAGATCAAGAATATAATTAAAGGATATTGGTATTGCTTCAAAACTAAAAAGGTGACATACAATTTTAATTACTAGTGTATTAGATGGAGGCCATTGCTTTACTTTTCATAGTTGGTAACAAACTACAGAAACTCCTAGTGAAATATTTATGATTACCAAAACAAATATAACTGCGGCAGCGCGCTGTTTGAGGGTGGTCTCCAGCTAAAGCGTAAATACATTCTCTCCTTTTTATTTTAAACATGGTAAACCTATTTTGGAATATTTATAAAGTGTGATAGAAGTCAACAGTTTGGGTTTCTATATTTTATTCTAAACGTTATATTACTGATATGTACATGGGCTTAGCTGATTATATCTGAAAGATAGTTTTTAGTTTAGTTATATTTTTACACATACTAGTTGGTCAGCTCTGACATAGTAGAAATTGTATGGTGGCCTACGATCTTTACTATGGTAACATGTCGAGATTTTAGTAAAATTATATTAATGGTCAGAGGTATTAACAAATTTTAATTAATTAACATAATTATTTGTAGGGTAAAAGGTGGAGTGATTGGCCTCTTAACAACTTAAAGCTGGTAACATAACTGTATTTTGTTATTTTTTTTTATTCTGGAAAATAGCATTTTTTTAACCTATTAAAATATCTATATTACTAAAGGATGATACCTAAAAAATAAAAGAAAAATAGATAATTGTTTTATTCCTTCACTTATTTGTCAAGGTACATGGGTCAGTTATCAGCCCCAATATTGCACTAATTGGCCATCAAGTGGTCAAATATTGGCCTCTTTTTTTTGGTTTTTTTTTATTGGATTAATAGACTTACCCAGAGGAGGGTAAACATCACAAAAAATTGATAAAAAGTAATTATCATTATGTAATTGAATAACATATTACAGAAAATAAAATATTAAAATAAAACATACCTAAGCCTCTATTTATAAAACAACAAAATGAAATAACAGTATAAAAAATCACTGATTACTTTTTTAAGACATGTTAAGCAACAGTGGCGGCTTCTCCTATGAGGCAGTGCCTCACCAATAATTTGAAAATTAAGTAAATCACAAATTTATATTATTTTACTATTTGCATTCATTATTATATCATTTAGAATTATTATTAAATTAGTAAAATACTATCCTGCCCTCACCCTCGGTCCAGCTGCGTTTCGCTATAAATATCATCCATCTCATTTTTGCTTTAGGTGGTATATGGATATAGGCTGGCCTCTCTGCGGACGCTGCGTTTCTTTGTCTAGCGTATTACAATTGTTCTGTACTGTACGATCAGTCGAATTTAACTTTACATAGCGCGTAAAAACTGTGTCTGAGGCTTTTGGTACATGCTATTTTTAGATTAATAGGTTGAGGGTCAAAAGTTAAAAGTGCACAGTGCATTTGACATTTAATTTTTTAGGTTAGAGTGCTAAAAATTGATTAATTAGAGTACCTAATACATATATTTTGTCAAATATTATTGGAAATAACATTTTAGCTAAGATATACTACATTGTACTTGCCGGTTGTTAACTTTTTGGTAAGAAAACCTCTCTTTTAGAAGAACCACTTGTAACATTGCACATCGATTCCCGCCAATTGAAAACTACAGTGCCAAATTTCAAGCCGTTTGATTGGTTAGGGATAGGATACTGTTGCCACATTTTAATAATTTTATGAGAAATGCTTCCATTTGTGTTGATTTCAAAACATATTTAAATAAAAAATGGCCAATAATTCCCCTTTTACCCTATTTCATGAATTATATTATTACTTTCCAGATTTTCAATATAAAAAAGAAATTAAAAATGTAAGTTAAAACTTGTTACTAGAATATCTATTAATAATTGACTGTCTATATTTTGCCATTAATGTTTAATAAATTGATGTGTAATCTAATAACTTAACTACAGATGTTTTGGGTTTTGATTGTAATAGACCAATCTTACTAAGTAAAATACACAACTTCAAGTTTTACATTATGATTATAAATCTGGTTGTGATTTTTTAAATTAGCATAGTATAAATTGCAAACATTTTAATTTTACATGTATTTATTTATAAGATTTGTTTTTGTTTTTAATATATTTTAAAAATCTTTATTTATCAACTTTTTGAAACTGTTGAAATGTCTTGATTATTTTCTATTTTAAAAATTTTTATTGTGTATTAATTTAGATATTTTCATGCAATGTTCTCCAATATTATACAATTAACATAAATAATCTCATGTCCACAATACTTTAACAATTTCATAACAATATCAAACAGCATATCTTATAGGCTCGATTACATATTTTCAGATTAATTACAACTAAGCCAAAATAATTTTCAGTATATGAAAGTTTTCAGTTTACTTGAATATTATATGAAATTATCAAAATATTTTTATAAATCATTTAAATGTGATTTAAGAGAAATCTCAGCAAAACAGTATGGGAAAGCATTTATATTCAGTAAGATATAGTTTATTTTTATAAGAGTTTACTGTTTAAATGGAATCTTTTTTTAAATTGTCTTAATGAATCTATTGTTCAAATATTGTATTTACTATTTTATGAATATAAATTTGTTACTTATATGTTTTTCATTACAATTCAATTGACACAAAATATAATCCATAAGTATGGAGTAGAATGAGCAGCAGCTAAATTTGTTTATAAAATTGTACCTCTATGTGACCCAGTTCGTAATCTTCTTAATCTTTATTTTTTATACACAAACTCGTTATACAGGGTGTACGAACCTTACGACAAAGTTCCAAAGTTCAGTATATGAGTTGTTTTAGAAGATATCAAAAAACGTTATTAACAAAAATAGTAAATGTCTTTAGGGTCCATATTTTGAAATTACCTTAAACTAGACAACAGAGTGTTGTATAACTCCGTTACAAACCAAACATATGATTTTTTAAATATAATAAATAAATTTAAAAAAAAATACTTTCTGCCCAATCTTATGTATTATGTGTGTTATCATTCAAAACATTATTCTATTTCAATGAAGTATATATTAGAAGTGCAATTTCAAACTAAATTTATTCAGTACAACCTAATTGTAAAAAACATTTGAAAGTATATTTTTTTAACAAAAATAATTAAAAATCAATAACAAATTTAATCATCATCTGATTCATCCTTCTTCACTTCACTTTCTGTATCTTGTTTGTAATGCCTGTATTCAGGTTTCAGTTCCCACATATTTTTATGAGGATTCTTTAAATTATAGTTGCATACTTCTTTTAAGATCTCTTTCAAATATGTTATAGGTTGTTTAGTGATTTTAACCAAGTCTTTGATATTGTAATATTGATGCTTTTCAAAAGCTGCAAACAACATTTCAAGTACAGCATCCTTATCATCACGAGCCTTTTTGCCTTCTGCTTTTTTCTTTTCCATGTATTCAATCTAAAATTAATAATTAAAAAATGTATTCTATCAAAAACACATAAATATACTATTTAACACAGTATCTATAAAAATAATCAATTTGCAAAATTGCACAAGGTTTACAATCTGCATTATTAGTTTTTGTAAATAAATTTGATGTGTATACAGTAAAATATCCACTTACATTATTCTTATGATCAGACACAGGTTTGTAGGTTTGCACCACCCTGTCTAATTGTTTAACCTGCCTTGCTGGTAAAGAAGCTTTTCTAATTGATTCTAACTTCAATTTCATGTAACAATTATCTGCATATGGTCTACATTCAAGTTTTTGTACTATTTTGCCTTCCATATACAACTTTTCTGTTTCAGGTATCACAGCATCAGTATTTACAGCTGGAAATGGCAGAATATTATTAACTAATAATCATAAATAAAAAATAAGCTATTCATAATTTTTTATATTAAATTTTATAATTTTTGTATTACTTACGTATTACATGTGAAAAAACCCCCAAAGTTTGTTGTGTAACTGTAGACACATCAAGTCTATGATCTTTGGGAATACTTTCCTGGCCAGGTTCATTTAAATTAAGAATTGCCGAAGAGAGTGTGAGGGAAACTTGGGCTTTTTGTCCAACAGGTCTAAAACACATTTATTTAATATTCTAAGACTACCTGATTCCTTTAATTTACTTTGCAATTTTAAGTTTACCAACTTCCAAATCTCCAGGAGCTTTTTCCCATCGTTCAGAAACGTATTTAGGAACTTTAACAAGCCAAACACCTCTATTCGCATTGGATAAATCTAAATCTCGATCTATATGAGTTTCTTTCGACATTTTTCAAAAAACTGTATATGTTAAATTTGTTCAAATACAAATCATAAAAAGAAGTAATCGTACTTTACTATCAGTCTGTATACTATCTATTTTTGCTTATACAGAGTTGTCTCTGGCTTAAAATTATTTACAGGTCACCTACTTTTATTTTTTGTTTTATTTGTCTTTACTTACGACTTACGACGTTTCTGCAAGAGAGGTTATGTTTAGTTGTCAAATTCTTCGTTTTTCTTGGTATACATAGCTGCGTTTAAGTGGTTGAAAGTACACATTTGAAGTCTAGCATTTTTTTAGAAACAACATCCAATCACTAAAATACGTAATTAATCGGTTTTTTTGGCAAAAATCAAAAAGTGTATTTGGTCCGAAATGATACAATTTGAAAGTTTTTATCAGATCGCAAAGTCAGCGGTCAAAATAAGAAGGTTAAAGATTTGGAACTTTATCCCTTCTCTCTGCCACCAGTGTTCTGACCTCCGCGCATGGCATGTTAAAAAATTCAAGTCTACAAAATTTTGTATTTGTTTTGTGTTTACATACAGTTATGTTATACAGTCACAATCGGTGTCTTCCTAGTTGTAGGTGTAGTTTATTATAATAAAGTAAAAGTAGGGCCCTAAATAGGTCTTATATAAATAAATGGTACTTGGTAACAGTTGAAGCTAAAAGTCTAAATTAAACTTTGGTGAATTTATATTTTACAGTGTGGTAATTATAGTGTAACAAAAAGTTAAGATTTGAAAAAATAGATACTATAATAATACAATGGGAAAGGATAGTACCTGTAAAAGTTGTGGTGTAGCTTCTACATATCTCATTGCTTACAATAGTTTGCAAACGATAGGGTAAGTTTTCAATTTGACTGAAATGATATATATTTACCAATGAATTAAATATATCTACCTATTTGCATGACTATGAATAAAATTTAGTATCATGCTAAAAGACAAATTTTAAATTTAATAGCTAATACCGATTAAATAAACTATCTTACTTTAAAGACCTTAAGCAAGCAGTAAACCTTTATTTGCTTGCTCAATATAAAAATTTGTTGATCTTTTGAAAAACATTCAGTTTCTTATTCATTTTTTGTTATGCAGAATCTTTTATTTTTGAGAATTTTTGTAAAAATTAAGTAATTAAAAGATTTCTTTTGAATATAACAAATACTTATTAAGACAGCTAAAAAATTATCATAGTAAACATGATTTTATGATATACTTATTAATAATTAATTTAACTTATTCTAATGTTTTAAACTTGAGTGTTGTTTTATTAAATAGTTCTTTAGTGATATTACATTATTATGTTTTGCTTTTAAATGACAACAATCATAATTTTACCTGCATCTATTCAAAGAAATGTTGAAGGTGCTTATTTAGATCTAAATTTTGCTTGAAATCAACTTATATCTATCAATTTGTTTCAGTTGAAAAGAATATTCTATAACTGTATAAGTATAGAACTAATTTTATGATATCTAGATATCTTACATGTTTGCAACTTTAAATAATATTGCATATTTTAAATCATTTAAGTAGTTTAAACATTTAGAATATCATGTTTTTTTATATTAAATAAACAATTTAAGGTTTTATTATTGTTATTGATATATTATTAATATTTACTTAATCAATATCATACAATCAACAATGTACAAAAACGAATTGTAATTGTTTAAGTAAAAAAGTATTGATTTATCTATTTATTGAAATTATCATTAAAAATCCACAAAAATTAAATAAATTTTGTTCATCTTTAATGACTGTACTATAGAATAGTATGTGTTAATACTTGTATTTACATATTTATGACTTAAATATTTTATATTAAAAAAAACTAATATGGAGACCTGGTATATAACGAGGTATATAATAACAAATATCCATTAGTGGGTCTTAATTATTTAAACATTAACATAGGTTAATAATTATAGGATCATCAACATTAGACTTTCAAACTGGTTTAATAATATGAAGCTTTTTTCTATTCAGTTGTAGATATTTTGTTTACGTCAAAGTATGTAAAACATGCTGTTATAGTCTACAGGCCAGCCCACATATATAAGGGATTTCACTGATTAATAACAGGCTGAAAGTTTATATAGACACCCAACTTTCATCATTGGAAAGAGTGTCACAGGGAGTGAAACAGTTGATTTGATGATTGTCCCAAGTTAAACAATAATAATTTTTAAAAATTAATACTTTGAGAAAATACAATAGAAAGCTGAGAAAAACTTGTGACATAAAATCTTCCGAGTGACTTCCAGCTCCAACATGTTAGAATGGTGACTTGAAAAAAATTGAAAAAAGTTATTAGTAAAAAGCTGATTTTTGTTTTGGGGCTTTGTGACACAATGGCGGAAAGTGGTCATTAGCAGCCCATGACTGTTTTTGCTTAAATATTGACATTTCATAGGCTTCTTTTATCAAGAAGATATGTCAATGTGACGTTTAAAATATAAAAATAAATCCAATCTAATCCCAGAGCTGTATGTAATTATTTATGTTCTATGAAATAATTATGAGTTCTTTGATTAGTAAACTTGATAAATCCAACTCTTTTTGTTTTAATTTTACTGTAGTATATTTATAGTCCAGTCGAATTATGTTAAAAATAACAATTTTATTGCAATATTTAATATAAAATTTGTACCAAAGTTAAGTTAAATAAATAAATGAAATTAATATATTGCCTTACACTGCTGATTAGTAATTCTTAATATTTATAAATTATTTCTTGAGAAGTATAATTATATTTAAATATATAGTTGCCACCTTTATTAGAATTTTTGTACCATACAGTTTAACAGGAACAAGTTTAATTATGAATAAAGGAGAATAATTTTTTTGGAATTGCTCACGTTTTCAGAGTTATTATAGAAAAAAAATTTAAAAAATAATAGGTACACAAAAATACTTTCATTAATAATTTATCAATATAATAATATAAAAAAATTATTATTGTATAAAATTGAGAATTACTAAATGAGTGCAAAGCAGATTTGTTTTTTTTTCCTTAAATTTATGGTCTTGGGATAACCAATAGCAGATTTGTTATCATTTGAATAAAACAATAGCTATTATTTATAAGTAAAATAAACTATTTAATGTTGCTCATTATTAAAGTCTATCAGTATCATTTAAAATACATAAGAAAAATGTATTCTTTAACAATCATAGATCAATATAAGATATGAATTACAGTATTTTCTGTTGTTAAAATTTATAATGGCCAAATACAATCATTATAATGATTTATTAAAATTTTAATAAAATACATACCTTACTATCAAGAAAATTGATATCTATATATATACAGGGTGGCGCACCAAAAACGAAACAGATGCATTTACTGGCAGATGATTCCTTTAAAAAAAAACGCTTGGAACCGTCGATTTTGTTTTCGAGGGGGACACAAAATTGGCATAAAATCACTTTAACATTTGCAGCCTCTTAAGCAGGGGTGGCATCATCCCTAAAATCTTAAATGAAAAGGGGGGTCAAATGATCCATTATTTGAAAGGTATTTCAACTCCCTTTATAATGATGTAAAACTCATGTATTCAATTCATTTGTTTTGGAGATTTTTGATTTTAATGAAATCAGAACGACTTATCTTAGGCAATTATTCCAAATATTATCATTAGAAGAAAGGCGAAAGATATCAGCTCTAATGTTTTTATACAAACTGATTAACAATAAAATTGATTCACCTGAAATTTTACAATTACTTCCATTTTACGTGCCTTCACGTCTTACTCGATACTCAACTCTGTTTAATCTTCAAGGATCAATTTCTATATCTAGAACTCCACTTGTGGCTATGTTGAAACTTGCAAATAACGTCAATGAATTGACAAATCTGGAATGGACTTTATCACCATGTAAATTTTATAAAATCATCGTTAACAACGTAACAAATATTAACAATTAAATTAATTTACTATTCTTAAGCAGAATTTATTTAAAAAAAACTGAGAAAGTAGAACATTGTTTCCACCAGCACCCAAGGTAAAGAAACTTAATAGTTTCTATACTAAGCTTGACCGTTTTCTATAAAAAAAACAACTACTTCCTGGGCTATATGACACAACGGACATTTAATTACATTCAAATAGAAAACGTGATGGCGACCGACTTCGTCAATATTTAATTTATTTTGTTGAAGTTTTTACCAGGGCAGAGAACAATGTTATCCGCCGAAGTTTTGATCAAAATTGATCCGCAATGTTCCGTTTCCTTTGTAGTCTTCTATATAACCCTCTGCTGCTGTACTAGACTTCCATCCACCGTGTCTTTTAGTTGTAGTAAGACCACCACAGTCTGCCAAGAAACTTGCTGAGGAACGTCGGAAACCATGGTGTTTGTAGAAAAAATAGTGTATGATATACCTGTTAAAAGTGATTGTTAATTTAAATAATTAAATTAAAGATATTACTTTTAATTCAAATTATAAAAAAATTAAAAAACTAAAATTTATATTAATTTTTATGTACCTACACAAGCTATACTTAATATACATTTGTCAATCTCAGAACTATTTCTTTTTACAGACGATAACTGATTTTACAATTTGTTTTACAATATAATTAAAGATTGTTAAATTAGGTATAATTAAGTAGGTAATTTAAAAAATAATATTAATTTTCATTAAATAAGCTGTAATGTTAATTAAGCTGATGAAGATTATGTACAGGACTTCAACATGTTATGTTTTCAAGATTTATAATTGGTTTGAAAATTTCGAAAAGTTAGGTAATTGCTTCCATTTTTTTGTATGCTGATAGTTTCATGGTTTTATACACAGACATATAAAAACATTTATTGCATTTAGTTCAATATCGCACCAACAAATAATATGCTGAACTATATGATTTTGCTCAGTGCCTCTATTCTTAAATTTGTGGGAGTAGAAATTGTGAGAGAAAGTGACGTAACAGATCCCGGCTGAGAGACTCTCTCAAGGAGTAGTTCGTCTCTCAAGTTAATGCTTACTATAGAAAGGATTGGTGGTATATAAGGGTTAAGGGCGCCACTATCTTTTTATACGTTTACGATTAAACAACTGAAACTAAGGTGAAAAAGATAGAAACACCCTGTAATCAAACAGTGGGTATATGAATAAAGCTGATATTAAAAAGATTATTTATTTATTTAAAAAAATATAATTTGCCAAAGGAGGTATAGACGGAAACTTTATAAATGGACTTGATTTATCTTAGTGCTTTTGGTTGTCCGGTGGGCTCGGTTAGAGTTCACTGTTCGTATGGATGGTGTTGGCTTGTGGTGATTGTATCTACTTCACATCAAAGAACTGCTACAATAAATGGGTGCATATACTTCTCATCAAAAGGACTGCTATCATAAATGGGTGATACGAACGGCTGTATCTCTCCTTACGAACGGCTCTATCTCTCCGTACGTAGGGCTATATCTTCTAATACAGCCAAACTATGATATCTAAATTTACAGATGAAATATTCGTCTGGTTATGGTCACGAAAAAAGGGACAATACAGAGCGTAACTTTATGTATAAAGAGGGTTAACAAAGGTTTCCGGTTGGATGGTTGAGTTCGTTTTAAGGGTTTTGTTTCAGGTGCGTTCTGTTGTAAGGGGTAGGTTGGGTAGCGGTGGTAAGGTTATGTCCAATATACGGTGAGTCGGGATTGATTTTAGGGTTCGTAAGAACAGTAAACTAAAGAAAGGTAGCATGGAGATAGACACGCTTTTCTATCTTTAAGGAAATCAATGAATAATATTAGTTGGATGACAAAAAAACTAGTAAAAATATCTTATGGCTGGAAACCGCCAATAAAATGAATGGCATGGTATTCTTTGTTGGAGAGGGCTTTTCAGGAAGAGAGAAGTGCCGCTAGAAGTTCATGAATTTACAGCATTCTACATGAAATATAAAGATCAGTCAAGACAAACCAGGAAGGTTTTGTTAAAAAACCTCAATTTTTTGATGAGATAGATGATATTCTTGGGGACAAGCACAAGTCCAAACCTGAGTTTGTGCTGGACTCAAGTAGAGCATCATCTTCTCACAAAGAGACTCAGGAGGACCCAAGCAAAATGGATGCTGATCAATATCTCTGTCAGCCTTCAACTTCTCAATCCGAGACACAAAATAACAAATCTGAGAAACAAAAAACTAAATAAGTTTGAAGCAATTAAAAAATCTGTCCGTCCCAAAAAGTCTGTCTGGACAACAGTTGAGAATATAATAAGAAAAGGAAGGACTTAAGAACAGAGCAGTTTAAAGAACTGTATTGTCCAGAATCTAAAAAGACACGAACAGACAATGGGAATCATTGAACTGCTAAAGAAGCAACCAGATGGTTCACCTCAACCAAAGACCTTAAAACCTTTGAAAGTTATACTTATCATGTACTGGCTGGTTTTTACTCTTAGAAGAATTGGTTTATGTTTTGTGTGATATTTGAACTAAAAGATTTATTTTTTAGAAAATTAGGAATTATTTATTTAAACCTCTATGTTGGAGAACAATTTTTTTGTTATTATATTTAAGGAAATACATATTTTTGAGTAAATATGCATATCCTTTGAAAAAAATCAAAATGGGTAAAGAAAAGAAATTAATGATTTGAATAGTTTTTATTCAAGGTCCATTTGACAAAAGAAACAAAAATTAAAAATTGTTTACAGTTCTATCTGAGCAGCTATTGTTTATCCTTAATATTTTGTGCTTCCACGTTTATATCACTCTCATACTGTTCATCTTCAGGTAGTGGAATGTATTCATTCCATTGACAAAGCTGAGGATTCTCCACCTTGACTTGAGAAGTCCAAAAATGTGTTCTACTACTACTCTTGTTTGACTTAATTTTATGTTGAAATTGCGTTTTCTTACATTCAAAACGCTATTATCTTTATAAGGCTTCAGTATCCATTTTAACAAAGGGTAAGCTGAGTCACCCTCAAGGTGATCAATTAATTTTCCTGAATTACCAAAAACTCTAGCATCATGAGTTGAACCAGGAAACCCTATCATAACATTTATGAATATTTTGCCAGCTATTACTATTCCCTGCAACTTGATGGAGTGTTGCATTTTTCTGTCAATATAACTATATTGTTGCAGATATGGAGCTTTGAACTTCACATTGCAACCATCAATGGCACCGATAACATCTAGAAATCCAGCTCTATCTCTGAAATTTGCTTCTATTACAACTAGGTTTTAGCAGAAGGCCTCATTATATACTTATCTAAAAGCTCTAGTATCAAATCCAAAACCAACTCTGTGCTTGAGTGTGTTGGTATTGAATCAACCAGCTACTGATGCTAATTTATAAAAAAAATGTACCAGACGTCAATGCGTAGCAGAAAATGATTCGATTCATAGTTTTTGTAGGTTAACTAATAAAATACCATTATTTGTAGGTCTCTATTATACGAAGGTTGTCAGAAAAGTTTCCGACCTAACAAAGATACTAGACATTTTTTCTTCAAATTAATCTTTATTTTTCTACATAGTCTTCTTGTAAGTCTATACACTTCTCCCAGCGATGCTCCCATATCTTCAACCCGTCCAAATAGTACTCGGCGTCTTTCTCTGCAAAAATAGTTGTTTACGAAGGTGATGGCCTCCTCATTCGACGAAAATCTCTGTCCTCCGAGAGCAACTGTTAGCTTAGGGAATAAAAAAAAGTCGCTTGGGGCTAGATCTGGTGAGTAGGGAGGGAGGTCAAGCAGTTCAAACCGTAATTTGTGGATTTTCGCCATGGCAACCGCTGAGGTGTGAGACGGCGCATTGTCTTGGTGAATCATAATTATTTTTTTCTGCAAATGTGGCCGTTTTCCGCAATTTCTGCCTTCAACTTGTCAAGTAATGATGCGTAGTATGCTCCTGTAATGGTTTTTCCTTTTTGAAGATAATCGATTAAGATAACTCCATGACTATCTCAGAAAACAGTTGCCATCACTTGCCCAGCCGAAGGATTCCCCCTTCGCAGTCCATTGTTTTGACTGTTTTTGTTTCTGGAGTATAATGGTGTATCCAAGTCTGATTTATTGCGCTTAAACTGCGCCCACAGAGAGTTGGAAATGTTTATTCGAACATGTTTTTGGTCCAAAGTGAGCAAACGCGGCACCCAACGCGCGGACAGCTTTCTCATGCCTAAATCTTGATGCAATATGTGACAAACACGTTCTTTGGACATGTTTATAGCCTCTGCTATCTCTCGACGGTTGTCTAACACCATTTGGTGAACTCGAGCGGTATTATCGTCAGTGGTTGCAGTTTTTGGACGTCCCGAACGTTCATCGCCACCTAAGCTGGTACGACCACGTTTAAATTCAGCAGCCCAAAATTTCACGGTGGTAAATGATGGTGCAGAGTGCCCCTACACAGCGTCCAACTTGTCTTTGATTTGCGTGGGCTTATTGCCTTTCAAAAACAAATATTTAATGACAGCTCGATACTCGATTTTTTCCATTTTCATAAAAACACTCACATTGACTCACTCAAATGATTGGCAAACAACAATTGCGCGTCCAAAATGGCTGAAATTATAGTGGGTACCTTTCAAAGCATGCGCAAACACATTCCCCAACTTTTGTTTACGAGTGCTGCCATCTTCATGTTGAGATCGGAAACTTTTCAGACAACCCCCGTATTTAGATTAAGAATTATTATTTAGATTAAATAATTATAATTATTATTATTATTATTAATCAAAAAAAGATAAACATAATCTTGACAACTTTCCTCTGTAGGTCTCAAACAAATTACTAACAAATTGGTATGCGAATGCATTTATAAAAAATATTTATTTTGCAAGCTCCAAAACAAAAATCAGCTTGTTATTAATAATTTTTTTCAAGACACCACTCTGACATGTTTGTGTTGAGGGTTGATCAGGAGCAGTTTTATGTTAACACCACATTTAAGTTACTTTTAATTACTTATTTAGATGATACATAAAATTACACTAATAACGAGTCATCAGTTTTACTATATAGAATCAAAAAAGTGAATGCTTTGTTTACATTGTACAGTATTTATATTCCTATCTATGTATTCATAACATTAAACAATAAATGGTACTCTCGTTACACTGACCTTATACCAGTCAATGCACGCCCGCTCATGACCCTATATGTGATATTTAATTGTCGAGGTCAGGTCGTGTTAATACAAGGTAAGAACGTCCACAATAAGCATTCTTAATTTTCTTAGAGTATTTTTAATAATAGAAAAGGCGTTATACCGGTTGTCCCATTACATGTTGGATGTGCGAAGTTGCTTCTCTATTTTACTAATTGTACCTTGGGATGTAGGCGGCAAATTCCATTTGTGTTCGGTTGCTATTTCCGTAACCAATAATGTTTAAAACTGTTATTTTATGAATTTCTGATAATCTAACCATTCTTATGAATTGCACTCAACGAAATTCAAACGACAATAATTATAATATTGACAATATCCTACAGTAATTTTTACAAACCAATTAGACTGTTTTGTGCTTCTGGACATAATAAAAAATGTTAACATTGAAAAAGCGACTATAAAATTATCGTCAATTGTTAATTAATTTTATACAATTTCTTATCTGGAATCTACGATTACGTTTTATAAGATATTTTTAAAAGTCGATAAGGTTATTTCGACCAAGACTCACATTTGATAGTATTTAAAAATTGTTTATTTCTCCTAAATTGGTACTAAAAAAATAATTAATTGTTTAATGATACTAATATTGGTTGATTAATGTTGTACTGGAAGTAGAAAACATATTTTTAATTCTATCATAATAAATTAAAATGACGCAGGTAGAAGCTATAGGTTATTTAAATTTATAATGTTTGTTGATTATTAATACATATGTACATGGTAAGGTACATTGTTAGTCAGTTTAAATTTTTTAAAACACTGAAAAAATACGAATTAGAGAAAAATTATAAACATATACTAAGTGACATAAAAATCCGATCACCCAGTTTAAATGATTTTATTTTAATAAAATTTAGTGAATTTATTTATTTTAGTGAAATACCTAAACAATTGATAAAATTTTCAGCAGTATCAGTTGAAGATTCCGGTTTTGATACTGCTTTTTTTGAAATCCACTAGCAATCCAAAAATGAATATTGTAGCCGTAGTAAAGATCCAAATTTTGCGGATTTCGGTTCTTGACATTCTTTACGATTGGTTACGATGCCTAGGGTACGGAGACCTGTGCGATTTCGTCAACTTAGTAAGTTTGATAGGGTTCTTATAGTGGGAATTTGGATAGCTGGATTTTCTTTTCGGGAAATTGCAGTTAGAGTGCAAAGAAGTGTTGACACCGCGGTTAGGTGTTGTCAGGCATGGCTTCGAGAAGGCCGTACGCAAAGAGCAAGGGACTCTGGACGCCCCCGTAAAACAACAGACCGTGAAGATCGTCGCCTAAGATTATTGGCCTTAAGGGACCGTTTCTCCACTACCAGGTCCATTGCAAATGAATGGTTTGCAGAACACGGAACACCTATTGGCATGCGAAGTGTTTACCGACGAATAAGACGTTTTGGCCTGTTTTCATACCGACCACACTGGGTCCTCCCGTTAACTCCAGAACATCGACGTAACCGCCTTGAGTGAGAGCAAAATTTAAAAATATATCGATATATTGTATCATATAATATATCGAATTAAACTATCGATATATCCGATATATCGAAAAAAATACATCGATATATATGTATATATCATATGGATAGATTTTTTCATAATTTGCAGCTTAGCAGGATTTCGATTTTAGGAAAATCCAATAATTATGAAACATATATCTAACTTTGCTTGGTCAACATACAAAATGGCAAGCAAGTAAACTCGTTTTAAGAATTTGTCCTATTTGAGAGGTAGGCATCATTTTGTCATTATACATTTTCAAGGCACCACTTAACATAGGAATTACTTTGCTGATTGTAACAAACTGTTCTCCACATATTTCAGTGGTCATTGTCTCCAAAGGTTTTAAAAGCTGAACAATATCCTTTAAATATGAAATTTCTATAGCTGATAACAATATTGGAGCATTCATGTTTTCAAAAATGAAATCAGAAAATCAGAAATATAGTGACTCATTTCTAGAAACCTGGATATCATAAAAAAGTGGATTTCCAACGAGTTTTTACGTCTAAAAAAAGCTTTCGATATATCGCAACAAAAGTTCGATATAGGTATATCGATATATTATATAAAATATATCGATATATACAGTGTGTTTCAAAAAAAGGTAACACCGTCTCTAGGATAGGTAAAAAACAGAAAAATAATTGGGGTTTGCTTAGTAACATTTTTTTCTAACGCCATCCGTTTTCAAGATAAAGGGCGTTGAAGAAAATGAAAAATTACACATTTCTTACGATTTTGCCGAAACTACTGGCACCATTGCAATGAAATTTTATACGAATATGTTTTGGAAGCTGATATATCCCATGAATTTGTTTTTATAACTAACTCTCATAGAGGGCGCTAGTTACACGATTCATACAACGTATTATTCAACATAACTTTTTTTAGGGTAGAATTATTAGTCAAAACTCCAAGTGAACATAAACATCGTTTAATTCTACACCAAAAGGTACTCTTGGTAAAACTCGATATTATGTACCGTTTTCGGAATATTTTGTTGACTTATTGTCATAACAATCAATAAATGTCAATTTTACATGGCAAACTTAGAGAAAAGCGAACTTTATCATTAGTTTATACCAGGAGCGATTATTACTTCATAATTTTCAAATCAAAATATTCCGAAAACGGTACATAATATCGAGTTTTACCAAGAGTACCTTTTTGGTGTAGAATTAAACGATGTTTATGTTCACTTGGAGTTTTGACTAATAATTCTACCCTAAAAAAAGTTATGTTGAATAATACGTTGTATGAATCGTGTAACTAGCGCCCTCTATGAGAGTTAGTTATAAAAACAAATTCATGGGATATATCAGCTTCCAAAACATATTCGTATAAAATTTCATTGCAATGGTGCCAGTATTTTCGGCAAAATCGTAAGAAATGTGTAATTTTTTATTTTCTTCAACGCCCTTTATCTTGAAAACGGATGGTGTTAGAAAAAAATTTTACTAAGCAAACCCCAATTATTTTTCAGTTTTTACCTATCCTAGAGACGGTGTTACCTTTTTTTGAAACACCCTGTATAATATATCGATATATCGTTGCAATCCCTAGTGGTGATAGGAGAAATCCACGTTTTTTGTTGAAAGGCATGTTCATCAAACTGTTGGTTCGAGATCACCTTTAATCTTCATCAGAGGTATCATGAACCCGTAGCGTTATATCCAAGAAGTATTAGAACCCCATCTTTTACGCTATCTTGACACCCTGGCAAATCCAGCTTTCCAACAAGATAATGCCCGACCACATGTCACAAGAGTCACAATCGACTTCTTTCAACATAATGATGTCACATTGTAATCTTGGCCACCAAGATCTCCCGACTTATCCCCTATTGAGCACGTGTGGGATATGATGGGTAGGAGATTGCTCAATTTGTTACGTCCTCCTCAGACTCTAGAAGAACTTCGAGAGGAGTTGGTGGTGTTGGAGAATGCGTAACAACACATCGGGGTGCATCCACACATTATTAAAGGTAAAAGGGCTTTAAAGCAATGCAATCATTTTGAAATTTTTATCATTTACTTATTATGCTTCAGTAAGTACTTATACAAAATTTTATAAAAATAAACTCATTTAAACCGGATTTTTAAGTCACTTGGTAGAATAAAAACCTCTTCGTTTTAACGCAGTTTAATAGTGGAGAACTGTTTGCTTTGATTGAGTCTTCATTTTAAACATACAGTATGATGCAAATGTATGGAATAAATTCATTATTTCACATATGGTGTAAAATAAAATATCACATTTTTCAGAATATTTTCATATAAGTGTATGGTCTCCTTTAGATGTGAAAAAGTCCAAAATATTTACAGTTTAAATCGCCTTTTTGTTGAAAAACAAACAATGAATAAATTTTGATAAATCCTATTTGGCATAATAAGAAGGTTTGGCGACATTTTATGGCCTCCCCGGTCCCCTGACCGATTTTTTCTTGTGGGGATACCTTAAGTCGCGTGTTTACGAAACCAACCCACGTACGTTAAATGAATTAAAGGATGCGATTCGTCGCGAAGTCAGCCTAATCAATAGAACGTGTGGAGGCAAATTTTCTAGAACGACTTCAACAGTGCGTCAATGAAAACGGTCATCACATGCCAGATATTATTTTCCGTTCATGAATATCTTAAAATGCTTTGTTATTACCTATTGTGTGCTGCCAATAAAAATTTTTTAGAGTAAAAACTAACAGTTTTATTATTATTTTAAAAACACTTGGTTCCTATGCCCCACCCTGTATTATTTACATTTTAAAATTTCTTGTGTGCAATTATACACTGGACAAAATTAACGCATAATTGTATTTTTCGCGAAAATTTTTACCATAAATTTTTCAGGTTAATTTAACTGGCCTATAATTATTTGCGAACAATATTTCCTGAAGAAACAAGTTTTTTTGTGGGCGTCCGATAAAGATTTATCAATAATTTTTATTAATTCCTAAAACGGGTACATTTTGTATATTGCAGTTTCCTGCTTATTTTGAATTCTTTGCTCTTTGCATTAAGTTTTTTACTCCAATTGTTTTATAAACTTTAAAATGAATGTCCAACCTCGCCAAAATCGGAATCTTACCCCTGAAGAGTGCGTCGCAGCTGTTGCTGTAATAGAGGAAGGTTTTTCACAGATGCAAGTGGCAAAACGATTCAATAGTTGCGTTCTTTTTGACTGAGATCTCAGCTCACTTCGATTGAAGTGATCTGATATAAAGTGATGTGATTAAGCACCAAAAAGAACGACAAACGCGCGACCTACGATTTCTTGCTCCCCACCACTTTATTTCCGACTCAGTTCTAACTGATATCCCCGCATAGCACATTCAGCATCGGTAAAGGGGGAGGAAAAATCTCAGCTCACTTCGAAGTGAGTGAATCCAAAAGAACGCGCACATAACCGATGTGAGCTGAGATTAACTGAGATCTCAGTCAAAAAGAACGCACCTAATGTGTCACAATCGTCGATCTCTCGAGTGGTAAGAAGATTTGGCGAAACAAGGAGCAACCTAAGGAGGCCAGGTCAGGGTCGTGAACGCATGACAGATGCTAATCAAGACCGTTTTTTACGCCTACAGGCACTAAGACAAAGATTTGTGACATCTTTGCTTCGTCAAAATTTTTTAACGCGATACCACCAAGAAATTATCAGTAGGACAATTAGAAGACGCCTCAGAGAAGCTGATTTGAGACCTAGAGTGCCTGCAAGAGCATCTCCCTTAACCCCAACACATCGAAGAGCAAGACTTGAATTCGCTAGGGAGCATGTGGAATGGGACGAGCATGAATGGTCCAATGTTTTGTTCTCAGATGAATCAAGATTTGGTCTGTATGCCAATGATCGACGTCTACCTGTGTACAGAAGGCCCCGAGAAAGATTTGAGCAATGCTGTATAGATACAGTATGCTTTTGGTGGTGGGTCCATTATGGTTTGGGGTGGCATTAGTTTAGAAGCCCGTACAGATTTGGTAATTCTTCAGGGGGGCCGTATTAATGCTCACAGGTATATCGTGGACATCTTAGAACCCCATGTCGTCCCTTTTGCCCCCTTCGTGGGTGACAATTTCATTTTCATGCACGATAATGCACGACCGCACGTAGCAAGAGTGGTACAAAACTACCTAGAAGAGGTAGAAATTAATACCATGGATTGGCCAGCCAACAGCCCGGACCTCAATCCGATCGAGCCAATATGGGACTTGCTCAAAAAGCGTCTTCGAGCTTTACCAAACCCCCCTATCCACCTGAACGAGGTTCCTTTACGTTTGGTGGAAATTTGGCAAAATTTGGAGCAGCAAGAAATACGAAACGTAATTTTAAGCATGCCCAGACGTTGCCAGGCTGTAATTAGAGCCAGAGGAGGCAATACCCGTTCCAGATAACTAGCAGCAGTTAGGTTTGTCTAAAAAAAATATGGCCCTACAATTTGATTGTGTATAATGGCGGATCAAACATTCAACTTCTCGGGATATTGTGTCCTATACTCTTCCATCCTATGTGGATTTTCACTTTCACGACATTTCTGACGATTTACGTGACCATTCAGCATAAAAGACGCTTCATCTGAAAAAAGTACCTTTTGTATGAAACCCGGATCTCTGTTACATTGTCCCATAACGATTTGATTCTTCTATCAAAGTCATCTTCTAATAGCTCCTGGACCAGATGTACTTTGTATGGATGCTACTTCTCCTTTTTTAGCTCTCTTACAACAGTTGATTGGTGGACATTATTATCTAGTGCGACCTGCCTAGAACTGGTATGAGGATTTTTCGAATTTTAAAAAATTCATATCTTTAAAAATATTAACTTTATCGTGAAAAGTCATAGGACCTTTTTTATTGGTATTTCAATAAAGAATATAAAAAAAATTTGTCCGTTTGAAAAATAACAATTCCTTGTAATTGTTTAAACAATTTCGGTTTAAACAATATGGCACCGGGTTGCTCCATGGCAACATGCATTTATATCATTAGGAGGACAATTTGAAAAGGATCACATAAAAAAATTGAGGTGGAATAGTTTTCGGTACTCATGCGCCGATTCCTCCTGGACTAAGTACAACGTCCAGTTTTTTGGCTTCGGATATTGATGTTCTAACACTTCTGGGAAGATCTTTATCATGGCCCGTTTCTCTATTTTTTTTTTCAATTTTACTTATTGTTGATTGAGTAATTGGATCGCGATTGGGGTATTTAGCCTTAAATAAATTACGAACTTCTGCTTGAGTCCTCACTCTATCTCCATCACCAATCATGGTTAAAATCTCGATTCGTTCTGTTTCTGTTAGTTTCATTTTTGTAAATGCTGTTATTAATGTCGGCAAAAAACTCGAAGAGTAAAAATTGACAGATTCACAGATTATTGACGAATAAAGACGAGTATTTACTACAATAATTAATTTCAAATTATAATGTAGCATTTTTTTAACAATGAATTTTTTTTTCGGAACCAACAATAAACACTATTTTGTTTTATTCCCAGTGGCGGTCCTTAGTGTATTTTAGGTCAGAGAATGAATATTTATTGTAATTCCATGTTACTTAACAAAGTTCATAATTTTGGTTAACCCTGTAGAAATAAATATTTAATTGATTACATTGTTGCAAAACCAATAAGGAGACCTTTCAAATGAGCTGTCACGTGACCTCGGTTTGTATTTAAAAAATCGTCGAAGACGTCATTACGCCATCACCAATGACGTAATGTCCAACTCATCTACAGAAGTTGATGATGCCCCTGAAGCTAGCAGCTGCCAAAAAAAGTGGAAACGGAAAATACGAGTCAGACAATCTCCGATCAATAATAACTAATTTCATAGTGTTCGTATCACTGTAAGACGAGCATAGTCATCTTAAGTGGACTGTTTATAATGAATTTCTTGATTTTTAATAATACTAGTTCTAAATGCAAAGCAATTTAAGAAAATTCTTCGACATAAAAACTCCCCAAAGACTCTAGTCCGGCGATAATAATAAAAATTTGATGAATAATACGTTTTTTCTATTAACGGTAACACTTTAGAATTCATGTAGTTGTTTTTCTCGCTCGATTTTCGATTATTTACATGATTTTCAATAATTAAAACGAATGCGATCAGGTCGAAAAGAATTTTAGAACATGACAACTCTGTAGAGATCACGGTCTGCAGTTAAAAGTTCATCTTTAATTGTTAATAACTTTTTTTCTATTGACGGCATCACTTCAAAATTGATGTAGTTGTTTTCCTTGCACGTTTTTTAGTATACCTCATGATTCTTAATAATTAAATCGAATGCAATCAGGTCGAAAAGAATTTTAGAACATGACAACTCTGTAGAGATCACGGTCTGCAGTTAAAAGTTCATCTTTAATTGTTAATAACTTTTTTTCTAACCATGGTATTGGTCTAAAATTGATGTAGTTGTTTTTCTCGCTCGATTTTCGATTATTTACATGGTTTCCAATAATTAAAACGAATGCGATCAGGAAAAAAAGTTATTAACAATTAAAGATGAATTTCTGACTTCAGACCGCGATCTCTACAGAGTTGTCATGTTCTGAAATTCTTTTCGACCTGATTGCATTCGTTTTAATTATTAAGAATCATGAGGTATACTAAAAAACGTGCGAGAGAAACAACTACATCAATTTTGAAGTGATACCGTTAATAGAAAAAACGTATTATTCATCAAATTTTAATTATTATCGCCAGATTAGAGTCTTTGGGGAGTTTTTATGTCGAAGAATTTTTTTAAATTGCTTTGCATTTACTAGTATTATTAAAAATCAAGAAATTCATTATAAACAGTCCACTTAAGATGACTATGCTCGTCTTACAGTGATACGAACACTATGAAATCAGTTATTATTGATCGGAGATTGTCTGACTCGTATTTTCCGTTTCCACTTTTTTTTGGCAGCTGCTAGCTTCAGGGGCATCAGTTGATGGCCATTCAAAAATTAAAATTGACGTGTTTTAAGATTTTTTTTAAGTCGTCTGTTTCTGAAATAATGAATTTATTCCATATATTTGCATCATACTGTATATAAGACGTAATTGTAACACAAATATATCAAGTTATTGTAAAGATCAGCATGATATAGTGTTTTCCTGGTTTTTCTATATTATTGCACAGTTGTACTGATCTTGGAGGGAAATAATACATCCAGGATAATCCCTTAGGGCTAATAACATCTAGGCTTTAATATTGTTATGTCTTATTACTTTCATACTTGGTCTAGTCTTAATACTACCTAATCAACATCAGGTACCTAGCTACAAACAAAATTTAACTTCAACAGGTCAATCTGAAGATGCTAATTCTAGCGAAACAGCTGTCATTGTGATTAAAAACCTAATTTTTTAATTAAACGTTTTTTTATTATTGAACTTCTTAAAAAAGCTACTTTTGCAATTGATTTGACTCCAAGTATCATATTTGTTTGGAATTAGCCAATAATATATCTAAAAATGTCACAAAATACAGAGTGAAATTATAGAATCTAAAATCGGTTTAAGTTTTTCCTAAAAATGTTTTTCATTTAGGAAATATCGATTTTATTCCATATTTTACGGACACACTGTATTATTTAATATTCTTATTTTAATATTTACTGATAAACTTTTTGTTTTTGTTTAAGGTGGTCCTATCTATTGTTTCAAGTCATAACGCATTACTTATTCGCATCAACTGAACCTCTCTACGAATCTGTCAAATGGACTGTGATCATATTTCAAAACTCTGCAGTTTTGGAAATTTTACATGCGGCGTTGAAACTAGTCAAATCGAATCCTGTTATTACAGCCGTTCAAATCGCTTCTAGAGTTTTGGTGGTATGTGGAGTTCTTATGGCAACAGTAACGCCACGAACTTCTATTGGATTAACTTTATGCCTTATAGCCTGGTCAATAACTGAAATCATTAGATATAGTATGTACACCCTGTCATTGTTAGACTCTGCGCCGTATGCTTTGAAGTGGCTAAGGTAATTTTTGTTTTATTTAAATAATCAATAATTTTTATCTAAGTATGCAAATTTGTTTATTTGTATTTTATAATAAAATGCTTTTTCCTCAAAGGTGAGTAAATGTGGTATCCAAGGTGCGATTTTAGTTTTTTTGGTCGACATTGTTTCTGTTTAACATACATTTAAAATATAATAATTGACATAAAAATCCGAACACCCAGTTTTATTTTTATAAAATTTTGTATAAGTACTTACTGAAGCATAATAAGAAAATGATAAAAATTTCAAAATGATTGCATTGCTTTAAGGTTTATATGGACCTATCACATCACTCGTTTCTGGTCCTAGAGATGGCTCTGTCCATCTAATTAAATTTTGTTAAAATTTTAGAAATCTACCTTATCAACCAGAATAATTTTGGGTAATAATAATAGTTTATTTCTTTTCTAAAAGAGGCTACTAGTGTCGTTAGGAGATTTAAAGGGACAGGTACTTGAAGGTGTTGCCATATTTCGAAATTAAATTGATATATAATAAGATAGATATCTAATAGTTAAAAATTTAATAAGTAGAACTTACCTTATAATTTACAATAAAAGGATATATTAATAAGTTTTATAGAATCAGCATTTACTTTTTCTTTTGTACATCTAAAGTTTCCAAGTTCATAATTTTCACAAGATATACATTTAAAATAAACAAAGAATGTAATGGGCATTTTATATTGAATAGGATCCATATTTTGCTATTTTATAACAATTAAATATTTCCAATCCATAATAAGTACACTTTTACATAACAATTTTTTTTGTCCTAGTTCTCTTTTAAAATTCTAAGTTTAATCTGAAACAATAAAAAAAAAATAAAAATCAAAAGTATTAATGGTTTTCACATGTTTAAGAAATCAACATGTAATTTTAGTTAGTAAAGTATTTAAATTAATATTATAAAAAGGAAGTACTTACAAAAATATAAAAAGACAAATTGTAGTCTTCGATATTGTATAAATCAGTATTGTAATAGATCATGAGTACCTAAAAAAGACATTAGAACAATTAAAAACATGTAGCAGATGTGGTGAAATACAGTAAACTAATTCCCATATCAATAGTGTTGGTCTTAATCACATAATTTTTTTTAATAGAACACTTAAAGAGTGCACAGTGAAAAAAACTATTGAAAAACTTAGTTTATAAACATTAACAAAGGATATTTTATGTAACAAAATGTATGTAGGATAAGTGAGTAAGGTGTTTATATAAATTTTAAAATGTTAATCTTTGTTAACACAGAGACTCTTATCTTATATAATGTGTAAGAGATGCAAATAACAAAATCTTTTAAAAGTTTAAATTTTAGTTGTTAGGGTTTAAAAATAGCAATTTTTAGTTAAGATAGGATTAGTTTAATTGATTTATAGTAATTTTAAGTACAATTGATAGTTTTATTTCAAATTTTAAAGTCTAGAAAATATGACAGCTCCAGCAAACTGCCTATTTTTTAATAATAAATTTACAAGGAAAAAGTCTATTTAAAATTAAGGAAATAAATTTTTTTGGTAAATATAAGGATGAGATCTCACTATAAGTTAACAAAGATACTATTAGTTTTGTAATTTCATTACCTTCATATTCAAGAATTTTGGTTAGAATTTTGCATTTAAACAATGGAATGTCGTTTTTTGATGTCATACTTGTCATTTTTCCTGGAAGCCTATAAAAAGGCCGGAAAATCGATGATTCACTCTCTTTTGATTTTGGTAGCAGAGCAATTAACATCGTATGTATTAATTGATTACTAACTAGAAGAAAATTTTTTGCATTAATTAAAAGCTGTTTATGTTAAATTAATACATGTAACACTAAAAATACATACAGTAAAGTAACCATTATTAAATTACTTACCAAAGTAATAAATTTGTCAAATCAGAGACTGATTCCAAAAGAATTTGAAAGATTAAATTTGAGCTTTCTTTCTGCAACTGGTCCTTAGCCGCCATATTGTGGTATTACTGTTCCGAAGGCAGACGAGGAGAAGCCGATCCGAATTTTTCGTGCCATTCCATTTAGACAGTAGCAATTTTTAGAGAACGAACTTTATAATAAAAGGTACGTGTCATAGTTAAGGTTTAGTATTTGTGTATTTGTTATTTTGTGACTGTAAATTAATTTTATTTGTATGCATCATCTCCATTTATTTCATATAAGGCTATTCATTTATTTATTTTTACTAAACATATGAAAACCAATTAACAGTTTTTGTAAAATTTCTTTGAAATACTTGACATTAAATTTATTGTGTGTTAATTATTAAATAATATTTTAATTTGAATCCTACCCTGATAAGAGTCAGATTTTAAATTTAAATTTCAAAACAAATAGTCTGAGCTAGTTAAAATTTGGATAAGGCGCCCAACCATAGAATTACAGAAGAACAAGTAAACTTTATATAAAATTAAATAGTATTTAATCATTAAAATCAATCAAAACATTTGACAAAACCAATAAAACAATACAAAATTATAAATTATAATAATCAAACCAATTAAAACATATCAAATTAATAGAACTAAGTCGGGATATTGATAAATTAACTATAAACAATTTAAATAATAATAATCATTAAATTTAAATCATAATAAATTGACAATACCAACGTGGGATATTAACAAATAAACTATAATAAATCAAACATAAAAATTAAAGAAAAATTAAATCATTGTAATATATATTGCAATTGCATGACTTCTGCAAGTTCAAAAATTTTTAAAAAATTGACATATGTTTCTGAACCAAAGCTAATTATTTTTTTAAAAATATTGCGACTTTTTATGTACTGGTTTATACTTGCAAAAAAATAGTTTTTCCGATTTTTCTTGAAACCAAAACATACAACCTAAATGAAATTTTGGTAAAATAATACCTAAGGCTAAATACGTCTTCTCAAATTTTTTCAAATTTTTTGAACTTGTAGATACTTTTTCCGGAGGTCCATATAAACCTTACAGTACATGTAAAATTAAAAAGGTGATTCTGCTTATAGTTTTGCCTCGCAAAAATGTTTTATGATTCTTTGTTGTTCGTGGTATTTACTTTTCTTAATTTTAAACTTCTTCACACATTAAAGTAATTACCAAACCAGTTATGCAGAATATCCACTTATAAAATAAACAAATATAATATTTCCTCGCTCATTAAAAAACTTAATTACTTACCTGCATTCCTTGATCTTTGCCCGGCGTTTCTTGTCGTTTTTTCTGTGGTTAATGTTCCATAAGGTGTTTCTTATTTGAAGAGAATTTCGCATTTTTTTCTGTCCCCAGTCCCTCGATTCCCGAAAACTAATGAGATGAGGTGAATTCTCTCTAGTGAAATTTTCTCATCTCACTTTAAAATCTCTCCTACTTCGAAAAATGGTATTCCTAAGCAGTCATCACATGAATTCACATCCCTTCTTTATGCACCTTGTTGCTATTCGTTTTATGCAAGCTCAACCAATCAAATTACAGCTATTTGACATTTTTACAGTGATATATTATTAAAGTCATAGTTTTTCTAAAAATATGTATATATAATCGAACAAATATTTTTTAAATATAACTTCATTAAAAATATTCAGTAGTCGTGGATAAAGTATAGTATTTTACTCGCGTATAATGGCTATTATTAGATCTGTGATTACTGTCTGCGATTCGTGGCCGTAAACTTCAGCTCGTGAATAGTAGCCAATATTATTATACGTTCATTGAATAATATAATCCTTTTGGTGTTTTGGTCATGAAAAATATGTCTCACGCTAACTCACGCTAATTATATGTTTTGATTTAAAAACTTTATTTTTAAAAAGATTTATTTTTACTAATTACAAATACTAAAACCCGACAATGAATACGATAATCGTAAGACCAAAGTTACTTACAGACTAATAAAAATGGTGTTAGCAACAGCCAGCTAACATATGATGATTTTTCATTTTACTGACGTTGAGGTTTCCTAGAATAAGCGGTGTCATCAATGATGTCAAAGATATCAGCGGGAGTGATTATACAGTGTGTAAAAGCCAAATGGAATAAATTCATTATTTCGGTTACTGTACATATTTATAAAAAATCCCGAAACACGTCAAATTTAAATTATAACTTGACATTCTTTAACGTGAAAATGCAAACCCTATCTTCAACCCCCTTAGAATGACAGGTACAACCACCAATTTTTTAAATGGGAAGTATAGGCTTGTGATATATCATTTGAAAGGTCTCTTCATTCTCTATTCAAAAATGTTATTGTTTTTAAATTTGATGCATAAATTAACATAAAATTAATATCATGTTGTTACCGAAATTCGCTACAATATACTCGAAACTTATTACAATATACTTAAAACTTATTTCCCGTTTAGGTCTTGATAATGAGAAAGTGAACAAAAACCATAGCAATGTGGTTTTTAGATGGTTTTTTAGATTAAAAAACTTTAAAGAATTTCCGTGGCAACGCTATTTTAACAAGCAGTAGTAAATTGTTTAATTTAAGTTGTCATTGTTGTAATTTAAGTATAAAGTTTGTTCAATTCAATTCTGAAAAATGGTTAGATTAACGGAAATGCATAAAATAACAGTTTTACAAATGATTGGTTACGGAGATAACATCCGAACACAACAGGAAGTAACTCGCCTATTTCATGAGAAATTTCCTAATTTACCGCCTATATCCCAAGGAACAATAAGTAAAATAGAAAAGCAGTTTCGCGAGTTTGGTCATGTAAGACAGATAAAAAAAGCAGCTGCCAATGCACTGAGTGATGAACTCAAATTAGATGTGTTGCTTGAGTTTCAGGAAAACCTACATACAACGAGTAGACAGGCATCCACTACATTCAATCTAGCCATACATCGATAGCAAACATATTAAAAGAAAATAAATTGCATCCGTATAAGATCATACCTACTTAGGAGCTCATGGAAGACGATTTTGATAGATTTTTTTTTATGAGCAAATGATGGACATGTTGGATAACAATATTATCTAATTAGAAGACGTTATGTTTTCTGATGAGTGTACTTTTTTACTTAACGGTCATGGTAATCGGCAAAATTGCCGCTACTGGTCCACGGAAAATCCTCACTGGATGAGAGAAGAACACACTCAATACCCTCAAAAGGTTAATGTTTTGGCAAGGATTGTAGGGAACAATATCATTGGTCCCTTTTTTATTGAGGGCAACTTGAATGGCAACAATTATTTGGCACTACTTCAAAATTATGTCATTCCAACGTTGGCAAATTTATATCCTGATCCAGGTAACCCTCAAGTTCCAGCGAATACGATATGGTTTCAGCAGGATGGAGCACCACCACATTACCAACTTAATGTCCGGCAGTACCTCGATACAATATTTCCCAATCGGTGGATAGGGAGGCGAGGATCGATTGAATGGCCAGCGCGATCACCTGATCTTACATTATTAGATTTATTTTTATGGGGATATGTGAAGAGCCATGTGTACAAAACTAAACCTTCTGATTTAAATGACTTAAAAGAACGAATAACGCTTGCGATTAGGTCGATCACGCCTGATATGTTAAATAATGTTAGAAGACATTTTTATTTGAGATTAGGATGTTGCCAAGACGTTCGCGGAGAACATTTTGAACATCTACTTCATTAACATTCATAGTTCTTTTTCGTGTTTTACATTTTATTACGTTTGGCATTACATTTTAGTTTTTGATTGTATTGTAGCGAATTTCGGTAACAACATGATATTAATTTTTTTTATGTTAATTTTTGCATTAAATTTAAAAACAATAACATTTTTGAATAGAGAATGAAGAGACCTTTCAAATGATATATCACAAGCCTATACTTCCCATTTAAAAAATTGGGGGTTGTACCTGTTATTCTAAGGGGGTTGAAGGTAGGGGTTGCATTTTCACGTTAAAGAATGTCAAGTTATAATTTAAATTTGACGTGTTTTGGGATTTTTTATAAATATGTACAGTAACCGAAATAATGAATTTATTCCATTTGGCTTTAACACACTGTATAATTCGCTAGACATACATATCTGGCATATAAAATCATATCAAAAATAGGAAAAATTGAAACAGTTTTAAAATGCCTAAAAATATTTAGTTAAAAAATTCTGATTATTATTAAAAATAAATAATTATTGTTTATGTAATTTATTTACTCATATTACTGTTTACGTCGCAGACTAAACAGAGGTCAAGCGCTTACAACTATTTTACAGTTCTAGTTTAATTTACTGTGTTTTATAGATAATAATTTTAAATATACAGATAACACTGGTTACAACCATTGTAACAGGGAATGTTTAACATGTTAAATAAAACATGACAAAAACATTACACCATTCAAGTAAACAAGTTGTACACAAGTCGAATAACTGAAATGTATCTGTTTCAAAGAAAACCCGAAACATCAAATCTCCAACACCGAAAAAAAATTCATACTGTGACAGTAAGAAAAGTTGCATTGTATCTGCCTCGGCTAGAAAGTTTTACTGTGACAGTAATACAAGATTTACTAATATTTGAATTACTGAAGCGACAATTTTTTACTGTTTTACCATTTAACTTAAAAACCATAGAGAGGTAAATCTTCATTCCTTTGTCTTTGTAAATTGGTACATTTTATCTTTAAACCCCACTCTGTATATATAAACATTATCGAGATACTTTTTTCCGCTTGGTGGAAATAATTTGCTTTTAAAAAGAAAACACTCTTAATTTTTAAGTTCGTTCCAACAAAACAATCAGGGATGCGTTTCGGATTGTTTTTAAATTTGTTTCTACGCATGCGCGCATTTGATGAAATTTGAAACTAGTCCACAACTGTTTTGTTGGAACACTGTAGCACTAGTTTGACATTTAACACATGAC
The DNA here is from genome assembly GCA_035357415.1 of Ophraella communa. NCBI lineage: Eukaryota > Metazoa > Arthropoda > Insecta > Coleoptera > Chrysomelidae > Ophraella > Ophraella communa. The sequence goes on along the minus strand of CM068992.1, from coordinate 8,654,792 downwards.
AGTGCAACAAATGGAAAATATTTTGTAATTTTGTGATCATTTGGTTTGTTTATGTGTACTAACCTGAAATCTGCAAATTACATTTTGTTTAATCTTAATTTATCTAGACAGAACATGCTATAACGTTTTATATGCCAAACTAAGCGAATATATTTTCTTACAGAAATTCATATCTTCGTGATAGTCACCCGTGCGTTTTGAAATAAAAGTTATTAATCCACCATCAACAAAACCTTCAGAACTTCCAACATGGACAATGATAAGTCTTTTTCCTTTTCCAGATGGTGGCTGCAAACCTAACGACAAACCTTCCACCAATGCCTGCCTTCCGCTTTTAATGTTTTCATCTTGCCAAGATTTGGAAACTGTATATCCAGCATTTATCCATGTTTCGTCTAAGTAGAAGATTTTCAAATTTTGTGTCTCTGGCATGTCGAATGCTTCTTAAATAGTCTCTTCTCCAAAAAACTATTTCCGGTTTATCTATCAAGAGAGATTTTCTATTATGTTTTGTATATCTGAAACCCACATCTTTCAAAAGTTTGCATAATGTCATTCTGGAGAATTTTGTATAGTCCGTATATTCTTGCACTGATGTCATAATTTTGTCAAGTGTTGGAATTTCCTTTCGTAAGTAAAATCCATGGACTTTACGCCTTAGTCTTTGTTTTAATGACTCATCGATCTCAATTGGTTTTCGGCCTGAAGGAGTTTTAGAGGGTTGAAAAGTTCCATTCTTGCTTTCTTTTAGTAATCTATAAATTGTTGATTTAGCAACACACAACATAGCAGCCGTTAGTTCCACAATATCATCAACACTTGCACTTGGATCCTTGTTTTTCAATGATATATAACAATTCAATATCAGACTTATTTCATTTAAAGATAATGGACCTGTTTTTGGTCGTTTAGATGGTCCTTGTCTTATCTACATTGTTTGGTACTTGCACAATTAACATTCAACAAATGTTTTAAATATATTCCAACTGTTTACAATATTATGAAAACCATACAACTTCATACAACTTTACTCAAAGAACTAATACTAAGTACTGATTTAATGTACCTACTTTCTTTTAAAATAATATTCCTGATAATGTTTCTAAGAAAACTGGGTTGTTTGGAAAATCCCTCTCAATAATCGAATAATCTGTAAATAGGTGTAATCGTATTAAGTCGATTACAGTAGGCCACTTGCCATTTAAAATTTCTGAGAAAAATTCCCCAAACACTACATATAGGAGCAATACAAATAAAAAATATTCATTTTGCTTCTTTGAATTTAATAAAAATTGTAACGATATCTTGCTATCTTGACTTTAATTAATTTTTTTAAAATATATTTCATTGTAATTTATTTGTGACAATATTCAAAGTTTGAATTAATCTTCTTACAAAAGGAACAAAAATATATAAAATAATTATTGTTACAGATTTGTTTGTTTTCTATTATGAATAAACTGTATTGCCTTTCTTTATCAAACTTACTAAAATTTTTATGTACCTCTATCACTTTTTTTTTATTAAAATTAGTACATCCCGTTACCTCTGACCTAAATCGTATATTCTTTAGCATAGCTGCATCTCATTTGTTCAATACAAAATGTACCTTACGGTATACCCTCTTAAAATATATTTTGGTACGTCTATGAAATCTACTTAAATGAATGATTTATTACTCCTTGTCCTTTCTATATAGACTATAACGTTACAATATTTTGTAAAAACATTTAGCGGGAATTATTCTCAATAATCCACTTAAAATATTTTTATTTTTAAATTTACTTCTGTAATTTAAATTTTCTAACATGAACCTCTACAAAGGTCAGAAGTCGTATTAGCATAATGTATTGGTATGTTAAAATTTCCTTTGTGTCGAATGCTAATTCTAGAACAATAGTTTTAGTTTTACATGCAATGACTTTTTAATTTTGAACTACTGATTTAGTAGTCTTTAACAAAGTAATTTTAAATGTCGTAAGGTATTAGCTTTTGGCAAAATTAGTTAATAATGACAGAGAGTAATAAATTACTTATGTATTTTCTAAGGAATAAAATGTTTCTTTAATTAATATATTAATAACAGAATTGTATAGTAGAATAAAAAATTATTGTTAAAAATGCCACGCATGTGTTCAAAACCCTATAGCTTTAAATATTAAAAAGTAACTGTTGTAGATTTAGGAGTAAAGTGGGAGTCAGTACAATAAAAATTAATTAACTTTATTAATTACCAATAAAATGATTTTATTTGTCAATTTAAGTTATACAAAATCACTAAAAACATTGTTTTCACGTTGTGATTCTATACAGGGTGAGTCAAAATAACTGCAAACACTTTAAGGGCTTGATTCCTCGTTAAAAAGTGATAAGTATTTTCTTATTAAACACATAGGTTTTGCATGCTTACTTAAGAACTATCATCCACTTAAAATTGAGGAAAATAAATTTTTTTACCTCGAATATAATAAAAATAATAAACGACTTTATTGTTTCAATAATTTAATTGTGATACAGTAAAAAAATGTATGAATGTTCTTCCACTTAACCTAAATATATTACAATAGTCTTTCATAATATAATTCTAAAAAATATTTATATTTATTTAAACTTTATCCCTAAAAATACTTAAGCTTGTTTAGAAAAAAGCAAATTCCTATAACACCGCCTGAAGATTTTAAGTCTGAAAGGAGGTGAAAGTGTTCCTTTACGTCTTACATTAATATTGTGCATATATCTGTCCGAAAAGTTATTTTTTATGTAAATAAGAAAGAGTTCTATTAATGATTATTTTATGAAAAAGTACTGATGCATGAAATAATCTTCTATTAGTCATATTATTCTATTTTATTTCTTTAAATTTGTGCGAAATATGTTCCCTTCTGCGAATTCCATGTATGAAACGTAAACAACAATTTTGCACTTTTTGAATAGTCTGTTGATACACATTAGATAAAAAGGGGCCATAAATTGCATCACCGAAATTAAATGTGCAAAGAATAAGTGATTCACAAAGCATTCATTTAATATTTATAGGTAAAAACTTTAAAATGAAGGTCTTCCAATGGGAAGTCCTATTTCTCCAATTTTAGGAAATATCTTTATGGATAATTTAGAAAACCAAATCTTTAATTCTAGTTATAAAAACAATATTGTATTTTGGTAAAGATATGTTGATGATGTCTTAGCGGGTTTTGTAGGTAGTGAACGACAATTAGATATATTTTTTTTAATTATATTAATACCTTGCATCCTAAAATTAATTTTACCTTAAAAATTGAAGAAAATAATTCAATTAATTTTCTATATTTGAGAATTGAAAAAGTTAATTATTCGATATACAGAAAACCAACACAAACAGATGTAACCATACCATATCATTCAAATAATCCTATATCACATAAATTAGCAGCTTATAATTCTATGATACATAGAGCATTCTAATGAACAAAAATAATTTTAATAAAGAAATTGAGATTATAAAACAAATAGCTATATATGTAGGTAATGGCTATCCATTACATTTGATAAATAAATTAATTAATAAGAAAGAACAGAAAATGTCAGTACAACTAATATTCCCTCAACAAACTAAAGAAATTAAAAGTTAGAAAAGTATTACATATTGTGGAAATATTTCTAATACACTTTCAAAAATAATATCTTCGGCAACATCTGCATTAATTTCATTTAAATCACATAATAATGTTGGTACAAAATTGTTAAATGTAAAAACAAAATTAATTGTCCAAATTGTAATGCTGTAAATGTAGCAAAGAAATTTTGAAATAAGATTCAATGAACACTTAAGAGTATATTGTTTACAACAACCAGATATGTCAAACTATGTAAAACACGTTCTTGAACATCCACGCTCACTCATACACACCAATGACATTCTGTTGGAGATTCAAAAATAAATATTTTATATTTTACATTTCATTTTATGGAATGTTATTATTATTTTTAATAACCTACCTAAAAGGAGGTAATAAAATAATAAAGATGTTTTGAAAAAGGATTTTAATCCCAAACAAACATTTTATTATCAAGGGTTCCAAACTAAGTTTATTATTTTACAACACTCTTGGAATAAGGATTATATCATCTGTTCTACAGATGACCAACCACCAAACATTCTTTGTTTAATACCAAACAAAAATTGAAATGGAAAACAAGAATATTTTTCAAAACAGTTCTTCGATAACCTTAATAGAGTAAAGATCTTTCGTCTAATAAAGTAAAATAAAATATATTAAATATACAAAAAGACATTTTTATTTAAACGAGTTATTCCCATTTTCCAACACATTCAAATACTACATATTTCTGATAAAAAACAAAATTTAATTATTAATTTTTTTTAAATTATTTTTTTAATTTTAAAAACGTCTTAGGACATTGTAAGTTACCATAATTTGTTGTTCATTTACTTTTAAATTATAATGATAAAATTATATTATTCAAAGCTTTTTTATTGCCCGTCCCCCCCCTGAATTTTTTCCTGGAATGGCCATGATTGACGTACTCGATTTGCTGACGTTGTTACATTTCTTTATTGAAATTCCATTTCCACAATGCAAATTTGGGTTTTTTAAAAAATAACTTTATTTACAAAAACAACTAACAAATATTTTGACTATCTGAATATAATATAATAATTAAAATTTATACAATTCCCTTATTTAAATACTAACTAATTATCTTAATGACCCAAAAACTAAACTGGTAAATGCATTTTAAATTATTAAAAGATACAAAAACTAAAAAAAAATTAATAAAAAACTTTCAAGTTTAATTGAAGAAATTAGATTTAAAATTATTATTATTCTTCGTAAGATGGACTTCAAAGAATTAAGGGTTAGTACAATAAATTTAAAAATAAAAATAATACAAAAATTCTAATAAAAAATAAAATGCATTCTTCCATCTACATAACTTTGGTCAACCCAAATGACACACTCGTATATTAACATTGGATTGTGAAAATTTTGGAAAAAGTTTTATAATCTATTTTTTCCTAAAATATACCTATTAATGACCCTCTATTATTATTATTATTTATTTAGTATTTTATGTTTTTTAGATATTCCACGTTTATTTTACTGTATCCAATAGGCATTACTGGAGAATTGCTATGCTTATACTGGGCACAAAATGAAGTTGGTGAAAACAGCTTATACTCTCTAAAAATGCCGAATGCTTTGAATGTTATTTTCAATTATCAACACGTACTAGTTTTTTTAATGCTGCTATACATACCATGTAAGTAGATTATTTTAATATTAACTGTTGAACAAAAGTATGTAGTTTTTTATTTATTATTCGTATTTGTCACGTTTAACATCTTTGATATTTGCAAAAATTTAAGATGGAATACAGAAACAAAGTTAATGTTTTAAATTAAATCACTAATAAAAAAACGAGCGGCGCGTCACCGTCGCAACTACCAAATGACATTTTCAATAAGGAAATATTACTTAAACAAAACGTGGAAAGATTTTTTTTTCAATTCCATGGTGGAATAACGAGTGCAAACTCGCTATTAAGGTAAGCAAAAAAGCTCTTAAGAAGTACAAAAGATACAAAACCACGGAAAACAAAATAGAGTTTTCAAAACTGCGAGCGAAAGCAAAATATGTAATAAAATGCGCCAAACGCAATTCGTGGATTGACTATGTATCTTCGTTAAACTGTGATACACCTATGACGGAAGTGTGGCAAAAAGTACGCAAAATATCAGGTGGAAGCTCTTGTTATACTTGCTACGTGCTTTTTTTTATATTGAATTTTTAAGGGAAATAACCAGAAGTGGAGCACGAGCAGAATGCTCGGCTAAACTCAGTATGGGCGTGGGTACGCTTATTATTTAATTTTTCTAACGGGCGCCACTGACTTTGAATCCACAGGCCCCACGTTGGGCGCCATTTTTGCTACGTGCTTTTTTTATATTGAATTTTTAAGGGAAATAACCAGAAGTGGAGCACGAGCAAAATGCTCGGCTAAACTCAGTATGGGCGTGGGTACGCTTATTATTTAATTTTTTTAACGGGCGCCACTGACTTTGAATCCACAGGCCCAAGTCAGGAAGCCTCCGGCTGTTATTGGTTTTGGTTTTTCCCCACCCGAAAGAAACAAGAAAAGTTTAGTTAAAATAAAACGCAAATTTACCCCAATACCTATATAATTAAATAGATTTAACAAGAACAAAGAAACTTCAAGAACCAATTACAATTATTGACCAAGGCAAGAAGCTTTAACCTCAACGTGTACACGTGGAGTTTACATTTAATGCTCCACAAAATGTATAATAACCAATGATGGTAAATTAATTTGTTTATAATGTCGTAACGAGCTACAGATATAAAATTGAATATCAGTATGTATCAGGATAATATTAAATAGTTATACAATAATATGGTTTTGTTGTAATTTTTTTTATCATGCAAACTTTACCGTAATAGATATAACCACAGTAGAAATCAAATAACAGTGACTGAATAAAATATAATAAAATATTAGAAATGCTTATCTGGTAGTCCCAAGCCTGAACCGGAAATTCCAGCACCATCCAATTACTTGAACCCGGACTCCAATGTTGTAAGAGTGGTCCAAACCAGAATAAATTAGCCAAATGGTACTCAGGGCTCCGTAAATAAAAAATAAAGAAATCCCAGTAAGAAAAAACCGGTAAAAAGAACCTTCTAAAAAAAAAGAGGGTTTTTTTTGTCTTAAATGAAACCAAGATGGACTTCTCTGATAGCTGAATCCTCTTTAGAGTATAATTAGGGTGCAGAGCACGGCCTAAATTATTTAACACAAAATAGTGGTGTAATAATCCAATTTCTTGAAAAGGCAAAACGGCAACACAACTTTTAAATAAACCCACTACTTTTCTATCAGAATATTTTAACATAAAAGAACGAAAAATTTGGCAGAACTCATTATCTAGCTTCGATAAAGTTAGTAACAAAAAATTAAATGACGACAGTGGACTTGTTGGGACATCTATATTTAAATTTACCTAAAATTCTATTATTTTGTGTGATAGCTATATTTTTAAATTAATTATTAATGGATTTCAACGAGGTGGCAGTAGGTACTAATGCCATAGTCGTACGGATTGGTTTTAATTTCGAACCATTGGGACTGGCAGATTAAAAATAAATAAATAATGGAAACAATAAAACAATATAGTAAAATATTTACGTAACATACTATAAAAAAACTCGAAGTAAATGGAATGGTGTTTGATACAAATTTTGACATAGCAACAGCACTAGCCAACACATATAAAAATCGATCCAGCAACAAGAATTACGAACCATCTTTTACTACCTTTAAGAATTTAGAAGAAAAAAACAAAATTACAATCCTAGAACATGATGACGACCCATTAAATGTTCCTCTATCTATGTCAGAATACGAACAAGCATTACATAGCTTTAAAGACTCCAGCCCAGGACCAGACCAAATTCCAATTTCATTTATCAAAAACCTTCAAGGCCACGAATTCCTCTTACTTCTTTTCAACACGATATAGTTAGAGCATAAGTTTCCAAAACCAAAAGGTACAAAGACAAACCCGGAAATGTATCGACCCATTTCTCTCACTTGTGCTATGTCTAATCTCATGGAAAAAATCATAAATCAACGTCTTCTGTGGACTTTGGAACATCGAAAATTAATCTTACCTGAACAAAGTGGTTTTAGACATGACCGTTCAACTCTGGATAACATAATAGATCTGGAAAGCGAAATCAATGAAGCTTTTGCACTAAAAGGTAAATGTCTAGCCCTCTTCTTTGATATAACCGGAGCATTTGATTCTGTCTGGCACGACTATGTAATTAAAAAACTCCATAGTTGGAATATACAAAGCCACTGTCTTTTCTTTATTAAAAACTTTCTATAAAATAGGAGTTTCAGAGTTAAAGCCAACGGATCAACATCGGATATAATGCAAATGGAAAATGGAATCCCACAAGGATCGGTGTTAAGTCCAACGTTATTCATTGTAGCTATGAACGACATCCTGCAAGGTTTAAAGCTACCATTAAAGGCACGTTTATATGCGGACGACTTAGTTGTCTTCACTAAAGGGAAAAATATGAATATTACTTTTTTTTCTCTCACTTAAGATTTTCTTCACCAACTTGAAAACTGGTCAGCTAAATCGGGTTTCTCCTTCTCCACAAACAAAACCAAATTTATTCTGTTTTCCAAAAGAAAAGTCTCTGACATGCCAAACATACAACTATACAATAAAAACCTTAAATCCGAAACATCAACTAAGTTTTTGGGCATAACATTTGACAGATCACGTAGCTGGAATCTTCATATCAAAAATCTTCTTCATTCTTGTCACCAAAGATTAAACCTCCTAAAAACCCTAGCTAACAAAGACTGGGGTGCTGATAGACAAACTCTTCTGATCTTATATCAAACACTTATTAGATCGAAATTGGATTATGGTTGTATAGCCTACACAACAGCTTCCAAATCAATACTATCAAGCCTAAATAGCATTCATAACACAGCGTTGCGAACAGTAACAGGAGCCTTTCGTACAACACCAGTCCAAAGTCTCTACTGTGAAGTTGGTGAGCCATCTTTGGAAGATCGAAGAATTTACTTAAGTCTTTCGTATGCAGCTAAGCTAATTTTATCCTCAAACAATCCCACCAAAGGTAACTGTTTTTCCAAAAAAATTCCCAACCTATTTACCGATAGTCCTAATATTTGCAAACCCTTTTATGCCAGGATTAGAAACTATTTAAATAACCTCAACTATTCTCTTCCAAACTGCTTTTTCACTCAACTTTCCAGCTTCCCACCATGGCAAATAAAACCCCCAAATAATGAAGATTTTTATAAGTGCAAAATATAAAAATAATAATTTCAACACTCAGAGATATTTTAAGCAACTACAGCAGCCATATTCAAATCTTTACAGATGCGTCAAAATCATCGGAAGGAGTTGGTGCCGCAATTGTGGCCCCGAACTCCTCTTATCAGTACAAACTCTATTCCACATACTCCATCTTCTCAGCAGAACTTTACGCCCTTTATAAAGCTCTAACTCACATTAACTCCACAGTCGACACAAAATACACATTATCCTCACCGACTCTCTCAGCTCAATAAAAGCCATTCAATATATTTTTTCTAAACACTCACTGGTAATAAAAATTAGGGAAGAACTCAACATTGCCCAACGAAAAGGGAAAGAAGTGTTATTCGTATGGATCCCTTCGCACACTGGGCGACCAGTACAGTAAAAACTGTACTGGAGGACCAGTACAGTTTTTGCGTTGGTTTGATTCGATTATTTTGGAACTAATGAATTTATTACATGCATTAGCGACATACTGTATATTAAATTATAAAAAAATTTTGAATTTTATAAGAAGTTTTGCAAAATATTTCTTCTAATTTAAAGAGAGTATTGTTATATTTACTTTAATTAAATTATTTCTTATATTTTGTTAAAGTTGTGTTTATATTTTTCAGTATTTCCACCACTATATGGACATATGTTTGCACAAAGAAGAAAAGTAATTGGAGGAAAGAAACAAGATTAACAATATTTTTTTAATAGTTACCGTTGTTATTTTGATACATATTCCAAATATTGAATACCAGCCTTTTGGGAGATACACGTTAAATAATATATCAATAGACATTTATAATGTTATTTGTTAAACAATTTAAATCTGAAAATAAACTATATTTTACATTGTTAGCTGTTTTTTCTTTTTATTACCTTTAATGAAATTGATTGTAGTAATATTATGGAAGTCCATCTTACTAAGAACATTAAAAATAGAACTTTTTAAACTTAATGACAGCTGTTTCGATAAAAACTAGCAATTTCAAAAATAATCTTCGGCAACATCAGCATTAATATCCTTTAAAACGCAAAATAATGTTGACACAAATTTGTAAATGAGAAAACAAAATTGCCTAAATTAAAAAAATCTGGTGTTTACTAAATTAATTGTCCAAAATGTAATGCGGTATCTATAGGTTACACACAAAGAAATTTTGAAGTAATATTTAAAGAACACTTACGAGGGTTGTCTGAAAAGTTTCCGACCTAACAAAGATACTAGACATTTTTTTTTCAAATTAATTTTTATTTTTCTACATAGTTTCGTTGTAAGTCTATACACTTCTCCCAGCGATGCTCCCATCTCTTCAACCCGTCCAAATAGTACTCGGCGTCTTTCTCTGCAAAATAGTTGTTTACGAAGGTGATGGCCTCCTCATTCGACGAAAATCTCTGTCTTCCGAGCGCAACTTTTAGCTTAGGAAACAAAAAAAAGTCGCTTGGGGCTAGATCTGGTGAGTAAGGAGGGTGGTCAAGCAGTTCAAACCGTAATTCGTGGATTTTCGCCTTGGCAACCGCTGAGGTGTGAGACGGCGCATTGTCTTGGTGAAACAAAATTCTTTTTTTCTGCAAATGTGGCCGTTTTTCCGCAATTTCTGCCTTCAGCTTGTCAAGTAATGATGCGTAGTATGCTTCTGTAATGATTTTTTCCTTTTTAAAGATAATCGAGATTAAGATAGTCATGGAGTCTATCCCAGAAAACAGTTGCCATCACTTTCCCAGCCGAAGGAACAACCTTTGCTTTTTTTGGAGCCGATTCCCCCTTCCCAGTCCATTGTTTTGACTGTGTTTTTGTTTCTGGAGTATAATGGTGTATCCAAGTTTCATCTACAGTAATTAATCGGCGCCAAAACTCTGATTTATAGCGCCTAAACTGCGCCAACAGAGAGTTGGAAATGTTCATTCGAACACTTTTTTGGTCCAAAGTGAGCAAACGCGGCACCCAACGCGCGGACAGCTTTCTCATGCCTAAATCTTAATTCGACGGTTGTCTAGCACCATTTGGTGATCTTGAGCGATATTATCGTCAGTGGTTGCAGTTTTTGGTCCCGAACTGGTACGGCCACGTTTAAATTCAGCAGCCCAAAATTTCACGGTGGTAAATGATGGTGCTGAGTTCCCGTACACAGCGTCCAACTCGTCTTTGATTTGCGTAGGCGTATTGCCTTTCAAAAACAAATATTTAATGACAGTTCGATACTCCATTTTTTCCATTTTCATAAAAACACTCACATCGAGTCACTCAAATGATTGTCAAATAACAACTGCGCGTCCAAAATGGCTGAAATTTTAGTGGGTGCAATTGTAACACAAATATTTTAAGTTATGATCAGCATGATATAGTTTTTTCCTGGTTTTTCTATATCATTGCACAGTTACACTGATCTTAGAGGAAAATACATCTAGGATAATCCCTTACGTTATGTCTTATTGCTTCCATACTTAGTCTAGCCTTAACTGCTTATGCCCGATTGCACCACCTTGGCTTAACAAGTAAGCCAGGCTTAAAAAATTAAGCTCGCTGCACCGTCATCAAAGCGAAGCTTATATGCACGAAATTTTAAGCACAACTATTTGTCCATAGCTTATTTTTAAGCGGTAGATATGTGATTGCGCGTTCATTGTATTCTGACGTTCTGTGTTCTGTGACGTTTTCAATTTGCTTGGACATTTCTAATAGTATAACCTAATATTTGAGTTGATTTGGTGTTTACAAACAACAATGAATTTAGAAGAAAATCTTGATGAAGAACTGGAAATTTTAGATTTCCTTGAAAATGGTATTCCAAGGCACATTTATGTTCGAAATGACCCATTTCACAATTTAGATGACTTTTCGTTTAGGAGGAGGTTTAGATTATCTAGAGATATAGTATTGAACTTGTTACCAAGAATAGAACATCTTTTAGAATTCCCTAGGGACATGTAAGGTCTTTTAGTAATTATTTTCATTTTTTGTACATGAAAGGTCTACTTTTAGGAATAACTCAGTATCTCCAATAAATCAGCTCTTAGTGTGTCTCAGATTGTATTCCACGGGAGAGGTCATTTACAAACTCTAACAGATTTTTCTGGGATGCATGAATCAACTTCTCAGCCGCTACCACTTTTCTCGTCTCCTTTTTTTTGTTATTAAAAAATTTTTTGAGATTGTGGTGGGTCCTGAAGTTTGCGGAAGGGCTTTGAATGTTGAATTCCTTTTCAATTTTTTTCCATGCTTCTTCCTTTTCTCTTCATGTTACCGCGTCTGTTTTTTACATTCTATAATCCCTTTATATTTTTTAACTAAATTTAGTCAAAGCATTTTCTCTTCTGAAGTGAAATTTGCCGACCGAATTCTTTTTTCACCTTCCATGGCAGATTTAGATTAATTTTAACTTTAACAAAATTAAGAAGTTGTCAGATAAAATACTGGTATTGCCAACCAAAACTATGACAATCTAGTAAAAAAAATGAACATCCCTATGCCATTCAAGTAAAGACATACGATATTGTACGTAAGCGTGGCTTTACTAAGCATAACGTGGTGCAATGAAAGATTGGAATTATTATTAAACTGCACTTTGTTAAGCCTTACATTTAAGCTAAACTGGTGCAATCGAGCATAAATCAACATCAGTTACCTAGCTACAAACAAACAAAATGTAACTTCAATATGTCAATCTGACGATGCTAGTTTTTAGCCAAACAATTGTCCCAGGACAGAATGTCAAAAAAATTTAACTTTACAAGAAATTTCACGGTAAAGCTAAGCAAAAAAAGTCAATGGGATCCTACAGTAATATCACATATAGGCAAGAACCCAATCTTATGGTATACTGATGGCTCCAAAACTGAAAGAGGCAAAGGGATAGGGATTTACGGACCTAGAACAAAGCACCTCCAGAGTCTGCATTGAAGCAAAATTCACGGCACCTTTCTGTTGGTTATATGAATAACTAAGCGTTCACAAAACTGACGGTTGTCAATATATATTTTGTTTTTGTTTTAATTAATGCAAGTGAGGTCTGTTATAGAGAATAAAATATTCAATTTCTGTTATATAGTTATACAGTACATATTAATAAATAATTCAATTTTTTGCCGACATTATTTGTTTTACATCACACTAGTTCCAGTACGAAGCTAATTTTCCAACACTTTCCACCCATCGACGAATGGACAAACAGAAATATACGTTCAGACATTTAAGTACAAATTAATAATATATTTAATAAATTAAAATACCAAGAATAATTTGAATTTAAAATGCACACTACAAACAATGACTGACAAATGACCAAGCGCATGCGTCAATTAGTCCACGAAAAATTCTTACTTTTAACCTTGGACTGATTTGACAGTTTTCAAATCGTCCGAAAACAGTCAGAAATAAAACCCGAACACCAAACTAAAATTATAGAACGGTTGGAAAAGCATACAGGAAAAACCCGAACACAGGATTTTTTAGTGCGCAGAATCCTGACAGTTTGAAAACAGTAATCAAGTAAACCCGAACAAAGCTTATGGATTGAACCTTAGACAAGGAAAGAGAGAGAGGACTGCGCATTGGAATCAATTTATGTAACCCATTTACCACCAAACTAATGGCGGACAATATTGACATAGGCGTATCATACGATTTTTCTTATACGATTATTAAATAATAATTTTCATTATTTCGTATTACAAATCTAATTTAAAAAAGTCTTTAAATATGTACTGCTCCAAAAAAAACAACATACATTTTAAAACATATTTATTTAATAAATATTACAATTTTAATCTATTTTATCTATTTTAAATATATGTTTTTGTTCCACGCCGCTGCAAAGAAAGAAAGAAAATAACAATTAATTGAAAAATAATCTTTAAAACTGAATAAAAACAATTTTCAAAATGTATGTACTATTAATGTAAGTTATCATACATAACATATGTGATTTAGTTAAACATCTATTACCTGAAAGCTGTAATATTAATAACAATAAATTTCAAGGAAATAGTTTTAAAATACTTTTTACCTATGAAATGAAATTCCTTCCTCTTTTTTAGCACTCTGACTGTTGCACTTATTAGCTACACAATTAACCATTTTAAAATGTCTATTCAGGTAATTAAAAAAGGTGAAAATTAATAAAAAAACTAAAAAAATACAATTCGACGTTCCAAATTTGTTTACCACCAAACGTTTGAAAATTGGCTTCACTCACACGCATAAGGTTTTCATTGCCATGCGCTGTCCTCTCTCTTTCCTAGTCTAAGGATTCAACCAACACGTCCACCATTATTACGGTTCGAAAATGGCGTACGACGTTTAAAAATATAATTTATGGTTTTATTTAACTAGAACATTTGAATATATTTTTTAACGAGCTTCCCAAATCTGTTATTATTTTGTATGAATCTATTTGGTAAGAAAGTTAGCTCTAGCGTTTATCAGTTTTGTACCGGAAACCTTATCGCATCTTATAAATATAACACAGTTTACGGTGTATTAACAATATATCTTACCTTCATTAACAAATATTTATCGTCTGGTGTTGTTGATGTTCCCGTTTGATAAAATTTGGGATTTTTTGGGTTTAAATCCGTCAGATTTTCTTTTAGAGTAAAAACACCAAAGTGAAGAAGGCTTCATATTTTTTGACAAATCTTGAAAATATGCCATCATAACATTTTCGGAAAATGAGTTTACATCGTTTTTTAACCTCCATTCCATGAATTTTTGGTACGTTTGTTTGTATCGATTCTCAGATTTCGACGGTAATAGGTTGCATTTGGCTATTTCTGCGAGTTCCGTTATATTGGGTGGAGTTAAATTCATTTCACTATCACTTGACATTTTTTAATAATTGTATAAAACTTCACGCATACAAACAAGTTATAAGAACAATAAAAAATGGGAAGTTTTTTGATAAATAATAACGTGTGCGCATGCGGTCAGACGTCAGACGCATGCGCAGACGCCCAATGTCTAAAATATTTTAAATATGTCGGTTCAATGTACTCCTTATTGTAGTAAAACTCATTTTCGTCATTTTTGAGTGATTAATTTAGTGTTACTGATCGGTTTCTCGCATATAATATTAACATTTAGTGCATTCTTAATATTTAAAACGGTTTCGTATAGTAACTGAAGTGAAATTATAGTACAAAACGAGTAAAAAGTGTCTTTTATATGTTACGATTGTATCTACAAGTTGAAACAGCTTTGTAAGTATTTTTAAAAAGTATCTCGGTAATAATAATTTTATAAATGTTTAAATAATTAACTTAATTACATAAAAATAACGTAAATTAATCTGGGAAACGTAATTAAGTACATTTATATTATGATCCATTTATACAAATACAGAAAAGTATTATTAACTTTATTTTTACAAATAAATGTTGATTTATAAACATGTAATTGTTTTTACAAGTGATACACAATAAGCTTTTTAACTGTTGGTGTATTTTGTGTTCTCATCAATGAATTTCCACTTTGTAAGGGTTAATACAATAAATTTCAGAAATAGATTTAATCAAAATGTGTCCTTTATAATGGTTTAATTTGTCATGGTTTTTTAAAAAAGCAATTTATTAGGTGGTTAATAGTAATTTGCATTTGACAAGTTTATATTTATGTACAGTTGGTTTCTCAAATTAGAATTTCAAAAACAATATTGCAATATACTTATAATAAAAATAAATATGTACCTATTAGTCTGGCCGAGAAGTCATTTAAATCGGATTTGGGTTACACCGATCCGAAAAATATGGTTTTGGTGTCAATCGATTCGAAATGACAAATAGAAAAATGTTCCTGAATATCAAAATCCGTTTTAAAAAATTTCCTATTGTTATTAACAATTTAATATTTTAAAAAAAGGGGGTTTACATTTTTGCTAATAACTCATAAACTATAATAGGTAGAACAAAAAACTGAATGGATTCTTAAAGGGCAGGAAATTTCCAACAAAAAAGTCCTGACTCCCCGAATTGTAGGTCTAAATTAATGTTGAAAATGGCATAAAAAACGGGGGGCGCGTCACCGTCGCAACGACCAAATGACAAATTATTTTTTTTCAATAAGTAAATATTAATAAAAAAAATTTTACAAATTCTAGCACTAACAGAACATATCAAAGAACAAATTTCTGCAGTCAAAAAATTTTTTCCGTTATTTTTCACATTTCTAGCCATTTCTTAATTAAAAAATTACATCTTCATTGTTACTAACTTTAAATTCGTTACTGTGAGTAAAATAAAAACACAAGAATTTTTTTAACTCTTGGAATCCTTTTTTAAAATCTTAAATTGTTAATAACAATAGGAAATTTTTTAAAACGTATTTTTATATTCAGGAACATTTTTATATTTGTCATTTCGAATCAATTGACACCAAAATCAGATTTTTCGGATCGGTGTAACCCAAATCCAATTTAAATGACTTCTCGACCAGACTATATTGGACCTAGAAAACTACATAGCTAGTAAAATACAATTTCTATAAAAATATATAAAAATCTAGTTTATATTTATCCATATACAGTATTTTTCATAATCATATGAATTTAGAACATATTTTTAAATATATACTGAAGTATACCTACACACATCATCAAAACCAAGTATAATTGTACAATGCAATGTTTGGAACTATATATCACAATTTTTAGTTTTTCAAAGCTCTCTGAATTTTTCTAGAATGCCTACTTTTAGATTCATACAATGCTCTTTCCAACTCATTAACAATGTGTAACAAATTATTTGGATCAGTTTGTAAAAGACATTTTTCCTTTTCAACAGATCCATCGACATCTGTTTTAGTAGTAAGTTCAATAGTTATAATTGGCACTGTTTGATGTAAAAGGGATCTTGATGACACTTGTGCTTCAAATCTCCACCTTAAGTCATCATAGTGTGGTTCTTGAATAGAAACGTTAAGAATTTCGTGTATATCATCTTGCTTAGAACTATACAAATTACTTAGAGCAGCCTGCTGTTCTGATGAAAATCCTAACGTAAGTATTGAGTCACGGAAATCTGCTTGGGATAACTAGAAATATTTTATTGTTTATAAATACTATCAACTTCACCTCTTACCAATTATCAACACTAAGTAATATTTATTAATTTACTTACCTGATGTTTACAACTAAGTAATAATAGATGTGCAATGCCATAAACGCAATTTTGGATAATTTCTGTCTCCACTTCTAATTTTTTTGATATTTTTTCATATTGTTCCAAATTAGGACCATTTTCCAAGAAATCTCTGGTTAATGTACAGAAGTCTTCAACAACTAAAAAATATTAAAAGATAAAATATTTATTCATTAGTTTTATAAATTTATAAAAATATTAACCTACTTTTAGCATTTTGAAGTGTTAAAAAGTGTAAATGTTCTTTATGAGTTTTTTTTAAAGATATTAACATCTTTATAAAATAGGATTTCAGAATTTATTTATTTGGTAATACAAAATACAACTACCATGTTAGAGGTTAGATTAGATGCGTTCGGCTATTTGATCGGAGTGGAGTGAGAGTAGATTTTTGTCACGTGATCTTGGAGTAAAGATAGTGTGAAATGAATACCCGAACGACTTAGCACTAATATAAAAAAAGATTAGTTAAAAAGGTTCAAATTTTTATTAACAACGATCAATGAACAGCGTATCTATTAACAAATTTTATTTATTTAGCGGATGTGCCTTAAATGTAACGTATATTTTAAGCTGAAAGTTGACTATATTTAAAACCAACCCAAATCTTTTCTGTCTTATTGCCAGCTTCTCAGTATATATTTTTTACGAATATATAGTGGCTGGTTATGCACGCTGTTTTTTAATATTTCTCAGAAATAATGTCTTAACTTACAGTTAAGCCGAATCTGCGCTGAAGTAAAACCGAGGTTCCTCAGAAATAGCGACCCTCCTCCAGTACTCATCAAGGCTACAGCGCCCTTCGAACAACTAAGCATCGATTTCAAAGGACCCGTTCCAACCAATACAAATAATCGTTATATATTAACAATCATCGACGAATTCTCTAGATTTCCCTTTGCTTACCTCTGTTCATTCAGACCGAGGAACTGCTTTCCTATCCCATATGAAGTAAAAGAATACCTACACTCACGCGGTATTCCTACAAGCAGGGCTACAGCTTACAATCTGCAAGGGAACGGACAAGTAGAAAAGCTGAATTCAACTCTTTGGAAATCTATTCAACTCGGTTTACGCTCCCATAATCTTCCGATTGAGAACTGGGAGAAAGTTTTAGATAACGCATTGCATTATCTCAGATCTTTGCTGTGTACTTCAACCAACTGCACACCACGCGAACGGATGTTCAGACACTCTCGAAAATCTCCGAATGGCAGCACTATTCCGACATGGCTTACAAGTGCCGGCCAAGATTTAGTTAAACGCTGTGTTCGAGCAAACAAGTACCAGCCCCTAGTTGAGGAAGCCGATGTGATCGAAGTTAATCCGGACTATTTCATTATGAGACTTAGTGACGGGCGGGAGACCGCTGTATCTAATAGACACTCCTGAAACGACACTCCTGAAACAACGTTGCGAAGTCCCGAGACTGCTGCTCAGCCCAGACCCGGGCACCCACGAGACCGCATGGATACTCCATCTCATAATGAGACTACTCGTCATAATGATGATGCCACTCCACCTAGCAGTCCAGACTACTCTCTGACTTCGGGATCGCCTTTAGTCCAGCAAGAGGTCCCTCTGAAAAGGTCTTGTCGGACAAAAAGGCCACCTCAATACCTACAGGACCACACTCTTTAGGGCCGTATTCATAGTCGACGCTTGAAGGTACACTCAAGAGTATCTCAGGTCAGGTGACCTTAAGTCTTCCTCGAAATTTCTGTTTCATAGTGTGTTTATTTATCTTCCTTCCGTAAGGGAGCCTTACATTTGGCAATGTCGCATTTTCTGTCAGTTTTATGTCAACTTTCGACATAGCTTGAATCTTAGATTAGGCTTGTCTAAACGATGTCATGAAATGACGACATCTAATTTGTTGGTTATTTTCTCTCATATATCTTTTAGGAATTATTACTGCTTCTTCTTCGGCATCAACAATTTCTATAAATTCTATAAAATCTTCGTAGTACATTACAAAATCTCCAACAACTAGCGATTACAAAACACAATAACTACCGTTTTAATCATGGAGGTTAGAGAAAAGGAGAACGTTCGCTGTAGAAAATAGTGTCCCAGAAATATGGACAAAATAAGTGAGGCGCTGCGATCGCTAAGTTGTCTCAATAAATTACCTTTGGTACTTTAAATAACGATGGTTGACGCAAATTGTTTTTTAGTCTATTTTTTCGATCAGATGCTAAACCACTTGTACATTATTCAACTAACTTCATCTACTTGTACTCATAAACAGCTAATTTCGCAGATACTACTTACCGCCGGCAGCGCGGCTGGTGACTGAAGTTTGAATTATAAATTTTACATATTTTCAGGGACAGGCGGGCTAATGCTTCAGCACGTAGCGATCGTTCTCCTGTTTTAATATTAAAAATCTAACCTCAACACATCAAAACTCAGTCAAGGTAGACTTAAGGTACCTCCGAAGCTTCCTTACTCTTAAGGGTCCCTCAAGTCGTCTTTATAGAACAATGAAACACAAAATAGTGCATAGGGAAAACTTAAGGCATGGGGAAGTCTTAAGTATTGACTATGAATACGGCCCTTAGCTGCGGAGAATGATATGATACTCCTTAATGGAATCTCGGATGCCTACTCCTTGAAAAGAGTGTTCTTACTTGTCTATGATTTATGACAATGTATGTCAAAGTTGTCACTGTCTATAGCAGTTTATTGTTAATTATTTGTACGTACAATTTTGTAAATTAAAGCCTAATTATTAAAGTATTATAGGCATTTGTTGTTTATTTCAGTTACGTAATTAATTTTATATCAAATACAACTCCTGAACTAATAAAATATAAACTTCAAACGAACATACCTCGTGCTAAAATGTTTTAGATGTTGGCAAAAATGCGCTATGTTGCCGCCTTCAAAAATGGTGTAGTATTGTAGTCAAATAAAAAAAAGAATATTAGAGAAACTTCGTTTGACATTTATTAGATTCTAATACTATTTTAAATGCTTGGCAACATAGTCCCGTTATGACAGCTGTGACGTGCAATTATATTTATACTGGACAAGCCATATATCCATTTCTTCACACTTTTTTTTCTTTTTAACCATAGATTATGCTTAGTAAGATGGACTTCCAAAAAGTAAGGGTTAGTACAATAAATTTAAGTAGATATAAAATGAAAATATAGGAATTTGACACAATTGATAATTATTTACTCTTACAATGATATTTTGAAACAACATCTCTACATTTCGAATAAAATTCCCAATAGAACATAAAACAACAACTGAAAAACTAGCAACCAATTTCGTTGAAATTACCAATGCTTTTTTTTCTATCTACGAAAAACCTGTTATTCCCTAAAGATAAAGCTGTTCTGTAATCAGACCTTTTAGTTTGAGTAATTTATAGTAGCTAGTAATTTAGACTATAAATTTACTCTCAAAATAACTTTTCTTCTTTTCACATATAAATGAGACCATCTTTAAAATACAAATAGATTAAAAGTTGTTTTTAATGAAACAAAAAACAAAAGAAATGTAAAATAAATACAAAATAGACATTTTATACACAGGGTGTGGCGCGACAAGTTTTGATTACTTAAAAGTAATAGTGGATACAGTTATGTTAAAAATCTGAAATTACGAAGCTGTTTTGGATGACGCTAAGTTCAAATATGATGTTGTCCTGAATGTGGCACTTCCGGTTATACCGGAAATAGACGTCAACTAATTCAAATAGAAAGTTAGTGTTGAGGTACCTCTTAAGGCCGATAAGTTTTTTAAATTTTTAATATAGTTACAATAAAGTAAATTATATAATTTAAGGATAAGGTACAGTAATCGGCCTCTGTTGATTCAAAGCTCCTCTAGGAGTTTTTAGCCAAGTTTTCTTAAGCCAACAGAATTCATAGCACGTTAGTTGCCGTTTCTGAATGCTAAAAATTTTCGGTTCCTTTTTTTTCCTTTAATTTGGTTTACTTTTGCATATGCAGCATTTTTAGTATTTAAGGCAAAGGTTTTAACAACGCCACTGCATGATTTTCTTTTGGGCCTTTATAAAGCTTTACGTAGTGTACTCAGGTCTCACGAATATGGGACGAATCCTATAGTTGATTCTATGCCCCTTTTTCCTTTTAGCACTGTAATGAAAATAACTAAAAACCTAATATCAAGGTTTTAATAAACTTGAAAACTGTACTAATTACATTCTGTAAATGTTGTTTACAAATATAACAAAAGAACAAAAGTATAACAAAGGTATCTTGTATAAACAAAGGTTTAAGATGAAAATGTGACATAAATAATGACATTATGTAAATGCTACCAACTACACTATATAAGTATCATCACAAGCACATTAGCAATACATTAAAATAGTTAATAGTTGCATGGGTTTATCCAATACATAACCTTAAAAATTTACTACTAAATATAACGTAATTAAAACAAATACTTTAGAATGGGGAGAATAACAATTTTATTACCATAAACCATCATACCCGAGCATCTTTCAAGCAGAAGTCCACGCCATTGACAGATGTGTGGAATTCAGTGTTGGAAGAAACTACCGCAAACAAGATCATGTCGGATAGTCAAGCAGCCATCAAAGCGTTGAACTCAAATATAATCAGTTCGAAGATGGTTTGGGAATGCCTAGGCAAACTAAATGAACTAGGCCAGAAGAACACTGTCCCGGGACACATAGGAATAGAGGGGAACGAAACAGCAGATAAGCTGGCAAAAAAAGGAGCTGAAACCTCACATTTGGGACCAGAATCATCTTGTGGGATCAGCAGTAGAGTAATCTTAGGAAAACTAAGGGAAGAAATGGAGAAGGAAAAATCCAAGTACTGGAATTAGCTAGAAGGACTGAAACAATCTAAGATACTACTGGGGAACTATAACCAGAAGAGATCCCTTAGCAGCCTCAACCTCAGTAAAAAAAGGCTCCGAATTTTAACGGGAATACTAACCGGGCATTGCCGGTTAAAAAGCCACATAAAGAAACTAGAGTTAGCAAGGGTTAGATGAAGCAAAGTGCAGATTCTGTGAGGAAGAGGATGCCACAAAAGAGGAAGTTCAGGATTGGATGGAGAAGGAAATGGTGAGTAGGTGGGAAGGATATGAAGGTGCATTAAAAATTGCGATAAAGGAGTTATAGTGAGTGGATGGACCGAGAGTTTGGGAGGTAAACTACTTCTTGACCCATGTGCTCACTGGGCATAAATCTTTTAAAATTATCAAATGGTCCAACATGGGCTTTAATTTTTCATTTTATTATAACACATTAAATGAAAAAAGAGTTTCCGTTTCTGAATGAACAAAATCATAGAAGTATACTAATATATAATTTATTTTAAATATTTTTGGCAGATTAAATCCATGCCGACAAAGCAGATCTTATTCCAGTAAATATTAACTTTTGATTTTTATTAAAATTTTTAGTAAACTGAATCACGGTGATTTCAGGATTGGTGGTGACAAATAAACGATTGCACTAAACTTCCACTATTTATTAGCAAAATAAGTTTTTAAATGCAATGACAGCTGTTTCGCTAAAAACTACATGTCAATCTGATGATGCTAAAATAGTATATTGTGCAACAAGGTGGAAAAGTGTCTTTTCCACTGTGTTGCACACCATACTTTTTCTACGGCAGCATATTAATAATAAAAATAAAGAAGTGAATTCATAACATTTTATTATTATTATTGGCTATAAAAAAACAACATTTTTTTATTTATATCGGAGTTCCGGTCTATATTCAATTGGCTAGGTTAAAGAATACTCTTTAATAATCCGAGCTTTCGAAAATTTATTGCTTTCTTTTTCTAGGCTGCAATATGTTACGAATGTTAAAAATTACATGTAAAAAAACTACTTTCTCATACTTACAATTATTGTGAGATTAGGTAAATATAAAATTAAACCAGATACACATAGTAAACTTTCTTACATCTAGGGAAAATGTAATACTGACCAAAAGCTTGTTTTTCTACAAACGTCAAACAATGGCAAGGTTCGAGCATTGGCAAGAATATGCGAGGTGACCCTTTTTTCATTTTTCTTTGTTACTATGACACCGTGCGCGAAGTATTGTGCGAAATACTTACTTCGCACACTGCATGTAAACTATATGGGATTTTTATATTTTAACCTTTATGTTCCTCAATCAAGCAAAAATCCAAGAAATCATTTATTTATTAATGTATAACAATAATTATGAAGGTTTTCAAATTGTGATAAAATTTAACACTACCTAATTTTATTTATTATTTACAATGTTAACATTAATGGTGCAGCCAGTGCACGAACCAATATTTATTCCCAAACCATATAAGTCAGATTCAGCAGGTGATATCCAAGTTTTGGGGAGTTGGAAGACTATCTACTGCCGTAGAGGTGACAGCACTTAATCCTGAAATTTCACAGTCTAAAATTTTATTTGATATCTGAATTTTATTGTTCCTAGAATCTTCCACGTATCCTCCGGCAACAGTCGAAGATTTCCAACCTCCATGTCGCTTCAGAACACATATATCGGCCCCTGTATTAGCAAGGAGTGTGGCTGATGTTCTCCGATAACAATGGCCCGTGTAGGCATCAGGATTTGGTAATTTTAGGTGTTTTGCTATTAAGCTGGGCATCTTTCCAATACTATTTATTCCAACAACTTTGTTAAAACATCTCTTATTTTGATACTTCAAAAACAATCGGCGACTGGTAACATAACTTGGACGAAGAGCCGTATATTTTCGGTAAATGTCAATATAATCTAAATTTTCTATGTCATCGACCGTCATTTTAATGAGTTCCTCACGGCGGCAAGCACCGGAAATACCCAGTATTAAAACAACCTAAAAGGAATAAATTAGTGTTTTAAAAAACACATAAAACAATCATCAAAAATCTACCTTAACCAACAAATAGGTTTCATCATCTGCCTCTTTTATGAATTCTTCAACTTCCTCTCTAGTCAACATCTTAGATTTCTTAGGTTGGTTTGCACGTTTTCTTAACATTGAGTGTTGCTTTCAACATAGAATATATTGCCCATAACGTGGATAACGTGGAAGACTTCAGCTTCTTAGACTTCTCTGCGAAAAATGCCAACAGCACATTTTCGGATACTTTTCTGGCTTTATTTGCTTCACACCACTCTTTAAATTGTTGATATGCATTTTCATACTGGCGCCTCGATTTCTCCGGTAAGAGATTTGAAATTACTGAATTGGCCGCATCTGTCAAGTTAAGTGGGGTACTGCTTGCTTTATCGTCTCTCGAAATTTCCATTATTTCACAGTTATAAATATCACGCACGAAATTGACGCAAATAAGAATTTACTCCAAAACAATGAAAATCACCGAATACGGAATTACGAATAGAAATGAAAGCAAATATACTCCCTCCAAAACTTATTAATATTTTTAACACAACCATAGGATGGCGCTGATCGTTGCGTCTACTCATTTTAATTGTTCTATTTTTCGGAAGAGGTCTCTCTACTAATACTATTAACGACAATACTTTTTAATTTAACAGATCTGTATCAATCTGTATTTGGTGAGAAACAGTTTTAAGAAAATTAAGAAAAGAGACAGTAGTTTTGAGAATCAGGAAAAGAGCAGGAGTTTTGTCTTCGGTTTTTTAGTTTTGTTGGTGTATATCATGTTTGGTTTTGTGCCTCCAAATAATTCTGTCCCTAAAATGGATTCAAACTATCAACCCCCCTTATCTAAAAGGAAATGTTGTGTAACTACATGTACAAATCGTGAAGGCAAAATGCATCGTTTTCCAAAAAATGAACCAAGTGTGTTTAGTGAGTGGATTTTAAAGATACAGTCTTTAAATTATAAAGACTTGTCAGTTGAAGACATTTATAAAAAATATGTATTTTGTGAGGAACATTTTTCTAGTAACTGTAAAGGTTTAGGTAACAAAAGAGGTCTTATAATAACAGCAGTTCCAACTTTAAATTTACCTGATAGGTGAATAAATCAAATTGTAATTTATAAAGAAAGAAAACCTGCACTAGCAGATCATGCAAACGTTTTTATGCTGAAAGGACTGTATAAACAGTGGAAGCAACCATTAGCTTTTACATTTAGTGAAGGACCTCATAAATCCATGGCATTAAAAATTTGCTGAAGGTTCTAATCTGCAAATGTCAAAGTATAGGTTTGAAGGTAGTATCGACAGTTTGTGACCAAAGTGAAAATAATGTCGGAGCTATTAGACTGCTAATGAGTGAAACGAAGGAGGAATACTTAAAAAGAAAAGAAGAGAATAGAAATTTTGGTTTTGTGATCAATGACCAAGAAATTATTCCCATATTTGATGTCCCTCATATTTTCAAGTGTTTGAGAAATAATCTTTTGAAACATGACTTGTATTTTAAGCAAAATAAATAAATAAATGATCATTTTTTGATTGTAATCATATATATTTACTTTAGTTTCGTTGAAATGTAGCTGTCTATTTTATCGCAGAGTACTTGTTATTGACAGATAGATGGCACTGGATATAAATTTAAGGAATCTGTATTATCGACAATACTTTTTAACACAACCGCTGCTACTCGATGTCGCATACGGATCTAGACAGTAACTAGGTTCTTGCCATTCTATTCGTAGTTCCGTATTCGGTGATGAAAATAATTATCAAGAACTGTCACTTTGAAATAATTTTCAACAAATGCCATTTTATTTCCATAGTTACGGTGCCTAATTACTTGATTTGGAAAAACAGTTCAAACCCAGTTCGATACTTTTTTTCATATTAAGCTAAGCGTTTGTAGAAAAAGTTTTGTTTGCATCTCATGCGCGAAATACTTTGGTGATCTCGACTAATCAGTTCTCGATCACCAAAGTAGCATTTCACGCACTAGATACAAAAAAAACTATTTTACTTTTTTAATGCCTGCCAGAAAAATTAAAAAAAATGTTCATGTAAATACAAATAACCCAAGATATTAACTTAATTTTTAATTAAATTAAAACATTTATTAAAGAACTAAAGTAAATGAAAATTAATGTATTAATTTTAATTAAAAAGAAATTTTTTTAAATATTATTCAAATTTCAATGAACAATATTCCAAACCCATTAAATCTGTACTAAAGTTAATCAGTGATAAAACACTTTTCGCTTTACTCAGACCTTAATATTTTATACCCAACTCAGAGGCAGAAAGAAATTGCATTTGCATTCAAAATATACTTCAAATTTATTATATCACGGTTGCTATTTGTATTTCAGGAAATGGTAAGAGTACTGTTGCCACGTTTGACTATTTTTACGTAAATATAATCAGGAAATTTTAACAGCCATATTAGGGAATAAAACATGTTTAATTCAGCTAGGAGATCAAGTACAAAAATCGAATTTTATGAAAAACAAAGCAAAATTAAAAAACGTGAAGAATAAAAGAATATACAGTGTGTAAAAGCCAACTGGAATAAATTCACTATTTCGGTCACTGTACATATTTATAAAAAATCCCGAAACACGTCAAATTTAAATTATAACTCGGCATTCTTTAACGTGAAAATGCAACCCCTACCTTCAACCCCCTTAGAATGACAGGTACAACCCCCAATTTTTTAAATGGGAAGTATAGGCTTGTGATATATCATTTGAAAGGTCTCTTCATTCTCTATTCAAAAATGTTATTGTTTTTTAAATTTGATGCAAATATTAACATAAAAAAATTAATATCATGTTGTTACCAAAATTCGCTAAAATACAATCAAAAACTAAAATGTAATGCAAAACGTAATAAAATGTAGAACACGAAAAAGAACTATGAATGTTAATGAAGTAGATGTTCAAAATGTTCTCCGCGAACGTCTTGGCAACATCATAATCTCAAATAAAACTGTCTTCTAACATTATTTAACATATCAGGCGTGATCGACCTAATCGCAAGCGTTATTCGTTCTTTTAAGTCATTTAAATCAGAAGGTTTAGTTTTGTACACATGGCTCTTCACATATCCCCATAAAAAGAAATCTAATGTTAGATCAGGTGATCGCGCTGGTCATTCAATCGATCCTCGCCTCCCTATCCACCGATTGGGAAATATTGTATCGAGGTACTGCCGGACATTAAGTTGGTAATGTGGTGGTGCTCCATCCTGCTGAAACCATATCGTATTCGCTGGAACTTGAGGGTTACCTGGATCAGGATATAAATTTGCCAACGTTGGAATGACATCATTTTGAAGTAGTGCCAAATAATTGTTGCCATTCAAGTTGCCCTCAATAAAAAAGGGACCAATGATATTTTTCCCTACAATTAACCTTTTGAGGGTATTGAGTGTGTTCTTCTCTCATTCAGTGAGGATTTTCCGTGGACCAGTAGCGGCAATTTTGCCGATTAACATGACCGTTAAGTAAAAAAGTACACTCATCAGAAAACATAACGTCTTCTAATTGGATAATATTGTTATCCAACATGTTCATCATTTGCTCACAAAAAAAAGGTCTCCTATCAAAATCGTCTTCCATGAGCTCCTGAGTAGGTATCATTTTATACGGATGCAATTTATTTTCTTTTAATATGTTTGCTATCGATGTATGGCTAGCATTGAATGTAGTGGATGCCTGTCTACTCGATGTATGTGGGTTTTCCTGAAACTCAAGCAACACATCTAATTTTAGTTCATCACTCAGTGCATTGGCAGCTGCTTTTTTTATCTGCCTTACATGAGCAAACTCGCGAAACTGCTTTTCTATTTTACTTATTGTTCCTTGGGATATAGGCGGCAAATTAGGAAATTTCTCATGAAATAGGCGAGTTACTTCCTGTTGTGTTCGGATGTTATCTCCGTAACCAATCATTTGTAAAACTGTTATTTTATGCATTTCCGTTAATCCAACCATTTTTCAGAATTGAATTGAACAAACTTTATACTTAATTTACAACAATGACAACTTAAATAAAACAATTTACTACTGCTTGTTAAAATAGCGTTGCCACGGAAATTCTTTAAAGTTTTTTAATGGTTACCATCTAAAAACCACATTTCTATGGTTTTTGTTCACTTTCTCATTATCAAGATCTAAACGGGAAATAAGTTTTAAGTATATTGTAATAAGTTTCGAGTATATTTTAGCGAATTTCGGTAACAACATGATATTAATTTGTTTTATGTTAATTTTTGCATCAAATTTAAAAAAAATAACATATTTGAATAGAGAATGAAGATACCTTTCAAATGATATATCACAAGCCTATACTTCCCATTTAAAAAATTGGGGGTTGTACCTGTCATTCTAAGGAGGTTGAAGGTAGGGGTTGCATTTTCACGTTAAAGAATGTCAAGTTATAATTTAAATTAGGCGTGTTTTTTATAAATATGTTCAGTAACCAAAATAATGAATTTATTCCATTTGGCTTTTACACACTGTATATTAATGAGGATATGGCACTAAAGGAGAGAAAAATACGTAAAACTATCAGAAAAAGGGCAGCAGAAGAAAGGTAAAGATTGTAGCTCGGAAAATATGTATAAATAAATTAGAATGGTAGTGGAATAGCAATGAAAGCTAAATGGAAAAGTCAAAAAACTAAAAAAAGATCACACATATCGAATAGCTATGAAAAAGAACACGAATAACAAAGGAAAAAATACATAAAACATACAAAAAAGATACCCAAAATGCAAAGATAAAATCACAAAGGAATATTGGAAATTCGCAACGTGGAATGTTAGAGGAATAAATGGGAAAGAAAAAGAATTATGCTACGAGTTTGATAAAGCTAATCTGGATATACTAATAATAACAGAAACAAAGAGAAAGGAGAACAATTGCTACAGGAAGGACATCTCTTACTATATAGCGGCGGGAGTAGGTTGTTTAATAAATAAAAATATGACTAATAATATTATTAAATGGAAAGGCAGTTCAGAGAGAATACTATCTGTAGAAATAAAAATAGATGGAAAACTTATGGCCCAAACGAAGATGAATCAGCGGAGAAGAAAGACCGATTTTGGGATCAGCTAAATATTATTACGGAAAATAGCAGATAAGGCCGAGTAGAAAAAAATTAAGCAGACTCAAATGTAATAGGACAATACGGAGTATCTAAAAAAACCAACAACAGAGCTAGATTAATCAACTATTGTATACTATACAACTTAATAGTTACAAGATCAAATCAACACAAAAATTTATATAAATATACCAGACAAGGAAACAATGGGGTGGAACAATTATTCATTATTGGTTATACAGCGTGTCCCATAACTAATGGACAATATAAGAACTGTAGAAAGGGGTGATAAAAATAAGTCGTTTGATACAAACATACACTAGTAAAATATTAATAGTAAGCGAGATATGGGGCGTTAAAGTTGACAAAATATTTTTAAAAATTCGTAATATTTGAAAAACAACTGAATTTATTGGTCTCAAAATTGGTACACTATGGTTTTTAATGGTTATAAGCATAATATTGCCTTAATTTTTAATAATACTTCGAAGTGGCGCTGGTTACACAGTTAAAATTTGATAGATCAGCGGTATTTTTTTTACCCCCTATATAATGTGCATTTTATTACAAAATAATAAAAACTGCATCATTTTGAAACAGAAAAGTTATACTTGTTCAATTCCCATATTTTAAGTCATGCCATATTTTAGTAATCGTTGAATGTAACGTTACAATATCTATACTTTTGTGGGTATTGCCATACAATTTGTTTATGTTCTATTAGAAATCCATATCCTAATATATACAACAAATAGAAAATTTTAGTTGTTTTATTTGTGAAAACTCCACGAAAAACAGACACATGAAAAACAGGGTATCAATTTATATCGTAACTATCACTAACCGATTATCAGAGGTTTCCACTGGAATCGAGACTTTACTTATACTAATTCCAGATAAATTGTTAGGGAATTTGTCGGTTAGCCATCACTGATTGAACGGTTACTATCCTCTTTGATCTTCCAAAGGGATTTTTAGGGTAGAACTTTGAATTGATGGTGTCCGGCTTGATTCATCCATATAGTGGAGTATTTTATTGTTAAATCAATCCAGAGGATAAGGTTGATAACGATCTAAACATTTAAATACAATCGCTTTTTAATTGCTAGTTTGTAAAGCTATACCCAAAACGTCGAATAGGTTGTTATTTGTTCATGTAAAAAGAGCTGGTAAAAATAATACGAAATATACAGTGTGTAAAAGCCAAATGGAATAAATTCATTATTTCGGTTACTGTACATATTTATAAAAAATCCCGAAACACGTCAAATTTAAATTATAACTTGACATTCTTTAACGTGAAAATGCAACCCCTACCTTCAACCCCCTTAGAATGACAGGTACAACCCCCAATTTTTTAAATGGGAAGTATAGGCTTGTGATATATCATTTGAAAGGTCTCTTTCTTCTCTATTAAAAAATGTTATTGTTTTTAAATTTAATGCAAAAATTAACATAAAAAAAATTAAAATCATGTTGTTACCGAAATTCGCTAAAATATACTCGAAACTTATTACAATATACTTAAAACTTATTTCCCGTTTAGGTCTTGATAATGAGAAAGTGAACAAAAACCATATCAATGTGGTTTTTAGATGGTAACCATTAAAAAACTTTAAAGAATTTCCGTGGCAACGCTATTTTAACAAGCAGTAGTAAATTGTTTTATTTAAGTTGTCATTGTTGTAATTTAAGTATAAAGTTTGTTCAATTCAATTCTGAAAAATGGTTAGATTAACGGAAATGCATAAAATAACAGTTTTACAAATGATTGGTTACGGAGATAACATTCGAACACAACAGGAAGTAACTCTCCTATTTCATGAGAAATTTTCTAATTTACCGCCTATATCCCAAGGAACAATAAGTAAAATAGAAAAGCAGTTTCGCGAGTTTGCTCATGTAAGGCAGATAAAAAAAGCAGCTGCCAATGCACTGAGTGATGAACTCAAATTAGATGTGTTGCTTGAGTTTCAGGAAAACCCACATACATCGAGTAGACAGGCATCCACTACATTCAATGCTAGCCATACATCGATAGCAAACATATTAAAAGAAAATAAATTGCATCCGTATAAGATGATACCTACTCAGGAGCTCATGGAAGACGATTTTGATAGGAGAACTGTTTTTTGTGAGCAAATGATGGACATGTTGGATAACAATATTATCCAATTAGAAGACGTTATGGTTTCTGATGAGTGTTCTTTTTTACTTAACGGTCATGCTAATCGGCAAAATTGCCGCTACTGGTCCACGGAATCCTCACTGGATGAGAGAAGAACACACTCAATACCCTCAAAAGGTTAATGTTTGGGCAGGGATTGTAGGGAACAATATCATTGGTCCCTTTTTTATTGAGGGCAACTTGAATGGCAACAATTATTTGGCACTACTTTAAAATGATGTCATTCCAACGTTGGCAAATTTATATCCTGATCCAGGTAACCCTCAAGTTCCAGCGAAAACGATATGGTTTCAGCAGGAAAAAGTGTATAATTGTTTGTTTCAATTTGTGCAGGATACTGGTTTATTTTTATAATTTAACAATGTCGTTACCTTTGTTTTATCCCAATTGTTATTTACCTACTTTCCGTGAACTAATTAGTGTACGTAAACTAAATGTCCTGATGGGTCCCTGGACAAGAAGCGAGTGCTCAAGCCAAAAAAAAAATACCAAGTAGGGTCTGTTACACACGGCGAAATTTTGAAATTATTTATAATTTTGTTCAAGATAGTAAATACATTAAATACTTGACGTAATTGATTTTTTTCAAATGTTCAAACTGTTATCCACCTTGTTGTTGGCAATAACACAGTCTCCTATAAAAGTTGTTCCGAATTTTGTTTAAAGTTTGAGGTTAAATAGCCCGTATTACTGTAGTTATCCTTACTTTAAGGTCTGCAATAATTGTAGTTGGCTGTGTTGTATATACTTTGATTTTGAGATAACAATACAGAAAAAATCCAAGGGCGTAAGTCCGGCGATCTAGCTGGCCACTTGATAGCACCTCTTTGTCCAATCCATTTATTGGGGAAACTTTCATTCAAGTAATTTACAATTAAAGCATAATGAGGTGTTGCTCCGTCCTGCTGGAAACAGATTTTTCATTTGGTAGGATCGGATCTATTGCGTTGGGATATAAGTTGGCCAACTCAGGAACAACTCCCTCTCTAATCATGCTTAAATATTTTTCGGCTGTCAAATTTCCATCTACAAAAATAGGACCAATAATATGATCACCTATGATACCTGTCCAAACGTTCAACTTTTGAAAATACTGAGTATGTGTCTCACGCATCCAATGAGGATTCTCCTCTTACCAATATCTACAGTTTTGTTTGTTTACTTCCCCGTTCAATATGAATGTTGATTCATCAAAAAAAAAGAATTGTACCAACAGCTATTTCATTTCTGTTCAATTTATTCATAATTCTTTCGCAGAAATCCATTCTATGATCTGGATCGTCTTCTATTAGTTCTTGCACAAAAGTCAATTTATATGGATGAAATTTTTCTTTATGGAAACACCTTAGGACAGTTGTGTGACTCAGATTATTTTGACGTGAAATTTTCTCTTTAATGGTTTGACATGCCCAAGCTCTCTGAATTGTGCATGAATTTTAGACACAGTACCTTGTGAAATATTAGGCACCCGAGGATCATCCGAGGATTATCATTAAAATTTCAATTCAGTGAGTCTAACTTAAATATTTCATTATTACTTCGCAAGTTATTAGTTTTTGATTAAGAATTGACAACTACGATATTTAAATGTCAACACATCAACAACTGAGAGACATTATTTACCAACTTAGTTTAATTTTAAATTGTAGAGTTCCTGATTTGGCCTTGGAGATCGATCTCCTTGTTTTGGAGAACTCTTTACAAGCCTTTCTATAGAATGTTGATACCTGGTTTCATTCTGAAATTTTTACTTCTTTACGCCAGAACTTCTTACTTTCACACATCAACTTCCATATAGTTTGTTCTAATAATTTAAACTATTTTTATACTTCCTTTTTCAACCTCTTTTATTACTTTAACTTAAAATACTTCCCTTTTTTTATTCATAATATCTGTTATAATTTGTTTAAACACTGCAGTCTGCACATAGAGGTGAGTTTCCATATTGTATTATACATTATAATATATTTTTTATGTTTTCACAGTGATTTTGTTTGTTCTATATATTTTATAAACTATATTGACTGTTATAAAACTATCATTTTCTATTACTTGTTAGATTTATCTCATATGATCTGACTTTTATACATGTTATATTTGTCTTTTATATATTTGACTTTGTATTTCATCTCTCTGACATATTGTGTTCTTCTCTTAAAGCCTGAAGATGGTCTTGTGACCGAAACATGTCGCTACTGTAACATTTCATTAAATTACATACTGTGGGTTGACTTTGAGTTTTATTACTACTATTACTACTAGTTTAATTTTATCGGCATAGTTCTCTATACAGTTTTTGCATATTCGTGACAAAAAATGTTTACAAAACCCAAAATATTGATACTTAGTTAATAAATTCGAGGTTTGGATTCAGCGA
This sequence comes from Ophraella communa, assembly GCA_035357415.1. Classification (NCBI taxonomy): domain Eukaryota; kingdom Metazoa; phylum Arthropoda; class Insecta; order Coleoptera; family Chrysomelidae; genus Ophraella; species Ophraella communa. The sequence goes on along the minus strand of CM068992.1, from coordinate 8,621,227 downwards.
ATCAAAATAAAACCGTTATTTAAAGTGTGAAACATTATTATTTTACATATTACATATTTTACATATTACTTTGTATTACAATTTTAGCTTTAAGGAAGGAAGAAACATTTTTCTGTTATTACTTCACATTTATTACTGTCTTTTTAGATCAAAAATGTTAGGTACTTAGTCCAAAAATAATATTTTTTAACTTTCAAATATTATGTTCTCTTGTAATACTGTAACTTGCACTATTTTTCACGTATTGTTATTGTGATTTTTTTTATTGCAATGAAAAAAGTATTTCCATAAAAAACTCATCAAACTTGAGTTCCATGCTGGTTACTTTAGTTAATCAGGGTATTTCTATATTAATTTTTGGTGGTAAATAGGACTACAAATATTCTAAATAATCTTGGAGTTAAATGGTGACATTATGTAGAAATTATTGTGTTCTAATAATATATTTAAATCTGGCAAAGATGTTTTGTTAGTTAAAGTCCGTTGGTCTTATCTCGTATTAAAGTTACTGCTTGTCATAGTCCCTGATAAGTGTGTAATTAGAGAACCTTCAGGTGAACTAGGATCTAGATAGATTAACTTGTCATTCGCTTTTATAAGTATTAACTAAAATAACTAAATAACCAAATGCGAATGTTCAAAATTTACTTATATAAATGCTTTATTGTCAACAATACGTAAGTTCTTAAAAAATTCTTTTATTATATCAACACACGACGTAGCGATTAACAAAATCAATAAAATAATATAACTAAAAAAAATGAAAACAACTAACCACTGGGACACATAATTCGACAGAGCAAAAAAACTAAGTACGTATCTGTTAACCCAACTGATAAGACTATAGTCTATATAGAAAGGACAAGGAGTAATAAATCATTCATTTAAGTAGATTTTATAGGCGTACCAAAATATATTTTAAGAGGGTATACCGTAAGGTACATTTTGTATTGAACGAATGAGTTGCAGCTATGCTAAAGAATATACGATTTAGGTCAGAGGTAACGGGATGTACTAATTTTAATAAAAAAAAAGTGATAGAGGTACATAAATTTTAGTAAGTTTGATAAAGAAATTCAACACAGTTTATTCATAATAGAAAACAAACCAATCTGTAACAATGATTATTTTAAATATTTTTGTTCTTTTTGTAAGAAGATGAATTCAAACTTTGAATATTGTCACAAATAAATTACAATGCAATATATTTTAAAAAAATTAATAAAAGTCAAGATAGCAAGATATCGTTACAATTTTTATTAAATTCAAAGAAGCAAAATGAATATTTTTTATTTATATTACTCCTATATGTAGTGTTTGGGGAATTTTTCTCAGAAATTTTAAATGGCAAGTGGCCTTCTGTAATCGGCTTAATACGATTACACCTATATACAGATTATTTGATTATTGAGAGGGATTTTCCAAACAACCCAGTTTTCTTAGAAACATTATCGGGAATATTATTTTAAAAGAAAGTAGGTACATTAAATCAGTACTTAGTATTAGTTCTTTGAGAAAAGTTGTATGAAGTTAACGGCTACTATATTGTGTGTTGCTCAATCAACAATTTATAGATTACTAAAAGGAAGCAAGAATGGAACTCTTCAACCCCCTAAAACTCCTTCAGGCCGAAAACCAATTGAGATCGATGAGTCATTAAAACAAAGACTAAGGCGTAAAGTCCTAGGATTGTACTTACGAAAGAAAATTCCAACACTTGACAAAATTATGACATCGGTGCAAGAAGATACGGACTATACAAAATTCTCCAGAATGACATTATGCAAACTTTTGAAAGATGTGGGTTTCAGATATACAAAACATAATAGAAAATCTCTCTTGATAGATAAAACGAAAATAGTTTTTTGGAGAAGAGACTATTTAAGAAGCATTCGACATGCCAGAGAACAAAATTTGAAAATCTTCTACTTAGACGAAACATGGATAAATGCTGGATATACAGTTTCCAAATCTTGGCAAGATGAAAATATTAAAAGCGGAAGGCAGGCATTCGTGGAAGGTTTGTCGTTAGGTTTGCAGCCACCATCTGGAAAAGGAAAAATACTTATCATTGTCCATGTTGGAAGTTCTGAAGGTTTTGTTGATGGTGAATTATTAACTTTTATTTCAAAACGCACGGGGGACTATCACGAAGATATGAATGGGGATGTCTTCGAGGAATGGTTTGTTCAACTGTTAGATCTGATTCAAAAAGGGGCTGTTATTATTATGGACAACGCAAGTTACCATTCACGGTTACGAGAAGCATTGCCTACAAGTCGTTGGCGTAAAGCAGAGCTTTTGGAGTGGCTTACTTCGAAAAATATTAAGTTTCCAAAAGATCCACTAAGGAAAGAACTTTACAGAATTGCAAAAATGAACAAGAAAAAATACAAAACCTACATTGTAGAAGAAATGGCTTCTTCTCGTGGTATATCAGTTCTTCGACTTCCCCCTTATCATTGTGAACTTAATCCCATAGAATTAATTTGGGCTCAGGTAAAGGGGGAAATTGGAAAAAATACTACTTTTAAAATAAACGATGTTGTGAAAATGTTTGAGAGTGCTGTAAGTCATGTTAGTAAGGAAAATTGGACAAACTATATCGAGCATGTTATCAAAGTAGAGGCAAATATGTAGAAAATTGACAATATTTGTGATGATTTAATCGACCCTATTATTATTAATGTTAACAACGATTGTATGTATTCCAATAATTATTTCTTTTCATTTTTTATTATATTATAATTTAAAACGTATTTTTTTCCCAAAATACACACCACTGCATTGCGTTATTGCTTATCTGCTAATCCTTTAACAATGAAGAAACCCTAAACTTTGCTACAACTGAAACAAATACGGGGTCGATCTACCTGGTTTTTAGATTTACGGAAGAAATGTAATTTAAAGTAAGAGATTTATCAAAAATTTCATGGTGCTCCCTGTAAAGGATTTGTATACTTAATTAGGGTTTATTACTCCTCGTACTCTTTGTACATACTATAATTAAATCACAAATTTTGTGTTGCAAAGTTTAAATGTTTATATATGGATTTTCTAGAAGTATGTAAGTAACCAAAAAAAAGATTTTTCAAATAGGAATGCCGATAGGATGACGGGCGTATGAAAAACGAGGCAGTTCTTAATCTCAGTTTCTTATCCGTTTTATGGTAGGTGTACGTATTGTTATACAGATAAAAAATGAAGTCTTGGTTTGTTCTTTTATTCCGCTTCGGTGAGTATGCGACACCTTCATCAAAAAAAAAGAGTGAAAAATGTAAATCAAGTTGACATTGCTATTATAATGATATCTAATTTTTTTTAAAATATGTTACGTGGTTTTTTTAGAAGTAAAGTTTATTATAGAAAAAGTACTAAGCAAAAACTCAAAAATACGGGGTCGATCTACCTGGTTTTTAGATTTACGGAAGAAATGTAATTTAAAGTAAGAGATTTATCAAAAATTTCATGGTGCTCCCTGTAAAGGTTTTGCATACTTAATTAGGGTTTGTACATACTATAATTAAGTCACAAATTTTGTGTTGCAAACTTTAAATGTTTATATATGGATTTTCTAGAGGTAAGTAACCAAGAAAAAGATTTTTCAAATAGGAATGCCGATAGGATGACGGGCGTATGAAAAACGAGGCAGTTCTTAATCTCAGTTTCTTATCCGTTTTATGGTAGGTGTACGTATTGTTATACAGATAAAAAATGAAGTCTTGGTTTGTTCTTTTATTCCGCTTCGGTGATTATGCGACACCTTCATCAAAAAAAAGAGTGAAAAATGTAAATCAAGTTGACATTGCTATTATAATGATATCTAATTTTTTTTAAAATATGTTACGTGGTTTTTTTAGAAGTAAAGTTTATTATAGAAAAAGTACTAAGCAAAAACTCAAAAAAAATATGAATAAATCTAAAAATCTATAACTACTTAGTGATAAAATAACAATTATTTATCTACACTATTGTTATTAGATAGAACAATTAAACAATCTTAAATTTCTTTAAATTAATATATTTTAATTGAGAACACAAAAAGAGAAGAACTATTCATATTTATTTGTTCGTATGCTACATTCAAATCAAAGGTATAGTAGTTTTCATAATTAATGGTATTGACTGAAGAATTATAATAAAACCAATTGTCCATAACAATAACAGCGCCTTTTGGAATTAGATCCAACATTTGAACAAACCATTCCTCGAAGACATCCCCACTCATATCTTCGTGATAGTCCCCCGTGCGTTTGGAAATAAAAGTTAATAATCCACCATCAACAAAACCTTCAGAACTTCCAACATGGACAATGATAAGTCTTTTTCCTTTTCTAGATGGTGGCTGCAAACCTAACGACAAACCTTCCACGAATGCCTGCCTTCCGCTTTTAATGTTTTCATCTTGCCAAGATTTGGAAGCTATATATCCAGCATTTATCCATGTTTCGTCTAAGTAGAAGATTTTCAAATTTTGTTCTCTGGCATGTCGAATGCTTCTTAAATAGTCTCTTCTCCAAAAAACTATTTCCGGTTTATCTATCAAGAGAAATTTTCTATAATGTTTTGTATATCTGAAACCCACATCTTTCAAAAGTTTGCATAATGTCATTCTGGAGAATTTTGTATAGTCCGTATCTTCTTGCACTGATGTCATAATTTTGTCAAGTGTTGGAATTTCCTTTCGTAAGTAAAATCCATGGACTTTACGCCTTAGTCTTTGTTTTAATGACTCATCGATCTCAATTGGTTTTCGGCCTAAAGGAGTTTTAGGGGGTTGAAGAGTTCCATTCTTGCTTTCTTTTAGTAATCTATAAATTGTAGATTGAGCAACACACAACATAGCAGCCGTTAATTCCACAATTTCATCAACACTTGCACTTGGATCCTTGTTTTTCAATGATATATAACAATTCAATATCAGAGTTTTTTCATTTAAAGATAATGGACCTGTTTTTGGTCGTTTAGATGGTCTTTGGCTTATTGACATTGTTTGGTACTTGCACAATTAACATTCAACAAATGTTTTAAATATATTCCAACTGTTTACAATATTATGAAAACTATACAACTTCATACAACTTTACTCAAAGAACTAATACTAAGTATTGATTTAATGTATCTACTTTCATTTAAAATAATATTCCCGATAATGTTTCTAAGAAAACTGGGTTGTTTGGAAAATCCCTCTCAATAATCGAATAATCTGTAAATAGATGTAATTGTTTTAAGCCGTTTCTGAGAAAAATTTCCCAAACACTACATATAGGGTAATACAAATAAAAAATATTCATTTTGCTTCTTTGAATTTAATAAAAATTGTAACGATATCTTGCTATCTTGACTTTAATTAATTTTTTAAAAATATATTGCATTGTAATTTATTTGTGACAATATTCAAAGTTTAAATTAATCTTCTTACAAACAGAACAAAAATATATAAAATAATTATTGGTACAGATTGGTTTTTTTTCTATTATGAATAAACTGTGTTACCTTTCTTTATCAAACTTACTAAAATGTATGTACCTCTATTACTTTTTTTATTAAAATTAGTACATCCCGTTACCTCTGACCTAAATCGTATATTCTTTAGCATAGTTGCAACTCATTCGTTCAATTCAAAATGTACCTTACGGTATACCCTCTTAAAATATATTTTGGTACGTCTATGAAATCTACTTAAATGAATGATTTATTATTCCTTGTCCTTTCTATATAGACTATAGTACAATACATTTACTTTTTTTCATTTTTTATTCTAAATATTTACCTTCTTACAATATTTGAAAAATTTACACAAAAATTAGCAAACAAACTACATATTAGGTAACATTTTTATTAATTAAAACCGTAGTATCGATATAAAATGTCCATTTCTGATTTTTAAAATATCCTTTCTCTTTTCTTTTACCAACACAGGTACACACATTATAGTCAATGTAAGGTACAGAAAATACAATATAATAATAAAAGGTATAGAAAATTTTAAAATATGGAATAAGTTAATAGTTTTAAAACCATTGGGAATATTAGGTATGGCATACGTTATTCTGAGCAAAGTTGGTTTTCCAAAAGGAAAGCACGTAACCGGAAGCCATAAATTATCATTTTAAAAGTTACGAGAATATCAGACACGAACGAAACGCATTTAGTGAATGGGTTTAAATGAAACAAAATCGTGTTCCATCCATGTCCCATTAAGGAAGTTGCAAAAACGTATAAAATATTAATTTTATTCTTAAAATAAGATATGCTTATTTTTTCAACAATATATGAATTAAATTTATTGTAGGTATTAACCCTTCCTCTGTGAAAGTCCATCTTACTAAGAATAATAAACAGAATAATCGTTGTAAATGGATGTAACCATACCATATAAATCAAATCATCCTATAACACATAAATTTACAACTTTTCTATGATACATATAGAGCATTTTTAATTCCAATAGACAAAAATAACTTTGATAAAGAAATTGACATTATAAATATAGGTAGGGGAGGGTGGTCCACAGTGAGACAATGGTTCTCGCTTTCAAATTTGGCGCTGAATTAAGTTGATATTTTACTTGTGGATGGGTTTTGTTTGGTGCCATATGCCGGTGTAGTGAATTCGCATTTTCTCGAGTTTTGTGAAATAATATCCAAGAATTTTTTTTTACGAAGGTAAGTAGTTACTTTTTAGAAGGTATTATTGAAGTAGTAATTAACAGCAGGTAGTTTAATTTGATAATTTCACTTTGAAACATTATTGTTATTGTTGTTGGCCCTAACCTCACAAAATTTCGACCATAGAATATCACTTCTTAGAATAACGCATTGGGTTAATGTATAAGGACTAAAATAGTACACAGTGAGACACCACATTAGGTACACAGTGAGACTAAGGGCCAGTTTTTCAATCGCTTGTTAAAAGCTTCTGTTACTTGACCAAAAGTTAACCGTGACCAACAGCTAAAGTTTCTGTTAAAGGTTATGGCGTTTTTCAATGCACTATCTAACTTTTAGCTACGAAACTGCCTGCTATCATTAAATTTGCTGGGTTGGTAAAATTGATTTTTTGGTTTGGTTTGTTAATTTCTTAGAACGGTAAATAAAGATATTGTTTTGTGTTCAATTTAGTTGAGTTAACCTAAGTTTTTATGGTTTTAAATAGAAAAAGAAGATCTTTGTTTTTATTAGTTTTATTTATTTTGTTGAGTATTATTTTAAAAATTTTATATTTTCAAATGGAAACACCAAAGAAAAACAGGATATCTAATTTTTCACTATCTGATAAATCCTTGTTATTAAAATTAACAAATCATTTTAAAACAACTATTGAATGCAAAAAGACGGATGCCGTTACTTGGAGAGAAAAATATTTTTAGTTTTAAAAGAGAATTGAAATAAAAGCTTACCTGTCTGTGTGTGTTTCAATTTGATTTTCGATTTGTTCTAATAATAACATAACAGTTTCCTTTGAAAGTCGAAATCTTACGCGAAAATCTAACATCAAACTCTTCAAAAGGGTTCGACCTTTCTTTAACAATATAATATGGTCTCCTTTCATATTCAAGGTATTCCAATATTTCTTCATCATCATCACTCATACAAAAATCAAATATCTCATTTTTCCGTTAAACAACTTGCTAACTACTAGTTACAAATCCAAACAGAGACTTTGAAGTTTTTGCTAATATAACAGAAACGTTAGCTTGTAGTCAACCTTAACAGTTAGTTGAAGAAACACTTTGACTCCTTGTTAAGGGTTAACTGATAGCTAAATTTGCTTAGCTGGAGATTGAAAAACCGGCCCACAGTCTGTACCAGTTTGTAGTAGGTATCTTCAATATTAATAATATTTTTTATAAATAAAGCAAAGTTAAAGTTTTTTTCCTGTTTTTAATGAAGATAATAAATTATGAACATTACTATATTTCGGTGTTCATTTCAGATGGTAAGAAAACAGAAACCACGAAAAATTGCGACCTTTTCAAAAGAATCAATGAGTAGGGCGTTTGATTTGGTTATAAATGAGAACATGTCTTTGCGAAGAGCCTCCGAATTATGTGCTGTAAAATCTCAAACATTGTAAAGGGAAAATCTCCTTCACCCCTAATTATAGCTGCAGATTGGTGTTTAACGAGAAACAAGAACCAAATTTTAAAGAGTATTTGGAAACCTGTAGCAAAATGGCGTATGGGCTAACGACTTTAGACATTCGTAAACTGGCATATGAAGTTTCTGTTGTAAATAAACTGAAAAGGCCAGAATCCTGGAATTTAACAAAAATGGCAGGTAAAGATTGGCTACGAGGTTTTATGCAACTCTGCAAAACGTTAAGTATAAGACAACCAGAGGCTTGTAGCTTATCAAGACTGACTTCTTTTAATAGACACAATTTAGGAATTTTCTTCGAAAATCTCCGTAATATTTTGAATAAAAACCCTTCTGCTGCTGGAACTTCCCTGGTACCAGTCCTAGTATTTCCCAGGAAATTTTTTAAGCCGCATATGTTACAAGGTGCTCCTCCCGATACATTAGGGTTAGCATCACAAAGCGGCTGGATGAATTCCGAATTATTTGTCGAGGTACTGGAACATTTTATCAAACAAACAAATAGTTCAATAAATAATCCTTCTCTAATGATTTATGATAATGCAGAGTGTCACAAATCTGCAAAAATAGTGAACAGGGCTAGAGAGGCTGGAGTTTTTATAATAACGTTGCCTCCACATTGCAGCAATAAAATGCAGCCCCTTTTCGGTCCGTTCAAATCGTATTATAACAGAGAATGTGATAAATGGATGCTAAATAATCCGGGTATTCCTTTAACAATTTACAACATAGCCGGCAATATAGTTAAAGGATTTGGAAGATCGGGGATTCATCCCTTTAACCCCGATATATTTGCCGATTTTCTTCAGCAAGCGTAACTGATAGACTATTATTATTAGACACCGATAAGAGCACAGATGTATCTAATGAACCAGGTCCAATTCATGTTAATGTTGCTGCAATAAATTCTGGTAGCGAAGATAATGATGTTGAGACACCAAATCGACAAGCTGAAGTAACTGAAGTTGCCCAAGTAACTCCACCAAAAGAAGGCATTAGGTTTTTAAGCCCTGAAATTATACGAGGGTTTCCTAAAGCAAGACCAAGGAAGACTACCAGAGCACGAAGAAATAAAAAAAAGTGCAGTGTTTACCGATACCCCTGAGAAGTTAATTATTGAAGAAAAGGAACAAAAGAAGGCAATGAGCCAAAAAACTAAATCCTACATGAATGAATTAAAATCATTAAAAAAGGGGAAAAACGCGAAGGTACCATCGAAGAGCAAAAAGATTTCAGAAGAGAGCGATACAAGTAGTGAAAGTGTAGAGGATTCCTCGGACATGGAAATGGATGAAGAAAATTTTATGCTGGATCAAGATCCCAATATTCCAGTAACAGAAGGAAAATTTGTACTCGTAGGGTTCCCTGGTAGAATACGCTATGTTGGGAAATTTGCAGGTAACAATGTAGCTATAATACTTCGTACTATTGCTTATTTTTTATTTTTCTTTTAATTACAGAAGTAAAAGAGCAAGATGGAGAGTTCAAAGTATCATTTGTGAGGAAAACTTATAAAATAGACAATGCTTTTGTCTTTCCTAATGTTGAAGATGTCTCTTTTGTAGACTGAAATACCCATGTCTCACTGTGTACTGAGTACTGTCTCACTGTGCCCGGCATGAGGTACACAGTGAGCCAGTTTTCATGAGAAAATTAAAGGCGTGTTCACAATTTGGGTTTTTCTTCAGTTTTAATCCACTCTGTTGTAGGTTTAAATAGGCTTCTAAACCATAGTTAAGAAATTAAATTAAATTTTTGAAATTTGTGAGTTTTATTTGAAGAAATATGATTTTTGTCTCACTGTGGACCACCCTCCCCTACATCAATTCATTTCATAAATAAATTAATTAATAAGAAATAACAGAAAGTGTTAGTACACCTTATATTCCCTAAGATCAAAAATATTATTGATTGTAATGAGCTTCAGAATAATTAGGACTTGATTAATAATTGGTGTAACAGGAATAAATTAACTTTGAATGTCAAAAAGTGTAGTAGTAACCTTCACTACAAAAAATGAAAATGTTAACTGTGCATACTCTGTCCAAATGTCGAAACTCGAAAAATGTAATACTATAAAGGATCTAGGAATTGTATTCGATACCAAATTAACTTTTTCAAACCATCTTGAGCTAAAAATATCGGAAGCCATGAAAATGTACGGTTTTCTTATTCGAAATTGTTTTACAAATACAACTCCGATCAAATTATTATTTTACTCACTAGTACGATCTAAGCTGGAATACGGAAGTATTATTTGGTACCCCATATATAATTGTTATACATCAGGCATTGAAAAAGTTCAGAGAAAACTTCTGAAATATTTGGCTTTCAAAACTGATGGTATATATCCAGAACGAGGTTGTGAGTTTGATGCACTTTCTGTTAGATTTGATTTAGATAGTTTAGATCTAAGGTGAGACCTCTGTTCATTAAAGTTTCTTTACAAACTACTTCATAATTCAATTGATCCTGCAGTTATTCTGTCACAAATTAATATGAATGTTCCAATTTTTAATTCCAGAAGTAAATTAACCTTTAGATGTAGTAGAGCAAGAACAAATATCCTTAAAAAATCCCCGATAAATGTAATGTGCACGAACTATAATAAGATATGACACATTGTGTCAACCGCCAACCTGAAGGAAAGCCTGGAACTGCTAATGTCAACACACTTCCCCGACTCCAGATTTCAAAATATGGCTACCTGGAGGAACGAGGAACAACACTATCCTACGGATGACGACTGGAGAATAGCAAACCAGATTGTCGACGAAGACAAATTAAGGTTGGCCATTCTGAGCTTCTCCCCCTTTAAATCACCAGGAACTGACGGCATTTATCCAGCCCTACTACAGTGGGGCCTGGAGGTGTTGATGCCGCACGTGGTAGGAATCCTCAAATCCTCCTTGGCACTGAGGTACATTCCGAAAGGTTGGAGAGAAGTCTAGGTGGTCTTTATACCAAAACCAGGAAGATTGGACCATTCCATTCCAAAAGCATACAGACCCATCAGTCTCACATCGTTCACAATGAAAACTTTGGAGAGACTATGTGAAAGGTACATAAGAGATTACACGTAATCCACTATATCCAAATCAACATGCATACACCCCAGGAAAATCGACAGATTCGACCCTCCACCTTGTGGCTGGCAGCATCGAAAGATCGTTGGACAAGAAAGAGTCCACCTTGGGCGTATTTATAAATATCAAAGGTGCGTTTGACAAAACCACCTTCCTTAAAATAACCAATGCTGTTACTAAAAGGGGCATTCCCCAGACAGTAAATGGATGGATATACAACATGCTCTCCCAGAGAGCAAATAATAATTAGCGTGGAAGATGTCACTATAAGAGGCCTGGTTGTCAAAGGATGTCCACAGGGAGGGGTGCTCTCACCTCTACTGTGGAACTTGGTCTTAGACTCCTTACTCAACCACCTAAGCAGTGAGAACTTCTACACTATTGCTTATGCAGATGACCTAGTAATTCTGCAAACAGGAAGGTTTAAGGAAACACCTAACCTAACCTAGAATGCAAGGCACTCAATATCATAGAAAGCTGGTACAAGGATCACTCACTGTCATTAAACCCACAAAAGACAGAGATGGTCCTTTTCACAAGGAAAAGGAGGCTTGTGAACCTTCGGGCTCCAAAATTCCTAAAAACTGAATTAAACTTCTCTGCAGAGGTGAAATATCTAGGGATCACCTTTGACAGCAAGTTAACATGGAACTCTTATCTAGAAAATAGAGTCAGAAAAGCATATATTGCCTATGAACAGTGTAGAAGAACCATTCGTCGTACCTGGGGATTGTCACCAAGGGTCACGGAGTGGATCTACACTGCAATCATAAGACCTATGCTAACCTACGGCGCGATTGCCTGGGGAGTAAAAACAAACCAGCTGACAGTCGTCCGCAAATTTGACCATTTACAAAGAACTGCATGCCTTAACATAACAGGAGGGATGAGAACTACACCAACTAGAGCGATGGAGGTGATCCTCGGTCTCATCCCACTTGATATATATATATTAATATGATTTAATTTTTCTTTAATTTTTATGTTTGATTTATTATAGTTTATTTGTTAATATCCCACGTTGGTATTGTCAATTTATTATGATTTAAATTTAATGATTATTATTATTTAAATTGTTTATAGTTAATTTATCAATATCCCGACTTAGTTCTATTAATTTGATATGTTTTAATTGGTTTGATTATTATAATTTATAATTTTGTTTTGTTTTATTGGTTTTGTCAAATGTTTTGATTGATTTTAATGATTAAATACTATTTAATTTTATATAAAGTTTACTTGTTCTTCTGTAATTCTATGGTTGGGCGCCTTATCAAAATTTTAACTAGCTCAGACTATTTGTTTTGAAATTTAAATTTAAAATCTGACTCTTATCAGGGTAGGATTCAAATTAAAATATTATTTAATAATTAACACACAATAAATTTAATGTCAAGTATCTCAAAGAAATTTTACAAAAAACTGTTAATTGGTTTTCATATGTTTAGTACAAATAAATAAATGAATAGCCTTATATGAAAAGAATGAAGATGATACATACAAATAAAATTAATTTACAGTCACAAAATAACAAATACACAAATACTAAACCTTAACTATGACACGTACCTTTTATTATAAAGTTCGTTCTCTAAAAATTGCTACTGTCTAAATGGAATGGCACGAAAAATTCGGATCGGCTTCTCCTCGTCTGCCTTCGGAACAGTAATACCACAATATGGCGGCTAAGGACCAGTTGCAGAAAGAATGCTCAAATTTAATCTTTCAAATTCTTTTGGAATCAGTCTCTGATTTGACAAACTTATTACTTTGGTAAGTAATTTAATAATGGTTTATTACTTTACTGTATGTATTTTTAATGTTACATGTATTAATTTAACATAAACAGCTTTTAATTAATGCAAAAAATTTTCTTCTAGTAATCAATTAATACATACGATGTTAATTGCTCTGCTACCAAAATCAAAAGAGAGAGAATCATCGATTTTCCGGACTTTTTATAGGCTTCCAGGAAAAATGACAAGTATGACATCAAAAACCGAAATTCCATTGTTTAAATGCAAAATTCTAACCAAAATTCTTGAATATGAAGGTAATGAAATTACAAAACTAATAGTATCTTTTTTTAACTTATAGTGAGATCTCATCCTTATATTTACCAAAAAAATTTATTTCTTTAATTTTAAATAGACTTTTTCCTTGTAAATTTATTATTAAAAATTAGGCAGTTTGCTGGAGCTGTCATATTTTCTAGACTTTAAAATTTAAAATAAAACTATCAATTGTACTTAAAATTACTATAAATCAATTAAACTAATCCTATCTTAACTATAAATTACTATTTTTAAACCCTAACAACTAAAATTTAAACTTTTAAAAGATTTTGTTATTTGTATCTCTTACACAAGAGTCTCTGTGTTAACAAAGATTAACATTTTAAAATTTATATAAACACCTTACTCACTTATCCTACATACATTTTGTTACATAAAATGTCCTTTGTTAATGTTTATAAACTAAGTTTTTCAATAGTTTTTTCACTGTGTACTCTTTAAGTGTTCTATTAAAAAAAAATTATGTGATTAAGACCAACACTATTGATATGAGAATTAGTGTACTATATTTCACCACACCTGCTACATGTTTTTAATTGTTCTTGTGTCTTTTTTAGGTACTCATGATCTATTGGTATACTTGTTTGTACAATATGGAAGACTATAATTTGTCTTTTTATATTTTTGTAAGTACTTCCTTTTTATAATATTAATTTAAATACTTTACTAACTAAAATTACATGTTGATTTCTTAAACATGTGAAAACCATTAATACTTTTGATTTTTATTTTCTTTTTATTGTTTCAGATTAAACTTAGAATTTTAAAAGAGAACTAGGACACAAAAAAAAATTGTTATGTAAAAGTGTACTTATTATGGATTGGAAATATTTAATTGTTATAAAATAGCAAAATATGGATCCTATTCAATATAAAATGCCCATTACATTCTTTGTTTATTTTAAATGTATGTCTTGTGAAAATTATGAACTTGGAAACTTTAGATGTACAAAAGAAAAAGTAAATGCTGATTCTATAAAACTTTATTAATAAGTTTTATAGAATCAGCATATCCTTTTATTGGAAATTATAAGGTAAGTTCTACTTATTAAATTTTTAACTATTAGATATCTATCTCAATATATCAAGGAGGTGGTTTTGTTTGTTTGACCATGCTACGGCTCCGCTCTACCGGTACACAACTTGAAGTAGAATCTGGTGAGTCGAAGTGTGGTTTGTGACGCAAAGCTATAAACGAGTTTCCAATGCTACAAGCAAACACAGAATCGATTTCACCAAGATATGCCTTTCACAGGCACTACAAGATAATCATTAATGACAACGCTCAAAATACATTGGCGACAGGTACTATATGTATCTTCACCGATGGAGCTAAGACAAAAGAAAGTTTAGGATGTGGAATTTACTCCAGATCCCTAAACCTAAATATAAAATGGGCAATGGGTTGTAATGCAAGTACAGCTCAGACAGAGCTAACTGCCGTCTCCATAGCCGCAAAAGAGATCACCAAAAGAGAAATCACTGGCAAAAACATCCGTATCCTTACGGACAGCAGACACATGGACCTTACGGAAGCCTGCAACAATAATGTGGTTACTCTAGGCTGGATAAAAGGTCATGGAATTTCAAAAGGCAACCGCATAGCTGACTCGCTGGCTAGAAAAGCTGCCTCCCAAAGGCTCTTGGGACTCGGTAGTCTTGTCAGCTTGCCGGCATCAGCGGTGGTTGACCTAGTAAAGGAACGCTCCCTTGACAAATTCAGGGAAAGATGGGACGAAGAAAAAGGTTGCATACTATCCAAGGAACTTCTGAAGTATCCGAATACGTGGCCATGACCAGAAAGGACCTGCGGTTGGTCACAGGTATACTTACTGACCATTGTATTTTACAGATAATCCCACAAATAATTTTATTCCATAAGAGGTTTCCAATCGACTCGAAATAACCTTAAATATTAGGTAGATGTTCCTTACAACTATTAGCGGTGCTGCCACATTTTCTTGTAAATACCACCAACTATTATTTTTCTCCATAAACAATATTGAAACTACTAATTATTATTTGCTTATATACTTTTTAGACATTTTGTATGTTAATATACACATTTACGAATTTTTCCAACCGTAATTTTAATACTATTTAAAAAATTCCAGATTATTTGAGGAGCTTCTGAAACTAGTCAGATTATACATATTTTTTTTTAATAGATTTTAATGATATCCAATATACCGACAAAACATCCTTAAATCAAAAATAAAATCTAACAATTTAATATTTAGTTCTTCTCAAATTTAATCACTTTTTAATGGGTAATAAATTACTTGAAATTGCACAAAAAAAGCGACACTAAAATTTCTATCTAATTTATCTAGTGAGTAACTGCAGAAAAATAGGATGCTTTTGCAAATTGAATAAAACGAACATCACAAGGCCCTCTCTGATGTTCAAGTGAAGCGCCTCGGGATCCATTTTGCCATTTCATTCGAAATTGATTGGAGCTCGGACTTCAAGGGTGTAAATTCATTTCCTGTCGTATCCGACAGTTACGTAGCTCTAAGTCTTGAAATGAAGATGGGCCAGTTATTCTTAAACGGAAAGGTTTTTTTTGTATGCTTTAATTTCGGTATACGTGATTTTTGGGTATTTGTATAAAGTGAAAAACAATTAGTAAAAAAAGTGGTAAAAAGTTTTGTTTTAACTTTTATCCTGTTGTTATCTTCAATCAGACACTAACTAAAGGTAATTCTACTTATTTCAAAAAACTGTTTCGATAATATAAGATATTACAAAAATCAAAAGTTGACAAACTCTCAAACTTTTTTAATGACAACTTCAAAATTATATATCACAATTTATCAAAATTCCCGATGACGTAGTATCACTAAACCTCTTCATTCTCCAACCCAGAAGAAATAATTTCTCCAAAAATTCATATTTCGGAAACTAAAATTTAAAACGGATAGGAGGTTTGACTATTCTCCCATATCGTGTTACTGTAGTCCCCTTCTTTTGCTCAAAATCTTTATTTTCTACGGAGACATGATCTTTGTCAGAACTTGTGGAAGTGGGAAAAGAAGATTTACTCGTCGATTGGTTTCCATTTCTTGGTACCAAAGACCATCATATGCAAGCAATATTTCCGCAGATGAAAGATTGATCGTAGACTTCAAAAGAAAAAGAGTGTCTTCCATCTAAACTGGATAATTGCGTGTGATAGCAAGTATGTTTAATAGTTTCTGTATGGTAGTCACCAAAGAGGGCATGCATCAATTCCTCTTCTCTTAAAACTTTAAACTGCATATCAACCGCTGTTTTTCTTAAAATATATGATTTCTGAGATCCAGTATCTATAAGTGCTCGAATTCTTTTGGTCTGGTGTCTTAGAAGAGGAATTTCTGTTTGGCACAATTTGATGAGAATTCAAATTCTTTTGTTCTTCATTCGGGCACATTAATGAAATATGTTTACCTCTACAATTCTCACATCTGAGTCTTGAGAACATAGTGCATTTTCTTGCTAAATGTCCATGTCTTGAACATCGAAAGCAGCAGCCGTCGTCAAGTAATTTCCTTTTTCGTTCCAAAAAAGTCATCTTTAAAGCATCCTCACATTTGGCGGTAATATGCTCTTGTTTGCAAAAACTCCATCTGGGATTCTGGTTAAACAAACCCGTCACGGAAGGAATAGAATATTTAACTTCTGTAGCTTTCTTCTGTTTTGTTTCAAAGCTTGCAGCCAACGAAATTCTTTCTTCATTTTCAACTTCACGCTTTAAAAATAACATTAGTTTATCTAAGCGCATCTTTAACGAGTCATCGGTTGAAAATGTTGAGCTTCGTTGCCAAGTTCTTAAGACCTCTTCTGGCAAACCTGACTCTAATAAAGGATAAAGCATGGCTGAGCAAGTATCTGTAGTAACTCCAAGAGTATCTAAAGCTCTTAATTGAGCTTCCATTTTATCTTATATTGAGGCTGAATTAACTTTGTTGGTCAAATTATTCAAAACGAGTTTAAGAAGTTCACGGACATAGAATTCTATCAGCAAATCATTTCGACCAAATCTGGACTTTAAACTATCAATGACCTTATTATAGTTTTCCCCAGTGGGTGGATAACTCTAAATAAGCTGTCTAGCTTTCGAATTTGAAATGGTAGCTTGCAATAAATGTTGGAATTTATCATCATCTTCCATTTCATCGTCTTCGTGGATACGTTTGAATAGACTCCAGAACTGTATCCAATCTTTAATGTCGCCGCCAAACTTTCTAAAATCTATCTTCGGTAAGTTTAGTTTTGGTCGACTTGAAGAATAAAACGGTGCTAACTTTATCAACCCATCTTGACCTGTGCAAACCAACAAAAAATGGACTGGCTCAGGATCAGAGCAGAGGTTCTGGGTGGCTTGTGGGAGGGAGCGGTTTTAGCAGCTAAGGATCTCCCCAAGCGGCCCAGAATTCTTGTTTTTGTTCCTGGGCCGGTCAAACAGGAGGAAAAGGTGAGTGAACGCCTTGGAAAGCAGAATGCAAGGAATCAGCTGACTTCTTCTGAGTGTAACAGTACCTGTTAACATTTTAAGCACCTGGTATCCTAAATATTAAATTAAATTAGTACCGCTAGCTCCATCTTTCCTAAAAAAAATTTAATAATAAAATAATGAATACGGTCTCTATAATTATAATTGGAAGTTCAAAGTAGCTACGCTATACGAGGTGTACTAATGAGTTGGCATTATCGAGTTCAAGAGGTTTTAATAATTATTCCCAGTCTCATTTCTTCTATTGGTTTACTGTGATGTACAGAAAGTTGGAATATAATACAGTAAACTAGAAGCATCTCTTTAATTTGAAGATTCAGTAAACTTGAACAGCTTGTAAACTTTAAGCTCTCGTATGCACGAACATTTTTAAATGGATCATCTCTACAACTTGGGCAGATCATCCCTCCTCTCGTGATCTTCCATAGTCATTTGGAACCACCTAAACAATGCCGTAGCGACCCCAACGTGCGGCGAAGGATCGTCCACCATTGTGGACGGAAAAGTGAAGAAAAAGGGCAGATTATAGCCTGTCTCTGTCGAAGAGGTCTCCTTTGACTTTCAAAGTCTTGGGGGGAGGCTGCGTTGACAAAGAGAATCAGGGTCCTTTAGGGGAACCTCCATAACAGTAAAGGGGCTTCGGCAAAACTTACTGTGCGTTCATTTTAGAAGTAAAAACACTGCGGTTCTTGAGATTCTAGCAGACCAAATTCAGGAAGATATTATCTCGGCATTCGCAAACAACTGCCTTTATGGTAAGATCCAATAGAAATGTGTCCTGGTGGATTAGTAAACTTGCTGAAGCGCTCAGGCAACTCAGGGAAAATTTAAATAGAGCTATAGAACATTCAATGGAGTGGAGTAAATACATAAGGCCATCACTGAATACAACAAAATCTTAGGAAATCGTAAAGAGATTCCTGTAGGAGAGAGACATTTCTGTAAAGGGGTGCTATGGGCGGCCTCATGATTGGTGCGTGTGAAACACCAGATACATCGAACAATTTTCTAGGGGAAAGGTCAGGCGCCGGGGCTCTTGATTAGTAGCAGCCATAAGTAGAATGAGAGGATGTAAAACTCCTCAATAGCCTTTGCGAAAGCTGTCACCAACTAACCCAAGTGAAGGTGTGAAGGTACAGTGGCGCCGTACTGGATGGTCACGGGGAATGTGACCTCGAACAGTCCCCTGGGGCACCATACGAAACCCCCTTGTACCTCAGCTTTACCTCCTCATGCGGGGCTCTGAGGAGGTGGACAAATATTTCCCTAGCTACTCGTGGGATTAACATGGAAGAATCACAAACAAAATCAAGTGCCGACTAGCATTGATAAGGCTGGTCAATGAGGCAATTTTGAATGCCTATCGAGAAAACTGCCCAAATCGAATAAGGCAACGCAAAAGGAAAACAGTTTAGTAGAATAATTACCTTGAGGAATTAAGAATCAAGGTAAGAAGGCTATTTAATAAAGACAAGCTCAACCTAAACTGGGACCTTTACGCATTATAATAAGGAGATCCGGAAGGCCAAAAGGGGCTGATGGAGAAGGTTCTGTTAGGAAATTTCAGTGACCACAGAACGCGCCCGTATCCACAAGGTCATGGCCATGGTGGACTCTAATAACAAGGTGAGTTTCCTGAAAAAAACTATGCGGGGTTGGCTCAGGAAAGTTTGAAGTTGCTGCCAAAGGTTGGCAGGAGGTATCCAGCAATCTCCAAGAGGTTGGCAGATCCAGTCGGGAAGGCTGGCAAATTGCCAGTGCCATCACACGACCAGATAAAATAAGATGGAAAGCAGAGCCTTCTATAAGAGCGAATCTTAACTGTTACACTGATGACTCTAAAACAGACTCTAAAGTAGGAGCCGGAATTTATGGGGTACAAGAGAGGATCATGATCTCTTTGAGCCTTGGAAGACATGCCACTGTCTTTCAGGCAGAAGTAATGGGGGTGCAATGTTGTGCAGAAGAGTTGATGAGACGGAAGGTAAAAAGCCAAAGCATCGTCATCTACTTCGATAGCCAAGCAGCACTAAAAGTGATAGGCTCATTTCGGATATCTTCAAGTCTGGTGTGGGAGTGTCGCAAGGTCCTTAACATACTAGGTAGTCATGGCCTGGCACCCTAGTCTGGGTGCCAGGCCATACAGGAATAAAAGGCAATGAAAAAGCTGATCAATTAGCCTAGAAAGGAGCGACTGAGGTCATGATAGGACCAGAACCTTCATGTGGAATTGTCAAATGCCTCGTTAAGGAGAGTATCCAATAATAGATAAACAATTCCTGAAAGACCCGTAGGTCAAATTGTCATGCGACCTCCAAAGTCGAGAAACGATGAGGATGATGGTGGGAATGCTGACCTGACACTGCAGGCTGAGGAAACATATGAACACAATAGGCCTAGTAGATGATAGCCTTTGTAGGTTCCGCCAGGAAGAAGAAATATACAAAAATACTGAAAAAAAATGAAATTCTGAGACTATTTTTAAAAGAAGGATGGACTCCAGTAAGGTGCGCTGTTGAATTTAGGTACATAAGTGGATCCTTATTAGAATATGCTCTTAAAAAAGAAGGACTTTTGCTACAAATTAACAAAGCTTTAGATACAAATATGATGATTGATTTGATAGCTGTTGGGCTTCCAAATTTTGTAGCTTTTAAGAGAAACGAAAGATCTGTTCAATGAAATAAGAGGAACATTTAATGAAAACGAAAACTACGGGAAAAAAGAAAAATTTTACTTCGAGAAGAACGAAAATAAAGTGCAAGAAAGAAAATCTTGCAGGATTTGTAAAAAAAAGAAGGCAAAGGTAAACGTTACCATCACGAATCAAGGTATTGGTTATTGAAAAATCAACTTAGAACGGTTAATAACCATCAACTGGAAACAGAATTAAATGAAACAAATCCAAAAAATTCCTAATACCATAATTAATTAAAATTAATAGAAAAGATCTAAAGAAACGCCAAGTCAAAACCACAGACTTTTATTCAGGTAATATACAATTATTGCAACTAGTTTCGGTCTAAATTAGGCCCTCATCAGGCTGTAAAGAACACAATAAATTAGTAAACAAGAAAAATTGGTGGTTGAAAAATTTTAAAAACCGTTAACGGTGGTAGAATACGAGGGTTGCCTGAAAAGTTTCCGACCTCAACATGAAGATGGCAGCACTAGTAAAAAAAATTTGGGGAATGTGTTTGCGCATGCTTTGAAAGGTACCCACTAAAATTTCAGCCATTTTGGACGCGCAGTTGTTGTTTGACAATCATTTGAGTGAGTCGATGTGAGTGTTTTTATGAAAATGGAAAAAATGGAGTATCGAGCTGTCATTAAATATTTGTTTTTGAAAGGCAATAAGCCTACGCAAATCAAAGACGAGTTGGACGCTGTGTACGGGGACTCTGCACCATCATTTATCACCGTGAAATTTTGGGCTGCAGAATTTAAACGTGGCCGTGCCAGCTTGGGTGACGATGAACGTTCGGGACGTCCAAAAACTGCATCCACTAACGATAATATCGCTCAAGTTCACCAAATGGTGCTAGACAACCTTCGAATTAAAATTAGAGAGATAGCAGAGGCTATAAACATGTCCAAAGAACGTATTTGTCACATATTGAATCAAGATTTAGGCATGAGAAAGCTGTCCGCGCGTTGGGTGCCGCGTTTGCTCACTTTGAACCAAAAACGTGTTCGAATGAACATTTCCAACTCTCTGTTGGCGCAGTTTAGGCGCAATAAATCAGAGTTTTGGTGCCGATTAATTACTTTAGATGAAACTTGGATACTCCATTATACTCCAGAAACAAAAACATAGACAAAAAAATGGACTGCGAAGGGGAAAACGGCTCCAAAAAAGCAAAGGTTGTTCCTTCGGCTGGGAAAGTGTGGCAACTGGTTTCTGGGATAGTCATGGAGTTATCTTAATCGATTATCTTCAAAAAGGAAAAACCATTACAGGGGCATACTACGCATCTTTACTTGACAAGCTGAAGGTAGAAATTGCGGAAAAACGGCCACATTTGCAGAAAAAAAGAATTTTGTTTCACCAAGGCAATGCGCCGTTTCACACCTCAGCGATTGCTATGGCAAAAATCCACGAATTACGGTTTGAACTGCTTGACCACCCTCCTTACTCACCAGATCTAGCCTTAAGCGAATTTTTTTTGTTCCTTAAGCTAAAAGTTGCACTCGGAGGACAGAGATTTTCGTCAAATGAGGAGGCCATCACCTTCGTAAACAACTATTTTGCAGAGAAAGACGCCGAGTACTATTTGGACGGGTAGAAGAGATGGGAGCATCGCTGGGAGAAGTGTATGGACTTACAAGGAGACTATGAAGAAAAATAAAAATTAATTTGTAATATAAGTCGGAAACTTTTCAGACAGCCCTCGTAGTATATTAAACAATGCATTTCATATGGCTTATGTTAATGTTTTAAAATATTTTGAAATTAATAATACACCAAAAATAATATATATTATATAAGTAAAAGATAATAATATGATATACAAACTTTGATCTAAGTGTATCATTAGTTCTAAATGTTAAATTTCTTGAACACATTAGCCAACTGATAAGAAATGTTACCTAGAAAAGAGATAGAGGTAGTGAAGCGTCTACTGAGAGGGTCTACAGCACTATTACAAATTGGAAAATTTACAATAATGTCTAATATAAAGTTTATGTATGATATCCAAAGGGTAATGATTGTTGACAGCCAAATGCTTGATAACATTAATCTCCTTGTCAAAGGCGTCTTTGGAAAGAGGTAATGAGAAACATCTGTGATAGAGATCTATGGAGTCTATGACTCAGGAGCAAATGTGACATTGATTAATTCAAAACTATTACAAATAAAAGCACAAAAAAAGATGATCTGCAAATATAGTAAACTTAAGGACAATCAAAGGTGTAAAAAAACGAATGGTATAGTAACACTGAAGATTAAAATCTGTGACATTGGGAAAAATATTGATGTATTTATGGTAGACTATTTTACTAGACTACTTTTAATTGACAAAACTGCATGTTTCATATTGACAATTTAATTCACGTATAAAAAATCCCATAAGCCGCGTGATTTTGTCATTATGACAGCGAAAAAAGTTTGGTAGTATGCTCGGAATTTTACAGTCTTGTAATGACGTCATTTTTGTCTATCCTTGTTTAACTAATGTAAAATGACAGTGACAAAAAATTTTGCCGAAATGTTGTTGTCGTGGCTAAATTTTACCTGAAATGCTTGTCAAGTGATTGTCGGTTTTGAAGTTTTGAAAACGCCAAAGCGTCAGAACATGCCACCAAAAAACCCTCATCGATTTAACGAACAAACACTGTTAATAATTCTAAATGTGTTGGCTTTCTTTCAAATTGAACAGGAACAAGTTCGGAATGGCATACCACTAGACATCAACAATGTTATACAGCGAACTGCACAAGCAATGAAAGTCATACAGGTAATTAGACACCAAAAGTCAGTTACTTAGCAACAAATAAATTTAATAGGACATACGTTTTTTCCCACGAAAATGACGTCATTACACGACTGTAAAATTCCGAGTATATAATTGTACATTTAATATTGTCAACAAATAAACAAAGATTATGTTTCGTTGATATTGGGCAGTGTGAATAAAAACTAAGCTTATACTATTAGTATTAAGTAATAGCTATAGCTTTTACTAGGTAGAGTGTAGAGTTAGCTTTTGCTTATATCATTTGCTGAAATTGAAGTGAATAACCTTTTCCTTTTACTGACTAGTAAAAGGTAGCTATTTGAAGCTTTTACTGAAAATACGGAGATTTCGTATAGTATCTACAGCGTTCCAAAAAATTTGTTTGCGAGTTTTTATACTGATAACGCCAATATTTATATTTTTACAAACCGGAATAAAAATTGTAATGCTTCGTAAAAATATTGCAAGAAGTTAAAACATTTTAAACCAGTAGCGATATCAAAAGGCAGCATTAAGGTGAAAATGAATAGTGAATCGAAAAATTCTTCGAGTGATTTGTTGGAGGAAGAGGTTCCTGAAAAATCTTCAGCAAACCTCAAATTAACAGGAATTTTGGAAAATTATAGAATTATATTCAACAAATCCCAAGTTCCTAAAATAAAAGACGAAGCATATAAAGAAATCCATCAATAATACATTCTACAAATTGGAAAAAATATAAGTGAAAAACAGCTGAAAAAGAAAATTAAAAATATGAAAACAGCGGTAAAGAAAAAGACCGACAAAAATGCAACTGGAAATAAAAATATTATTTTGAACCAGTGGGAGAGAAAACTGTTGATGTTGATGGAAGGACAAGAAAACCCCGTTTTCCAAAAGGTACCAGGTAAGAAAATAAAGTAGGCTACAGATAAATGGTACAGCATCGCCGCACGTATTTGGCAGAAAAAAATACACAAAAAAAACTAAATTTCTTAATGTGTAAAGAAGGCATATTTTTTCGCAAAAAATATAAATTAGCGTCTTGCTTGTGTTTTATAAACAATTTTTTTTTCAGCAGCAATGTCGGTAGGTTGTGTAATGAAACAACCTCAGCCATCTACGTCCAAAAGTGAGGTAGCTATTTCACCTCCACCACACGTTCGGCCTTTACCAGACAAGTCTCCGACTACCAAAAAGAACAAATTTAAGGAAACAGAAGAAACCTCGAATTTATCAAATTCAGAGCTTCAACGACCGGTGTTGTTGGAACAGCTGGAACTAATAAGAGTCCAAAAAGAAAGGGAGAAATTATTATTAAAAAAAATAAAAAAACAAAAATGGGAACAACGTTGAAGAAACAAATAATTTGTGCTATACAATATTGTAAATATATTAATAAAATGCTGTTTGTTTACTCATTAGATCCGTATATTATTCATGAATTTATAAAATAAATTACAGAAAAATTACACTTACAATAAATTACAACTGCAATTGAAAAATTATATTTTTTATTTCTTCTCGTCTGTTTTGACCACGCTGACGGATGTTATTAAATCCATCATTATCTTCCATAACATCTTCAATAGCGTGATCCTCAACGGCAGCTTCAGATACTTCTTCTTCACTGTCGTTCGGTAAAATGTCATTTAAATATTTCGCAACATTATGCAGAACAACAGCGCTTATGATCACTGAGGGAATTTTGTCAATGTTCAATCGTATCGGATATTGCAAAATAGGGAATCGGCGTTTTAGTTGTCCGAAACAGCGTTCTATAATCCCGAGTTCTGTCATGCAAATTATTATATGCTATTTCTTGTGGTGTGGTGGGGTTTCTATACGGTGTTAACAGCCATGGTGTTATCCCGTAGCCTTCATCACCTAAAAGAAATCCGTAGTTCTGCTGAAGTCTATTCATCTTACCATAAATATCTGATCTTAAAATACGACTGTCGTGCATCGAGCCAGGCCATTGAGCATCTACGGATGTAAAAATTTGTTTTGCGTTACAACTTGCTTGAACATTTAACAGGTCGGCTGAAAAGTCCCCGGTCTACCATAGTAAAACACAATATTTTGAAAAAATTCATTTTTTTTATTCAACATAGTTGCCTTCAAGGGCGATACAGCGATTATAGCGACCTTCCAACTTTTCGATACCATTTTTGTAGTACTCCTTCGGTTTGTTCTCAAAATAGGCTTCAGTTTCGGCGATTACCTCAGTATCAGAGCCAAATTTTTTCCCGCGAGCATTCTCTTCAGGTCAGAGAAAAGGAAAAAGTCGCTGGGGGCTAGATCTGGAGAATACGGTGGGTGAGGAAGCAATTCGAAGCCCAATTCATGCAATTTTGCCATCGTTTTCGATGATTTGTGACACGGTGCATTGTCTTGATGAAACAACACTTTTTTCTTCTTCATATGGGGCCGTTTTTTCGCGATTTCGGTCTTCAATTGCTCCAATAATGCACAGTAATAGTCGCTGTTAATTGTTTTTCCCTTTTCCAAATAGTCGATGAACAATATACCGTGTGTATTCCAAAAAACTGAGGCCATAACTTTGCCAGCTGACTGTTGAGTCTTTGCACGCTTTGGTGGCGGTTCACCGGCCGCAGTCTACTCAGCTGACTGTCGATTGGACTCAGGCGTGTAGTGATGGAGCCAAGTTTCATCCATAGTCACATATCGACGCAAAAAATCGGGTTTATTACGACTTAACAGCTGCAAACACTGCTCAGAATCATCAATTCGTTGCTGTTTTTGGTCGATTGTGAGCACGCGCGGCACCCATTTCGCACAGAGCTTCCGCATACCCAAATATTCGTGAACGATATGTCCAACACGTTCCTTAGATATCTTTAGAGTGTCAGCTATCTCGATCTTATTCACTTTACGGTCACTCAAAATCATTTTGTGGATTTTTTTGATAATTTCGTCGGTAACCACCTCTTTTGGGCGTCCATTGCGTTCACCGTCTTCGGTGCTCATTTCACCACGTTTGAATTTTGCGTACCAGTCAATGATTGTTGATTTGCCTGGCGCAGAGTCCGGAAACTCATTATCAAGCCAAGCTTTTGCTTCAACCGTATTTTTTCCTTTCAAATAACAATATTTAATAAGCACACGAAATTCTTTTTTTTCCATTTTTTTGAAAATAACAAAAGTTGCTTCACTAAAAATGCAATATCTCACAAACTAATAGTCTGACAGCTGTCAAATTTTTACACGAATCTTTTGAAGGTTGATACTATCTAAAAATGAAATGGATTTAATTCTAGTGTCATCATCTATAGGTCAGACCGGGGACTTTTCAGCCGACCTGTTATACTACACCATCCTTTTCTATTAATATACTCGTCACCATGTAGCGAGGGCTTTATTATCGGCACATGAGTACAATCAATTGCAACAAAGGCACAAGGAAATCTTTACTACTCTGCCCATTCATTGATTGCTTGGCCCATCGAGTTATCCTCAGGAAATTTAACCCAAATACCTGCCTTTTCAACGATTTTTGGTAAAACGTTAGATACAGTTTTACATATCGTTGTTCTATGAACTCCTTATTCTTTTCCAATCCCTATTTAAAATCCGGGATCACTTAAAAATCGCAAAAGTATTTGTTTTTGTTTTTTTGAACTTAACGCACCACCTCTAGTCTTTGCTTTTGGTTCTAAAAAATTGTTAGCTATCCACTCAACATTTTCTTTACTAAATCTATACAGACTGTGGTATTCCTCGGCACGACTTTCTTTTCTTTCGGGATAATATTTGACAGACCATATATTCATAAATGCAGCCATTTCTGCCAAACTCAACACTACTAAATTATATAAGCCATGGTTTCCCAGACTTGCATAAATATAAGCTTTCTCTTCATATATTTAGAAATAGCTTACTTTTATTCACACCTTTTAAAGGCAATGCTAAAAACTAAAGCTTTTACTAATTGCATTTTAAGTTCAAGTTAATACTCATTTTTATTCACTACAAAGTAAGTATTTGCTTATGAAATGGAAGATAAAGCTTTTACTACATTTTTATTCACACTACCCAATGTCTTGTTTTTCTCGTGAGATAGTCTTGTCGAATACCATTCGAGAGAACATTTTTTCCCGGACAAATTTTATTCTGGTTTTATTCAAGTTTGTTGTTTTTTGGCAACAAGCCAGCAACAAACCAGTCGAACATTTTGCCGGCAAAATTTTCTCTCTTATGATATTATACAGGGTGGTCCTTAAGTAATTGTACAAAAATAAACAGTAGATTCTACACTCTAAAATATTACGATTTAACCCAACTTACTTTAATAAAATGTTGATATTATGAAAGATACAGGGTGGTAAAGTTGAAATTTAAAATTTAATTTTTCGCCATAACTTTCACGTTTATGGAGATTTATTTACAAAAATTTATAAGTAGAGATTTTGAGTATGAGGAATTATAATTTGATGCATAATTTTGATGTATCTCATAAAGGACGCCACATATGCCACATATTTGACATAAATTTGCGCTTAACTTTTTTGCTCTTCTACCTAACAATATTTTTCTGATAAAATATGAAAGATACGATATTTCAACAAAAAAAAGGTGTACTTGTTAATAACTTCAAAACTGAACAGTTTTCGAGATAATCGCATTTTACAAATCAGCTGCATAACTCCGTGTAACGCAATTATTCCAGGCAACGAATGAAAAATAGAAAAAAACATCAATAATTATAAATTTTGGTATGGAATATTTTCAACTAAAGTTGATAGTTTCCAAAACATTAAAGAAAAAATACTATAGGCTATTATTACATACATCATTAAGATAATTAATAATCTGTTATTGGATTTGACATCAAACATTTTACATTTGATATTAAATTAAAGTCATAATAATATCATATTTTATTTTCAATTGAAATTAAGAAATAGTTTAACTGAATAACATAAAACTTTTTATCAAAGTAAGTGTTCGATATAAAATATGTCCACCATTTTCTTCAATGCATTTATCAATGCGTTCCATAAAAGATCGTTTCATATTAAATAGCATCATTGGTTGAAAAGAAACAGTTGCAGCATTTATTTCTTCCCAAAGTTGGTTGCGAGTGTTTATGACATTTTTGTAGACAAGTTATTTCATTGCTCCCCATACACCAAAATGGAGCGGATTAAATTCTGGGCTACGTGGTGGCCAAGGAAAATGACTACCACGACCAATCCAGCATTCAGGAAAGTTGTTATCTAGGTATGTTCCCACTGCTCTCGTATAATGTGGTGGTGCACCATCTTGCATGAACCACATGTTTTGCCTTAAGTTTAATGGCAAATCTTCCAGCAAATCAATAAAATCATTTTGTAAAAATTGTAAATAGTTATCACCATTTAACTTACGAGGTAACTCGTAAAATGATTTCCAATGATTCCACACCATACGTTTATTTTGAATTCATGTTGAAAATGCCTTTCTCTTTTAACATGAGGATTTTCAATATCCCAGTAATGATTGTTCCTTAAATTAAAAACCCCACGGCGTCTGAATGTAGCTTCGTCCGTAAATAATATTTTATCAACGAAGGAGTGGTCAAGATTTTGCCTGTTTCGGATATCATTTGTAAATCTGCATCTTAAAGGTAAATCTGTTGGCAATAGATTTTGTACAGGTGTAAAGTGGTAAGGGTGAAAATGCTCGCGGTGTAGGATTTTTAAAATTGAAGTTTTGCTAATTCCTAAGCCTGAAGATAAACGTCGTGTACTTACTTGAGAATCATCGTCAACGCGAACCATTACTTCATCTTCTAGATCAGGCGTAATCATTTTCGGTCGGCCTAAATTGTCACGTTTAGGACGAAATGAACCACTTTCGCCTAAATTCCTAAATAGATGTTTAAATGTTTGGTGATTAGGTTGCAGCCTGTCTGGGTATCGTCTTAAATATTCCCTTTTCGCTGCACGCCCGTTAAAATTTTGCTGACAATAAACAGCAATCATATCTCTCATATCGATATTTGAAAAATTATTATGCCTCGACATTTTCTGCTTTTGTTTAATAAACCAAAATTAACTAAATATTACAAAAGCCACTCATTTATTGACACAATACTTATTTGAAGTTGTCAACATCATTAGTGACATCAGCCTACTATGTTAATGAAACAATACTTATTTAAGTTGTCAAAATCATTCGTGCTATCAGCCTACTATGTTAAAATTTGCCGTAATGAATTAAATAAGTCTGGGGTTGCTAATGATGACATCCAAAAGGCTCTAAATGAAGCATTTATCAGGTATTCAGTGCTTTAACGCACAAATATCACAACTAAGAATTATTATGTAGCTGATTCCAAAAACAGATTATTAATTATCTTAATGATGTATGTAAAAAAATAATAGCCTATACTATTTTTTCTTTAATGTTTTGGAAACTATCAACTTTAGTTGAAAATATTCCATACCAAAATTTATAATTATTGATGTTTTTTTCTATTTTTCATTCATTGCCTGGAATAATTGCGTTACACCGAGTTATGCAGCTGATTTGTAAAATGCGATTATCTCGAAAACTGTTCAGTTTTGAAGTTATTAACAAGTACACCTTTTTTTTGTTGAAATATCGTATCTTTCATATTTTATCAGAAAAATATTGTTAAGTCGAAGAGCAAAAAAGTTAAGCGGAAATTTATGTCAAATATGTTGCATATGTGGCGTCCTCTATGAGATACATCAAAACTATGCATCAAATTATAATTCCTCATACTCAAAACCTCTACTTATAAATTTTTGTAAATAAATCTCTATAAACATGAAAGTTATGGCGAAAAATTAAATTTTAAATTTCAACTTTACCACCCTGTATCTTTCTTAATATGAACATTTTATTAAAGTAAGTTGGGTTAAATCGTAATATTTTAGAGTGTACAATCTACTGTTTCTTTTTGTACAATAATTACTTAAGGACCACCCTGTATACAATAATGAAAATTTTAAATCTCATTTTTTAATTGGGTTAGATTGTATCAAAAATTTTAGACTTATTCAAATATGTAAAGGAAATAATAAAAAAACAATTGATTACTTCATTTGATTTTTGTTCGAATACAAGCCACTCTACCTGGATGAGGAATCCGAGAATCGGAACGGTACATATTGGCGTATACCTACACATCAATCTAAAACAAATTTGCAGTCAAATTCTGTATGGTTTGTAAACAGAACAAAAGTTAATTAAATGAAAAAGAATTCAATACCAAAATTGTTTTTGTTCTGACGTTAATTTGCGAGTTCGTAAATCTCCACCTGTCAGCATTGTTCTGAAATGGAAACGTGGCGCTGTAGAAACATGTACTGCGAACAAAAAAAATAATAACCCAAATCGCAATTTCCCAACTCTGAAGTCGGTGCTCTCTCTATATCGGTTCTACAAAAATTGTGTGTTTTAAATGCCAAAAACTAGCGCCTCAGAACGTAAATATTTTATGTCATGGCCGGCTTTTATGTGAAAAATGAATATACGACTGACACACAGTCTCGTTCATCGTTTACCTACGTTCTTTAGCTATTCTCGGTCGGTCACGTATAGAGGCTCTAAACGGTGGCCATTACTTTGATAACTTGCATTAACTAAATATTTCAAGTCACACATTTTTTGTTCGAATATAACTCAATTCAACTACATTTTACTTTATTTGGGTAAATGTTACGTGTGCATCTGTTCAAGATAAAATAAAAAAAATGTAATCACATTCGTTTTACATATTCTATAACTTTTAAATAATATCCTTGGGTATAGAGACTATAGAGACTAGGATAATATTCAGATCACTAAGGTACTGGTTAGAATATACGAACACGTACAAGAATAGCTCAAAAAGTTGTTAAAAACATTAAACAATGGAACTTTTTAAAAAAATATTTATTTTATTTTAGTCCAGGAGAAATAGCAGTTCAAAATGGTCAAATAAATAAATGTTTTCTTACAGGAACCTATGGCACAATTTAGTCAAATACATCATAACTAAATAAAAAAAATATTCCGAACAAAAATCGTCTTTTAGAGGGTATAGGAGGGGTGGTTGTTAGGGGTAGAAATGGTTTTCTGCGATTTGTGACTAAAGAATGCAACCTTTTGAAAAAAGTCAAATGAAAAAGTTGTTGGCAATAAAAAAATCTACAACTTATAAAGTACCTAATCATTTTTGCTCTAACTTCAAAAATTTCCGATAAAAATTCAAAAAACTGTTTCAATATTACTGTTAAGAATAATGAAAAACTCTTCGTTTTACCAAAACTTCCAATATTTATTTAAAAAATTGCTTTATTAACTTTAATGACAGCCGTTTCGCTAGACTTAGCATCGTCAGATTGACATATTGAAGTTACTATTTGTTTGTTTGTAGCTAGGTACCTGATGTTTATTAGGTAGTTATAAGGCTAGACCAAGTATGGAAGTAATAAGACATAACAATATTAAAGCCTAGATGTTATGAGCCCTAAGGGATTATCCTGGATGTACTTCCCTCTAAGATCAGTATAACTGTGCAATGATATAGAAAAACCAGGAAAAAACTATATCCTGCTGATCTTTACAATAACTTAATATATTTGTGTTACAATTACGTCTTATCTATGTATAAAATGGAGACTCAATCAAAGCAAACACTTTAAAAGTGGGGAACTTCCCAGATTTATTTGTTCATTAACAACTTTAAATTGTGGATCTGCTAGATGTCTTTTTATTTCAAGTTCTTCAAGGAAATCTAAATTTTGTTTTTTATTACAAGTGTGTAGTATTTGGATGTCATTGATGTGTAAGAGTGAGGTTGGATGTTCAAATAGCTGTTTTGCATAATTTAACTTATCTGGTTGTTTTAATCTATATGCTCTTAAATGTTCGTTAAATCTTACTTCAAAATTTCTTTGTGTTTGACCTATATATACAGCATTACATTTTGGACAATTAATTTTGTAAACACCAGATTTTTTTAATTTAGGTAATTTTGTTTTTACATTTAACAATTTTGTACCAATATTATTTTGTGTTTTAAATGATATTAATGCTGATGTTGCCGAAGATATTATTTTTGAAATTTTAATGGAAATAGTTCCACAATATGTAATATTTTTATAACTTTTAATTTCTTTAGTTTGTTTAGGAAATATTAGGTTTAGTGACACTTCCTGTTCTTTCTTATTAATTAATGTATTTATTAAATGAATTGGGTAGCCATTAGATGTAGATAAGACGTAATTGTAACACAAATATATTAAGTTATTGTAAAGATCAGCATAATATAGTTTTTTCCTGGTTTTTCTATATCATTGCACAGTTATACTGATCTTAGAGGGAAGTACATCCACTTAGGGCTCAGAACATCTAGGCTTTAATATTGTTATGTCTTATTACTTCCATACTTGGTCTAGCCTTACAACTACTTAATAAACATCAGGTACCTAGCTACAAACAAACAAAATGTAACTTCAATATGTCAATCTGACGATGCTAAGTCTAGAGAAACGGCTGTCATTAAAGTTAATAAAGCAATTTTTTAAATAAATATTGGAAGTTTTGGTAAAACGAAGAGTTTTTCATTATTCTTAATAAGATGGACTTCCAAAAAGTAAGGGTTAGTACAATCAATTCAATATTACTGTTTTAACTTAACTTTTTTCTAATAAATTTGTAATTATAATTAATCAAATTTCATTCATATACACCTAATTGTCCAACTAGAAGCTTGCAGAACAAAGCACCCCTGAGAAAAAGAAGATATTGCTACTGTAGAACATTCAAATAATATCAAATATATTAATCAATCAAATAAATAAATAAATTAAACTATAATCATTAAATCATAA
The DNA here is from genome assembly GCA_035357415.1 of Ophraella communa. Taxonomy (NCBI): domain Eukaryota; kingdom Metazoa; phylum Arthropoda; class Insecta; order Coleoptera; family Chrysomelidae; genus Ophraella; species Ophraella communa. Next base: position 8,588,180 of record CM068992.1, on the reverse strand, counting down.
TATTCATTACACTTGATTGTTTTAGCCATCAAATTAATATAATGGTGGGTGATTCTTCAGTTTACTGAGAGTAAATATATGATCTTATATTTATTCTTACATTATCTTTTTGTTCACTCTTATAATTAGGTATAACTCTGCAGTATAATAATAATTGTGGATATAGGCTAGAGTGTTTCTATATCACCGATCTAATTTCTGGGAAAGTTATAAAAACCAAACCCTATTCTCTCTAAATGGCAAAGCAAACAGATAAGGTTAATTAAAAATCCCAAAGAAGGGATATCTGGCAAACGTAATATCAAGCAAAGGGTGAGCACATAGGAATATCGTTTAATATTATTTTTATATGAGATCTGATTTTACGGGAATAATATATTGACAAATCTTAATGAAGGTTTGAAAAATTCAAGAGAACATTGATTTTAAATGTAAACCAAATAATAAAATACTTTTTTAATATTAAGATGTAATTAATAAAAAAAAGATAAAATGTATGTAAATAATTTCAGATTAGCGCTTAATACATCCAGGAGCAGTAGTTTTATTGTTACATTTAAACCCCTCCAAATTTGAAAGGTTTCAAATCCTCAATCAACAAACTTCCGTTTCTAAGAATCTCAACTATCACAGTTAATCACTGGCTGTACTTAGACCACTGCCTACTACACAAAAATAGTAATAGTTTTAGAAAAATTACCAGTAATATTTTATTACATAGTAAGAGTGCTATTCAGAAACTAGGGAACGTTTCCATCTGACGCCACTAGGCGCGTGTGCTCGGAGCTTCAGTTGGCATCCAGCCGTCAGGATTCTCGATTTCCGAAATCTCACAAGGAGAAAGTGAACTATAATTCTTTCAAAATAGTCATAAATGTATTCTTGAAATTAAATCTTACTAAAGAAGCGTGATATGAGAGAGACAATCGAATCTCGTGCCAAGACCATCTCTTCTAGTAGTTTTTGTCTCGTTATTTATTTTTAATTTACTGTAACTTTAAGATTTTAGCTATAAATATTGATAGAATAATGAAGCAAATCATCCATGATGATGAGAAAATCTCACTAGAGAGAATTCATCTAATCTCACCAGTTTTCGGGAATCGAAGGCCAGAACGAGAACATCTCCGCGCTACTCGTTTTCCCAATATTCCAATTTAAAATATGCGCTACAATTTCAAATCCCGCCAGTTGTGAAGTGTGGTTCGTTTTGAAAACAAAAACCAATAGAAACTGTGCGAAGTGTATGGCAAACAGTGCGAAAATGGTGTATCCGGAGCATTGTGACACAAGATCTTTTCGCCAAAGTTGATTTGTGGAAAAAAAGTTACATTGGACAGCTGCAAAACGTATTTTACGTTAATTGAAGGGTACCATCAACCTAGGGCTTACATATAAATCAGATTCCGGTAAGGTTCAAGGCTACATCGATGCAGACTGGGGAAATTGTCCAGAGGATAGAAGATCGTACGCTGGATTAACTTTTATTTTAAGTTCAGGACCCATTTCATGGGAATCAAGAAAGCAAAAGACTGTCGCATTATCGTCAACCGAAGCGGAATACATGGCTATGGCGCAAGCCGCTAAAGAAGCTATTTTATCTTCGCAAATTTCTCGACAATTTGGCAGACATTGTTGTTTTTAATGACAAAGAAGCTTGCTGAAAATCAAACCTTCCATGCCAGCAGCAAACACATTGACATCAAGAGTAATTTTATTTGAGAGGCCCTGGCAAATAACTGTCTGAAAGTTTAATACCTGCCAACTTCTGAAATGCCTGCAGATGTTTTGACAAAAGGATTGCCAAAACCAAAACACCAGCATTGCATTCAACTTTTAGAACTTGAGTATGTGACGTGACCCCAAATATTTCATCGAAGGGAAGTGTTGGGAATACACTTGGTATTTCCATAACGATGAATATTTTGTTATACATATAAATGGTTTTTGACGTTGTTGTTAATTAAATGTCAAACACCGAATACGGAACTACGAATAAAATGGCAAAAACCTAGTTACTGTCTAGATCCGTATGCGACATCGAGTAGCAGCGGTTGTGTTAAAAAGTATTGTCGATAATACAGATTCCTTAAATTTATATCTAGTGCCATCTATCTGTCAATAAGAAGTACTCTGCGATAAAATAGACAGCTACATTTCAACGAAACTAAAGTAAATATATATGTTTACAATCAAAAAATTATCATTTATTTTGCTTAAAATACAAGTCATGTTTCAAAAGATTATTTCTCAAAAATTTGAAAATATGAGGGACATCAAATATGGGAATAATTTCTTGGTCATTGATCACAAAACCAAAATTTATTTTCTCTTCTTTTCTTTTTAAGTATTCCTCCTTCGTTTCACTCATTAGCAGTCTAATAGCTCCGACATTATTTTCACTTTGGTCACAAACTGTCGATACTACCTTCAAACCTATACTTTGACATTTGCAGATTAGAACCTTCAGCAAATTTTTTAATGCCATGGATTAATGAGGTCCTTCACTAAATGTAAAAGCTAATGGTTGCTTCCAATGTCTATACAGTCCTTTCAGCATAAAAACGTTTGCATGATCTGCTAGTACAGGTTTTCTTTCTTTATAAATTACAATTTGATTTATTCACTTACCAGGTAAATTTAAAGTTGGAACTGCTGTTCTTATAAGACCTCTTTTGGTACCTAAAACTTTACAGTTATGTACTAGAAAAATGTTCCTCACAAAATACATAATATTTTTTATAAATGTCTTCAACTGACAAGTCTTTATAATTTAAAGACTGTATCTTTAAAATCCACTCACTAAACACACTTGGTTCATTTTTTGGAAAACGATGCATTTTGCCTTCACGATTTGTACATGTAGGTAAAGTACGTTTCACAATAATTCGTTGACTTGGTACCTGCTCTTAACTGCTCTTAAGGGATTACTAATAAAAATTGGTGTATTTCTTCGAACTTTGGCCGTAAACCGGTGAACTATTTACAGATAGGTATTATTAATTTTTGTCTAGGAAGATATATTTTGGATTTTTTATTTTTCAGGTAAAATTTTAAATTATTATTACTGACCATCAATAGTAAATCATTAGTAAATGATTTTTGATTTTCTTAATCATCTTGGAAGAGAAAGTGGGAGTTTCGGAGTAATTTGTTTTTAAAATTATCTCCTAGAATTTTAGTTTGTACTAAACATTATACTCTGAAAGTAATCTTGTATGTGGCGTCCTTGGGCAAAAAAGTGCATTTATCGCCGGATGCGAAACAAATTGTGAAAAATTTGTTTGAAACATTGAATAATCGAGGTTATAGTGTAACCGATGCAGCAGAAGAAACATGTAAGTTAACCAAAACCCCAATATCCACAGTAAAAGATATTATCAATAAGCCAATAAGTAAACGAAAAAAACGAAGTGATGTTAATCATACCAAATGTGTTGATGAAATACAAAAAGATATAATCCGACGAACGATATATGTCCTATACCAAGAACAAATGATACCAACCCTAGATTGTATAAAAAAACGGTTACTTAAAGACGACACGGGAATTATTTGTAGCCGTACAAGTTTGTGGAGAATTATTTCTCAAATTGGATTTAAATATTGTACCATTAATAAACGACAAGTGATAATGGAGTCATATCGTTTACGAATGTGGCGTTGTCATTACTTACAAGCTATTCAAAAATATAGAAGTGAAAACCTTTCAATTATCTACCTCGACGAGACATGGTATGACACCCATGATACTCCAACGAAGGGTTTTGTTGATTCATCGGGAAATTGCAAAACAAAGGCTCCATCAAATAGATAACAAAGAATTACAATAATACATGCCGGATCAGAAACAGGTTGGGTTCCAAACGCTTTATTGTTATCAGCAAAGAATATTAAAGATTCAAGTTTAGATTATCACGAAGATACAACAGCCGAACTTTTTGAAGATTGGTTTGAGAATTATTTATTGCCGAATATACCGGAAAAAAGTATAATTGTAATGGACAATGCAACTTATCATAGCCGTCAATTAAATAAAGTACCAAATAGCAACAACAATAAATGGGAAATTCAAGAGTATTTGTTAAAAAATTACCTTTATTTTGAAGAATCGTACACAAAACGTGATCTCTTACAAGTTGTAGCAGCGTTCGGTATTGAAAAAGAATACATTTGTGATACTATTGCTAAAAATATGGGCCACACAGTGTTACGGCTTCCCCCATATTATTGCATGTTCAATCCTATAGAACACATGTGTGTGGATAACTGAATTTTTAATATACTTTGTTTAGTATTATTGTTGCAATTTTATTTTAAAGTCTTATTGAAGTTTTAGTTAAGATTTTATTTAGAATGTTTTACGAGAATCACCTTATGACTTTTGGGTTTGGTTTCCGTGGTAGCGAGTAAGAGAGAGACTAGAATATTGTGACGGGATATTGATAAAAGGTTGTCATTGTGATTGGAAAAAGTTCAAGGCTTCAATAAACTGTTGTATCCACCTCTGAAGTATCATTTACCTAGACAAACGAAAATAAACCTACATGTGGCATCAGCTAAAATCCAAACTTAGATCGGAAAACGTTTCACCCACATTAAACTCAAGTGTTATAGAGTTAATCAGAAATGTGACAAGTAATATTCCCATTGATAGCTGGAAAAATTCGATTCAGCATGTTATTAAGGTTGAAGGTAGGTACATATCGAAATGTTAATGTAACTGTAGCACCCTTAGTTATTAATTTAAATGAAGACGATAGTGAAACTGAACTACATTTAGATTAAATATTTGTAAATAATGTAGAATTAGTTCATTTGTTTAATCGCAATTAATAAATAAAGTTAAAATTTGTTTTTAAAAAATTTCGTGATTTTTTTTTTACAAAATAAATTTAAGTTTTAGTAAATGTTAACTTAGTTTTATTTAAATCTATTTTGAAAACCGGATTACGGATCTGTTAATGTTTACTGTACAGTGAGAAATTTATAACCTTTCATTACTAATCCCCTAAGGTCAGGTACCGAGTCAACGAATTATTGTGAAACGTACTTTACACAACATTTCCTTTTATATAAGGGGGGTTGATAGTTTGAATCCATTTTAGGGACAGAATTATTTGGAAGCACAAAACCAAAGATGATATATACCAACAAAACTAAAAAAACTGAAGACAAAATTCCTGCTCTTTTCCTGATTCTCAGAACTACTGTCTCTTTTCTTAATTACCTTAAAACTGTTTTTCACCACATACAGATTGATACAGATCTGTTAAATTAAAAATTATTTTTGTTAATAGTATTAGTAGAGAGACCCCTTCCGAAAAATGGAATAATTAAAATGAGTAGACGCAACGATCAGCGCCATCCTATGGTTGTGTTAAAAATATTAATAAGTTTTGGCGGGAGTATACTTGCTTTCATTTCTATTCGTAATTCCGTATACGGTGATGTCAAATAAAAATATTATAAGTATTTGAAGTTATTTGAAGTTCTTTCCCTGTTTGTTCATACAAGATACATGTCCAGACTGTATAGAGAAGTATCTCCAAACCAATAATCTAATATAGAAAACCCTGAAAGACAAATAAAAATGTATATTAAAATAAAAATTAGAAAATAATTTAAGCTCTTGTGATATAAGTGAAAATTCTGTTTACTCGTTGTTCCTCGCGGTAATCGCATCGAATTTCCATACAAGCCATAAAGAATAGTTAGTGAACTTAAACTTAATTAATAATCCCATCAAGTACGCTGTTCATTTGACTTCAGACACAGTTTAATTTATACCAATGCGAAAACGTTAGGAATTTATCATTATTTAGAAACAGTAACCACAAAACATCATTAGCAGCCCAGAATGGAAGAAATGCAATTTTTTAATTTTCCGCTACATTTCGAAACAAAGGGGAAAAATGTTTGGAGATGCACATATCTCTTGTACAATACCACTAAACTGTTAGCAGTGCCGTAGAAATGGGGAATCGAAGACGAAGAAAGATATTTTGCTGCTATATACATCAATGTGGATTTTTACAATAATTACAACATTTAAAATAATATATAACCAAATAAAAACAGTCCAACTTTGTAACCATATTATGACGTAGAGCGTTGATTTGTGATATGATTTAAATGAGAGTGAATTTATAAAAATATGTAGTTAACTTTTAAAAAATAACAATATACCAAAAGAAAAAATGTAATTTACAATAAAACAACCATTAATCTTAATTTCGTCTTTAATTAGTTGTAAAAGATATATCAATAATTAACAAAATTTATAAATGTTTATCACAGCAAAAATTAAGATAGTTAAATACCTCGGCTAGGGGTGAGTAAGTTCATTAGCTCTGTCTATATTACAATATTTGTTTCTTTAAGAAATTATAAGGGCGCCACTGAAATCTTTTTATTTTTTATGATACTACTGAAGAAAGTTGTTTTCAGATGAGTTATTTAAATAAGTATCATAAGATGACAGAAAGATGTCAGAAAAAACTGTCTATGAAGATAAAAAAAATGATATGAAAATGTACAAACAGATAAAAGATAAATAGATTTCCTTGGTGCTAAAATGAATGAAGTTGAGAATACGTTACAAAAAAGATAATCCCAAACAGTTCTTTACAACTACTTATTCTAACACAGTTGACGATACGAAAATGATTTTGATATTACGTTTAAGAAATAAAGAAAAACGAGACAGCTGTATAAAATTATTAATGCATTTATTTACGTTGGTCGATTTATCTTTTTTTTACATCTGCGATCCATTGGTTGATCCAGGAGAGGCCTGGTCCAGTGAAGGGTTGCGTCTGATGAACAGTCCACCAATGTAGAACCAATCAGCGGTATATTACAGAAAATACAGTAGTAACAAAAGATAAATTAATATAACAATTAGAATTCCAAAAAAGTACTCAACTCGCCATTTTGTATTTTTTTATAAAAAAATTACAATTATTACTTTTAAATTGCCCTCAAAATATTCTTGAAATAATTATTAATGTGAAAATTCTCATATGATTATATAGTAGGTACTGTCAAGATTTATAGAAATTATATTTAAAATCTTTTACCAAAAATAAAAATCAAAAAACATACCTGTGTATAAAGTTTGAATTACTGACAGGAATCGTCTGTAATAATTAACATGTTAAGAACTCTATACAATAGATGGTGTTAGTGTTAGCCATATAATTAATTTAAAAATACTACGTTTTTAGTTAACAGGTTACAACTTTAAAACAGATGAATTTGAAACAATTCTATAGGAATTGAAAAGCTAAACAATAAATTACTTTGATAGACAAATTAATATAAAATAAATATCTACTTCTAACAGTTATTTTATAAAAAATTGTTTAATAAGAAATAAGAGATTAAAATAATTTTTATAAATAATGTGCAAAAATTCATAGTCGTATACACAACGCATTGGAAAGTGTATTTCTTTTCAGTTTCCGCATTCGTAATATGTAATATAACATTTATATTATTCTATTAAATTAAATAATTAAAAAAAAGTGTTAATAATAAAGTAAATAATTATATATATTTATACTAAGTGACATAAAAATCCGAACACCCAGTTTAAATGATTTTATTTTAATAAAATTTTGTACAAGTACTTATAGTCTGGTCATTTAAATCGGATTTGGGTTACACCTATCTGAAAAATCTGATTTTGGTGTCAATTGATTCGAAATGACAAATATAAAAATGTTCCTGAATATCAAAATACGTTTTAAAAAATTTCCTATTGTTATTAACAATTTAAGATTTTAAAAAAAGGGGGTTTAAATTTTTGTTAATAACTCATAAACTATAATAGCTAGAACAAAAAACTGAACGGATTCTTAAAGGGCAGAAAATTTCCAACAAAAAAGTCTCAACTACCCGAATTGTAGCTCAATTAGTTATAGGTCTAAATTAATGTTGAAAATGGCATAAAAAACGGCGCGTCACCGTCGCAACGACCAAATAACATAAATTTGTCTCTTTTATGAGTTGTAGGTTGATCATTCACCTACAACTATTTTACTGTAGTCTTGATTTTTGTTTCCATCACATTAAGTCTGACTACTATCTTCCTTTCAAAATTGGAATTGTGTATTGTATTTTTAGCCTGATGATGGTCCTGTGGACCGAAACTAGTTGCAAGTAACTTTTATTATTAAATTAAAATTGTGGGATCGACTTTGTGTTTTTATTTGAACCTTTTGGATTCTACCCACATTAGAGAATGGATGACCCAGACAACAATTTTACATTCTTTGCACATAATAAGAACATTCTTTTTGGAACTTAGGATGTTCTATTAACATGCGTAAATACCGTTCAGTACATGATCAGAATGTGATAGTCACCTCAAAAGACCATACCAAATTACTTGATTTGTATATGCAAAGAATGTTCTGAAGTATGTAAAGATCAAATTCTTAGCATTAGATCTATTTTAGTCTAAACAAGAACGTTCTTAGAATATGTCTTGATCTCAGTGCATGATAAGTATATTATATTAATGTGATAAAAATATTCTGGTAGTACGTAAATAGCATATTCTCAGTATTACCATATATTTTTACTGTTACAGTTTAGACTACACACCCTTTTTCCTGTCTATCGCGAGTTTTGATAACCAAGTTATATTCTTCAAATATCAAAAGTATTCTTGTAACTTGCTCATCCAAACAAAAGGAATGAATATATCGCACATTATATTCACGTCCCCAAAATAATATTTCTTTCATCGTTTGTACAACATATTCTTATCATATCACTTTCATATCACTTTCAGTGGAATGATTGTTGGGTATTTAAAAATTACATGATACGAACATGTTAAGAATGTACCATATAAATTTACAAGAAAAGGAACGTGAAATGGAGTTGTTTAGCATATACCTTTCAGAATGTTCGAAAACGTAATTCATGGGCATATTCTTAGAATGTAAATGTACCATTAGTGTTATGTGGGGACTTACATGATTTGAATAAATTATCTTGTTTCAATAAGTAAATATTAATAAAAGGAATTTAAAAAATTCTAGCACTAACAGATCAGAGAACAAATTTCTGCAGTCAAAAAATTTTTTCCGTTATTTTTCACATTTCTATCCATTTTGTTAATTAAAAAATTACATCTTCATTGTTACTAACTTTCAATTCGTTACTGTGAGTAAAATAAAAACACAAGAATTTTTTTAACCCTTGGAATCCTTTATCATAAAGCTACTGAACAAAGTTACATAATAAAATTTTTAAATTTTTAAAAATTGAAATGGTTATTAACAAGCAAAGTAAACAAATGCGATTTTAGATGTGAAAAATTTAATACGCTATAAATAAATATAAATCCAATTTTTTAAATGTTTGTGACCAATTGTTTAAAAACATTTTATAAACAAATGGCTTATTTAACAATTTAAAAAATATTTTTTTGCATTCTATTGTTTATTAAAAACCATGATTTTAAAAAAAATTTTTTCCTCCTTACTATTAATAACATAGGTTCTATGGTGGTTTCTTCTGTGAAATATGCAATCTACGCAGACAATCTCATCATTTTCTGTCAAAGAAAAGTGACATCCAGTACATGTTCCCTCCTTCAAAAAGCTCTAGATAACATCTGCCATTGGGCAAAAGGTTCTGGCTTCAAATTTTCACTTTCCAAATCTAAGGTCATACAATTTAGCAGAAGAAGATTTCACCAGTCCCCAAACATAACTTTAAATGGAGTTGCATTAGAAACAGTTGACAATCTAAAGCTATTGGGAGTTATCTTTGATAATAGACAGACCTGGAGACACCACATAGAGATCACAAGATCAATTTGTTCTAATAGACTAAACCTAATAAAATTCTTATCTAACCATCAATGGGGATCTGAAGAAGCAGTTCTTCTTAGGATATACAGGGTGTTTCAAAAAAAGGTAACACCGTCTCTAGGATAGGTAAAAAACTGAAAAATAATTGGGGTTTGCTTAGTAAAATTTTTTTCTAACGCCATCCGTTTTCAAGATAAAGGGCGTTGAAGAAAATGAAAAATTACACATTTCTTACGATTTTGCCGAAACTACTGGCACCATTGCAATGAAATTTTATACGAATATGTTTTGGAAGCTGATATATCCCATGAATTTGTTTTTACAACTAACTCTCATAGAGGGCGCTAGTTACACGATTCATACAACGTATTATTCAACATAACTTTTTTTAGGGTATAATTATTAGTCAAAACTCCAAGTAAACATAAACATCGTTTAATTCTACACCAAAAAGGTACTCTTGGTAAAACTCGATATTATGTACCGTTTTCGGAATATTTTGATTTGAAAATTATGAAGTAATAATCGCTCCTGGTATAAACTAATGATAAAGTTCGCTTTTCTCTAAGTTTGCCATGTAAAATTGACATTTATTGATTGTTATGACAATAAGTCAACAATAAATAGAGTTTTGAAACCTTGTTATTTGTAAAATTAGATATTGTTAAACAAAATGTACTCAAATGTTGAATACACCGACATGTTATTAACTTTAGGCGAGTGTTTAGGAAACTCTAGTGCAGCTTTTACGCGTTATACAGAAAAGTTTCCTAGAAGAAACTAACCAAGTGAAAAAACATTTAGAGCAGTTGAACGACGTTGTCGAGAAACTGGGAATGTAAGACCAAAGAAAATAAATTCAGGTAGACCAAGAACAACAAGAACAATTAATAAAGAAAATATTATTTTAAATTTAGTTGATCAAAATCCAACATTAAGTGTAAGGAATATGGCAGGACAAACAAATACATCTTCTTCAACTACTTGGCGGATACTTAAAGAGCAACAGCTACATCCTTACCATTACAGACAAGTTCAAGAACTCTTGCCGGACGATCTAACGGTTAGAGTCGATTTTTGTGAAACATTGCGAGACATCAAAATATTCCGAAAACGGTACATAATATCGAGTTTTACCAAGAGGACCTTTTTGGTGTAGAATTAAACGATGTTTATGTTCACTTGGAGTTTTGACTAATAATTCTACCCTAAAAAAAAGTTATGTTGAATAATACGTGGTATGAATCGTGTAACTAGCGCCCTCTATGAGAGTTAGTTATAAAAACAAATTCATGGGATATATCAGCTTCCAAAACATATTCGTATAAAATTTCATTGCAATGGTGCCAGTAGTTTCGGCAAAATCGTAAGAAATGTGTAATTTTTTATTTTCTTCAACGCCCTTTATCTTGAAAACGGATGGCGTTAGAAAAAAATTTTACTAAGCCAACCCCAATTATTTTTCTGTTTTTTACCTATCCTAGAGACGGTGTTACCTTTTTTTGAAACACCCTGTATAGAGCTATGATAAGATCCAAATTACTCTACGACTCTGTCTTGGAGCCTTCAGATCGAGCCCCCCTGAGAGTCTTTGCATAGAATCCTCTGAATTCCTTCTATTTATAAGACGTCAACACTTCTCTCTTACTTTACTAAAATATCTGCTCATCCAACTAATCCTGTTTTCAGACTAATCGATACCTCACAACCATCTGCTGACAATAGACCAAGTACAATACTTTCTACCTCACAAACATTACTTCCCTTATTAGAAAACATCGACCTGTCACTCAAAAATCCTACTTGCGTACCCAATCTCCCACCCTGGACCATAAAACTGCCCAAGATCAACACCAGCCTCTTTAACGGCAACAAAAAAGATACTCCTAGTTCCAATCTAAGACTGTCGTTCTTAGAACTAATATACTAACAGCTACGACAAAGTCCTCTTCACAGATGCTTCGAAAGACGAAGAGACTGCTGGCTAAGCCGTTGTTTCCAGGTTCCACCATAGCAACCAGTCGTCCATCTTCCAACTGCAGCATACATACTGCTGAAATAATTGGAATACGGAAAGCCCTGAAATCCCCTATGTGCAGCAGGGAAAGTGTAGCGGTGTGTACGGATTCATTGTCATCTATCCATTCTATTAAAAATATATACTCACAGAATCCAATTGTTCAGGAAATACATGAAACATGTCATCACCTTGCAGAGAAACTTATTTCAATGACCATCATCTGGACTCCATCTCACGTAGGAATCTCAGGAAATGAGAAAGCAGACAAAGCAGCAAAAGAAGCATGTTCTTTCAATTCACCTCCTCAAGCAAGCTATTCAACTGTGCACTGGTCTAAGACGTAGGTACCATCAAAGAAAGAATGTACCATATTTGGCAAAGCCGCTGGGATAGATTAACTTCAAAACTGCGCCATGCACAGTCTTATTTATTTGCAACAAAAATGAGGTTTATTTAATTTAATAACAACTCTAAAAAATACCTTTGGGCTACCAATAATAATTTTATGTATTTGCCAAATGAGATTTAATTGTTTTAATAAAATGTATTGTACTAAACCTTACTATGTGGAAGTCCATCTGCAGAAGGGGTCGATTGGCCCAGTTGACCTTACTACACTGCGACCTCTAAGATCTTTTGTGTATACCCTACATCTATATTTTAGTCCAAAAGGTCTAGGCTTCTCAGAAAGTCCATTATCCGTTTTGGAGCTAGGTTTGTAATCTGATCAGGATCAAGGAATACCTATTCCAGATATTTATGGCGTTGCCGAACAATTACTCTGCAATTGCAGATATGTTCTGACGTCTCATCTGCCTCATCGCAGAATCTGCATGTCCCACTGTCCAATATGCCCATTTTGCAGAGATGGTATCTGAGTGAGCAGTGTCCAGTGAGAATTCCTGTGATTACTCTGAGATCAGATTTCTGAAGCTCTAAGAGTAATTTCGCGTAGCGGGCAGAGGGTCGTAATAACCTTTTTGCCTGTCTTTGGCCTGGAACATTTTTCCAGTAGGCTGCACTGAGTTCCTTTTCATATTTTCGAACTTCTTCCATTATGCGGCTTTTTGATATGCCACAAAATGGTTCAGGTCCGATAAAAGGAGCACAAGCTCCTTCCTTTGCGAGACTATCGGCAATCTCATTTCCGACAATTCCTTTATGCCCTGGCACCCATAGCAACGTTAATTTGTTGCGACTAGCCAGTTGTTTAAGGGATTGTTTACAATTCCAGGCTATTTTTGACTCATAGGTTGTGGACTTCAGAGCCTTCAAAGCAGCCTGACTATCAGATGCAATAAATATTCTTGCTGTGTTGAGGCCTTTTCTTAGGCACTCTTGGGCACAGAATTCTATTGCTAATAGTTCTGCTTGAAATATTGTTGGAGCATTTCCAAGGGCTGCGGATATCCTAATATTAGGACCTGTGATCCCTATGCCTACTCCTTCGTTTGTTTTTGACCCATCAGTATAATAAGTGAGGGCACCTTTTGTGATTTGAGCGATTTCGTTTTCTGTCAACTCGCGGTCGTTAATAATAACATCTAACGCGAGTTCAAAATCTTGTTTTGCAGGCATTACGTCTGTAGGCATCTTCATGATATGGGTTGTTACAGCCCTTAATACCTCAAGATGTCCTGTTAAGTCACCGGGTTTCAGAGATTTGGTCTGTGTCAGCCTATAGGCATTTTCCAGAGCGATCCTCTGTACATGTAAATGTAGTGGAGGAAGTCCATCTTATTAAGAACATAAAAAATAGCTTTTTTAACTCAATGATAGCTACCTCGATGATAGTTTATCGAAACAGCTAATTTTCTAAATAAAACTGGAAGCTTTGATTGTTTAATGTTCCTAGTGATTTAATTATGGAAGGGGACATACTTTTTAAATAGTTTTAATATGTAAACAAATTATTTAACCCTCTCGCATAAAAAATATACCTACGTCTTTGCACTTCACATCTGTTAGCCGTTTATTAATGATCATGGAGATTGATGTTTCCAGTATAAATGAGCAAAATTCATCTGTTAATGTCGACGTGTTGCGAAGCGAACTTACGATTTGTAATAATTACTGGTACTGTAAAACCGATAAAGTAACAGACCATAACTAAAAGATGTAAATCATTTCTATACAAATTTGTAAACGAAAATTTAGACATGCCTAACTTTTGTGAAAGCCTGTAAGGTAGAACACTGAATTGACAGCTCTATTAATTATCTCCGACATGCTTATTTAAATCTATATTAGTCTTAAATTCTCTCACTCCTAATGTGTAAAAGTGGGCTTACCGGATTAGTATATATATACACTGCTCAACAATTGAAGTGGATATTATTTAAATTTCAGAAAATTGCGTACAAAAATATTAAATTAAATATACGTTTCATGCTATCAGTAAACTCTGTTTAAAGCAAATTGTTTTTGTCGTTTTTTTTTCTTTTTATACGCTGTTGTCTCCTTAACCATAATTGTAGTAATTCGATTTCCAAATACCATCACTTTAGTCGCGTAGAAGCGGCGTTTCCCCACTAGTGCCCGTTATTTTAATTTATTATTATTATTTATTATTATTTATTATTATTTATTATTATTTATTATTATTTATTATTATTTATTATTATTTATTATTATTCATTTGTTATTTATTATTTTTAATATGTTTTGTTCTATGTGATTTGCTTTTTTTTAAACAGCTTTGTCCACAAATTTAAAAAAAAAAATTTCGACAATAAAGCTTATTATTATTATTATTACCTGACCCCGAAAATCACTGACCAACTCGTGCCCGTTCAAAAACCAGGTAGAAAATTAATACACCAACTCGTGCCCGGGTGCATCGGAACTGCGGTTTTTAATTCTTATTTATTATAATTACCTACATATTATTAATACTATTATACCAAGATACTGTTTTAACGAAAGTAAATGTTGATATCTTAGGTTAAGTTAGGTTAGGTTAGGTTAGGTTAGGTTAGGAATCATCGATTGTCCGAAAATATGCGTTACACTTTCTATAGTATGTACAATAAGTACGAGGAGTAATAAACCCTAATTAAGTATGCAAAACCTTTACAGGGAGCACCATGAAATTTTTGATAAATCTCTTACTTTAAATTACATTTCTTCCGTAAATCTAAAAACCAGGTAGATCGACCCCGTATTTGTTTCAGTTGTAGCAAAGTTTAGGGTTTCTTCATTGTTAAAAGATTAGTAGTAAGCAATAACGCAATGCAGTGGTGTGTATTTTGGGAAAAAAATACGTTTTAAATTATAATATAATAAAAAATTAAAAAAAAATTATTATTGGAATACATTTATTACTTACATTTTATTCTATATCCGACTCGGAAGAGGAAGAATCGTTGTTGATATTAATAATAATAGGGTCGATTAAATCATCACAAATATTGTCAATTTTCCACATATTTGCCTCTACTTTGATAACATGCTCGATACAGTTTGTCCAATTTTCCTTACTAACATGACTTACAGCACTCTCAAACAATTTCACAACATCGTTTATTTTAAAAGTAGTTTTTTTTCCAACTTCCCCCTTTACCTGAGCCCATATTAATTCTATGGGATTAAGTTCACAATGATAAGGGGGAAGTCGAAGAACTGATATACCACGAGAGAAGCCATTTCTTCTACAATGTAGGTTTTCTATTTATTCTTGTTCATTTTTGCAATTCTGTAACCGTGAATGGTAACTTGCATTGTCCATAACAATAACAGCCTCTTTTGGAATCAGATTCAACATTTGAACAAACCATTCCTCGAAGACATCCCCATTCATATCTTCGTGATAGTCCCCCGTGCGTTTTGAAATAAAAGTTAATAATCCATCATCAACAAAACCTTCAGAACTTCCAACATGGACAATAATAAGTCTTTTTCCTTTTCCAGATGGTGGCTGCAAACCTAACGACAAACCTTCCACGAATGCCTGCCTTCCGCATTTAATGTTTTCATCCATGTTTCGTCTAAATAGAAGATTTTCAAATTTTGTTCTTTGGCATGTCGAATGCTTCTTAAACAGTCTCTTCTCCAAAAATCTATTCCCGATTTATTTATCAAGAGAGATTTTCTATTATATTTTGTATATCTGAAACCCACATTTTTCAAAAGTTTGCATAATGTCATTCTGAAGAATTTTGTATAGTCCGTATCTTCTTGCACTGATGTCATAATTTTGTTGGAAATTCCTTTCGTAAGTAAACTTTACGCCTTAGTCTTTGTTTTAATGACTCATCGATCTCAATTGGTTTTCGGCCTGAAGGAGTTTTAGGGGGTTGAAGAGTTCCATTCTTGCTTTCTTTTAGTAATCTATAAATTGTTGATTTAGCAACACACAACATAGCAGCCGTTAATAATACAATATCATCAACACTTGCACTTGGATCCTTGTTTTTCAATGATATATAACAATTCAATATCAGAGTTTTTTCATTTAAAGATAATGGACCTGTTTTTGGTTGTTTAAATGATCCTTGGCTTATCGACATTGTTTGGTACTTGCACAATTAACATTCAACAAATTTTTGAAATACCTATATTCCAACTGTTTACAATATTATGAAAACCATACAACTTCATACAACTTTACTCAAAGAACTAATACTAAGTACTGATTTAATGTACCTACTTTATTTTAAAATAATATTGCCGATAATGTTTTTTTATTAAAATTAGTACATTCCGTTACCTCTGACCTAAATCGTATATTCTTTAGCATAGCTGCAACTCATTCGTTCAATACAAAATTCACCTTATTATATATATATATATATATATATATATAAAAATGAAGATATTGGGTTAAGCCCGCTAATGCAGCCGTAGACACGTGTTTCTGTCTCCTTAGACTTCATCAGTACGGCATAGCTAAGGAGAATAATACCAAAAAAACACTGAATGATTCAGTGTTTTTTTGGTATTATTCCCCTTAGCTATGCCGTACTGATGAAGTCTAAGGAGACAGAAACACGTGTCTACGGCTGCATTAGCGGGCTTAACCCAATATCTTCATTTTTATATTTAATTCATTCCCGCAAAAATACTACCACTATATATATATATATATATATATATATATATATATATAGTTATTAAAATCTCATACTTAAGGCAAAAAATAGAAAAGAAGTTTGGTTTTTTCTCACAAATAAAATCCACTCTCTAAAAAAAACCAAAACCGTTAAACCGACTGCGAATGTTTATATTTCAATTGAATACGAAATAATACGTCTATTTACCACCTAGAAAATGCCAAACTTTGTATCTAAATGCACCAAACCTTATTTCAGAATATACTATTACCGCAATCCCAGCATCCGAACGTTTTTCCTTTCATATATACCGAGATAGTAATCAAGGGACCGCAGAAAAACTACCTCGACCCGAAATTGAATGACAACCTGCAACAATTCAAGTTTGGACCAAAAGGTGTATATGTATATAGTTTAGGCACAGTTGTCGGTTTTTTGCATTTAAATAACTCTGCGGTAATTAAGATTAAATAAATAATAAATTGAGTAAATAGAGTGTATTGGAAACAACTAAACGGTTGAACAAAACTTTCACTATTCAAAAATAAGATTGATCATTTTTTACTGTTTACCGTGACAGATTTTACGTCAGTAGGTGACATTTACTAGCAACTCGACGGTAAGTAATTCACTTACCATCGAGTTAAAAAATCATAGGCGCAACTAGAGTCGTTTTTTTGGGGGGGCTTAAGCCCCAAGGCTATATATGGAATAGAAATAGAACCCAAACAGCCCGCCATTTTTTTAGGTGGCAAATTTTTTTTAGGTGCCACGCCCAAACTACCCCAAAATCGCTAAAAAATTAACCACATAGCTTTTCGTATAAAAAACACCAGCCACCATACTAATCTCAGATCTCAGTAAAGTTTTGAAAAAAAAAAATTCGGAGGTATTTGTTTTAAATGATATATTGGTAGGTATATGATTAGGACATGCATGTTCCATTTTTAGTAAAGGATTACATAGTGTAATTATTATACTAAGTTAATTAATAAAAATAATAAGACTCCAGACATGGCACTTTGTCCCGTTTCTTTTAAAATTTCAGGGGGGGCTAAGGGTGAGCTAGACCCCCCCAGTTGCGCCTATGCAAAAAATCTATTAATTTTAATTTATTTCTTTATAGAATTAATTTTTTTTACGAAATTTGGTAAAAACTTAATTTATTATGTCCCAAATACACTGTAATTTATTTAAAGTACCCTAATTTTTAATCGAAAATTCTGACGTCAAAATAGCAGCTTTTTTCAAAAAGTTTGGGGGCTTTTTGTTCGTTGAAATATCTACTTTCTGATGGTGTAAAAGAATATATACATTACTATAGGAAATGTTCTTAGTAAATGCAAAAAATTGGAAAAACCCAAATTCGAAATTTTTTTTTATTATTATGTACAATTTTATCAAAAAAATATGATTGCTGCAATTTTTTTTAAGTTGGAAAGTTTATATATTTAATTCGAATTACATTCATGTCATAGAAAATCTTATACAATATAAATATACATGTAAATCGTGCTATTGAATTTAGATACTTAATTCTGATTACGTTATTCATAATATATTTTTTCAAAAACGTTAATCTTGTTATTTATAAATACCTTATCTAAAAGTCTAATCAGTTATTCATTAGTTTTTGTCTCTTTGAAGGCATTTTTTCATCGTTAGATTCGACAAACTTTTCCAACTCTAGTTGTTCGTCGAAATCTTCAAGACCTTCATCTTCGTCTCCAATGTTATTTCCAGTCTGCATTGGTTCTTCATCTACAATTTAATCTGAATGATTTACCTCCTCGTAGACTTTTTCTTCCATATTGGAGCAACTTTCAGAACCCTGACAATTAGTGCATAAATTTGTACATTTTAAACCATGTTTTCGGCAACTAAATTTTAAACTGTTACATCCAGTTTCACAGCTGCAGCAAATAGTTTTGAGCAATACTTCCGGAATTAAATCCTTTTCTGTAAATTTGGGCATAATTCCACGCTGATTTTGCTTCCAGCCCCAATATGTTGCTGTCAACTCGTTACCCAACCAAATTTGAAGCTGATAATATGCTCTGTAACAATGTTGTTCTGCTGCTCCTTCTGCGTGTGGGAGATTTGCCAAAATGAAGGATGATTTAATTTTTGCCAATTGATGTTTTTGAAACAATTGATTTAGTGTTATTTTTTCTTTTTTACATTCATAAATAGATTTGATTAATTGATAAAAAAATTTTTTCCTACGACCACATATGAAAGTGCTAGTTTGCACACATATTTGTACTTAAGAAAGTAGCTAATATCAATACACGTATTGAAAAGTAAATATCAATACACGTATTAAAAAGTAAAAAAATATAGTTCTATGATCTGTGACATTTACGTCAAATTTATCAATAGTAAAAACACATGAATGTCAAAGAAAGGACCATTTAATTTTTTTTTTAATCTTCCTTGTGTCAAATATTGTATTGTAATTGCCAATACAAATTTTTCTGTATATAGGAAGAATAAAGAATAAAGTTTCTCATAGGTTTTTAAATTATTAAAAAATAAACATATTTTTATTCAGTATTATTATTTTTATAAAAACACTTTTAGAAAGAAGAACAGTTTATTCTTCCTTTTTATATTGTGTTTATGTTCCGTGCATGTGTCGAATGTGGATTTTTGAAGTTATGTTTGTGTTTCTGTTTACAATTATCTTTGTGTCTATTATTATTACATTACTTTTCAATTAATTTCACCAACTGACCATTTTACTTTTAATTTTTATAGAGCCCACAAAAAAATTAAAATGTCATTTATCTAATAAAGAATTTTGATGTGAATTCCTGAGAAAGGTGGTTATTTGATTTTAATTAATTATATTTCCATGCAGTATATAAACTCGTTTGAATCCTAATTTTTAACATGACTAACAATTAAAATAAATTTTATAAATAAATTTAAAATATTTATTATAAGAAATATTGGGGTCGTAGGAAAAATCGTGTACACAACGCGTTGGAAAGTGTATTTCTTGCACTCGTTACGTTTCCGCACTCGCCACTACGCGGCTCGTGCTAAACTTCACTTGTGCGTAATACTTCACTTTCCACACTTGTTATGTAATATACTAATTCCTACGACCACATATGAAAGTGCTAGTTTGCACACATATTTGTACTTAAGAAAGTAGCTAATATCAATACACGTATTGAAAAGTAAATATCAATACACGTATTAAAAAGTAAAAAACTATAGTTCTATGATCTGTGACATTTACGTCAAATTTATCAATAGTAAAAACACATGAATGTCAAAGAAAGGACCATTTAATTTTTTTTTTAAATCTTCCTTGTGTCAAATATTGTATTGTAATTGCCAATACAAATTTTTCTGTATATAGGAAGAATAAAGAATAAAGTTTCTCATAGGTTTTTAAATTATTAAAAAATAAACATATTTTTATTCAGTATTATTATTTTTATAAAAACACTTTTAGAAAGAAGAACAGTTTATTCTTCCTTTTTATATTGTGTTTATGTTCCGTGCATGTGTCGAATGTGGATTTTTGAGGTTATGTTTGTGTTTCTGTTCACAATTATCTTTGTGTCTATTACTATTACATTACTTTTCAATTAATTTCACCGACTGACCATTTTACTTTTAATTTTTATAGAACCCACAAAAAAAATTAAAATGTCATTTAGCTAATAAAGAATTTTGATGTGAATTCCTGAGAAAGGTGGTTATTTGATTTTAATTAATTATATTTCCATGCAATATATAAACTCGTTTAAATCCTAATTTTTAACATGACTAACAATTAAAATAAATTTAAAATATTTATTATAATAAGAAATATTGGGGTCGAGGGAAAAATCGTAGACACAACGCGTTGGAAAGTGTATTTCTTGCACTCGTTACGTTTCCGCACTCGCCACTACGCGGCTCGTGCTAAACTTCACTTGTGCGTAATACTTTACTTTCCACACTCGTTATGTAATACAGGGTGTCCATCTATAAACTGACACATTTTAACTGCTTATAAGTCGAGAACGGAAAATGACAACAATGTGCGGTTTTCACAGAACTTCATCAATATCTTTAAAGTTTTTTTTGACAGTGTTGCCAAGTTTCAAAATTTACCTGAAATAGGAGAGAAAAAATTGATGATTTTCAAAGGCCGATTTCTCAAAAATTTTCAAAAAGGTGTCATTTACTAAGACAATTTATACATTTTCGGAAAGGGGATTTAACAGGCTTTCATGTGCAATTAAAACGTACAGGGTGTTACATTTAAAATTTTTGAGAAATCGGCCTTTGAAAATCATCAATTTTTTTCCTCCTATTTCAGGTAAATTTTGAAACTTGGCAACACTGTCAAAAAAACTTTAAAGATATTGATGAAGTTCTGTGAAAACCGCACATTGTTGTCATTTTCCGTTCTCGACTTATAAGCAGATAAAATGTGTCAGTTTATAGATGGACACGTATACTATTTTGAATTTGTTTTTTTTTTCAATTTTTTGCATTTTCTGAGAACATTTCCTATAATAATGTATATATTTTTTACACCATCAGAAAGTAGATATCTCAACGAACAAAAAGCCCCCAAACTTTTTGAAAAAAGCTGATATTTTGACGTTAGAATTTTCGATTGAAAATTAGGGAGCTTTTTTGATAAAAATAAGGTGACAAAATAAATATTTTTAATGAAATAAATTACAGTGTATTTGAGACATAATAAGGTAAGTTTTCACCAATTTTCCTTAAAAAAATTTTTTGAAAATGATATTAAAAAATCAAAAACTTGGTTTTTGAATTTTTTACCCAAATTTTGAGGTTATGTGAAAAAATTGTAAATACAAAAGTTATAGATCTTTTTATTACCTACAACTTTCCCATTTAACTTTTTCGCACAGGACATGTAGTTTAGCCAAAAATCAAGATAAACCATTTTTTACCCTTAAAAACTCACCCCCTCCCACTTCCCAAACTCGGATCGACCGTAATTTATTTTTCCTTTCATTTTGATCATATTCCCCTCCTTTTCCAATGGGTTTTACTCTAATCGTAGTAATAAAACTCAAAGTCTATCCACAATATTTAATAGTACGCTTCACAAATTTAATGCGCCATGTTTCGGTCTTCAGACCATCATCAGGCTATAAAGAAACAATAGTATCAGGAGAATCAAAAAATAGTTATATAAAGAGCGAATAGTGTCGGTTGTTTTGTTTTCTTTATAGCCTGATGATGATCTGAAAACCGAAACATGTCGCATTAAATTTGTGAACCTTACTAATAAATGTTGTGGATAGACTTTGAGTTTTATCACTACATCATTTGAGAGATGGATTACCTTTTCAATTCGGGTTTTATTCTACTGTAATTTTTTTTATATTTTTTACCATTTTTAAAGGCTTTGGCCCTGGTTTAGAGAATGTATTTCTCTATTAACCCATTGAATATGTATAATTTTATGAGAAACTCTGATGATGGCCTTACAAATCGGAAGAGCTTAGTTACATACAGTGAACGGCTAAATTATGGAATATTGTCATTATTTCGAGAACCGTCGAGTTTTGAGGGTAATCCCGAAACAGGTCGATTTTTGTTATAAAATACCCATGTTATAACGTACATGGAGTAAGGATGACGTCACCGGTGTGGGTGTAGTGACGTAATCGTTAATTTTTTAAATAGAAATCGGTATAATGCGACACCTCATTTAAAGGAGAATTTAATTTTCTATTTAACGACATTACATTTGTAACTAAAATATTTTTTAAGGGTACAAAAACATTTTTTTTTATTTAAATTCAACCAAATTACAACTAATGATTTAATTCATAACTTACCTTAAAGAAACCAACTTATGCATAATAATTATTTACAATTAAATGTTCCTGCCATGATTTTCTGAAATAAATACTTAAAAAAGCAAAAATAAGTAAAAATAATAATGGACACAAAAAGTTATCTCATAAACACTGAAACTTTTTGTCAAATGTTAAATCAAGCAAGTGATATTGGCATAGTTACTGTAATATTTATTGTCGTATATATTTTTTGATTATGTGAATTGTCATCAGTTGTCAATTTTAATTTTTACTTTTGAATACTAAATTATGGCTCACCTAAATGACACACAACGCATAGAAATATTAATTCTTAGCTGATGTGGAGATAAAAAAAGAACACAGAACGAGGTATGCAATTTATTCAACGCAAATATCCAGACAGACCCATCAGCCAATCAACAGTAAGTAAAATAGTCCGAAAATTTGGAGAAACTGGGTACGTTAAACATATTCCAAACGCTGGACGTCCTAAAATTGAAGACAATGTGAAACTTGATGTTTTATTAAATGTCCATGACAATCCTCACAGTAGTTCAACACAAATGGGTGAATATGCTGGAGTATTTTAAAAAAAGAAAAATACCATCCCTACAAAATTCAACTACACCAGGAATTAAACGACGACGATCCCGATCGCCGGCTTCAATTTTCTGAAATTATGCAGGATTTATGTATCGGCAATCTACGTTTCATCAATCAAATCCTCTTTTCCGATGAAGCCACATTTTTTTACATCGTACCGTGAATCATCAAAATTGCAGGTATTGGAGTCAAGAAAACCCACATTGGATGACTGAGGCACACACGCAATATCCTCAGAAAGTGAATGTATGGGCAGGGATCATCGATGACAGAATCATTGGCCCTTTTTTCTTTGAAGAAAATCTAACAGGAGAACGTTATTTAACTTTTTTGAGAAATCAACTTATACCTGTCCTTGCTAACATGTATCCAAATACCAATAATGGAAATTTACCTAGTGACAATATCTGGTTTCAACAAGATGGAGCCCCTCCGCATTACGCACGTGAAGTACGTCAATTTTTAAATAATTGCTTTCCCAGGAGATGGATCGGAAGACGAGGTTTTATAAAGTGGCCAGCAAGGTCGCCAGATCTAACACCTCTAGACTTTTTCCTCTGGGGTTACATAAAATCAAAAGTTTATGTCAATAGACCCAAAAATTTACAGAACTTAAAAGATAGAATTAGACATGAAATGAGTCTTATTACTTCAGAAGTCATCCGCAATGTACTTGATGAATGTGTCCGTAGATTCGCATATTGTCAAGAAACCGATGGATGGCATTTGGAACATTTAATTTAAAATAATTATTATGCATAATTTGGTTACTTTAAAGGACGTTATGAATTAAATCATTAGTTATAATTTGGTTGAATTTAAATAAAAAAAATGTTTTTGTACCCTTAAAAAATAATTTAGTTACAAATGTAATGTCTTTAAATAGACAATTAAATTCTGCTTCAAACGAGGTGTCGCATTATACCGATTTCTATTTAAAAAAATTAACGATTACATCACTACACCCACACCGGTGACGTCATCCTTACTCCATGTACGTTATAACATGGGTATTTTATAACAAAAATCGACCTGTTTCGGGATTACCCTCAAAACTCGACGGTTCTCGAAATAATGATAATATTCCATAATTTAGCCGTTCACTGTATTTCGGTAATAATCACACTTTATAAAATAACTAAAGTTTAAAAAAACATCCGTTTTATCACCTACAATATTTTTTTTATTTTTAAAAAATAATCATATTAATTTATTCAAAACGTAAACATTAAATACCTACCTACATGTTTAAAATAGAGTTGATTTCTTTTTTAAGATTCAGTCTCTCTATTTTTACTACGTTTAAATAATAAACAAAAACTATTTGTCTGAGTTTTTTGCCTTAAAACACTTTTTATAAAGTTGTGGACTTGTGTAAAAAGCATCGGCAACATCGTGTGTGCGCGGAATTCGCTAGAAACGAGTTTCAACCACAGTGAAAATCTCAGGTTCCGTTAGTTATCCAGTACTGGCAGGAGTGTTAGTGTCTGGAATTTTATTTCGGCCTCTGAATAAATACGCGCGCTCTTAATTTTCGAAACTTTAGAATGGTGTTTTTGTTATTTGTGAACAAGTTCCGCCAAATTGTTTAAACAGCTGAGGAAAGTAAGGTGAGTTTTTAACAAAATATTTTTAATAAATTAAACTCCACAACATACACACGTGGTGGGAAAACGTAATTCTGATTATTTATTTATTTATTATTACTTATTGACGATGGCGAAGAAAATATTTTAGGCACCCTCAACGATCAAAAAAGATAAATATGAAATGGTTAAATTATTGATAAACGTTATTAACAACAAAATCCGAAAATACTCGTTATTTTGAAAAATATTTTGAAGTTTGTATGCTTGCAATTTAGGTACTTCTTTTTATAGATACTGGATTTAGACAAAAAGCTAACGAAAAAATTAAATGGGGGGAATAGAGGCAATAAATTTTTTTTTTTGAAATTGGTTAAAATATTAATAAATACCTGACAAAAATCATGACAATAGCTATTTGTTTATTTATTTATTAAAAGCGGAAAGTGATACTATGTCGGTTGAGATAGCGGAACGCGGCAATTTATCGAAACCGACAAAGATCTTTCCGCTCG
The DNA here is from genome assembly GCA_035357415.1 of Ophraella communa. Taxonomy (NCBI): domain Eukaryota; kingdom Metazoa; phylum Arthropoda; class Insecta; order Coleoptera; family Chrysomelidae; genus Ophraella; species Ophraella communa. The sequence goes on along the minus strand of CM068992.1, from coordinate 8,562,759 downwards.
AATTACACACTGGATTTTTTCTACGATTACACGGTAATCAAAATATATAGTTTTTATTAGAACCAGTTTACATTAACATTTTAGTGAACCAATTGAAAGTATTTTTATTATTAACAATATTGAAATTAAAAGTAAAATTTTGACAATTTTTAATATTTACTGCAGAAGTTGATGTTTTAGAACAATTATTAGTACAGTTAGAAGGATTTGACGTAATTTCAAAATTTTCTTGCACTTGGCAGGTTGACTGACCGGATATTTTTTGAAACGTCTGTATTTTATTTTTAATTGATTCATCAATATTATCTTCCGCTTCATTACTATTTTTCCAGCCACCATGTTTTTTTTAGTTGTATTAAATCACCACCACCATATAAATACTAATAATGTAGCAGAAGTACGTCGAAAACAGAGTGCCCGATGTATGACTTGTGATCTGGCAAGTTTGAATATTTGGCAATTTCACTGAGGATTTTACCAATTGTATTCATTCCTACAAGTTGATTTGTACACCTTCCTTGGTATAACGAAAAAATAAGCGGCGTTCCATATTATTATTACTCGTATTATTATTTTGGCACTGCTTTCTTAAATCTATGTACTTTTTACAGTATCTAACGTAATTAATAGCATTTTCTGTTGTATCATTAATTTAGTCCAGGAGGAATCGGCGCATGAGTACCGAAAACTATTCCACCTGAATTTTTTTATGTGATCCTTTTCAAATTGCCCTCCTAATGATATAAATGCATGTTGCCATGGCGCAACCCGTTGCCATATTGTTTAAACCGAAATTGTTTAAACAATTACAAGGAATTGTTATTTTTCAAAGGGACAAATTTTTTTTATATTCTTTATTGAAATACCAATAAAAAAGGTCCTATGACTTTTCACGATAAAGTTAATATTTTGGGTACTTTCGACCCATGAAAAATATATTAAAAAAAAAAGATAATGTGAAAGTAATAAATGTTTTTAATTCTCTATAATAATATTGTTAATAGAGATTTAAAAAAATTTCATTGTTTATATCTTTTTTTTAATTGTTAATTCGTATGCATCGCTTACTTTTAAGTATCGTTGTCTCTCTCTGACTCATGCGTTGCGTCGGCCTCTCTGTGTCTTGAATCATAATCATTTATCTTAAAAACTATCAACTTTATCAAAATTTTTAAAGAAAGCAATGTTATTAGATAATAATTAAATTGCCTACAATTTGTTTTTAATAAATTTTTTTCTGAAATCAAATTTTCAAAAGTTAAGCATATGTCATTAAAATTACTTTCATCAGTTTATATTACTTTTTTGTTATTATCATAATAATTTTTGCATTTATATCAACAATAATAAGATATAATGGTATTTGAACATTTTTTGAAATCACAATTATTTATAAATAATAAAAATATATTGGGTATTTAGAAAAAACATTCAAATAAATTGAATAAAAATAATTTTTTATATTTTGCACTTATAAAAATCTTCATTATAAAACGCATTTGCGTATCGTAATGTAACTTTTGCGCACGCAAATTTTTGTTTTAAATGGTTGGCGACATGAGTGAAGTTTCTAATGACAAGACTATTGACAATGACCTTTGTGGCTAATAGCAATTTATTAATTTTATATTGTTCTTTAAGAAAGTATTTGTGAATATGAATATCATTTTTTACTTATATAATATATTATTATTGGTGTATTAGTCATTTTAAAATATTTTAAAACATTAACATTTCATAATTTAAATGTCAAAACTGTCAAATGTTATAAATAACACAGTGCTACCGACATACTTTTTAAAATCAAAATTTTCGGTATTACGTAAAAATAATAAATTAATTTAAAAAATGATAATATAGCAAAATATAAAAAATATTATAAACAACTTATTTCATATGGCTGTTGTGACGCACTCGTTCTTTAAAAAACTCATCGCTTCGCGATTCGTTTTTTAAACTTGAACTCGTGTCATAACAGAATTCCATATGAAATGCGTTGTTTAATATACTATTATGTATGTATATAGTGTGTGTATGAGTGTGTTTGAGTAAGTTTCTTTTTTTTGTATAAATAATAACATTTAATAGCAAAAAGTAATATAATCTGATAAAAAAGTAATTTTAATGACATGTTCCGATTTATGCTTAAAGAACTTTTGAAAAATTGATTTCAGAAAAAAATGTATTAAAAACAAATTGTAGGCAATTTAATTATAATCTAATAACATTGCTTTCTTTAACAATTTTAATAAAGTTGATAGTTTTTAAGATAAATGATAATGATTCAAGACACAGAGAGGCCGACGCAACACATGAGTCAGAGAGAGACAACGATACTTAAAAGTAAGCGATGCATACGAATTAACAATTAAAAAAAAGATATAAACAATGAAATTTTTTAAATCTCTATTAACAATATTATTAACTATTGTATAGAGAATTAAAAACATTTATTACTTTCACATTATCTTTTTTTTAATATATTTTTCATGGGTCGAAAGTACCCAAATTTGAGATTTTTCGAATTTTAAAACATTCATTTTTTTAAAAATATTAACTTTATCGTGAAAAGTCATAGCACCTTTTTTATTGGTATTTTAATAAAGAATATAAAAAAAATTTGTTCCTTTGAAAAATAACAATTCCTTTTAATTGTTTAAACAATTTCGGTTTAAACAATATGGCACCGGGTTGCGCTATGGCAACATGCATTTATATCATTAGGAGGGCAATTTGAAAAGGATCACATAAAAAAATTCAGGTGGAATAGTTTTCGGTACTCATGCGCCGATTCCTCCTGGACTATTTGTGAACATGCGACTTTGTTTAATTTTCGAATCTGGAATGCGAACTATTAAGAGAGATTCTTTGTTTTCTATATATCATCAAGTTTCATTTTGACTAACTAATCTCTTCTGCATGCTCTAGCAATACCCATAATCAAGACAACCTATATAAAGAAATTTATATTAAATTGAATACATTTTAAATCACATTAAATTTTTACCTTTCTAAATAAATGTTCTTCATCAGGCGCACTTCGAATAAATTCCTCTATATTCTTCCTGGACAAAGTTAAGGACTTTTTTGCCTTGTACCCCACTGACTGAAGCAATCAGTTTTGTATACAGGGTGATTGATTAGTGTGAGGAAGCTCAGTAGATCTGTTATAGTAAAAAATAAAAAAATAAGATATTGACACAAATTGCAGGCAACTTTAAACATTTTAAGATTAGTTACAATCTTACAGGTTGTTCCATAAGATGGTGGCACACGAAACTTGTGTTTTTTTAAATGGAACACCCTGTATTTTATTTTAAATTCGAAATCTGTATCACTTCCACATCACAACAATGTAAAGTTTTATTATGTTGTACCAGGTAGTTAAAATTATTTACAGGTGGGATTGTTTGTTCTCTTCTTTAAGTATTGGTGCGTTAGTTTTGTATGTCCAATGCGCAAATGTGTCACTATCACTTGTTCTCTTCCTTTCTTTGATTTTAATTTCCATGGTTGACCATTACGATTTACTTCTAGTAGTTTGCTAGGAGTACTCTTGAATTCGACTTTTCAAATACTTGTAATCTTTTGTTTAAAATTACTATATAATTCTGTAACTTTTACGAACGCAAATTTTTGTTTTAAATGATTGGCAACATGAGTGAAGTATCTAATGACAAGACTATTGACAATTACATTTG